>JAOPSE010000282.1:0-600000 GCA_029449295.1 Zea luxurians
AGCTAATGGCTTCAAAGTCGGCAAGGCCGATCCTACTTTATTCACTAAAATTCTTGACAATGATTTGTTTGTATGCCAAATTTATGTTGATGATATATATTTGGGTCTACTAACGAATCTACATGTGAAGAATTTAGTAGGATCATGACACAAAAATTCGAGATGTCTATGATGGGGGAGTTGAAGTATTTCTTAGGATTTCAAGTGAAGCAACTCCAAGAGGGCACCTTCATTAGCCAACGAAGTATACTCAAGACATTCTAACCAAGTTTGGAATGAAGGATGCCAAGCCCATCAAGACTCCCATGGGAACAAATGGGCATCTTGACCTCGACACGGGAGTAAGTCCGTGGATCAAAAGGTATACCGTCGATGATAGGTTCATTACTCTATTTATGTGCATCTCGACCGACATTATGCTTTTCGTATGCATGTGTGCAAGATTCCAAGCCGACCCTAAGGAATCACACCTTACGGCCGTAAAACGAATCTTGAGATATTTGGCTTATACTCCTAAGTTTGGGCTTTGGTACCCTCGGGGATCCACATTTGATTTGATTGGTTATTCGGATGCCGATTGGGCGGGGTGTAAGATTAATAGAAAGAGCACATCGGGGACTTGCCAGTTCTTGGGAAGGTCCTTGGTGTCTTGGGCTTCAAAGAAGCAAAATTCGGTCGCTCTTTCTACCGCCGAAGCCGAGTACATTGCCGCAGGACATTGTTGCGCGCAATTGCTTTGGATGAGGCAAACCCTGCGGGACTATGGTTACAAATTAACCAAAGTTCCTCTTCTATGTGATAATGAGAGTGCAATCCGCATGGCGGATAATCCCGTTGAGCATAGCCGCACTAAACACATAGTCATTCGGTATCATTTTCTTAGGGATCACCACAAAAGGGGATATCGAGATTGCATATATTAACACTAAAGATCAATTAGCCGATATCTTTACCAAGCCACTAGATGAACAAACTTTTACCAAACTTAGGCATGAGCTCAATATTCTTGATTCTAGGAATTTCTTTTGCTAATTTGCACACATAGCTTATAAGTATACCTTTGATCATGTCTCTTTTATATATGCTATGACTAATGTTTTCAAGTGTATTTCAAACCAAGTCATAGGTATATTGAAGGGAATTGGAGTCTTCGGCGAAGACAAGGCTTCCACTCCACTCTATCACTCATCCTTCGCCGTCGCTCCAAGCAATTCTTCGTCTTTGGTATAATCTTCACTCATATGTTTTATTTGCCAAGGGGAGAAAATAGTTAGACAAGGGCTTATATCTCACTCAAAGTATCCGTTTTTGGCGATTCATGCCAAGGGGAGAAAGTATGAGCCCAAAGCAAAAGGACCGTACCACCACCCTAATTTTAAAAATTGATGATTTTCAATTAGTAAATTTCAAATTGGTATCTCTTTGTGTTCTAAAGGGGAGAAGTAGTATTTTCAAAATTGATATCTTAAAACCCTCTTGAACTCTAAGAGGAGAATTTATTGAGGGGGAGTTTTGTTTAGTCAAAGGAAAAGCATTTGAAACAAGGGGAGAAATTTCAAATCTTGAAAATACTTCTCAAATCTTACTTATTTACCTTTGACTATTTGCAAAAAGACTTTGGAAAGGATTTACAAAAGAATTTGCAAAAACAAAACTTGTGGTGCAAGCGTGGTCCAAATGTTAAAATAAAGAAACAATCCATGCATACCTAGTAGTAATATTTATTGGCTCAAATTCTAAGTAACCTTTGCACTTACATTCTGCAAACTAGTTCAATTATGCACTTTTATACTTGCTTTGGTTTGTGTTGCATCAATCACCAAAAGGGGAGATTGAAAGGGAATTAGGCTTACACCTATTTTCCTAAACTAATTTTGGTGGTTGAATTGTCCAACACAAATAATTGGACTAACTAGTTTGCCCAAGTCTATAAGTTATACAGGTACCAAAGGTTCACAATAAGCCAATAAAAAGACCAAGAAAAGGGTTCAACAAAAAGAGCAAAGGGACAACCGAAGGCACCCTGGTCTGGGGCACCGGACTGTCCGGTGCGCCACCGGACATGTCCGGTGCACCAGGATTCTCCACGCGCTGAACTCCTCGCCTTCGGAAAACGCAGAGTCGCTCCGCTATAATTCACCGGACTGTCCGGTGTACACCGGACAGTGTCCGTGCTCTAGGGATGAAGCGACTCTGAACTCGCCAGCTTCGGGAATTCGCAACGGCTCTCCGCTATAATTCACCGGACATGTCTGGTGTACACCGGACTGTCTGGTGTATCTGCGGAGCAACGACTACTTCGGCGCCAACGGTCACCTGCAGGCGCACTGCAGGCGCATTTAATGCGCGCCAGAGCGCGCAGAAGTCTGGCACGCGCGAACAGGCGCACCGGACACTCTACAGTGCATGTCCGGTGCGCCATAGGACATCCAGGCGGGCCCAGCGTCAGAGCTCCAACGTCGGAACCCTAACGTTCGGGTGACGTGGTTGGCGCACCGGACATGTCCGGTGTGCACCGGACTGTCCGGTGCACCATGCGACAGATAGCCTCCACCCAAACGGCTAGTTTGGTGGTTGGGCTATAAATACCCCCAACCACCCCACATTCAAGTCATCCAAGTTTTCCACTTCTCAACCACTTACAAGAGCTAGGCATTCAATTCTAGACACACTCAAGTGATCAAATCCTCTCCAATTCCACACAAGGCTTTAGCGATTAGCGAGAGAGATTTGTTGTGTTCTTTTGAGTTCTTGCGCTTGGATTGCTTCTTTCTTTCTCACTTGTTCTTGTGATCAAACTCACTTGTAACCGAGGCAAGAGACACCAATTGTGGTGGTCCTTGCGGGGAAGTTTTGTTCCCGGTTTCGATTTGAGAAGAGAAGCTCACTCGGTCCGAGGGACCGTTTGAGAGAGGGAAAGGGTTGAAAAAGACCCGGCCTTTGTGGCCTCCTCAACGGGGAGTAGGTTTGCAAGAACCGAACCTCGGTAAAACAAATCCGCGTGTCACACTCTTCATTTGCTTGCGATTTGTTTTGCGCCCTCTCTCTCGGACTCATTTCTATTTCTAACGCTAGCTCGGCTTGTAGTTGTGATTATTTTGTAAATTTCAGTTTCGTCCTATTCACCCCCCCCCCCTCTAGGCGAATTTCAATTGGTATCAAAGCCCGGTGCTTCATTAGAGCCTAACCGCTCGAAGTGATGTCGGGAGATCACACCAAGAGGGAGATGGAGACCGGCGACAAGCCCACTACGAGCCACGGAGCACTTCATCGGAAGAGTCCCGCACTAAGAGGAAGGAGAAGAAGAAGGACTCCTCCAACAAAGGGAAGGGGAAGGAGAAGAAATCCTCTTCTCATAAGTCGCACCGGAGAGGTTACAGCACAAGAGGATGAGGAAAGTGGTCTACTACGAGACCGACACTTCATCAACGTCGACCTCCGACTCCGACGCACCGTCTGTTACTTCTAAGCGCTAAGAGCGCAAGAAGTATAGTAAGATCCCCCTACGCTACCCTCACACTTCAAAACGTACTCTTTACTCTCCGTTCCATTAGGCAAACCCCAGTTTTTGGCGGTGAAGATTAATATGTGGAGTGACAAAATGAGACACCATCTAACCTCACTCCACACAAGCATATGGAATGTTGTTGAGTTTGGTGTACAGGTACATCCGTAGGGGATGAAGACTACGACTCGGACGAGGTGGCCCAAATCCACCACTTTAACTCCCAAGCAATCACTATACTCCTCGCCTCTCTAAGTCGTGAGGAGTATAACAAGGTGCAAGGGTTAAAAAGTGCGAAGGAAATTTGGGACGTACTAAAGACCGCGCACGAAGAGATGAGGTGACAAAATCACCAAGCGGGAGACGATCGAGGGGGAGCTCGGTCGCTTCATGCTTCACCAAGGGGAGGATCCACAAGCGATGTACAACCGCTTGAAGACCTTGGTGAACCAAGTGCGCAACCTCGGGAGCGAAAAATGGGATGACCATGAAATGGTCAAGGTTATTCTTAGATCCCTCGTATTTCTTAACCCTACACAAGTTCAATTATTCGAGGTGATCCTAGATATAAGCTAATGTCTCCCGAGGAGGTTATAGGAAAATTTGTGAGCTTTGAGCTAATGATTAAGGGCTCAAAGAAATCATCGAGCAAGGCACCTCCTCCACGCACGAGGCACAACCCGTTGCATTCAAGGCGACGGAAGAAAAGAAGGAGGAGACTACTCCAAGTCGAACACCCATCGACACCTCCAAGCTCGACAACGAGGAGATGGCGCTCATTATCAAGAGCTTTCGCCAAATCCTCAAGCAAAGGAGGGGGAAAGACTACAAACCCCGCTCCAAGAAAGTGTGCTACAAATGTGGTAAGCCTGGTCATTTTATTGCTAAATGTCCATTATCTAGTGATAGTGACAGGGGCGACGACAAGAAAGGGAGAAGAAAGGAGAAGAAGAGACATTACAAGAAGAAGGGCGGCGATGCCAACGTGTGCCGCGAGTGGGACTCTGACGAGAGCTCCACCGACTCCTCCTCCGACGAGGACGCCGCCAACATCGCCGTCACCAAGGGACTTCTCTTCCCCAACGTCGGCCACAAGTGCCTCATGGCCAAGGAGGGCAAAAGAAGAAGGTAAAATCAAGATCCTCCACTAAATATGAAACCTCTAGTGATGAGGATGATGCTAGCAATGAGGAGGATAACTTGTGCATTCTTTTTGCCGACCTAAACATGCAACAAAAAGAAAATTAAATGAATTGATTAGTGTTATTCATGAGAAGGATGATCTCTTGGACTCTCAAGAGGACTTCCTTATTAAGGAAAACAAAACATGTTAAGGTCAAAAATGCTTATGCTCTACAAGTTGAAAAATGTGAAAAATTGTCTAGTGAGCTAAGCACTTGCCATGAGACTATTGACAACCTTAGAAATGAAAATGCTAGATTAATTGCTAAGGTTGATTCTCATGTTTGTGATGTTTCAATTCCCAATCTTAGAAATGATAATGATGATTTGCTTGCTAAGATTAAGGAGATTGAATGATTCTCTGGCTAGTCTTAGGATTGAAAATGAAAAATTAATTGCTAAGACTAAAGATTTTGATGTTTGCAATGTTACTATTTCTAACCTTAGAAGTGAAAATGATATATTACATGCTAAGGTTGTAGAATTAAAATCTTGCAAACCCTCTACATGTACTGTTGAGCATGTTTCTATTTGCACTAGATGTAGAGATGTTGATATTGATGCTATTCATGATCATATGGCTTTAATTAAACAATAAAATTATCATATAGCAATATTAGATGCTAAAATTGCCGAGCATAACTTAGAAAATGAAAAGTTTAAATTTGCTAGAAGTATGCTCTATAATGGGAGACGCCCTGGCATCAAGGATGGCATTGGCTTCCAAAGGGAGACAATGTCAAACTTAATGCCCCTCCTAAAAATTTGTCTAACTTTGTTAAGGGCAAGGCTCCCATGCCTCGGGATAACGAGGGTTACATTTTGTACCCTGCCGGTTATCCTGAGAGCAAAATTAGGAGAATTCATTCTTGGAAAGTCTCACTCTGGCCCTAACCATGCTTTTATGTATAAGGGTGAGACATCTAGCTCTAGGCAAACAACCCGTGCTAAGTTGCCTAGAAAGAAAACTCCTAGTGCATCAAATGATCATAGCATTTCATTTAAAACCTTTGATGCATCGTATGTTTGACTAACAATCCGGCAAGGTAGTTGCCAAGTTTGTTGGGGGCAAACACAAGGGCTCTAAGACTTGTGTTTGGATACCCAAAGTTCTTGTGTCTAATGCCAAAGGACCCAAAACCGTTTTGGGTACCTAAAGTCAAGAACTAAAATTGTTTTGTAGGTTTTATGCATCCGGGGATCAAGTTGGATCCTCGATAGCGGGTGCACAAACCACATGACGGGGGAGAAGAAGATGTTCTCCTCCTACGAGAAAAAACCAAGATCCCCAACGAGCTATCACATTCGGGGATGGAAACCAAGGCTTGGTCAAGGTTTGGGTAAAATAGCTATATCTCCTGACCATTCCAATTTCCAATGTTTTCTTGTTGATTCTTTAGATTACAATTTGCTTTCCGTTTCGCAATTATGTCAAATGGGCTACAACTGTCTATTTACTGATGTAGGTGTCACTGTCTTTAGAAGAAGTGATGATTCAATAGCATTTAAGGGAGTGTTAGAGGGTCAGCTATACTTGGTAGATTTTGATAGAGCTGAACTCGACACTTTGCTTAATTGCTAAGACTAACATGGGTTGGCTCTGGCACCGCCGACTAGCTCATGTTGGAATGAAGAATCTTCATAAGCTTCTAAGGGAGAACACATTTTAGGACTAACAAATGTTCATTTTGAGAAAGACAGGATTTGTAGCGCATGCCAAGCCGGGAAGCAAGTTGGCACTCATCATCCACACAAGAACATCATGACAAGTGACAGGCCACTGGAGCTCCTACACATGGATTTATTCGGTCCGATCGCTTACATAAGCATCGGCGGGAGTAAGTACTGTCTAGTTATTGTGGATGATTATTCTCGCTTCACTTGGTGTTCTTTTTGCAGGAAAACTCCCATACCCAAGAGACCTTAAAGGGATTCTTGAGACGGGCTCAAAATGAGTTTGGCTTAAGGATCAAGAAAATTAGAAGCGACAACGGGACGGAGTTTAAGAACTCACAATAGAAGGCTTCCTTGAGGAGGAGGGCATCAAGCATGAGTTCTCTTCTCCCTACACCCCACAACAAAATGGTGTAGTGGAGAGGAAGAATCGAACTCTATTGGATATGGCAAGAACCATGCTTGATGAGTACAAGACACCGAATCGGTTTTGGGCCGAGGCGGTCAACACCGCCTGCTACGCCATCAACCGGTTATATCTACACCGAATCCTCAAGAAGACATCCTATGAACTCCTAACCGATAAAAAACCCAATATTTCATATTTTAGAGTTTTTGGTAGCAAATTCTTTATTCTTGTTAAAAGAGGTAGAAAATCTAAATTTGCTCCTAAAACTATAGAAGGCTTTTTACTAGGATATGACTCAAACACAAGGGCATATAGAATCTTTAACAAGTCCTCAGGACTAGTTGAAGTTTCTTGTGACGTTGTGTTTGATGAGACTAACAGCTCTCAAGTAGAGCAAGTTGATCTTGATGAGATAGGTGAAGAACAGGCTCCGTGCATCGCGCTAAGGAACATGTCCATTGGGGATGTGTGTCCTAAGGAATCCGAAGAGCCTCCACATGCACAAGATCAACCATCCTCCTCCACGCAAGCATCTCCACCAACTCAAAATGAGGACGAGGCTCAAGTTGATGAAGAAGAAAATCAAAATGATGAGCCACCTCAAGATGATGGCAATGATCAAGGGGGAGATGAAAATGATCAAGACAAGGAGGATGAAGAACCAAGGCCGCCACACCCAAGAGTCCACCAAGCAATCCAACAAGATCACCCCGTCGACACCATCCTCGGCGACATTCATAAGGGGGTAACCACTCGATCTCGTGTTGCACATTTTTGTGAGCATTACTCTTTGTTTCCTCTATTGAGCCACACAGGGTAGAGGAAGCACTCCAAGATTCGGATTGGGATGGCAATGCAAGAGGAGCTCAACAACTTCACGAGGAACGAGGTATGGCATTTAGTTCCACGTCCTAACCAAAATGTTGTAGGAACCAAATGGGTCTTCCGCAACAAGCAAGATGAGCATGGTGTGATGACAAGGAACAAAGCCCGACTTGTGGCCAAGGGATACTCCCAAGTCGAAGGTTTGGATTTTGGTGAAACCCATGCACCCGTAGCTAGGCTTGAGTCAATTCGCATATTATTAGCCTATGCTACTTACCATGGCTTCAAGCTTTATCAAATGGACGTAAGAGTTCCTTCCTCAATGGACCAATCAAGGAAGAGGTCTATGTTGAGCAACCTCCGGGCTTTGAAGACAGTGAGTACCCTAACCATGTTTATAGGCTCTCTAAGGCGCTTTATGGGCTCAAGCAAGCCCCAAGAGCATGGTATGAATGCCTAAGAGATTTCCTTATAGCTAATGACTTTAAAGTCGGCAAGGCCGATCCTACTTTATTCACTAAAACTCTTGACAACGATTTGTTTGTATGCCATTTATGTTGATGATATTATATTTGGGTCTACTAACGAATCTACATGTGAAGAATTTAGTAGGATCATGACACAAAAATTCGAGATGTCTATGATGGGGGAGTTGAAGTATTTCTTAGGATTTCAAGTGAAGCAACTCCAAGAGGGCACCTTCATTATCCAAACGAAGTTTACTCAAGACATTCTAACCAAGTTTGGAATGAAGGATGCCAAGCCCATCAAGACTCCCATGGGAACAAATGGGCCATCTCGACCTCGACACGGGAGGTAAGTTCGTGGATCAAAAGGTATACCGGTCGATGATAGGTTCATTGCTCTATTTATGTGCATCTCGACCGGACATTATGCTTTCCGTATGCATGTGTGCAAGATTCCAAGCCGACCCTAAGGAATCACACCTTACGGCCGTAAAACGAATCTTGAGATATTTGGCTTATACTCCTAAGTTTGGGCTTTGGTACCCTCGGGGATCCACATTTGATTTGATTGGTTATTCGGATGCCGATTGGGCGGGGTGTAAGATTAATAGAAAGAGCACATCGGGGACTTGCCAGTTCTTGGGAAGGTCCTTGGTGTCTTGGGCTTCAAAGAAGCAAAATTCGGTCGCTCTTTCTACCGCCGAAGCCGAAGTACATTGCCGCAGGACATTGTTGCGCGCAATTGCTTTGGATGAGGCAAACCCTGCGGGACTATGGTTACAAATTAACCAAAGTTCCTCTTCTATGTGATAATGAGAGTGCAATCCGCATGGCGGATAATCCCGTTGAGCATAGCCGCACTAAACACATAGTCATTCGGTATCATTTTCTTAGGGATCACCAACAAAAGGGGGATATCGAGATTGCATATATTAACACTAAAGATCAATTAGCCGATATCTTTACCAAGCCACTAGATGAACAAACTTTTACCAAACTTAGGCATGAGCTCAATATTCTTGATTCTAGGAATTTCTTTTGCTAATTTGCACACATAGCTTATAAGTATACCTTTGATCATGTCTCTTTTATATATGCTATGACTAATGTGTTTTCAAGTGTATTTCAAACCAAGTCATAGGTATATTGAAAGGGAATTGGAGTCTTCGGCGAAGACAAGGCTTCCACTCCACTCTATCACTCATCCTTCGCCGTCGCTCCAAGCAATTCTTCGTCTTTGGTATAATCTTCACTCATATGTTTTATTTGCCAAAGGGGAGAAAATAGTTAGACAAGGGCTTATATCTCACTCAAAGTATCCGTTTTTGGCGATTCATGCCAAAGGGGGAGAAAGTATGAGCCCAAAGCAAAAGGACCGCACCACCACCCTAATTTTAAAAATTGATGATTTTCAATTAGTAAATTTCAAATTGGTATCTCTTTGTGTTCTAAAGGGGGAGAAAGTAGTATTTTCAAAATTGATATCTTAAAACCCTCTTGAACTCTAAGAGGAGAATTTATTGAGGGGGAGTTTTGTTTAGTCAAAGGAAAAGCATTTGAAACAAGGGGAGAAAATTTCAAATCTTGAAAATACTTCTCAAAATCTTACTTATTTACCTTTGACTATTTGCAAAAAGACTTTGGAAAGGATTTACAAAAAGAATTTGCAAAAACAAAACTTGTGGTGCAAGCGTGGTCCAAAATGTTAAAAATAAAGAAACAATCCATGCATACCTAGTAAGTAATATTTATTGGCTCAAATTCTAAGTAACCTTTGCACTTACATTCTGCAAACTAGTTCAATTATGCACTTTTATACTTGCTTTGGTTTGTGTTGGCATCAATCACCAAAAAGGGGGAGATTGAAAGGGAATTAGGCTTACACCTATTTTCCTAAACTAATTTTGATGGTTGAATTGTCCAACACAAATAATTAGACTAACTAGTTTGCCCAAGTCTATAAGTTATACAGGTACCAAAGGTTCACAATAAGCCAATAAAAAGACCAAGAAAAGGGTTCAACAAAAAGAGCAAAGGGACAACCGAAGGCACCCTGGTCTGGGGCACCGGACTGTCCGGTGCGCCACCGGACATGTCCGGTGCACCAGGATTCTCCACGCGCTGAACTCCTCGCCTTCAGGAAAACGCAGAGTCGCTCCGCTATAATTCACCGGACTGTCCGGTGTACACCGGACAGTGTCCGGTGCTCCAGGGATGAAGCGACTCTGAACTCGCCAGCTTCGGGAATTCGCAACGGCTCTCCGCTATAATTCACCGGACATGTCCGGTGTACACCGGACTGTCCGGTGTATCTGCGGAGCAACGGCTACTTCGGCGCCAACGGTCACCTGCAGGCGCACTGGACATGTCAGGTGAATTATAGCCGAGCGACGTGACTGGCGCACCGGACATGTCCGGTGTGCACCGGACTGTCCGGTGCACCATGCGACAGACAGCCTCCACCCAAACGGCTAGTTTGGTGGTTGGGGCTATAAATACCCTCAACCACCCCACATTCAAGTCATCCAAGTTTTCCACTTCTCAACCACTTACAAGAGATAGGCATTCAATTCTAGACACACTCAAGTGATCAAATTCTCTCCAATTCCACACAAGGCTTTAGCGATTAGCGAGAGAGATTTGCCGTGTTCTTTTGAGCTCTTGCGCTTAGATTGCTTCTTTCTTTCTCACTTGTTCTTGTGATCAAAACTCACTTGTAACCGAGGCAAGAGACACCAATTGTGTGGTGGTCCTTGCGGGGAAGTTTTGTTCCCGGTTTCGATTTGAGAAGAGAAGCTCACTCGGTCCGAGGGACCGTTTGAGAGAGGGAAAGGGTTGAAAAAGACCCGACCTTTGTGGCCTCCTCAACAGGGAGTAGGTTTGCAAGAACCGAACCTCGGTAAAACAAATCCGCGTGTCACACTCTTCATTTGCTTGCGATTTGTTTTGCGCCCTCTCTCTCGGACTCATTTCTATTTCTAACGCTAACCCGGCTTGTAGTTGTGATTAATTTTGTAAATTTCAGTTTCACCCTATTCACCCCCCCCCCCCCCCCTCTAGGCGACTTTCACGGACCGTGCCGGAGCCGGGGCGAGCGCCGCCGGGCAGGGGAGGGGCGGGGCCGCGCCGCCGCCTGGGGGGGGGGCCGGGACGGGGCGCGCTGCCGCGCGGGGAAGGGGAGGGGCAGGGCCACCACGTCGCACCGGGGAGGGGCCGGGACGGGCACCGCCGCGCAGGGGCGGGCAGGGGCGAGCCGCGCCGCCGCGGGGGAGGAGGGGCGCGCGCAGGGGAAGAAGAAGGGAGAGGGAGGGAGAGAGAAGGGAAGGGGAGGGGAAAACTCACCTCCGGGGATCCAAATCCCGGTGATCGTCGTCTCCAAGCCCTAGGGCACCACGAGGAGGGAGAGAGAGAGAGGTGGAAGACGGAGAGGGAGGTTACTGCGTGGGAAATCCAAATGAGAGAGGGAGAGGAGGAGGGGCGCATGGGGGGTGTGGGGCACCGGGGGCGTGCGAGCCGGGCTGGGCCGGGCTGGGCTGGGTCACATCGCGGATCAAAACCCATGACACGCACGACCATTAAACGGAATTAAATCGCGAACTGAAATCCGAAGCGGAACGAGACGAACACACGGCATCAGATAAAGAAACGTGTTTCGGCATGATGCAACATCATGACAACTTAGGTTTTGTTCATACACGACACGGACACCTGTCACTATACTGGTTTGAAATTGGGAGGAAGGAGCGAAATGGGAAGAGAAAAGAGAGTAACGCCCGAATTTGGTGAGAGAAAAGAAGAAAAAAATTCTACCCCCCAAATTCAGGGCGTTACAATCCCTTCCTCTAAAAAGTGTCGGCTCTTTTAGCGGTGAAGCTAAAGCGTTTCAAATGAGCCAAACCGGGCTCTGATACCACTTGTAGGAAACGGGTGACGCCTAAGAGGGGGGTGAATTAGGACTTTTAAAACTTTTACTAAACTAGGCCACAAATAAATCCCTAGAGCAAAACCTATGCAAATAATCAAACTAGAATGTGCAAACTAGGTTTTGTCTAAGTGTTTCTATCTCTACCGCAAATGGCTAAGTTTCAATCTACACTAAATAAGTATGAATACAAGATTGAAACTTAAATGCTTAATATAAATGCGGAAACTTAAAGAGCAAAGTAGAGAAGCAAACTCTCATGGATGACGCCGGTATTTTTACCGAGGTATCCGGAACCACGCAAGGTCCCGACTAATCCTCGTTGGTGCCCCTACGCAAAGGGAAGCCCACGCGAGGGCCAAGCACCACGGTCGAGTAACTCCGTAGAGAGCCATGGGCCTTCTCCACGCGCAAGTGGTGCTCCGCTTCCGGCTCCTCTCGGACGCTCCCCGCCGTCTCCACTATCGAGCTTCCGGCCGAAAGCCGCGGGCCTCGTTCCCTTTGGTACACGGTGGCGGCCGTGACACAAAAGCGGTTGTCACAGTCTCGCAAGACTCTCGCCCCACTCGGTACAATTACAATGACTCACGCAAGAGCCGAAGGGTTGTGTGGTTTGTCTAAACTCACTCAACTAACTAGGGTTCACCTAGAGCAAGCGCTAAAGCGGTCTAACTAACCTAAGCACTTCGCAAAGAACCTACGCTAATCACCGAGTGATTCTATTAAGCACTTGGGTGTTTGAGCTCTTGGAAATGTGCACTATATGCCTTGGTATGTTGCTTGGGCTCCCACACCTTCAAATGGCCGGTTGGGTGTAGTATATATAGGCCCCAACTCCAAAATAGCCGTTGGAGAAAAGCTGCAGTTCTCTGCGGCACACCGAACAGTCCAGTGGTGCACCGGACAGTCCGGTGGTGCACCGGACAGAGCACTGTAGCCTATCCGGTGCGCCTAGCCATTGCTTTGTCAGAGCAGGTGACCGTTGGCGCCACAGGCTTTTCCACACCGGACAGTCTGGTACTCACACCGGACAGTCCGGTGGTCTTCTCTCCAGGTGCCACCTGTAACTAGCCGTTGGGCTGGAGTTCCCTGGTGCACCAGATAGTCCGGCGTGTGGGCACCAGACAGTCCGGTGTGCCACCGGACAGTCCGGTGCGCCTCACACAGACAGTCCGCAGCAGCACACTTGGACTTTTCTTGGATCTTCTTAATGTCTTCTTTTGAGGTGTTGCTTTCCTCAATTACTTAGTCCAAGTACATCTTGCATCCTGTGAACTACAAACACAAACACTAGAAAACTTATTAGTTCACGGATTGTGTTGTTCATCAAACACCAAAACTCAATTAGCCAAATGGCCCGAGGTCTATTTTCCTTACAGAGCGCAAAAGGAAGAAGGTATACTATAGAGACACTCCCAAATATACTATTTTCGATGATGAGGATATCTCTAGTGAAAAGAATGATGATTTGTCTTCTCTTTTTGCAAACCTTACCATAGAACAAAAGAAGAAAATCAATGAATTGATAAAATCCATTAACGAGAAGGATGAAATCTTGGAATGCCAAGAAGATATACTCGTTAAGTAGAACAAAAATTTTGTTAAGCTAAAAGATGTCTTTGCTCTTGAAGTTGAAAAATGCAAAAACTTGACTAAACAGCTAAAAACAAGCAATGATTCAATTTCTTGTCTCAAAACTAAAAATGATAATTTAATTGCTAAGATTGAGAAATTGAATGCTTGCTATATCCCTACATCTACCATTGAACATGTTACTATTTGCATAAGATATAGAGATGTTGATGTTAATGCTATGAATGATCACCTTGTTATGATTTAAGAAAAAATGATTATATAGCTAAGTTGAATGCCCAAATTGTCGAGCATGAGTTTGAAAATGAAAATTTTAAATTTGCTCGTAGTATGCTTTACAATGGGAGACGCCCTGCATTAAAGATGGGGTTGGCTTCCAACCTGGGAGCCAAAACAACATCAAACTTAATGCTCATAGATACAAGTTTTCCAACTTTGTTAAGGGCAAGTCTCTCATGGTACAAGATAGAGAAGGCTATATTTTATATCCTGAGAACTATCCTGAGCACAAGATTAGAAAATTTCATGCTAAAAATCTCATCATGTTGCTCACCATGCTTATATTTATAGAAATGAGGCTTATAGTTTTAGGCACACAACTCATTTTAAGATGCCTAAGAAAAAGATTGTTGATGCTTCAAATGAACAAAGCATTTCATTTAAGACCTTCGATGCATCCTTTGTTCTTACTAACAAATCCGGCAAAGTAGTTGCAAAATATGTTGGGGGCAAGCACAAGAGTCCAAAGACTAGTGTTTGGGTACTGTCACATCCGGTTTTGGAAGGCAAACCGAATGCGAACCATGTACGTTATAGGATCAGAAACTCAGTACACATCGATTACATAATTGGACATCATCATACATTGCTTAAAGTAAATAGCGGAAATAGTACTTCATTACATCAAGATGTCCGAGACATCCATAGAGTCATTAACATAACATTGTCATTAATATTATCAAAGTGTGGAATACGGAACTTAGCAGATAAGGCCTTCACAGGCAGCTGACTGGGGGTTTGCCACTAACATAACTAGAACTCGTCGTAGTCCTGGAACTCCTCAAAATCCTCCATGTTGCCTGCATCTCCTCCTGAGCACTAAATACAGTAGGGACAACCTGGGGCGAGGTGGGTTTTAAAGTAAGGATGAGTACACATCAACGTACTCAACAAATGTCTCGTTTGGCTAAAGTGGACTAGCTGTATGTGGAGCTAAGGTTAAGCAGTTGCTTCTAGTTGGTCAGGTATTTATTACCTAGTAGTAAAGCCATGTTTTAGCAATAAACCCAGTTATTACCCAAAAGTACTCCCTCCAAGAGAAAATACCAGAGATCAGAGTTATATTTATCATCATTAACCATAATCATAAGAGGATCCCAATGATGCTCTTAATCGTGAGCACGACCGATATACCAGTTTCTAATACTCTGCAGAGGCCGCACACTTTACCCACGAGTCGTGATTCCCGTTCTGCCCGGGGATCATGACTCCACATTGATCACTACCAAGGTGACCTGACAGGGTCTCACTACGGAGCCTTTACAAAGACTCCCCTGGTGCATAGCTGCTCGTTAGGTTTCGCCAGTCATACAGACAGAGTACCCCTCCCTAAGGTGGGTGACTAACAAAACCAAATCGAATGAAACTCGGCACCCACCCTTAGCAGAGCGAGCACTATGCCTCGGCCCCCATTGACGGCACTCCGGCAAAGCCAATTGCACCCATAGATTCATCTAATTATTTAGCTAAAGGCGTCCCATTCCACCCTCATGGTTGCACTGTTATCCCAGGTGGTCACTCAACGAACAGGTCCTTACGGAGAGGTACTCAGGAAACAGCCTAAGTCCCCTAAAGTATCACGAGATCATCATCATAAATAGGATAACATCATATCATAAAGATTCACATCATGTCCGTTGATTAAGGTAATGCAATAACATTAAGCTAACCATAATAACCCAAAAGGTAAACAAGGATAAGGTAAATACAGACTAGTCAATCCTTAGGTTTCAATAAAGTAATGTGGGATGGTGAATTATGAAATAAGTAGGACATAGTAGGTCAGAGGACACTTGCCTTCACCATGTTGTTGCTCAGGAAGATCTTTGGCAACACACTCAGGAACCATGGGCTGCTCGTTGTCTAAATAAAGTGATCATGCATTCAATATATTTGGATAAAGACAAATGAACAATACACCAAACATATATAATCAAGTGAACACAAGTTTGACAGAACAGTATAAACACAAAAGGTAAACTTGGGTTCTAGGGTGGACAAGCACACTTAGAAGTTTGTGATTCTCTAAGTGTTGTCTATCTCCATAGACTACATAATTAAATTTCACTTATTTTAATGCGACACAAAAATTATACTAGGGATAGATTCATACATTACATATTATTAATCGCACAAAGTTAAACATCTAATTACTATTGGGGTTTTCCTTTTTATTTTTCCTATTTTATAAATAAACCATTACCAAAACTAATTGTTGGGGGCCCTCTCCTTCCGAAGGTCCTCAAAAACATAATTAACCATTTGCTTTCAGTATAAGCTATTATAGGAATCTTCGTCTTCAGGATACAAGTCTCTTTCTCATGGCGAAGGCATACAAGATGAATACGGATCTAAAGAGGATAAGAGTAAACGCCGAAGCTATCACTAGATGGACAGCTTCGGCTCGCAACGGAGATGAAGTATAATGATGATGCTGACCGAAAGAGGGAAAGACTACTAAGTCCTCAATAACTTGTATTATGATCATACGTGAATATTGGGGACATAAATGTACTTTTACCCGGGCTGCGTCGCGTGTCTATAAATAGATGAACAATAGTATCGTACTATTCACGCTGAATTGTAATCACTCTCTCGTGTCTTCACCTTCAAGCAAGCCGAAGATATCAATGTAATATTAATTCTTTTGATGTTCATACATGTTTTATATAAGACGAATATGAAGGAATTAATGAGATGTAATTTCTATCTTTGCCCTTTCGCATTCATGTTCACATTAAATGATGGAGGCCTATCCTTTATGACCTTCGTCTGATGATCATTATACCCATGGGGAGATAATGCTTTGGAAGACGAAGGTCCCTAATAATTCACATTTGTGTTGCCTTGTTCTTGATTCACATCATTTGAAAACAAGTGACCAACACTAATCTATAGTTTAGACATAAAATTAGAATGTATAGACAGTGAATCATCATAATTTTAACAGATAGAGAATAATCCCATCAACATTTTGTAATTTGAATCACTCAATTTGGAGTTCATATGCAAAAGATATAAAATAAACAAGTTTTGGAATTTAAAACCCTAAATTAGGTCTAATTCTGTGATTAAATAAAAGCATAGGGGTCTTTATGCAAGAATACAAGGGCCTGCGCGCGAAAACTAGGGACGACATATTGATTTTCAGAAAACCGAGGGTCTATTTGACAAAACTACACGCGAAGGGGTATCGGATTCTATCGAAGGCTTTTACATCAGACAGTCTGGTGGCTTCTCTCCACCAATGCCACCTGGAACTAGCCGTTGGGCTACTATTCCCTAGTGCATCGGACAGTCTGGCATGTGGCACCGGACAGTCCGGTGCTCTCAGCCGGACAGTCCGCCAGTGGCAACACTATTTTTTGTTTATTGGACTTGCTTGATACTTGTTGATCTTCACTTGTGATCTTCATAATGTCTTCTTTTGAGGTGTTGCTTTTTTCATTGCCTTAGTCCAAGTAACCTTAGCATCCTGTAAACTACAAACATAAACACTAGCAAACACATTAGTCCACAGTTTATGTTGATCATCAAACACCAAAACCCATTGAGCCAAATGGCCCGAGGTCCATTTTCACACTACCTTCCCAACGACTAGTTTCAAAAACTAACTATTACTATACTGATATGCAATACTCACGTTGGTGCCACACCTAACATGTTCGCTGACTTACATCGAATGCACAACTTCATACCTCTCTAAAACTATCTCCAGCAACGTCCTCTATATCCATCATATATATTCGTCCTTTACAGTCTCCTTTAAAATATTATATCCCCTACATCTCCTTACACTCCAACAATGTCCTCTAAATCACGTTCTCAATATGCAAATACTTATATTAGAGTTATTTTTTATTTTTTATTTTATATATATATATATATATATATTTATCATACTCTCAAATATATTGCACATATTTTAGTTTTGCTAAACCGATTGTTTAAAGTATTCATTCAAATGAATAGAGAAACGTTTAAAGAAATTGTATATATAGAAGATCCAGCAACGTCCTCTAAATTTAGAGGACGCTGCTGAAGGAAATAGAGGACGAACTTATCCTCTAAATTTAGGGTACATGACCCTTTAGAGATTCTTGTTGGAGCTAGTCGACGTACACTATTCAATACCATGTCTAGTGCCACACTAAACATGTCCGTTAAGTACTTATCTCTCACGTAATTTACAACCTCATTGGGTATCCTATCTAATACCATACCTAATGGTCCACCAAACATGTTTAATGAGTCTAAGAACTTATCTACAAGCTCTCTGGCTGGCCTGTCCGATACACCATGTCCAATGCACATTAGTGCTTTCACCTATTCTCATTAAGACGTTCCCCTACCTGATGCCCCATATCCAATACGCGCCGAACTCATATGATTGCTACTCCCTCCGTTTTCTTTTTAGTTATCGGTTTAAACTATTCAGCGACAACTAAAAAGAAACGGAGGAAGTACTATAGTACCACCGACTCATTTGTTTCAATCAATCTTCGAGTTGATCTTTATTTTTATTTCAAATTTCTTATGGGTTTACCTAACACTAGTTACCACAAGTGTACATCACTCTTAACTACGATCGAATCCTCTGCAGTCACTGCAAAGGGAAATCGTGACTGCAGGTGTGTCCTGGCACCCACGTCGGCCCACCTGAAAGCCTATGCATTTGACTGCAGAGGATCTCAATCCCTTCTAACTATACTGATCAAGTTACTCGTGCACGCGTCCCTTTATAGAACTACCAAAGATCATATCACTACTACAAATATAAAGGTCATATCCCTTTATATAAAGGTCATATCACTATTACAAATATCAAATAACTCCATTGACACTAGAAACTAGTAAATACTTAACCTTTCCGTTCAACCGTTAAAATCCAACAATTGATTAGAGGCACAAAGACCATATAAGCCAATCAATCTATATTATCGTGACCTAACTCATATTCTTTCTACGAACACACTTTAGTCATTATAATTCAATAATCTTATATTACTATTAATCACCAAAACTCAACTAGGAGCTAGACGCCTAGACACTTTCACTTTTCATTCTTTTATAGGCGTGGTAGGCATGCCATGCACAAGCCACTCTACCGTCAAACCCTCGATATCGATAAATACAGTAATTGAGGACATGATACACTGCCAAATTGGAATAAAAAAAACAATGACACCACCAGAAATACAACCATTCGGTGGACTTGATTTCTTTTCTTTAATTCCACAGCTTCATCTGTTGTTTTCAAGTATAATATGTACAGATTGCCTGAAACAAGGCAACCACAGATACGTCAACCATCTGCTATATATTCCCACCTATAAGATGTACAACAGAACCATTGCGTGCCCAGCCAGTCTGCCAGCAAATTGACGCACAATGTCAGAAGATGCACAACATACCTTGCAATCCTGAATAATACCGGATCTTGGACATGTACCATACTTCAGGTCAATACTGATCCAGCACACCTAGATAGCAATGCATGATGGAGAAATATCTAGTTTTTTCTACAAGGGAAATACAGGTTCTTCAGCTTTCTTTATCATCACTAGAGCCTCCTTTCAATGACTGTGCTTCAAACATAAAGGTAGAACACTCAGAAACCACCTTGTGGACAGTGTAGATGTTTAGAAGAAAGAACTAAACCAAAGAAAAGCTACTAAATGTGTGTGTGTATATATTAAAAAAAGAATTACCTTGTACAAGTACTTCTTCCTTAGCTTGATGGCCAAGCGTACACATCTTTTTACATTTATTTTGAGCACGTTATCATTGAACATCTAAGAAAAAACCCATGAAAATAAATAACTATAACTACCATTACATAGATGCAATGATTAAAATAAAATGGAATAAATTACCACTTGAACTTGCCTTGATCGCATCATCTATTGAGTGAGTCCCTCTTATTATCTTCTGGCGGTTAATTATCAAGATTGCCGCCACACAGAATATAGGAAGTTCATATTCTCCACCCTTTGCTAGCACACTTGCACTTGGATGTGGCATCTGCTGAGGTCTTGCCCATATTGTAGCACCTGACAAGCCACAGAGATGATTTCTTGTACTAGATTTCATTCCAGGGTGGCAAGCTCCACAGATTTCACCATTTCTACTATGGCATTTCCTGGTTCTGGGTTTTCTTCTTGTGGAACTGTTGATCCGATGCACTTCTTTGACTTCAGATGATAAGCCATTGCTCAGATCTACTAGCAATGGTTCTAGGCAGTTCTCTTCTAAATGCCTGACTGCTTCTTCATCAAAATCAGCAGCCCACATCATCTGAACAAGAACACCATTTGTCAAACATAACAAGGTTCTGATTCAATAATATAAAAAGGGACAGACCCTGAGGCTCCCACATGAGTAGGTTCTGGAAAAAGGATAAGCCGAGGCAAGCCTTTCCCCGCAGATGCGGAGAGGCTGCTTCGAACCCGCGACATGGTGACTCAGTGAGACAGCTCTCACAACTGCATGAGGTCTACCCTTCTTTATTCAATAATATAAGCATCAAAATAAAACAACCATTTTAAAAAGCCATTTCATTGTGGCTATATTTGGTACCAAACATCACATGGTCACATACAATATCTCCACGTTATACAGTTCAAGTAAATTACCGTAGCTATATTGCTACAAAGCTATATATCTTCTTTTGAACTATTTAGGCATCTTGAAGATTTTAAGTACAAAACTACAATTAAAGATTCACCAAAATTCACCTGCCTGTTTCAAAGAACACTCATGTTAACTTAACGCAACAACTAGTGCAGTAGTTCACTACAAAATGTCCAAAATAAGACGAGTATCTTGAAGAGCCAGACCTCCCACATGATAAGTGATTCCTCAAAAGACAGCTCTCGACGAAAAAGGACTAGCAGCATCCGAAAAGCAAAATGAAGGCTTTCAGCACCAATTGCCGAAAAATGTTCAAATAATTCAGCATCTGTCAGTTCCATTATCTTCCACAATGCTTGCAATTGCTTCATAACTCCTGTTGGTCCCTCCATCTGGAAATTTTCACGCTGAGGAGCAGCAGAGATTTACATTATTCATCATGATTATTAATGTAAATGCCAAATAAATGGACATTGTACTGTAATTTATGTCAGAGGCAAATTACCATCCTTCTCAGTAGCATCTCAAAGCACCAAAAGGCATCTGCATCATCCTCGTATATGACAACAAAAGGTGACAGCAGATCACTCATACCTATAATTACTTAGAATTTTAGATACATCAAGAATAATCAAATAATAGAACAAAATAAGGCTCCTCGAAATATGCAAACCTTGACAGTATCCAGTGGAAGGATCAACCCATGCATAAACAGCAAGTATATCAGACATTCTAGCCATATTCCTTGATTCTCCATAGAAATCAAGGTGGCTATCTGTTCTCACCACATCAACCACTGCATCAAAAGTTTTTTTTTATCCCTAACTAGAATACAATCACAAGAGACCACTGCAATTGTGTGAATTAAGAATATAAACATACCAATTCGATGCAGTGTCCAAAGCCATTCAGAGACTCTATCTTTGTCAGCTATTGAACCATTTGATTTCATTCCATCAACTAAATCTGATTCTGGTGCATCAGATATCCTCAAGGAATCTATAATTTCTTCACTATAGCCAGTATCGTCTAACCACCTATCATGCTTGTACGCATCTGAGTGAAAGATGGCTGAGTCACTACTGCTAGGTCGAAATATATCATTGGAGAATGTATTTGACTCTATTATAAGATCTATGTTATTATTGATCTGGAAGCTGTGCATGTGTTCATCATGGGGCCTTACTCTATGTTCAGAGACCAAGAAATTGCAAGGATTTTCTTCAACTCCATTGCTATCCCCGTCACCATTTGCAACCAAGTTTGTACCAGTTAGGGAAGGAAAATCGATGAAGGCATCACTGTCATACCTTGGTTCACCAATGACATCACAATCTCCAGAACCTCTAGAGTTATCATTATGTTGATTGAAACCAACTGTTTCAGCTGATTTACTACAAATTTTCCTTTTATGGGGCCGCGTTGTGCAACCAGAACCATAAATCAAATTCGAATTTTCTGCTAAACTGCATGGCACTTCATGTTCAGCTTGCTGACTTGTGCTGACTTCTCCACCTTCAGTTTCTTTGGGCAAGGTCCTGACATCCATCAGCTTTGATCCAACAGCATATGCAAGCTCACCTGTACCAATGCTTGTATGCATGCTCTGGCATTGCTTAATTAAATAACGATATTTCTCCCTAAATAGAAAGGAAAGAAGCACAAGGTTAGAGCCTTCAAGATTTCCAATAATGCACACAGGTGTAGAACCACAAAGGAAAACACTGGTCTCCAAGGTTAAAATCAATACTGCTAATCAAAAGTGGGGCCGAGAGAAAGGGAGGTGTTCCAAAAACATTAGGACAATATCACAATAGCAAAGAATATGAATAAAATAGAGTTGTGATAGTTACATCAAATGGGTCAGAGAAGTCAAAAAAAAACAAGTAGAGTGGATTGACAAAATCCAATTTATCCCCTAAAGAGTGCATAGGAGGTGTATTAAGGAAAATGGAAGGAGAAATATGAGCAAAATGAGAGTATCTTGGAAACTAGTTCAGGCCTTGTTCGGTTACAAAGGAGGAAATCCCACCATGGATTTAATCTGGGTCTGGATTGGGTAAATCCATACTTCACACTCAATCCCATGGTGAGATTAAATCCATCATTTAATCCATATATCTCCCAGAGCTAATTATTATTTTGATCCATGGATTCTAATATAAACTTGTGCAATATCTTCATTGATTTGTTCTATACCTAATAAGCTATGGATAGAATACATGCCTTCTATAGTTCAAAAAACTCCCAAACCCTTGAGTTATAATCCATGATGGGTTTAACCGAATAAAAAAATTTGAGTAGGTTTGGATTATTTTGGGGCATGGATTGTGACATGGATTTAATTCCAATCCATGCTAATCCAGAGCTAGATTGGTGTAACCGAACAAGGCCTCAAAGGGTCAATACTTAATCCAGAGACCACACAAGGATGGTGAGACATCATTTTTTACTACAGTTTCCTATGTTCTGCAGTAGCTGTAAATGTAAGGTGAACACTAATTTGGCACTAAATCTTATGTTTCATATATAGGTGAACATAAAAAATGAAAAGGCTAGGATTTTTTTGTTACAGCAGTTTATTTACCAATATAAAAGTAACCAAACTGATGCCTACCACAAGATTCTTTTTTAGAAAATAAAATGTAAACATCATATTACGAGAAGACAAAAGAGAAAACTTCAAACCTTCGAGCAGCTCTTAGTTTTCCCCTATATTCCGCTGTAGTACTTAAGGTGTAGCAGCCAATAAGAAATTCCCAAACTTCCGCTCGAATAGAAGGATCCACACCCTGCACATCATCAATATAGATAGAACTTATTACATGGCCATTTTCATGCATTTTTCATAATTCAGCATTCTGTTGATAACAAAAAAAAATCCACTGATGCAAGTGGCAACACCAATTGGTATATTTGAGTCAATTTATTAGTTCAATTCTATCCCATATCCCCATTTACTTGCCTTTAAATCCAGATTAGTGCAATTAAATTAGTTTTGAGTTGACCCAATGGCCCAGAGGCCAGAGAAAGCAAAAAATGACCTTAGCTACAAAAGAGCTGATACTAGTATGTGAGTCTAAAGCTTGAACTTGAAGGACGAAAACAACAAAAAGAATATGAAAAAGGTAAGTTCCTGAAATAAAGTATATAGTTAACTCACTCCTAAGACAATGAACTTAAGAGCTTTACGGAAACATATAGCCTTCCCGTCACTGTCAAAACACGCGTGCCATCTTTCTGGTTTCAGCATTCTGTTTCCCTGCACGGTTGCGGATAGAATAAAAAGTTGTCAATAGAAGTTAAATGATGTGACATGTGTTGATACTTTGCTAATAGTTTCATGTACTCTTGTAGCAAAATTGATGTGACCATTCTTTTATTATGGTTTATAGTTCACCTAGGTTATAATTTAATTGGATGATGGATACTGTTGTCATCCTCAGCTTTCTGGTTCCAGATTAGTAGTGTTCAAGATGTGCCCTCCTTAATAATTACAATTCATATTAAAATATGAATTTTAATAAAGGGATGAAGCGAATGCATCATTGTTGCCACAACACTCTATTTGGGGTTACAGATGAATGGGAGAACATCTATAACATCCTAAATAGCAATTCAAATTTAGGATTGATTTTACCCTGCGAGGGATCTTATGCCGCAATAAATGTTGTAAGTGATCAGTGATTCTATAAGCAGCACAAATGCTATTGTAAACAAGGCATGCTGTCTCAATAGTGTCATGGAAAAATACTAAATATAGGCAATACAAGTATGAACTCAACAATAAAAAGAAGTCTGTAAACCCTGCAACTCTAGGCACCATCTATACCATGCGCACTGAATTACCAAATAGTAACAATGAGCTATCACTATGCAAGATGTGATTAGTGCCATGTCACTAAAGGAATGTGACCAATACATTCTTTGCCGAGAATGATCATCACACAAGGCTTACAAGCGGTGTAGTGGCACCGGTTGGGGGTGTCAGCCAATGTCACTGGTGTCAGCCAATGTCACTGACAAGGGAGAAACAGATACATTGGCATTGTCACCGGCATGGAGTATTGATACCTATCAAGCAACCCATAGTATATAGTACTACTACTAAACAGCAGAACTAATTTACTATAAGGGTCAATAGCAACCTTGACTGGGGAGGGGTTGAGGCAGGGGTCGCTGATGTCACGAACAAGGGAGCCCACCCCGCGGTGGAGGCTGGCCATGGCGCCGCCCGGGCGGCCGCCGGCGCCGCACATCCACTTAATGTAGTCCCCGCCGGCGCCATGGTAGCCGGACTTCACTTGGGGCATCGGGGTTCCAGTAACTCTAAAAGCCTCCGGACAGCCAAACCACGCCCGGCACCTCGGCTAAAGTGATCTTGAGCACTGAAGACGAAGGCGAAGCGAATCGAACACAAGCAGGATTGTTTGGGTTGCCGGGCGGCGCACCAAAGTAAGCAAATCCGCAACCAACTCTGAATGGTGAGAGAAGAAGATTTAGATTAGGCTGCGAGAAAGCCAGTCCCTAGTGCAATCCGTCCAAGCAACCTCGAGGGGCGGTTACCGACACGAGAAGGAAGAGATCGTGGCAAGTACGGGTGGATGGATCTCCACTCCACGCCAGTCCAGGCGCAGCAGAGGGCAGCGACGAAGTAGAGGACGGGGATGCCTCCCCACAAGAGAAGGCTGTAGCTCAAAGCCTCGGTTAGCTGTATAATAACCGCGTGGTCCGCGCCGCAGGCGGCAAGGTCGCCGACGACGCCGCACGACTGATTATAGCGGCGTAGAATAGAATCGCGGGGAGGGGCAAGAGAGAGAAGACGGAGAGGAAAACCCTCGTGTCGAGTCCCCCTCGGACTCGCAGAATTCCGGTTTTATCCCTAGGTCCACGGCATAACAATGGTGCAGAGGTTAGTGGGTGTAGGGGGGTTTATGTCATGAACAGATCCACACAGCACCCATGGGCCATGGTACGGTTCGGTCAGATTGGTCTGGCCGTCTGGCTGGTCCGAGCGCGTGGTTCACTTCTCGCTGTCGTTGGAAGTTCTTTTTCTTTTTGAAAAAGACGCGACAGATAGTTAGGAACTACTATCCGCAACGATTTCTCTATGTCGCTCTCTAAATTTTATATCATCCTCTCAAATTCAGTCCTCCTAGAGCTTCCGTAGCTTCCTCTAAATTCATCTCTCTACATAATACATTATATTTATAATATCTTTTAAAATAGATTTTTCACATATATTTGTTATAGTCTGAAATGGTGTGTACATATTGATTTTCTTTTCAATTCATAGTTTACACAATGCACTAATTTTCTCCTCAATCCCTTGTCACCAAATCAGCACTAAAGGTTAGTTTGATGACAAGTAAGGGGGTGTTTGGTTAGAGGGACTAAACATTAGTCTCTAGTTTTTAGTCTCATTTAGTCTCTTTTTTGCCAAACACTAGGACTAAAATATGGACTAAAATGATTTAGTCTTTAGTCCTTCACATATGTGCTAAAAAGGACTAAACATATTAATTCCACATTTATCCCTCATTTAGTTCAATTGTACTAATAGCAGGATAATGTTAAAGGTCATTTTAGTCTTTTATGAGTTATTTAGTATATTCTTACTATTTTTAGCCCATAGAACCAAACATGTTAGGGACTAAACTTTAGTCTCATAACTAAACTTTAGTCCCTAGACTAAAGAAACCAAACATAGCCTAAATTGCATGGGTCATCACTTGCTATTCAATTGAGGAGGACATACTCCTAAATTTAGCTAAATTTAGGATATTCTTTATGACCAATTGATGCCCTTTAGTATGGCCCTAGAGCTTTAGGTTCTTTTGAGGTTTTGTGGTTAAATATAAAGTATATAAGTTATGTTAGTCTACATATTATCATATTAGAACATGGTCAAAATGACAAAATATTTTTATCTTATATATAGACATATATTATATTTAAAATTATATATCGACGAACAAACATAATATGTGCGAGAAGTAGCTATAACCTGCATTGGATCATGGCACAAAAGAAGTGCCTCGGTGCGGGTTTCATCTGCTCTTCCAACGGTTGAGAATCATTATGTCTTCCTTTTCGTTCTCTATAAAACTCTTATCTTCTGTCTTTTATTAATATTGTTGTAAATTGCTATTTTTATGAACTGTCAATCTATTTAATGCCCACTAGTACAATACATGTATATTGCAACAGCATACCAATGTATAGTGCAACAGACGAGAAGGTATGAGTTGAAAAAAAATCACATGCCTCTTTTTTATAGCTCGCTTGACCGCTCATCCTTATTCAGCTAGCAAAGTGATATTATACAGGAGTGTTGTTTGTGTGTGACTTTTTTGTCGGGTTAGGCTTAAGTGTTTTCAAGTGAAATCTAGTAGGTAACAGCCCACGTCATTTGATGATGCAGACAATGGTGGCATGTGGAAACTAGTTCTTTATAGGAGTATTAGCAAAGTATTTGTATGTTGCTATGTTTTTTTATTTATTCTTAAGTATAATATATAAAATTCAAAGACATATGTGTTGTGTTAGCTAGGTAAGTGTGGATAGGTTTGGAGCTAAAAATTATGGTTCGAATCCTTATTTATATATAATTTTATCTTTTTATCATTCAAATGTGGGGGCACAACAACAGTGGACGTGAAACATAAAAACTGGTGTTACATATAATGTTTTATATAGTAGAGAATGACACTTTCACTAAGATCGGTCCAATCATATATACTCTACCGCTCAATTCTTATCATGCTCCATTTGGATATCGATAATTAGAGGACGTGGAATTGAATTGGGTTCAATTACAAATCAGTCATGGTATTGAAATGAGTTGCAATTTTAATTCTGTTGTTTGGATGTCACTGAATTGGAGTTTTGGATTGTGTTCCTTGTGCAACCAAATAATAGAATTCTAGAAAGCCTATTCCAATTTATAATTCTATGCTTCAATATCTACATCCAAACAAGGTTATATACTTTTTGTGGCAACAGTAGTCAGATACTATACTACTCGAATTTTGTTTTTGACTTTGGACACATGCTATGAACATAATTGTATGTGCAAAGTAAAAAATTAATAAACTATTTGTATACATAGACAAGAACTATTATAAATCAAGTTTGCTATACAATTGCTATATAATTAGGCTACCAAGAATTATTAAAAATTCTTTAAAAATAATATAGATCTACTTTACTATTTACTCTACTAATATATCAAATCTTAAATTCTAACTCATCTTATATTAGCAGATATAAAAGGAGATATTATATCTAATATATAGTTAAAAAAATAAAATTTTATTTTTTATATCTCAGCATATAACGAACTTTAACTATTTGTGCTGTAAATAATAAAACACATCTATAAATATTTTGAGACTTTTTTTTTTTACTTTTGATGGTTTGGTTTCACAACGATTATACAAAAAGATAGATTGCATGACAGTTTTTTCTATTAATATATATATATATACATGGAAAGACAACAAAAATCCAAGCATCATGAGTATCCGGATCGGACATATTTCCAGGCTCACGTAAAAGACTTCAAGGACATATTTCCAAGCTCACAAAAGACTCCACATGTGTCGTCACTCATCAGCCGTGTAAAGGCATACCCATAACATGCTCATTTCTATCTAGGTACGAACGTCCATTAGACGTGCCTCCAGGTCATTATCAGGAGGGGAGAACGGCGCAGAAATGGACATGCACACGATTGCACACTAGCTGTTCCCTTCTGCCACGCCTTGTCGTGCTTGCCATATGCCAACATTCAGATGCATAACGCTGCCATACATCATCCTCGTTCCATCATGTGACACTTGTTTGAGATGCATAATGCTGTGATAGCGACACGCAAAAAAAAATGCATATATTCAGTTGATTCAGCCAACTGACTTTGTTTGACTTCAAAGATTCAAGGACAAGTTTTTTACAATTACCAATCAAATCAGCCTGAATCGTATAGACAATTCAGAAGTGTAATCATTTTGCTAATGGAAAGCAATTGGGAGAGTCATGGATATTTCTCACACGCCTGATTAGTTCTGGTCATAGAGGCAAAAGGATAGCGTGAGCATGGGCCAAATGATACCAATTGGAGCACACTAATGGTGCCCACGCATCTTATTCTAGATACATTTATTATGCTGTTTAAAGTGACGGCTCCCTCATGGCTCAGGCTGCATGTTCTCGCATTCTTCTCTTATGGACTGATAGAGGACAGATGAAAGGTACCTCTCGCCAAAACTCGGAAACACAACCTGAACCAAAACAATGTGAGAACATAAATTTATAATCTAGCCAGGTGTCAAACTCCATACTTCAGGTAATGTTAGTAATCACAAAAGGGTTATAGAAGAGGCATTTCTGCACTTGCCACTATCAACTTTCCAGCATTTTCTGGTCTTTTCGCAACCTTTATGGCAGCGGCAGCAGCTGCTCCAGAGGAGATTCCAACCTACAACAGTATTCACTCATCTTTATATGGCACCAGATTTCTGTTTCATTTCAAAAGAACAATTGATGCTCTTGGCTGAAACAAAGCTACCGAACGCGACATTACTTGAAGATGGCTGCTATGGATGGCCGTAGTGCTACAGTACCCAAGGTGCTACAGCGCCGTGGGTGCTGTTCACAAGGTGGGGGCTGCGCGGGTTAGAGGGCGACGGCTAGGGTTAAGGGCGGTAGGGAGGCTGGCCGCAGGGATTTTCTCACGGACAGCAAGAGAGAAAGGATTTCCTTCTAATCTCTTGTTTACCTTCAATTGATACAATTCATCTCTTTATATAGAGAGGGTTACTTGATCTCTAAACACTAGATCTAATCTTATCGCTAATTCTAATATTATCCAAAACTAGTAATATCTTTATTTAACCAACCTGAGGGTGTGCTACAGTACCACCGTCACTGTAGCGGGCCCTCTTGGGCCTGATACTACACCCCTCTTGGACAAGCAGGTCGTCCTCGAGCTGCAATCTAACGATGACTCCGTTAGACACAAACCTGACACCTAAAAATAAGCATTTTACATCTCGGCTTATTTTATTATTCTGAATCTGAATTAGACCACGACCCTTTATTTTTGACCCTTTAAGATAAGGTGAACACCCTTCGTGCATGGACCTGCACGTGTGCAGCCACCTGGATTCCATGGACGTCATCTGGACTAAAGGGGAGCACATGGATGGCCACCTGGAATAGGTCGCAATAATGACCAGCGGAGGCACCCTCGTGGTGGTCGGTAGCAGAATGTAGTGGCGCTAAGTGGTGCACCCTTGCCGATGACAAGGAGGGGAGCGCCTTCCCTACCGTCGTTGTCGTAGAGTTGGACTTCGTCGCCTGCGGGACACACACCATGCTCGCACTTGGAGACAACCCCTGTGTGCCGAGGTCAACCGCCACCAAGGTTGCCTCGAGTATCTGCCGGCGCACTAGGAGGCCACGCGTCGCAGCCTGCAGCCACACCGCCGCTGACACCTTGCAGGCACTCACCCGCGCAATCGCCTTCCTCTCCGCGAGCTGCTGCAAGGTTGCTGGGTCGACTGGGCACCGCCGCTTGAAGATGGGGCACTGTCCTTGCCGACGCGCTAAGAGGCAGCGTGCCGCCGCCTGTAGCTGCGTCGTCGATGCCCGGATGCCATTCACGCCCCCATAGAAGACGTCATCGCAGTGCTGTTGTGGCGGCACAGGCATGGGGGTAGTGAATGACGGGGTCGGTGAAGGAGACGTTGCCATCGTGAATTCCGGCGCCGTCATTGATGAGAGGGCGTATGATGGAATTGACGATGGTGATGGTGGCATGGAGATGAGGTAAAGGGGCAAGCCACCCTGAGGGATGATTGCGCCTGATGTCACAACTCACAATATGTGTTAGCGGCGAAGACATGGTGTACTGGGGTCCCCCCATGTCATGGCGTATGATGGAATAGGGGAAGGCGACGGTGGCATGTGCAACAAATGAATGGGCATGCATGGTGTCGTCGGGGCGCTAGTATGCGACATTGCCATAAGATGTCAGCGGCAGTGGCTGATGCTGCGGAGGAAGAAGGGCGGCTGCCAATGTCGCCTGCATGGTTGCCACGGATCACATGAGCTCATGGACGGCTGCTGCCAAGGACTATGGCGTAAGGGGAGGTGGAGGTGCCATGGATGAGGAGGTGGTGGGGTCTGGGCACCGACAGTGTGGAGATTGGCAGCATGGCGGAGGAGACTAGCGGCTGGATGGTGGTGGACGGAGGGCCTAAAATATCCGATTCCAGATTGTTATGGATGGCCGTGGTGCTACAGTACCCACAGTGCCATAGTGATGTGGGTGTTGTTCACAAGGTGGGGGTTGCGCAGGTTAGAGGGTGACGACTAGGGTTAGAGGGCGACGGCTAGGGTTAGGGGGGCTGGGAGGCCGGCCACAAGGATTTCCCCACGGCCGGCAAGAGAGAAGGGATTTTCTTCTAATCTCTTGCTTAACTTCAATTGATACAATCCCTCTCCTTATATAGAGAGGGTTATTTGACCTCTAAGCACTAGATCTAATCTTATCGCGGTACTATAGCGGGCCCTCTTGGGCCCCGGCAATGGCTTTGTTAGTTCCTAAGTTCATATAATGTCACAGATCTTGCTAGCCAATTCCAACTGTTCTACTTTGTGTTTGCTTTTAATATAACAGTGAAAACTGACAAGAGAACCCTATAGTTTTAAGAACAAAATATCAGGTTTGAGTAAGTTAACCATTAAAAATACTGTTTTTTAACAAACACATAAGGTAAGGCTAAAAAATGGTGCCCATAAATTGATTCAATCCACATATTTGAGAAGTGAGTGCATGCACTTAAATATCAACACAAGGAGAAGGGCATTAGCAGGCTTGTGTTGCCTGCACCTAAAAATATGAATGCTTGTGAATCAGGATGATGCCTCAAAAAATCAATGATATGTCAAAACAATGTCCTAGGCACAATACAAAAAGAAGCAACATTTCAAAATTATAATACCAGTAATCCTTCCTGAACAGCCAACTGTTTTGCTGTCTCAACAGCTTCATCACTTGATATCTGCAACATAAACAGTAAGGTATAAACGACTAGAAGTAAAGAGGAACAAACATAACCCTGTAACAATCCACACAACTCTTCTGTACAAGGCAGAGTGAAAGGATAGGATTGTTACCCTACCCCAAGGGAAGAACCATAACAATGTAGTTAGCTTAGGCGAGTATACTTCTGTAAATACTGTTCTACGGCATATGCAGATATAGTGCAATAACAGAAACGGATAAGTTGATTTTGACAAGAAAATTAACTCTGTTTCGTTCTTTTGCATTAAAAAATCGTTCAAGGAAAAAAAGATAAGAAAAGAAAAATGTCAGATTATACACAACAAATATAACACTGGTTTAAGCTCATACCTCAATTACTTCATCAAGAATATCGCTATCCAAGTTCCTTGGAACAAATCCTGCACCAATTCCCTGAATCTTATGTGGACCTACAAAAGTGGATAACAGATACAACTTGTAAGTAAAGAACCAAAAGTTTGACAGGTATTAAAAAAACAATACTCACAAACATACCAGGTTTTCCACCGGAGAGTATGTTACTTTCAGAAGGCTCAATACCAATAACCTAAATACATGTGACCATATATAATAATAAGGACTACAAAGCACATATAATAGCAGAGATTTTACTGAGTGAAATGTAAAGAAACCTTAATTCCAGAATTTTTCTCCTTGAGGAAACGGCCAGCACCAGATATTGTCCCGCCTGTTCCAATTCCACCAATGAGTATATCCACCTTCCCCTTTGAATCCTCCCAGATCTCTGGGCCAGTGGTCTCATAATGTACCTGTTTTTGAAAACAAATGAAGACAAACAATGGGCAGGCAGATTAGAAACAGAGTGCACTAGGTAGAGCCAGACGGTGGTTCTCATCATTACCTTAGGGTTGGCAGGGTTATCAAACTGTTGAAGCATGTAAGAATTGGGTGTCTTATTTAAAATCTCTGTAGCCTTATCTACGGCCCCTTTCATCCCTTTTGCAGCATCAGTAAGGACAAGTTCAGCACCAAAAGCTCTGAGTAGGACTCTTCTCTCCATGCTCATTGATGAAGGCATTGTTAATATCAACTTATATCCTTTGGAAGCAGCAATAAAGGCAAGACCAATGCCTGTATTTCCACTTGTTGCTTCCACTAAAACACTCTGAGAAGAAACATAGGACAGGGAAACAAGTCATCCAGAGTACAAGGAAAGGCAGAATGAGAGGCTGTTGTCATGATCCTATTTTCAACAGTGATCAGAAACATCACTGAGGCACCTGTGGCTAGCTCTATACACCAATTCCACATTGGACATGTGTCTTCACATTTGCTCAGTACTCTTGTTTCAATGATGAGTATAAAATATTTCGACAATTCTACTCATATCAGTATAACTAAGCAAGGAAATATGCGAATGAAGCCAAAATGTGCCTATGCTTACAAATCACCTTTCCAGGAGTAATCAAGCCCTTCTGTTCAGCATCATTTATCATACTGTACCCTATCCTGAAACGAAATGGGTTTGGAAGTGTTTAGTTATAGCAAAAGATTTTGGCTTCCAATAGGAGAGGACGACAAAAGGATACCTGTCCTTGACGCTACAACAGGGCTCCATAATCTCAAGCTTAGCAGCAACATTGGCAACAGAGCCCTTGACGACATTGTTGAGATATACCATTGGTGTCTTGCCGATGAGCTGCAATTGGACAGTCAATTGTCAGAACAAAATTTTGATGTACCCTTCTTATTGCTACATGTGTGGCATCTAATGGTCAAAATTTTGAGCTGCAATTTTGATGTACATGTGTGGCATCTACAAAGGAGTGGCGGCGGAGTACATTAGTACCAATCTTCAAGAACAAAGGAGATGTTCAAAGTTGTACTAATTACCGTGGAATTAAGCTCATGAGCCATACAATGAAGCTATGGGAGAGAGTCATTGAACACCGCCTGCGGAAGATGACGAGCGTGACCCAAAATCAGTTTGGTTTCATGCCCGGGAGATCAACTATGGAGGCCATTTTCTTACTAAGACAACTTATGGAGAGATTCAGAGAACAAAAGAAAGACCTGCATATGGTCTTCATAGACTTGGAGAAGGCTTATGACAAAGTACCTAGGAGTGTAATGTGGTGGGCCTTGGAAAAACACAAAATAGCAACAAAGTACATTAATCTTATTAAAGATATGTACACTAATGTTGTGACAAGTGTCCGAACAAGTGATGGAGACACCGATGACTTTCCAATTAACATAGTGTTAGACTACCCGTCTAGGGTTTGTGTTATTCCCCTTGTAATGACCGTTATACCCCATGTGTAATGGGCCTGGCCCAGTTACTCACTCTATTAATATCACTCCCAACCCCTGTTTAGGGTATGGGTTCCTATTCTAACATGGTATCAGCTTAGGGTTTCATCTTCTCTGTTCCTGCCAGCCGCCAGGGGCATCCTCACCTTGCGCAGCCGCCAGGGGGCTCCCCTCCCCTGCAGCCGATCGGCCTCCTCCCCTGCCGCCGGCACCTCCCGCCGCCGGCCCTCTCCCTCCCGCCGGTCCCGCGCCAGGGCGTCTCCGCGGCGCCGCACCACGCGCAGGGCCGCCTCGGCTTCTACCTCCCGGTGCGGCAGTACTCGTCCCCGCCGGTCCCGCGCAAGGGCGTCTCCGCGGCGCCGCACCACGCGCAGGGCCGCCTCGGCTTCTCCCTCCCGTCGCCGCCGGCCCCTCTCCCTCTCCTGCCGCCTCCCTCCAACAGCAGGCGGCCTGCCCTGCGCGCCCGGCGCGCCCCAGCGCCCTGCGTCCCGCCGTCGACGTCCCGCCCTGCGCGCCCGTCGCCAGGACACGCCCCAGCCGCCGGCGTCCCAGCCGCACCTGGTGGCGGCTTGACTGCGTCCGCGCCCGCGACTCGTCTCCAGCATCCGCAGCAGGCCCGCGTCCCTCCCTAACGGCCGCGCCCGCCCTGTCTCCGGCCGCCGGCCGCGCTCCTTCCTCCAGCCGCCAGGGCGCGACCCGGCCAAGCCGACCGGCGCCGGGCGTCCTCAAGCACCGCGCAGCCGCGCCAGTGCCCGCGTCCACGGCCGTGCTGCAGCCGCAGCCGCCCGGCCCTCACCGCTCCTGCTGGCGTCCCCGCTGCTCGGCAGCCTTCTCCTCCCTGCCTCACCCGACCAGGAGCACCCGCTCGGAGGACCCGCGCCCCTGCTGTTCCGCGCCCGGCTGTCCAGTCCGCGCCTCCCTGCGTCGGCCTGCACCGGTCGCCATGAGCTTTACCTCGCCCGCCGCTCTCGTGACCGTGCGTGTCCTCCTCCACGACGGCCAGCTCATTCGGGGCATGTTCGTGTCCTTCGATCCAGTCTGGAACCCTATTCTTCGGGACTGCGTCGAGGTCCACCCTCAGACGGGCCGTCACGTGCCTGGACCGCTTGTCTTCCCACGTGCTGCGATCGCCTCCCTAGCGGTTGAGCCCGTGTCATCTCCCTCCCTTCCTAGTGCCTCTGTCGGGGCCCCTTCTTTGGCCCTCTCCGCTCACACCGTACCTTCGCCACTTCCGCCTCCCCAGACTACCACCGATTGGGTGGTTGACTCCGGGGCCTCCTACCACACTACCCCCACCACTACTTCGTTACTCCACTCCCATCCTCCCCACCCCTCACATCCTACCTCCATCGTCGTCGGCAATGGTTCCACCCTCCCGGTCACCTCAGTAGGTACATCGGCTCTTCCGGGACCATTCTGCCTTAACGACGTCCTTGTTGCTCCCGGACTAACTCATCCCCTCCTCTCAGTTCGTCGCTTCACTAGTGACAACCAGTGCTCTATGGAGTTCGACCCCTGGGGCCTCACCATACGCCACCTTCCCACACATGCTGTGCTCGCTCGCTGTAACAGCTCTGGCCCCCTCTATTCTCTTCACTTGCCCTCCACTCCCCACACCAGAGGAGCCTCTTCTCCTGTACTTAATACTACCACCACATCACATGCTCTTGCTACTACCACCACCTCCTCCGCCATTTGGCACCGTCGCCTCGGGCACCCTGGACCTGACGTCATGTCCCAGCTTTCCGGCCACTCCGACATATCATATACTCGGGGCTCTTCTGAGCGCCTCTGTCATGCTTGTCAGCTCGGCCGTCACTCCCGTCTTCCCTTTTCCACTTCCACATCCAGGGCTGTTCAGGCCTTTGATCTTGTCCACTGTGATCTCTGGACATCTCCTGTCCTTAGTCTCTCCGGCTACAAATACTACCTGGTCATTCTGGATGACTACTCCCATTTCCTTTGGACTTTCCCCCTTCGGCTGAAGTCCGATACGTTTACCACCCTTACTCACTTCTTCGCCTGGGTATCCACCCAGTTCCGGCGCCCGGTCCGTGCCCTGCAGTGCGACAATGGCCGCGAGTTCGACAACAACGTCTCCCGCTCTTTCTTCCTCACTCACGGCATCCAGTTGCGTCTCTCGTGTCCCTACACCTCTGCTCAGAACGGCCGGGCCGAGCGCATGATTCGCACCACCACCAACATGATCCGCTGCCTTCTCTTTCAGGCGTCTCTCCCTGCCACCTACTGGGCAGAGGCCCTTCATACCGCCACGCATCTCCTCAACCGTCTTCCCTCGAAGGCGGTGAGCCACCCTACACCTCACTTCGCCCTGTACGGCACATCCCCTTCCTACGACCACCTGCGCGTGTTCGGCTGTGCCTGCTACCCTAACACTTCCGCTACCGCCCCTAACAAGCTTTCTCCTCGCTCCACTCGCTGCCTCTTCCTTGGCTACTCCCCTGACCACAAGGGGTACCGGTGTCTGGACCTCACCTCCCACCGCATCATCATCTCTCGTCATGTCATCTTTGACGAAGATGTGTTTCCCCTTGCTGGCTCCACCCCACCCACCGATCTCGACTCCCTCCTCGAGTCCGACCCGATTCCTCCCCCATCTTCGGCTCCCCGTCTTGCGTCGTTACCTGCTCCTCGTGCGGCCCCCACGACCTCTTCCGCGACACGCGCGGCCCCGTCGACCCCGCCTGCGCCTCGCGCGGCCCCGTCGACCCCGCCTGCACCACGCGCAGCCCCGTCGGTCCTGCCTGCGCCACGCGCGGCCCCGTCGCTCCTGCCTGCGCCACGCGCGGCCCCGTCGACCCCGCCTGCGCCACGCGCGCCTCGCGCGGCCCCGTCGACCCCGCCTGCACCACGCGCAGCCCCGTCGGTCCTGCCTGCGCCACGCGCGGCCCCGTCGACCCCGCCTGCGCCACGCGCGGCCCCGTCGCTCCTGCCTGCGCCACGCGCGGCCCCGTCGACCCCGCCTGCGCCACGCGCGGCCCCGTCGACTCCGGCTCGATTCGCCAACCCCGCCCTCGTCTACCATCGCCGCGGTCACGCCACTACCTCGGCGCCCCCCGACTCGGGCCCGTCGACGAGCGCGGCCCGATTCGCCGACCCCGCCGTCGTCTATCACCGCCGTGAGCCGGCCCCACCAGCCGCTCCCGACGTTCCGGCGGCTCACTCCGAGTCGTCCGTATACCACCCGGTCGCCATCCACCGCGACCCCGGGCACGTCCACCCGATGGTGACTCGGCGCGCTGCTGGCGTTCTCCGCCCCGTCGACCGGCTCATCCTGGCAGCCGCTACGACCAGCACTCCACCCGACGCTTCCCCGGTACCCTCCTCCGTTCGCACTGCCCTCGCCGACCCACATTGGCGTCGCGCTATGGAGGAGGAGTACGCGGCCCTCTTGGCCAACCACACCTGGGACCTGGTGCCGCGTCCACCAGGCACCAACGTGGTCACCGGCAAGTGGCTATTTCGCCACAAGCTGACCTCGGACGGCTCCCTCGACCGCTACAAGGCCCGTTGGGTCCTTCGGGGCTTCACCCAGCGCCCCGGAGTGGACTACGACGAGACCTTCAGCCCTGTCGTCAAGTTCGCCACTGTTCGCGCCGTCCTCTCCCTCGCCCTCTCCCGCGACTGGGCGATCCATCAGCTCGATGTCAAGAATGCCTTCCTCCATGGCACTCTGACGGAGACTGTCTACTGCAGCCAGCCCACCGGCTTCGTCGACGCTGACCGTCCGGACCTGGTTTGCCGGCTGAACCGGTCCCTGTACGGCCTCAAGCAGGCGCCACGGGCTTGGTACAGTCGCTTCGCCTCCTACCTGGCCTCCGTCGGCTTCGTCGAGGCCAAGTCGGACACGTCCCTGTTCATCTACCGGCGCGGCGATGACACCGTCTACCTCCTGCTCTACGTCGACGACATTGTGCTCACGGCATCCACCGCCGACCTCCTTCACCGCACGATCGTCGCCCTTCAGCGGGAGTTCGCGATGAAGGACCTGGGGCCCCTCCACCACTTCCTCGGCATCACCGCCGAACGTCGGCCTCAGGGTCTCTTCCTCCACCAGCGCCAGTACGCCATCGACATCCTGGAGCGGGCTGGCATGTCTGACTGCAAGCCCTGCTCCACGCCTGTCGACACTCAGGCGAAGCTTTCTGAGGACGACGGGCCTCCAGTCGCCGACGCGACGTCATACCGGAGCCTCACCGGCGCGCTCCAGTACCTCACGTTCTCCAGGCCCGACATCGCCTACGCCGTCCAGCAGGTGTGCCTGCATATGCACACTCCGCGGGAGCCCCATCTCACTGCGCTCAAGCGGATTCTACGCTACCTCCGCGGCTCCCTCGACTACGGCCTCCTACTCCGCCCATCCCCGACGTCGGAGCTCGTGGTCTACACCGACGCTGACTGGGCTGGCTGTCCCGACACGCGCCGGTCCACCTCCGGCTACGCCGTCTTCCTGGGCGCCAACCTCGTCTCTTGGGCCGCCAAGAGGCAGCCCGTCGTCTCTCGCTCCAGCGCTGAGGCCGAGTACCGTGCCGTGGCCAACGGCGTGGCCGAGGCCTCCTGGTTGCGCCAGCTCCTCCACGAGCTCCACAGTCCCCTCCAGCGCGCCACCCTCGTCTACTGCGACAACGTCAGCGCGGTCTACCTCTCCACCAACCCCGTGCAGCATCAGCGCACGAAGCATGTGGAGATCGACCTGCACTTCGTCCGCGAGCGTGTCGCTGCCGGTGACGTCCGCGTTCTCAGCGTCCCCACCACGCTTCAGTTCGCCGACATCTTCACCAAGGGGTTACCGTCGAGTGTCTTTTTAGACTTTCGATCCAGTCTCAACATCTGTACAGGATAGAGTTGTGACTGCGGGGGGGTGTTAGACTACCCGTCTAGGGTTTGTGTTATTCCCCTTGTAATGACCGTTATACCCCATGTGTAATGGGCCTGGCCCAGTTACTCACTCTATTAATATCACTCCCAACCCCTGTTTAGGGTATGGGTTCCTATTCTAACACATAGGACTACATCAAGGGTCGGCTTTGAGCCCTTATCTTTTCGCTTTGGTGATAGATGAGGTCACAAGGGACATACAAGGAGTTTTACCGTGGTGTATGCTTTTTGCCGATGATGTGGTACTTATTGAGGAGAGTAGGAGTGGTGTTTCTCAAAAGTTGGAATTGTGGAGGCAGACGCTGGAAGCAAAAGGTTTTAGGCTTAGTAGGTCTAAAACAGAGTATATGAAGTGTGATTTCAGTGCCATGGGGTATGAGGATGGCGATGTTAGTCTTGATGGGCAAGTGGTACCCAAGAAAGACACTTTTCGTTACTTAGGATCAATGCTTCAGAAGGAGGGAGACATCGATGAGGATGTCAGTCATAGAATTAAAGCTGGATGGTTGAAGTGGCGACAAGCTGCGGGTGTCTTATGCGACCCCCGGGTGCCACACAAACTAAAAGGCAAATTCTACAGGACAGCAATCCGGCCGGCTATGTTGTATGAAGCAGAATGTTGGCCCACTAAAAGACGACATGTCCAACAACTAAGTGTGGCAGAGATGCGTATGTTGCGCTGGATATGTGGCCACACAAGGAGAGATCGAGTCCGGAATGATGATATACGAGAGAGAGTAGGAGTGGCGCCAATTGAGGAGAAGCTTATGCAACATCGCTTGAGATGGTTTGGACATATCCAACGAAGGCCTGAAGAGGCACCAGTGCATATCGGAATAATTAGGCGTCCCGAGAATGTGAAGAGAGGTAGAGGTCGGCCAACTTTGACGTGGACAGAGGCTGTGAAGAGAGACCTGAAGGAGTGGAATATTGATAAAGAGCTCGCCGCAGATAGGAAGGGGTGGAAGTGTGCAATTCATGTGCCAGAACCCTGATTTATAGTTTCGCTTTTCCTCCTTAATCGTTTGACCTTTCCTTGTGCCCATTTTAGATCTTGCTGGTTCTTGTGGGTTTTATCTCTTTTATGTGTTTCCCCGTTTCGTTGTTTTCGGTTCTCCTTTGCCTTTGTTTCCCTTTTCTGTTCTTTGGGGGTTGAGCTCTGAGGTTTTCATATGGGGTTTCATCTCTAGCCTACCCCAACGTGCTTGGGACAAAAAGGCTTTGTTGTTGTTGTTGATGTGTGGCATCTACAGGGTGCCACCGGCCACATCAGTCAGCGTGAGGTACCGTGGACCGTGCCAGCTGCCATCATCATGCTCGTGTCCCCTAGAGTGCCTTGGACTTCCAAGGGTTCTCTATCACAGCATCGATCACATCGCACTCCAGCAGCAGCTCATCCAAGTGACACACCCAGGCCAAGGCAGCAAGCTCCTCCATCTCTAGCGCGGCAGCCGTGGTCGTCACCACCGCGGCGCCGTGAGTCGCAATCGTGTCACCAAGCTTTACATCAGCATCAAAGTGTGTGCTCTAAAACCATGTCAACTCACATTGGATTAGTCTGTTTGTTGCAGATAGGCTTAGTAACTTAATTCCAATTGAAATTCCACTGACTGAACATTGTCAATATATTTACTGAATTCAAACTAATTCTGAAATTTTGCTAAATTGAACCTAACTGATTATTCCATGAACACTCACACAATTGAATATTATGTGGACTGAAATTTTGCCAGATAATATCTTAACCCCAATAAGGTTAGGTTGAATTGTTCTCATAGCACCACAAAGTAATGATAGTTTAAGCTCATTTCACAAGTGTATTGAAAGATAAACAGACATGACTGCAAATGAACATTCTTAGTTTGTACCCCTATATAATTTACTTGAGCGTTGCGGTCACTTCACAGAACAATGAGCTGATAGAGCCATTTGTGCATTTTTCTGATGTACTCAATAGGGAGACAGCTAGCTTCAGTTGGTAGCAACAGTGAAATAATTCATCTGAACAGAAAGAGCATTTCCTATAACTACAGTTCTGAAGGATAGCTTCAGTTGTAGGGATGTCGATTTCGAATGCTACTAAGTTAGTATAGTGAACATTAGATCAAAACAGCCTGCAGCTGTGTGAGTTTAAAATATGTTAGCAAGGTTGCTAGAGCTCAAAAAGGGGCCGCACAAGTTTCATTCTAGGATCAGGAGCTACATGGATTTGCAACTGCAAAATCGGTTCCTTTTATTAGGTGTCATTCAAATAGGAACACTACAAATTATATTGTGGTATATGACTGGGAAATCATTTATCCAACAAATCGGACTACTGCACATGAGCCTTAGGCATGGTGATTTTAATGGACTGTTCTATTAGCATATGATTACTTTTGATCACTTGCTTTCTTTTAGACCAAATCTACACGTGCCTTAGCCAAAGTCGTGCCGTCGACTTGATGCTATATATCTCCATAAGATACCTACCTCCCTAAGTCTGTCCCAAGATGCGGTCGATCTTGGCGTTCATCTCACAGGATCGGACGGGGTGCTGACATGGAGGTCATTGATACGAAATTGATGTGGTGCTAGCGATATGAAAAGCAAAGGGGAGAATGAAGGAAAGATGGGACTAAGCTTGAGTGCAGAGGGCAGCGAGACAATAGTGTGGTGCTGTGGTGGTTTCAGCGCCGGTGACCACAGCTGAATCGCCGGCAACCACTGTCAAAAAGAAACCCACCCACCTAGGGAGGTTTATTCTTTCTTCGATAATCCAATTACATTCCTAAGGTTCCCTTTATATACTAGGTGCTCTTTCCTAACAAACTAAAATCAATCTCCTAAATATCATCCATCTATTCCTCTTTCTAAAACAGGCCAACTCCACATTTGGGCCTTGCTGGACGCCTAGGCCAGCGCCTGTACTAGCGCCCTATGAAGGCGTCCACAACACACTGTGTGTAGCCATGTTTACTAGGTGGAGCATACACAGTGGCACCGTACCCATGTGTAACGACACATTGACGTTCTTTGGCAAATAATGCCTTTTGGATTTTATTGCGTTGAAAAATTGTTTCAGGCAACGCACGGGCAAAAAACTAGTGAAGCATGCAGGCGCTGAAGGTTATATGTAACCTGGCTGACGTGGTTGGCGATGTTGAGGCCCTCGACCTCGGCGGCGACGGCTCGGCACCGCGAGGAAGAGGAGCCGGTGTGCGCGAGGAGGCCATGGCCACGGCCGTCTGGGTGGGGCCTGAGGACGAGCGTCGAGGCGGGGGTTCCGCGGGCGAGCGACGGATACGGCACGAGCCGCTGCGCTCGGCTCGAGAAGGGGCCGAATCGGGCGCCCGAGGCGGCGGCGGCGGATGAGGGCGACGACCACGACAACATCCTTGTCGGCGTGCGGTAAAGGTGAATGTGACTCGCGGCCTCGGGGGCTATGGTAGGCTGCAGTGTTTAGTTTTGGGGTCAAGTAGAATAGCGGAGTGGAGTAGTGGACCGGGTGGCTGCAGTGTTGAGTGTTCCGTTATTGGATCAAGTCAAATGGCCCTTTCGCTAGCGACCGGCCGGGCACAAATGTCCTTTGGATGACAATAGGAACTCCAAACCACATTTGCGGTTGGTAAAAACTCTATTAAAACAAGAATATGACAAATTTTAATGTCTATAAATATTTTATTGAGTCATTTATTATACCTATTGTATAGGGTAGGTATGTATATGTTCTCTTATATCCCATACCCGTTACTCGATAAAAACACATCAACGTATGTCATGTGAGTTCAGAATATTAAGTATCATCCTATATAAAAATAAATGCCAAAACCCTAGCCCTAAATTCAATAGCTTACATGTCTTGAATATTAAGTATTGTGTACTAAACAATTAGATAATTATCCTAATGTTGTATGTCGTCATTGAAAACTCTATTTTGGGCTATGAATGCTATATTTTATATGATCGGATGGCATGATGCTGCTATTTTATGTTAAATGTTGCTGAATTTATGATAAAATTATGTTGAGTTCGATAAATTTGTCACGCTGGACACAAAGTTAACATGCTATTTTAGTATCTTTCATTATTGGTGAGGTATGTGGCTTCAATATTTTATATTTGCTAATTTTGCGATTAAAATGATCATGTATACGAGAATGTTCTTAGGTATGGGTATTTGATGGATATCCACTACCCGATGGTGGGAATAGGTATGTGGTAATTTTGTACCTATGATGGATATTAGGTATGGGTAATAGAATACTTTATCTCTGATGGGTATGGGTATGGTCTTATATACCCACTGGGTATCTGAGAGCACCTAGAGGGGGGGTGAATAGGTGATCCTGTAAAAACTTCAAACTTAAGCCACAAAAACTTGTTAAGTGTTAGTACGATTATTCCCAAGTGGCTAAGGTGAAGTCTCAACAAAACACAATACCACAAAAGATCAAGACAGAGGTGACACAGTGGTTTATCCCGTGGTTCGGCCAAGACCAACGCTTGCCTACTCCACGTTGTGGCGTCCCAACGGACGAGGGTTGCAATCAACCCCTCTCAAGCGGTCCAAAGACCCACTTGAATACCACGGTGTTTTGTTTTCCTTTCACTATCCCGTTTGCAAGGAATCTCCACAAATTGGAGTCTCTTGCCCTTACAAGTATATGATCACAAAGAAGCACAGAGTAAGGGAGGGAAGCAACACACACAAATCCACAGAGAAACTCGCACACACACGGCCAAGAATCGAGCTCACAAGAGTATCACACAGTTCTCACTAGAACAGAGCTCGAAACACTTAGAATGACAACAGAATGCGCAAAGATTGCTTGTGGGTGCTCAGGAATGCTCAAAGGTTGCTTGTCTATCTCCTCCATGCGCCTAGGGGCTCCTTTTATAGCCCCAAGGCAGCTAGGAGCCGTTGAGAGCAAATCCGGAAGGCCATCCTTGCCTTCTGTCGTCGGGGGCACCGGACAGTCCGGTGCACACCGGACACTGTCCGGTGCCCGATTTGTTTCCATAACTGGCGCTTCCGACCGTTGCAGACCGTGGGAGATCTGAGAGCCGTTGGCGCACCGGACATGTCCGGTGCACACCGGACAGTCCGGTGCCGTCTTCCGACCGTTGGCTCGGCCACGTGTCCCGCGCGGATTGCGCGGCCGACCGTTGGCCCCGGCCGACCGTTGGCTCACCGGACAGTCCGGTGCACACCGGACAGTCCGGTGAATTTTAGCCGTACGCCGTCGGCGAATTCCCGAGAGCGGCCAGTTCGGGCGGAGTCAGCCTGGCGCACCGGACACTGTCCGGTGCACACCGGACAGTCCGGTGCTCCAGACCGAGCTGGGTCTTGGCAGCACACAGCCAAGTCTTCTCTCCTCTTCTCTCTTCTTCTTCTTTCTGTTTCTAACACTTAGACAAATATATTAGTACACAAAACCAATGTACTAAGGCTTAGAAACGTACCTTTACTTCATGATTTGCACCTTGTTCATCCATGTACATAAATTCACAATTAAGCACATGTGTTGGCACTCAATCACCAAAATACTTAGAAATGGCCTAAAGGCACATTTCCCTTTCAATCTCCCCCTTTTTGGTGATTTATGCCAACACAATATAAAGCAACTAGAACAAGTGCAAACTCACTTCAAATAAAACTTAAATTTATTTTGAATCAATTTTGGCATATATGGATCATCATTTGCCACCACTTGGTTTGTTTTTGCAAATCAAACTCAAATCTCTGTCTCTAAGTTAAACACACATGTTGAAGCATAAAGAGAGTCATTCCAAAAGAGATTGATCAAAGATTTCAAAAACTCCCCCTTTTTCCCATAATCAATACTTCTCCCCACAAGAAGCCAACTTTTGACAAGAGAGACAACATAAGAATTTTGGCAAACCAAAAACTCTATTCTACTATTTTCAAAATCTCTCAAGTGGTAGCTGATCCATTTATTGCTTTGGCCTTTATTTTCTCCCCCTTTGGCATCAAGCACCAAAACGGGATCAATTTTGGCCTATTAACCCCATTGCCTCACCAAAATCTTCAATTAAGAGCAAATGGCAATAAGAGTTAATGAGATGGACTTGGAATAAGTTACCCTCTCATCGGAGTGCAGTGGAAGTCTTGCATGGTCCAAGTCCACCTTTTCCCTTTCAATTCTTCATTGAGACTAAATCAAACAAACTCAAGCATATGGTTAGTCTCAAGGGATCAAGTTGTAACACATCTCCCCCTAAACATGTGCATCACTTTGCAACGGACTTGTGAGGTCCAGGGAGTGTTTGTACAACTTGAGCACCATAATAAGCAACAAGATGCAAAAAGGAACATGATCAAAAGCATGAATACATGTATGCTATAATTCAATCCAAGTTCCGCGAATCTAAGACATTTAGCTCACTACGCAGCCTGCAAAAGGTCTTCTCATCTAAAGGCTTGGTAAAGATATCGGCTAGCTGGTTCTCGGTGCTAACATAAAACACTTCGATATCTCCCTTTTGCTGGTGGTCTCTCAAAAAGTGATGCCGGATGTCAATGTGCTTTGTGCGGCTGTGCTCAACAGGATTTTCCGCTATTCGGATAGCACTCTCATTATCACATAGGAGTGGGACTTTGCTCAGATTGTAGCCAAAGTCCCTGAGGGTTTGCCTCATCCAAAGTAGTTGCGCGCAACACTGTCCTGCGGCAACATACTCGGCCTCAGCGGTGGATAGGGCAACGGAGGTTTGTTTCTTAGAGTTCCATGACACCAGGGACCTTCCTAAGAATTGGCACGTCCCCGATGTACTCTTCCTATCGACCTTACATCCAGCATAGTCGGAATCTGAGTACCCAATCAAGTCAAAGTTAGACCCCTTTGGATACCAGATCCCGAAGCAAGGCGTAGCGACTAAATATCTAAGAATTCGCTTCACCGCCACCAAGTGACACTCCTTAGGATCGGATTGAAATCTAGCACACATGCATACGCTAAGCATAATATCCGGTCTACTAGCACATAAATAAAGTAAAGACCCTATCATTGACCGGTATGCTTTTTGATCAACGGACTTACCTCCTTTGTTGAGGTCAGTGTGTCCGTCGGTTCCCATCGGAGTCTTTGCGGGCTTGGCGTCCTTCATCCCAAACCGCTTTAGCAGATCTTGCGTGTACTTCGTTTGGGAGATGAAGGTGCCGTCCTTGAGTTGCTTCACTTGGAACCCAAGGAAGTAGTTCAACTCGCCCATCATCGACATCTCGAATTTTTGCGTCATCACCCTGCTAAACTCTTCACAAGACTTTTGATTAGTAGAGCCAAATATTATGTCATCGACATAAATTTGGCATACAAACAAATCACCATCACATGTCTTTGTAAAAAGAGTTGGATCGGCTTTCCCAACCTTGAAAGCATTAGCAAGTAAGAAATCTCTAAGGCATTCATACCATGCTCTTGGGGCTTGTTTAAGTCCATAGAGCGCCTTAGAGAGCTTACACACGTGGTCGGGATACCGCTCATCCTCGAAGCCAGGGGGTTGCTCCACGTACACCTCCTCCTTTATTGGCCCGTTGAGGAAAGCGCTCTTCACATCCATTTGGTACAACCTAAAAGAATGGTGAGCGGCATATGCTAGCAAGATACGAATGGACTCTAGCCTAGCCACAGGAGCAAAAGTCTCCTCAAAGTCCAAACCTGCGACTTGGGCATAACCTTTTGCCACAAGTCGAGCCTTGTTCCTTGTCACCACTCCGTGCTCGTCTTGTTTGTTGCGGAACACCCACTTGGTTCCCACAACATTTTGCTTGGGACGAGGCACCAGCGTCCAAACTTCATTGCGCTTGAAGTTGTTAAGTTCCTCCTGCATGGCCAACACCCAATCCGGATCTAGCAAGGCCTCCTCTACCCTGAAAGGCTCAATAGAGGAGACAAAAGAGTAATGTTCACAAAAATTAACTAGTCGAGACCGAGTAGTCACTCCCTTGCTAATGTCACCCAGAATTTGGTCGACGGGATGATCCCTTTGAATCATCGCTCGAACTTGGGTTGGAGGTGCAGGTTGCGCTTCTTCCTCCATCACATGATCATCTTGTGCTCCCCCTTGATCACACGCCTCCTTTTGATGAACCTGTTCATCGTCTTGAGTTGGGGGATGCACCGTCGTTGAGGAAGAAGGTTGATCTCGTTCATCTTGTTCCTGTGGCCGAACGTCTCCAATCGCCATGGTTCGTATAGCGGCCGTTGGAACGTCTTCTTCATCTACATCATCACAATCAACAACTTGCTCTCTTGGAGAGCCATTAGTCTCATCAAATACAACGTCACTAGAGACTTCAACCAAACCCGATGATTTGTTGAAGACCCTATACGCCTTTGTATTTGAATCATAACCTAATAAAAACCCTTCTACAGCTTTGGGAGCAAACTTAGAATTTCTACCCTTTTTCACTAGAATGTAGCACTTGCTCCCAAATACACGAAAGTACGATACATTGGGTTTGTTACCGGTTAGTAGCTCATACGAAGTCTTCTTGAGGAGTCGATGAAGATAGACCCTGTTGATGGCGTGGCAAGCCGTGTTCACGGCTTCCGACCAAAAGCACTCGGGGGTCTTGAACTCTCCAAGCATCGTCCTCGCCATATCGATTAGCGTCCTGTTCTTCCTCTCTACCACACCATTTTGCTGTGGTGTGTAGGGAGCGGAGAACTCGTGCTTGATCCCTTCCTCCTCAAGAAACTCCTCCACTTGAAGGTTCTTGAACTCGGACCCGTTGTCGCTCCTTATCTTCTTCACCTTGAGCTCAAACTCATTTTGAGCTCTCCTGAGGAAGCGCTTGAGGGTCCCTTGGGTTTCAGACTTATCCTGCAAAAAGAACACCCAAGTGAAGCGGGAAAAGTCATCAACAATAACTAAACCATACTTACTTCCTCCTATGCTTAGATAGGCGACGGGTCCGAAGAGGTCCATATGCAGCAGCTCCAGAGGTCTTGATGTGGTCATCACATTCTTGCTGTGATGTGCTCCTCCCACTTGTTTTCCTGCCTGACAAGCTGCACAAGGTCTATCTTTTTCGAAATAAACATTTGTTAGACCTATCACGTGTTCTCCCTTTAGAAGCTTGTGGAGGTTCTTCATCCCCACATGTGCTAAGCGGCGATGCCACAGCCAGCCCATGCAAGTCTTAGCCATTAAGCATGCATCTAGACCGGCTTCTTCTTTTGCAAAATCTACTAAGTAAAGCTTGCCGTCTAGTACACCCTTAAAAGCTAGTGAACCATCACATCTTCTAAAGACAGACACATCTACATTAGTAAAAAGGCAATTATATCCCATGTTGCATAGTTGGCTAACGGATAGCAAATTGTAACCGAGAGACTCAACTAAAAACACATTTGAAATTGAGTGCTCGTTAGAAATTGCAATTTTACCTAACCCTTTTACCTTGCCTTGATTCCCATCACCGAATATAATTGAATCTTGGGAATCCTTATTTTTGACGTAGGAGGTGAACATCTTCTTCTCCCCCGTCATATGGTTTGTGCATCCGCTGTCGATAATCCAGCTTGAACCCCCGGATGCATAAACCTGCAAGGCAAATTTAGGCTTGGGTCTTAGGTACCCAACTCATGTTGGGTCCTGCAAGGTTAGCACAAATGTCCTTAGGGACCCAAATGCAAGTCCTGTCTCCCTTGCATTTTGCCTCTAACTTCCTAGCAACTATTTTCCTATCCTTTCTACAAATAGCAAAGGAAGTGTTTAAAGCACAATAAATTACAGAAGGTTCATTCACTACTTTCCTAGGAGCATGAATAACATTCTTTCTAGGTACATGAGCAATATTTCTCCTAGACATATGTACAACATTTCTTCTACACATATCCCTATCATGCTTATAAGAAGAACTAGAAGCAAACATGGCATGAGAATCATAAACATGTGAATCAAAATCATTATAAGCATTTCTAGCATTTCTCCTATCATAATACATAAAAGCATGGTTCTTTTTAGCATTAATAGCCATAGGGGCCTTCCCTTTCTCCTTGACGAAGATGGGAGCCTTATGGCTTGTTAAGTTCTTGGCCTCTCTCTTGAAGCCAAGACCATCCTTAATTGAGGGGTGTCTACCAACCGTGTAGGCATCCCTTGCAAATTTTATTTTATCAACTTCATTCTTGCTAGTCTTAAGTTGGGCATTAAGACTAGCCAATTCCTCATTTAATTTGGAAATAAAAACTAGGTGTTCACTACAGGCATCAATATCGAAATCCTTACATCTAGTGTAAATCTTAACATGTTCTACACACGAATTGGATTTATTTGCTACTTCTAATTTAGCATTTAAATCATTGTTAACACTTTGTAAAGTAGAAATGGTTTCATGACAAGCAGATAGTTCACTAGAAAGCATTTCATTTCTTTTAATTTCTAAAGCATATGATTTTTGTGCCTCTACAAATTTATCATGTTCATCATACAATAAATCCTCTTGCTTTTCTAAAAGCCTGTCCTTTTCATTCAATGCATCAATCAATTCATTGATTTTATCTATCTTAGATCTATCTAAGCCCTTGAACAAGCATGAATAATCTATGTCATCATCATCACTAGACTCACTATCACTAGAAGAAGCATAAGTGGAGTCTTGAGTACTCACCTTCTTCTCCCTTGCCATAAGGCAAGTGAGACGCTCGTTGGGGAAGAGAGCCGATTTGTTGAAGGCAGTGGCGGCGAGTCCTTCGTTGTCGGAGTCGGAGGAGGAGCAATCCGAGTCCCACTCCTTTCCTAGATGTGCCTCGCCCTTTGCCTTCTTGTATTGCTTCTTCTTCTCTCTTTTGTTCCCCTTTTCCTGGTCACTTTCATTATCGGGACAGTTAGCGATAAAATGACCAAGCTTACCGCATTTGAAGCATGAGCGCTTCCCCTTGGTCTTGGTCTTGCTTGGCTGCCCCTTGTGACCTTTAAGCACCGTCTTGAATCTTTTGATGATGAGAGCCATCTCTTCATCATTTAGTCCGGCCGCCTCAATCTGTGCCACCTTGCTAGGTAGCGCCTCCTTGCTTCGTGTTGCCTTGAGAGCAAGAGGTTGCGGCTCGTTGATCGGACCATTCAAGGCGTCGTCCACATACCTCGCCTCCTTGATCATCATTCGCCCGCTAACGAATTTCCCAAGAACTTCTTCGGGCGACATCTTGGTGTACCTGGGATTTTCACGTATATTGTTCACCAAATGAGGATCAAGAACGGTAAATGACCTGAGCATTAGGCGGACGACGTCGTGGTCCGTCCATCGTGTGCTTCCGTAGCTCCTTATCTTGTTGATAAGGGTCTTGAGCCGGTTGTATGTTTGCGTCGGCTCCTCGCCCCTTATCATTGCGAACCGTCCAAGCTCGCCCTCCACCAACTCCATCTTGGTGAGTAAGGTGACGTCGTTCCCCTCATGAGAAATCTTGAGGGTGTCCCAGATTTGCTTGGCGTTATCCAAGCCGCTCACCTTATGGTATTCATCCCTGCACAAGGAAGCTAGAAGAACAGTAGTAGCTTGTGCATTCTTATGAATTTGTTCATTAATGAACATGGGACTATCCGAACTATCAAAGTGCATTCCACTCTCTACAATCTCCCATATACTCGGATGGAGAGAGAATAGGTGACTACGCATTTTGTGGCTCCAAAATCCGTAGTCCTCTCCATCAAAGTGTGGGGGCTTGCCGAGTGGAATGGAGAGCAAATGTGAATGTGAACTTTGCGGAATACGAGAGTAATCAAAAGAAAAGTTCGGATTAACCGGTTTCCTTTTCTCGTAGTCGTTGTGGTCCTCGTCCTTTTGGGAAGAAGTAGACTCGTCGCTGTCGTAGTAGACGATCTCCTTGATGCGCCTTGTCTTCTTCTTCTTCCCTTCCTTCCGTCTTTGGCCCGAGCCGGAGTCGGTAGGCTTATCGTCCTTCGGCTCGTTGACGAAGGATTCCTTCTCTTTGTCATTGATCACAATACCCTTCCCCTTAGGATCCATCTCTTCGGGCGGTTAGTCCCTTTGTGAAGAGAACGGCTCTGATACCAATTGAGAGCACCTAGAGGGGGGGGTGAATAGGTGATCCTGTAAAAACTTCAAACTTAAGCCACAAAAACTTGTTAAGTGTTAGTACGATTATTCCCAAGTGGCTAAGGTGAAGTCTCAACAAAACACAATACCACAAAAGATCAAGACAGAGGTGACACAGTGGTTTATCCCGTGGTTCGGCCAAGACCAACGCTTGCCTACTCCACGTTGTGGCGTCCCAACGGACGAGGGTTGCAATCAACCCCTCTCAAGCGGTCCAAAGACCCACTTGAATACCATGGTGTTTTGTTTTCCTTTCACTATCCCGTTTGCAAGGAATCTCCACAAATTGGAGTCTCTTGCCCTTACAAGTATATGATCACAAAGAAGCACAGAGTAAGGGAGGGAAGCAACACACACAAATCCACAGAGAAACTCGCACACACACGGCCAAGAATCGAGCTCACAAGAGTATCACACAGTTCTCACTAGAACAGAGCTCGAAACACTTAGAATGACAACAGAATGCGCAAAGATTGCTTGTGGGTGCTCAGGAATGCTCAAAGGTTGCTTGTCTATCTCCTCCATGCGCCTAGGGGCTCCTTTTATAGCCCCAAGGCAGCTAGGAGCCGTTGAGAGCAAATCCGGAAGGCCATCCTTGCCTTCTGTCGTCGGGGGCACCGGACAGTCCGGTGCACACCGGACACTGTCCGGTGCCCGATTTGTTTCCATAACTGGCGCTTCCGACCGTTGCAGACCGTGGGAGATCTGAGAGCCGTTGGCGCACCGGACATGTCCGGTGCACACCGGACAGTCCGGTGCCGTCTTCCGACCGTTGGCTCGGCCACGTGTCCCGCGCGGATTGCGCGGCCGACCGTTGGCCCCGGCCGACCGTTGGCTCACCGGACAGTCCGGTGCACACCGGACAGTCCGGTGAATTTTAGCCGTACGCCGTCGGCGAATTCCCGAGAGCGGCCAGTTCGGGCGGAGTCAGCCTGGCGCACCGGACACTGTCCGGTGCACACCGGACAGTCCGGTGCTCCAGACCGAGCTGGGTCTTGGCAGCACACAGCCAAGTCTTCTCTCCTCTTCTCTCTTCTTCTTCTTTCTGTTTCTAACACTTAGACAAATATATTAGTACACAAAACCAATGTACTAAGGCTTAGAAACGTACCTTTACTTCATGATTTGCACCTTGTTCATCCATGTACATAAATTCACAATTAAGCACATGTGTTGGCACTCAATCACCAAAATACTTAGAAATGGCCTAAAGGCACATTTCCCTTTCAGTATCTTAACACTGTCATCTCTAATCCCAATACATGCTAGTGTACCCCATTCCAGCTAGTATCTTATGTTTGTTCAAGTTTTTTCAGGTTTTTATATAGATACTAGTTAGTGTCCGTACGTTGCAACGGTTTCTATATATTAGATAACGGCTACCAAATTAGTGTCACAGATGACTACGAGCATATCATGGGACTAACATCTCGAAGAGACAACGAAACTAACTTCCACCTAGGAAGCAGTAATGCATGTAGCATTGTTTAAGTAGATGTTGATGTAGGGTTTACATTACTTTGTATCCTTGGGCAGTTGTGCATACTGCATATGGTCATATGTCTATACCAAAATTTGCCGACATCCACAATCCTAGTCTGTAGACTCTAATAGTTGTAGTCTGTAATGTGTTGTGCAGATTTTGCTAGTTCATGTGAACTCATAAGCTGTCTTGTACTCATAGCAAGTTCATGTCAAATACATTTCAATTTATAATAAAAACCTAGGATGAAGGGTAATATTGTGTGATCTGATTATTTTCCAAAAGAAAACAATAGGTTATGTGCAGAAATTTTCGGTAACAAAGTTCATATCTTCCAAAAAATTACTAATTGCACTAGAAATTCACTATGTTGGACATATATATAGAAAGATACAATGAAGACGTAGAATTCAATGTTATAAATGCACAGTTCATATTAGTGAGGTAAATTTTATATCATTAATAGAATAATGTCAAGCTAGTAATTATGTTCCATGTAAGGGTACTTAGAATTCCTTACTTGTATAGAAGTAACTACTTCTATTCCACCAGCTGCTCCTATAAGATGCCTAGTCATTGATTTGGTCGATGTTGGGGCGAAGGCGTAACGCCCCCCTCGCTCGATCGTCTCCACGGCAGAAGCGGAACGTATTGGAGGGAAAGCAAGAGCAAGCGAAGGCTGAAAGAGCGAGCCCCATGACGTAGGGAACGTACAAAACGAGCGAAGGCTTTGGCATTTCCCGGCGCATGGAGCGCGAAGACTACATGTCGTTACCCGCGTGTTACTCTAATGGGCGCCCGTGTAAAACCGCCCCATGCCGCAGGGTCCCACTTGTAAGCCACTGTGTGGATAGAGTTGTTAGTGTGTCCGTCCGTGGGTGTACTTAGTCAGTAATCACACTGTAATGACGCGCGATAACCCTGGGAGGGGAATATTGCATGGAAAACGTAGGTAACCAGAATAACCGTATTTGATAGGGTGGAATCGCCCCCTGGTTACCTATAAATACCCCTGTACAGCACCATTGCGGGGGACAGAAAAAACACTGTTGCTCTAATACATTGTGTTAGCAGGCATCAAACTATTTTCGTTCTCCCACTATTTGAGCTAGCTTGACCACGTGTCGACCAGTTCCAATAGTCGAGTTTACCCTCGGCTTCCTAACAAAAAAAGGGATTTAGATGGTTCATAGTATGATGGTTTGCAATAAAATTTTGTTGTACAATTGCTTGCATCATGTAGCATACTTGAGGGTTCTGGCGAAAACAGCACAATAGCATCGTACTCCTGCAAGTCATCTACTCGTGTAGATGTTGCTTGAACATCCTGTTAGCACCGATCCGGGCACCAATCACTGCGTTGGGAACCGGTGACGGTGCTCTATGTGGAGGCGTGAATGGTCCACGGCCAGGGGCTGGACGGTCCGTGACCTGGAGTAGAGGCTGGTTTCCTGCCTAACGGGGCGGACGGTCCGCGTCTGTGGCCGGATGGTCCGCGCGTGCGCAGGGGCGGCGGTGTTCACCGGTGGCACCTGGATCTCGCTCCTGGGAGGGACCCTGTTAGTGAGGAGAGGTCCTAGGCCTTGTCTAGGATCGGCAGGCCATCCTAGACACCTCTAATCGACGTAGAGCCGAAGAGAAGCGGAGAGTTTGAGATAGGGAAAGGCTAATCTAGAACTAAACTAGAATTACTCCTAATGTCTAAGATAAAAACGAGATGTAAACTGGTTATTGATTCGATTGTTGATGATTAATCGGTCGTAGTCCTCCATATATTTGTAGATGGGAGGTATGGACCCGTTACAATCCGTATCCCGAGCTAAATTCGCGGTTTTAGATAACAAATCTTGCAAGAAACTCGGAACTCTAACTGATTCTACACGCGCGCGGACCGTCCGCACTACCAGTATGGACCGTCCGTACCGCAGACCGTCCGGTTGTCCTTTTTTTTTGGTGCTCAACACATCCATGTAGTTGATTTCTTTCTTTGCTACCCCTATTATCTATGAAATATTGCCAAAGTCGCTATATACAACGTTGCAGTCCTAAAGGAACATGAAGATGGAGGAGTCGTTGTACTCTAGGTCTGAAACAACCCGCTATTTTTTGATTCCTCCTTGTTGAGTTCTATGTAATGAACATCTCATCACACACCGAACAAGAAAGATACTAACGTTTGAAATAACAGCAGTATAAGTTGTAACACAAGCATATAAAAATGAAAAAGGAGTAGCAAATTGTAAAGTTAATAACCTTATGTAAAGTATTCTAGTCAGGCTATCTAGTTCTAGGTTTCCAACGACGAATTTATATGGTCAGACCAGGAATACTTCATAATTGGATTAAAACATACATGAATACTGGCCCATATAATAATAATATTTTGAAAGCAAGGAACCCAATTGTATAAAAATGAAATGAAAATTATTCTTTCATATAAAATAATGACTAAATCAAGTTGTTTCAATATATATAGAGGAGGAAAAGAAAGTAAGCTATTTTAGTATTTAATAGTGTCGGGTACCATAATTAGGGGTACCCCCAACGCTCCTAATCACGGCTGGTTAACACCCTCAGACCAACTGACGGGTGCGGTTCAAGCCAAGACTTCGTCTACCCGAAGGACGCGATCTTACCCGAGCCCAGCCTCGGGTTGGAACAGTGGTCCCAGACGAATTCACGCCTCGCCCGAGGGCCTCCTCAGACGGCAGGCGCCCCCTCGGCTCTCCCGAGGCCTGGCTCGGGCAGGTTTCGTTGTGAAGCAACCTTGGCCATACCGCCTCACCAACCGACCGCTTCGCAGGCGCATTAAATGCGGGGGATGCCTGACGACGTATCCTGACACACGCGCCTCAGTCGGTCAGGCCGAAGTGACCGCAGTCACTTCGCCCCTCCTCTTTACTGTCCGATATGACAGGAAAACAGCGCCGCCCGCTCTGCTCCAACTGCCGTGTCAGCCACCCCGGCAACAACTGACAACAAGTCACGATCAACCACAGAGCTCAAGCCTCGGGCGCAACAGGAAGCTCCGCCTCGCCCGACCTCAGACTCCGGCCTCGGGAGGAGGTCTCCGCCTCGCCCGACCTTAGACTCCGGCCTCGGGAGGAGGTCTCCGCCTCGCCCGACCCCCGGACTCGGTCTCGACCTCGGTCTCGGGAGGAATCGCGTCCTCGCCCGACCCCGGCCTCGGCCACAAGAGAAGTCTCCGCCTCGACCGACCCCGGGCCCGGACTGACCGTGCAGATAGGGGATGCATCATTCCCCTACTCCTAGCCTGCTTAGGCTACAAGGAACAAGACCGACGTCCCATCTGGCTTACTGAAAGGGAAATGTGCCCTTGGGCCATTTCTAAGTATTTTGATGATTGAGTGCCAACACAAGTGCTTAAGTGTTAAAGTATCCCAAGTGATGGACAAAGTGCAAATCAAAAGTAAAGGTATGTTTCTAGACTTAGTACATTGTTTTATGGACTAATGTATTGTGTCTAAGTGCTGGAAACAGGAAAAATCAAGTTGGAAAAGAGATGGCTTTGTTCAGCCAAAGTCTGCTTAGTCTGGGTGCACCGGACTGTCCGGTGGTGTGTCCGGTGCACCAGGCTGGCTCTGGTGAACTTGCTGTTCTCGGGACTTCGACGGCGGTGTACGGCTATAAATCACCGGACTGTCCGGTGGTGCACCGGACTGTCCGGTGAGCCGTTCACAGGCGAACTCGTCGCTCTCGGGAGATGATTAACGGCGTACGACTATAATTCACCGGACTGTCCGGTGAGCCAACAGTCAGCCGGGCCAACGGTTGGCCGAGGATTCCGCGCGTGACGCGTGGCCGAGCCAACGGTCACATTGGGGCACCAGACTGTCCGGTGTGCACCGGACAGTGTCCGGTGCGCCAACGGCTCTGAATCTGCAACGGTCGGCTTCGCCAAATAAGGAAAGGAATCCGCACCGGACAGTGTCCGGTGGTGCACCGGACTGTCTGGTGCGCCAGGCGACAGAAGACAAGAATTGCCTTCCTGGATTGCTCTCAACGGCTCCTAGCTGCCTTGGGGCTATAAAAAGGACCCCTAGGTGCATGGAGGAGAAAACCAAGCATTCCCCAAGCATTCTAAAGCACCAAGACCTCGATTCCGCGCATTTGATTCTTTGTGATAGCATCTAGAGCTCTATTTGAGTTGTGAACTCGTCGGGTTGTGTTGTGAGCTCTTGTTGCGACTTGTGTGCATGTTGTCGCTTTGATTTTGTGTCTTGTGTGCGTTGCTCATCCCTCCCTTACTCCGTGCTTCTTTGTGAACATCAAAGTGTAAGGGCGAGAGGCTCCAAGTTGTGGAGATTCCTCGCGATCGGGATATAGTAAAGCAAAGCAGAACACCATGGTATTCAAGTGGGTCTTTGGACCGCTTGAGAGGGGTTGATTGCAACCCTCGTCCGTTGGGACGCCACAACGTGGAGTAGGCAAGCGTTGGTCTTGGCCGAACCACGGGATAAACCACTGTGCCATCTCTGTGTTGATCTCTTGTGGTTATTGTGCTTTGTTAAGACTCCTCTCTAGCCACTTGGCATTATTGTGCTAACACTTAAACAAGTTTTTGTGGCTTTAAGTTTAAGTTTTTTACAGGATCACCTATTCACCCCCCTCTAGGTGCTCTCACTTACCCCGGCGATGGGTAATGATGGTGCCCCGCGTGCGCCATGACACTGGTAGCTCTCCGCCCCTTACAACAGCAAGGAGACGTCAGCAGGGTCCTCGCCGCGCTGCCAGCTGTGCTCCTACAGGACTCAGGCGCTCCTCCGGCGGCCACGCCACCCCATGTACAGCGCCCAAGCTCTCCCCCGACGGCCATGTTGGCATGTACACAGGGCTTAGGCACTCCACTGCCGGACACATTAGCACATAGCTACGCCCCCCGTTGTACACCTGGACTCTCTCCTTGCCTCTATAAAAGGAGAGTCTAGGGCCACCCTGAGGGAGGTTCGCGCGAGGGAAGCGGGGGACGAGCTCTGTCTCTCTCTCCCTCACGCGACGCGCTTGTAACCCCTACTACGAGCGGCACCCCTGGTGCAGGATAATACAAGGCTTGTCCCACATCTTGTGTTCCATCCCACGCCAACCCATCTGGGCAGGGACACGCAGCGACAATTCACTCGTCGGTCCAGGGACCCCCCGGGGTCGAAACGCCGACAGTTGGCACGCCAGGTAGGGGACTGCTGCGTGTTAACGAACACCTTCCCGTTGAGATCCAGATGGGGAGTCTTCAGCAACCTCTCCAGCCCGGGACGGTGCTCCGCTTTGGGAGTCTCGAGTTCATGTCCCTCGACGGCAGCTACGACATGGTACTCCTCCCCCCGTGGCGTGACGACAACGATGGTTTTCGACTCGCCCGGCGCGGCGAGCTCTACGACGACATCTCCCCGCGGCGGAAGAGGAGCACTCCGGTCGTCCCCGCCACCCTCCTCGTCGGAGGAGGCAGAGACGGGGCAACCATGGCCACGCAGGAGGCGACACCTTGTCGGCTGTCGCACCAGAGCGAGTCGACAACGCCGGCACTCCCCCGTGGGACATGTCGGACATTGCCCTCGCACCTGAGGCGACGGCGGGTGTCACTTCCCCGCGATGTGTCAGCCCCAAGCGGACTGATGACGCCAGCACCCTCGCGAAGGACCTGCTGGGCGTTACCCTCGTACCTGAGATGACAGTGTGCACCGCCCCCGACGCGACTTCACCACCGTCCAACGACCAAGAGGTACCATCCGTTTTCCATCCCATACCTTTTTGGTTCAGCTTCGATCCACCTAGCGACCCTGCTATGGTGAGCGCCTTCGTAAAGGCGTATCCAAACCTTCTGGGGTACCACATGTGGTCGACCTGGGACCGACTGACAGCTGTCTCGACCTTCGGACCGGCGGGTTCTGAGGAAGAGGACGTCCCCGACTCCGATTGGGATTTCTCTGCCCTCAGTGACCCTGGTGCCATGTGGGGCTTCATGTCCGCATGTGACCACTGCCTCTCCGGTTGTTCTGACGATGGCCATGACCTTGACGACAAGGGTTACGACCCAAGTCGTGAATGCTTCCACGTCGATCTGGGAGATCACAATGAAGGCAACCACCTCGGTATGCCAGAGGTTGACGATCCCCCTAGGCCCTCATCTCATGTTGACATCCTACGGGAGCTAGCTGTCGTCCCAGTCCCTGCGGGGGGTCAGGACATACAGCTCGAGCAAATCCGTGAGATGCAGGCCCGGGTCGACGGGGAAGCAGGCCGGCTTGTACAGCTCCGACAGAACATCGAACAGGAGTGGGCAGGCCGATCACTCGCCGGAGAAGCTTGTCACCAGGCCCAAGACATTAGGCACCGCATCGTCGACAATGCCAGGGCAGTGCTGCCTCCGGCCGTCAGTGGGTCTGGCCAGGACCTAGCTGCAGCGGCGATGCTGCTTCGGGCCATGCTAGAGCCATCCACTACTGAGGGACGGCGCATCCAGGGCAAACTCAAGAATCTTCTAGAGGGCGCCGCGGTTCGACGAGCCGAAAGCTCCGCCTCCCGTAGGCGAGCTGACCCCTCAGAGCATCATGCGGTGTCCTCCCGCGCGCATTCGGGAAGCCTCGCTCCGTCCTGAGCGTACACGGGACGAGGCGCCCATCGCCCGGGAACGCCTCGGCAACAAGCACCACCATCTCGACCATCGAGCCCGCCTCGACGAGAAGGTGCGCCGAGGCTACCATCCCAGGCGCGGGGGACGTTGCAACAGCGAGGAGGACCGCAGTCCTTCACCCGAACCACCCGGCCCACGAGTCTTCAGCCGAGCCATACGATGAGCACCGTTCCCTGCCCGTTTCCGAGCCCCGACTACTATCACCAAGTACTCGGGGGAGACGAGGCCGGAGCTGTGGCTCGCGGACTACCGACTGGCCTGCCAGTTGGGAGGGGCGGATGATGACAACCTCATCATCCGTAATCTACCCCTTTTCCTCTCCGACGCCGCCTGAGCCTAGCTGGAGCATCTGCCTCCTGCGCAGATCTCCGACTGGGATGATCTGGTCAAAGCTTTCGTGGGGAACTTCCAAGGCTCGTATGCGCGCCCTGGGAACTCGTGGGATCTCCGAAGCTGCCGCCAGCAGCCAGGGGAGTCCCTCCGAGAGTATATCCGGCGGTTTTCGAAGCAGTGCACCGAGCTGCCCAACGTTACCAACTCGGATGTCATCGGGGCTTTCCTCGCCGGCACCACTTGCCAGGACCTGGTGAGCAAACTGGGGCGCAAGACTCCCACCCGCGCGAGCGAACTGATGGACGTCGCCACCAAGTTCGCCTCGGGTCAGGAGGCGGTCGAAGCCATCTTCCGGAAGGACAAGCAACCTCAGGTGGAGCCGAAGACAGATGCCCCTGAGGTGTCCGCCCAGCAGGGCACAAAGAAGAAGGCCAAAAACAAGTCATGAGCGAAGCGCGACGCCGCAGACGCGAATCTCGTTGCTGCGGCCGAGCACAGGAACCCTCGGAAACCACCCGGAGGGGCCGACGCATTCGACAAGATGCTCAAAGAACCGTGCCCCTATCACCAGGGGCCCGTCAAGCACACCCTCGAAGAATGTATCATGCTCCGACGCCACTTCCATAAGACCGGGCCCCGGCGGAGGATGGCAAGGGCCATGACAACGACAAGAAGGAGGGCGGCAAGGAAGAGGGATTCCCGGAAGTCCATAACTGCTTCGTGATCTAGGGCGGGCAGGCGGCGAATGCCTCGGCTCGACACTGCAAGCAGGAGCACCAGGAAGTCTGCTTGGTGAAGGTGGCGGCGCCAGTCTACCTAGACTGGTCCGACAAGCCTACCTTCGACCAAGGCGACCACCCCGACTTCGTGCCGAGCCCGGGAAGGTACCCGCTCATCGTCGATCCGATCATCGGCAACGTTAGGCTCTCCAAGGTCCTCATGGACGGAGGCAGTAGCCTTAACATCATCTACGCCGAGACCCTGGAACTCTTAGGGGTTGATCGATCCGAAGTCCGGGCCGGTGCAGCACCCTTCCACAGGATCGCGCCCGGGAAGCGAATCCAACCCCTCAGACGGATCGACTTACCCGTCTGCTTCGGAACTCCCTCAAACTTCCGAAAGGAAGCTCTCACCTTTGAGGTCGTCGGGTTCCGAGGAACCTACCATGCGGTGTTGGGAAGACCATGCTACGCCAAGTTTATGGCCTTCCCCAACTACACCTACCTCAAGCTCAAGATGCCGGGCCCGAATGGGATCATCACCGTCGGGTCCACGTACCGCCACGCGTACGAATGCGACGTGGAGTGCGTGGAGTACGCCGAGGCTCTCACCGAGTCCGAGGCCCTCATCGCCGACCTTGAACGCCTCTCCAAGGAGGCGCCCGACGCGAAGCGGCACGCCGGCAACTTCGAACCGGTTGAGGCGGTCAAGTCCATCTCTCTCGACCCTAGCAACGATGCTAGCAAGCAAGTTCGGATCGGCTCCGAGCTCGACCCCAAATAGGAAGCAGTGCTCATCGACTTTCTCTGAACAAACGTCGAAGTCTTTGCGTGGAGTCCCTCGGACATGCCCGGCATACCGAGGGATGTTGCCGAGCACTCACTGGATATCAGAGCTGGAGCCCGACCGGTGAAGCAAACCCTGCGCCGTTTCAACGAGGAAAAGCACAGGGCCATAGGCGAGGAGATCCACAAGCTACTCGTGGCAGGGTTCATCAAAGAGGTATTCCATCCCGAATGGTTAGCTAACCCTGTTCTTGTAAGGAAGAAGGATGGAAAATGGAGGATGTGTGTAGACTATACTGGTCTAAACAAAGCATGTCCGAAAGTTCCCTACCCTCTACCTCGCATCGATCAAATCGTGGACTCCACAGCTGGGTGTGAAACCCTGTCGTTCCTCGATGCCTACTTAGGCTATCACCAAATCAAGATGAAAGAGTCCAACCAGCTCGTGACTTCTTTCATCACACCTTTTGGCATGTACTGTTACACCACAATGCCATTTGGATTGAGGAATGCAGGCGCCACTTACCAGAGGTGCATGAACCACGTGTTCGGAGAACACATCAGCAGAACAGTCGAGGCTTACGTCGATGACATCGTTGTCAAGACGAAGAGAGCCTCCAACCTCCTCTCCGACCTTGAAACGACATTCAAGTGTCTGAGAGCGAAAGGCGTGAAACTCAATCCCGAGAAGTGTGTCTTCGGAGTCCCCCGAGGCATGCTCCTTGGGTTCATCGTCTCCGAGCAGGGCATCGAGGCCAACCCGGAGAAAATCGCGGCCATCACCAGCATGGGACCGATCAAAGATTTGAAAGGAGTACAGAGGGTCATGGGATGCCTTGCGGCTCTAAGCCACTTCATCTCACGCCTCGGCGAGAAAGGCTTGCCTCTGTACCACCTCTTAAGGAAGGCCGAGTGCTTCACTTGGACCCCCGAGGCTGGGGAAGCTCTCAAAAACCTTAAGGCACTCCTTACGAAAACACCCATCCTGGTGCCCCCCGCCGCAGGAGAAGCCCTCTTGATCTACGTAGCCATGACTACTCAGGTGGTCAGCGCCGCGATCGTAGTCGAGAGACGAGAAGAAGGGCATGCACTGCCCGTCCAGAGGCTGGTCTACTTCATCAGTGAAGTACTTTCCAAGACCAAAGCTCGCTACCCACAAATCCAGAAGCTGCTCTGCACAGTGGTCCTGACACGACGAAAGTTGCGACACTACTTCGAGTCTCATCCGGTAACTGTGGTGTCATCCTTCCCCCTGGGGGAGATCATCCAGTGCCGCGAGGCCTCGGGTAGGATAGCAAAGTGGGCGGTGGAGCTTATGGGCAAAACGCTATCATTCGCTCCTCGGAAGGCCATAAAATCCCAGGTCTTGGCAGACTTCCTAGCTGAGTGGACCGACACCCAGTTACCGACAACTCCGATCCAGCCCGAGCTCTAGACCATGTACTTCGATGGGTCACTCATGAAAACAGGAGCGGGCGCTGGCCTGCTCTTCGTTTCACCCCTCGGAAAGCATCTTCGCTACGTCATTCGCCTCCATTTTCCGGCGTCAAACAATGTGGCCGAGTACGAAGCACTGGTTAACAGGCTACGCATCACCATCAAGCTAGAGGTCCGATGCCTCGACGCTCGAGGCAACTCGCAGCTTGTCATTGACCAAGTCATGAAGAACTCCCACTACCGTGACCGGAGGATGGAAGCCTACTGCGACGAAGTCTGGTGCCTGGAGAACAAGTTCTACGGGCTAGAGCTCAACCACATCGCCCGACGATACAACGAGACTGTGGACGAGCTGGCGAAAATAGCCTTGGGGCGAACGACAGTTCCCCCCGACATCTTCTCCAGAGATCTACATCAACCATCTGTCAAGATCGACGACGCGCCCGAGCCTGAGGAAGCCTCGGCCCAGCCCGAGGCACCCTCGGCCGAGCTCGAGGTACCCCCAACACTCCTAATCACGGCTGGTTAACACCTTAGACCAACTGACGGGTGCGGTTCAAGCCAAGACTTCGTCTACCCGAAGGACACGATCTTACCTGAGCCCAGCCTCGGGTTGGAACAGTGGTCCCAGACGAATTCACGCCTCGCCCGAGGGCCTCCTCAGACGGCAGGCGCCCCCTTGGCTCTCCCGAGGCCCGGCTCGGGCAGGCTTCATTGTGAAGCAACCTTGGCCATACCGCCTCACCAACCGACCGCTTCGCAGGCGCATTAAATGCGGGGGATGCCTGACGACGTATCCTGACACGCGCCTCAGTCGGTCAGGCCAAAGTGACCGCAGTCACTTTGCCCCTCCTATTTACTGTCTGATATGACAGGAAAACAGCACCACCCGCTCCGCTCCGACTGTCGTGTCAGCCACCCCGGCAACAACTGACAACAAGTCACGATCAACCACCGAGCTCAAGCCTCGGGCGCAATAGGAAGCTCCGCCTCACCCGACCTCAGACTCCAGCCTCGGGAGGAGGTCTCCGCCTCGCCTGACCTCAGACTCTGGCCTCGGGAGGAGGTCTCCGCCTCGCCCGACCCCCGGACTCGGCCTCGACCCTAGTCTCGGGAGGAATCACGTCCTCGCCCGACCCCGGCCTCGGCCACAAGAGAAGTCTCTGCCTCGACCGACCCTAGGCCCGGACTGACCGTGCTGATAGGGGATGCATCATTCCCCTACTCCTAGCCTGCTCAGGCTACAAGGAACAAGACCGGCGTCCCATCTGGCTTACCCGGCGATGGGTAATGATGGTGCCCCGCGTGCGCCATGACGCCGGTAGCTCTCTGCCCCTTACGACACCAAGGAGACATCAGCAGGGTCCTCGCCGCGTTGCCAGCTGTGCTCCTACAGGACTCAGGCGCTCCTCCGGCGGCCACGCCACCCCATGTACAGCGCCCAAGCTCTCCCCCGACGGCCACGTTGGCATGTACACAGGGCTTAGGCACTCCACTACCGGACACGTTAGCACATAGCTACGCCCCCCGTTGTACACCTGGACTCTCTCCTTGCCTCTATAAAAGGAGAGTCCAGGGCCACCCTGAGGGAGGTTCGCGCGAGGGAAGCGGGGGACGAGCTCTGTCTCTCTCTCCCTCACGCGACGCGCTTGTAACCCCTACTGCGAGCGGCACCCCTGGTGCAGGATAATACAAGGCTTATCCCACATCTTGTGTTCCATCCCGCGCCAACCCATCTGGGCAGGGACACACAGCGACAATTCACTCGTCGGTCCAGGGACCCCCCCGGGGTCAAAACGCCGACAAATAGACAAAAGGAAAGAAAGCAAGTAGAGCTTGTCGCTCCATACCTCACCACAGTAAGCCATCTAGATAAAGCAACCGAAGAACTCCAATCACCCACACGTGAATATTAAAACTTACCTATTATGAACTGTTTAGATATTCTACTAGAAGGATTGAAATATGGTACAGTCTAGACAAAATCAAAAGGCTTAACTCCTCTAGTAGACCTTGTATTTTTATCACAAATTAAAAGGATCTTATACTGATACTAAAAACAGACGAAGTGATTTTTTTTGCACATCTTAGAGGCCCCCGCGTCGCCCAGCTCGTGCAGCGCCAACCCTAGCCGCCGCCACCTCCTCTCCCACCTCTCTCTACCTTGCCGCCGTCGGAGCTAGCCGGCCGGGATGCTCACACGGTTAGCGGTGAAGGCGGCGGCGGGGCGATTCTGTCGGCTCCGGGTTCCTGCGCGCCGTTTGTGGTGACGGCCATGGCTACGTCCGCGGCGGCCGACGGGTCATCTGTCGGGCCATGGCATGGGTGTCGTCCAGGCTTCCAGCCGTGGTGGTGGCTCATGCCTGACGCGACCGCCTCGCCCCCGGAGAGTACTGCTCGCCGGCGTGGGATGTCTTCCCCGGCGGTGGGTGGCAGGTGGTCCCAGATCCGGCTGGGCTCAGGCCAGATCTGATGGCCGCGAGGCAGGGGCACGTGCCTGTGCATGGGAGGGGCGGCATCTGGTGTCGAGCGATGGTTGCGGCTGGTGTGGCCGGCACGACGTGGCTTTGGTTGACATGACGGTGGCTGCGGTTGCGGCTGGCGCGGCCGGCACGACGTGGCTTTGGCTGGCATGACGACGACGGGCTATGTCGATGGCGGTCGTGTCTGAGCGCCACCTCCTCTGGCCGTTCTGGCCTGGAGAGACTGGAGCGGGATCTCCTCTCGTCTATGGCAGTATCGGCTAGTGGCTCAGACTAGCGTAGGGTAGGGTGGTGGTGGCGGCAGGCCCAAAATCTTCATCATTGTGCGGGACGACGGGGCAGCAGCGACGGCGGAGGCAGCTTGCTGTGTCTCGAGGTTTCGGCCAGACGCTATGCTGGGGCTCTTGGGCGAAAGTCTCGGCGACGGTGACGCCCATGGGCACCGCTTCCCCTGTTGAGGGCATCGCATCCCCAACACTATCTTCCTTAGGTGAAAGCCTGATCCATCGTGGATAGGCGATGGTGGCGTCACGGTGGCATCACGGTGACGTCATTCCCTTCCTGAAGGCGTCACTTCTGAAGTTCGTCTCGGCCACGGTTTTGCCTTCGGCTGTTGCTTCGCTTCTCGGCGCCTGGTATGCGGGTGGAGGTGGGGTTTTGCAACGTGAAGTCGGAGATGCTATGTCAGGGGATGTGGCTCGGCAACGATAACATGAGGCGAACCTCCCTTCTTCGTGGTCCAAAATGTTTCGAAGGTCGGGCAAAAACCGAAGGCAGGGCGAAGGGTCAAGGTTGGAAGTCAGAGCTACTCTGTGCCTTGAGCCCGACAACGATGACCTGTTGAGACCTTTCGCTTTGGTCTGTCTATCTGCTTTTCATTTGGTTCGTCTATCGGCTGCTTTGGGAAGTCGGAGTTGCTGGATGCTCTGCATCCTTGCTTGACAACGATGACCCTTAGCAGTTTGTGTGCTCTCGTGTGGGGTTGTCGCTGCCTGTGTTTGTTTAGGCACTCTGTGTCGGCGGTGAGTGTGGTGTCGTGTTGATGTCCTATTCCAACCGGCGAGTTAAGTTATATGATGTCGGCGTGTTGATGTCCCAATCCAACCGCCTGTTGTTTGTGGTTTAGTTCGATCCGGACCACTTCTTCTTTATTAATATAATCGACGGTTCTCCTGCCTGATTTGTTTCAAAAAATCAACCATAGGTTGAGTCAAAAAAAGATAACAAACTTATTTGTTAGCTTACAGTAGAAACATGGAACAAAACATCAGATGGACATACATGTGTAAGTTTGAAGCTTCGCATGATAATTGAAAGATAGTACAAAATTAATGAAAAAGGCTAAAATAGTAGAAAATGATAGTTAACCAAAAAAATTCAGCTGTCAAACTACCTTTTTTGTATCAAGTCGGATATCTATGGATGCACCAATGTCATTGTAGAGAAACCAGCTGGTTCACGAGGGAGAGGAGTTTGGCGTGGATGCTACAAGAGGAAAAAGAGATAATCCTTAGACAATAACGATGAGCCAATTCCCAATGGCTGATAATAAGGCATGGTAAAGCAAATAGTATGCCACGAGAAAAATATTATGTACGTCTATGATAAGGGCATATATAGTGGAGAGACACCAAAACGGTTTTCAAAGCACAAGAGACAACTAAGAGACTCTATTATACAATAGAGTGTCTATAAGTACAATCTATTAATAAATGCAAATGTATAATAGAATTAAAACACACTTGATCAAGTGTGCATACACGCTCCATATCCATATATATGTTGTGCTCACTTTGAAATTTGCCATGTGAAATTTGCTTAATATATAGCATTGGTGGTGTTGGACCTCATGGCAATCAAGTTGGTTTAGTTCCCCGGGATACGCAGATAAGTGCTGGCTCAACCTTCTGTGAATGTTGTGCAGGCTGTCGAGATCCTTAAACAAGCAATAGCAGCAACACAGGGAGGGCAGGGGGTGGAGACATCAGTGCAAAATAACTCGACCAGCATGTTGTCTCAGGTGGCACAATTATTGCAGCAACCACTTGCCTCCAGTGATTCTAGCTAGGAGCATGGTGGATGCTGCCCAAGACAAAGATGCTTCTGGTCTGAAGGTTGATCAAAGGATTTTTTATCAAAGCAAGGGGAAGGTCCAGATTTGCTAGGGAGATCTCCATGAATCCACAGCCCATGGACCTTCAAAGGAGAAGGTACCTTACTGCTTTCGGTGCAATACCAAAGGGCATCCCATGCAAGACTGTAATACTCCTTTGTACTGTGGTATATGTGATGTTGCTACACATTCAAAGGAAAAATGTTCTGCCCTCAAATCTACCAAGTTTTGTGCCATGCCCTGTGGGTATGCTGTTGAGGGGTTGGGGTTTTATCATATCCCCCATACTCCGTCTCAAAAACATAAGCATGAGGGCAAATCTGCATCTGTTTTTGTCACTGAAGGTACCCTCACTAAGTAAAAAGTACAGGCTGAATTAGAGAGACTTGTCTCGGCAAAATGGGCATGGAATATTCATGATATGGGTAACAATTCTTTTAGGGTTACTTTTCCATCAATGGGTGAAATGTAGAGGATGATTGAATGGGGCGTTGTGCAAACAAAGTTTAAGGCAAAAATGCAAATCAAAGAGGCTACTGTAGATGACGAAGTGAAGTATGTTATGCCAAAAGTTGGGTCCAATTTACTGGATTGCCAGAGGAATTAAGAGATTTCCTAGATATATGGGCTGTTGGCTCAATCCTTGGAGTGTCAAAGGAGGTGGACATGCTTTTTACCAGACAATATGGTTGGTGTCGACTCCAAGTGTTGGTATTAGATCCTAATATTATCTCACAATATGTGGATGTAGTCATTGGTGACTTTTTATATGAGCTTCGTTTTCGTGTGGAGAAGAACTTGGAGGACTCTAATCCGGAGCCAATGGACATGGATGATCTTACGGAGGATGGCAATGGGGAGGCCAATAATGGTGCTGTTGCAAAGGAGAAGTCAATGTATGATGCTAAACAGAACAAAGGAGAAAAGAAGGGGGGAACTGAGTAGCAGGGAATTTCTTCTTCCAAGGGAGTCAAACAGGTACTATTTTTTTACTACAGAAGATGTTCGAGTTGAGTAGGAGCATATTATGGTTGAGGAAAATAGCATGGATCAGAAGCAGGTTGGGAGTGGTGAATCCTATATTGCTGAAGAAGTTCAGATACAGAATGAGGTTGAAATGATGGCTCCAATTCCAAAAGCTAATGACAACCAGGAGTTTCTGCGTCAGAGTAAACATCGCGCGACATCAACGGGAGAGGGATCCCTGGGCCGGGCAGAACGTCTCAAAGCGGGACGGAACCTAGATATGGCGACAGGACAAGGTAAAAATCACATAACTCATTCATTTCTTCCTTTGCAGAATAATGTTATTGCTTCTTCTTTTAAGTCGATTGGAATAAAGTTGGGCAACAATGATAGTAGCATCAGTAAGTCGATTCATCACCTTAAGGCTTTAGAAAATGACAGAATAAATGCAGTTTTTGCCCAGAAGCTTAGGGAATCATTAGTTGATAAAGAGCAGACAGTTTTAGAAGAGGAGGAGGAGTTAGATAATTTTATTTTAAATAATTCGGGGAGTGAGATTACCGATGATGTGTTGGAATCCGGAAGTGAGTCACTGATGATGGCTTGTACTGATCGGAACCATCCAACCAAAAACATGAAAAAATATAAAATATAAAATTTATAGTTCTCTTAATGAAAGGAATATTTTGGAATAGTGATGGGTTTAAGGACCCCAAAAGGCATCGTTTTATTTCTGATCTCACGAAGGAGCATGCTCTCAGTTTTATTGCTATTGTAGAGACTGGAAGGAGGAGTTTCATAGATCGTTTCCTCAAAAACTTGTGTGCTGGAAGAAATTTTCTTTGGCACTGCAAGGAGCCGAGGGGACGGTCTGGTGGTATCTTGTTATGTATCGATTTGGATGTGTATGACATAGGAGCTATTGACGAGGGAGGTTTTTATGTGAAATTTCATCTGTGCAATAAAAATAATAGTTTCAAATGGGCTTTAGTTGTGGTTTATGATCCAGCACATGATAACTTTAAAGAAAGTTTTCTGTCTGAATTAGTAAACATGGGCAGACATGAGGCTCTGCCTATCATTTTAGGTGGTGACTTTAACATCATTAGGAAACCCGATGAAAAAACAATGACAGATTTGACCATCGATGGCCTTTCTTATTTAATGTCGTAATTGATAGTCTGTATCTAAGGGAATTAGAGATGTTAGGTAGACAATATACATGGGCTAATTCTCGACAAACCCCAACTTTTAAGAAATTAGATAGAATTTTAATTAGTACGGAATGGGAGGAAAATACCCAACAACCACGGTAATTGCCTTGTCTAGAGAGATATCGGACCAACTCCAGAGACAATACGATGCAATCAGGCCCACCTATGTTCAAATTTGAATTAGGATGGCTTTTGCGGGATAGTTTCTCGGATATGGTAAAACAGATATGGTCTACCGAAATGGATGCAAATATCCCTATGGATAGATGGCAAGCAAAGATTCGAAAATTATGCCAATATCTTAGGGGGTGGGCAAAGCATACAAGTGGGATTAATAAGAAGGAAAAGAAAAGTTTGTTGAACAAGCTTGATGAGGCTGACAGAAGAGCAGAGTCAATAATTTTGACGCAACAAGAACTCGATTTGAAATGTTGCCTTCATAATAGGCTTGCCAATTTGCTGAGGAAGAAATAAAATGGTACCAAAGGGCAAAGGTGCAGGATTTGTTACAAGGTGACTCTAAAACAAAATATTTTCAGATGGTTGCTAATGGAAAGTTTAGAAAGACTAGGATTTTCGAGTTCAAAGACGGGAATCAAGTTATTATGGGTGAGTCTGAACTAAAACAACACATTACCACATACTACAAAAAGATTTTTGGGCCACCAGAGAATAATGATTTTAGTCTGGATGAGCTTCGAAGAGATGATATTCCTCAGGTTAATTCACTAGAAAATGAAGTCTTAGTAAGGCACTTTTTGGAAGAGGAGGTTAGAGCAGCTATATTTGAGATGGAAAATAATATGGCCCCGGGCCCTGATGGATTCCTAGCAGAATTCTATCAGGCCTTTTGGGATACGTTAAAATATGATTTAATGGCTTTGTTTAGGGACTTCCATGATAATATGCTACCTTTACATAGCCTTAATTTTGGAACTATAATTCTTCTTCCGAAAAGTAAAGAGTCTGTTGTGATCCAACAATATAGACCCATTTGCTTGTTGAATGTAAGTTTCAAAATATTCACAAAAGTGGCAACAAATAGAATTTCCACAATTGCACAAAAGATAATTGGACCTACACAGACCACTTTTATTCCGGGTAGGAACATCATTGAGGGAGTGGTAGTCTTACATGAGACTATTCATGAACTGCATCGAAAGAAGCAAAATGGGTGTCACACCTGGATTTAAGGAACAAAGTCGGGTGCGTCTCATACATACGCCAAAGAAGACAACATATATAATAATAGTGTATAGAGGTAAATGTCACAATAACATCAGAGGACTTATTACATTGCGGAAGTCTTACAAAATAAAAGATAAATATAAAACAAACTAAAACCCATCTTTGGCGCCAATAAGTCAACTGGGAGACGTCACCTAGATCAAGTCGAACTCCTCGTTGTGTGGCTCCTCCTGAACCACCTGTTCTTCTCCTGTGGGGGTGTGAGACAACAAGGGTGAGCTCACACATGTTCATCGCTCAACAAGTTGTGGGGAATAATGTGCATGAACTCACCAAAGGTGGGAGTTCATGTGAAGTGTAAGGCTGATCAACAAGATAAAGGTTGAAGCTGAGCATTGCTTTTATAAGTTAGTCAAATTTTATTTGCAATTACTAAGTGTAAGTAAATACCAAACCATAATAAATAATAGAACAAAAAATAATAAATAATCCCATGCAATGCAAATGACAAATTGAATTTAAATTCCATAAATTAATCATGTGAGTGTCTGAGTCGCTCATGACCGTGAGCACGGCTAGTATACCAGTTTTACACTCTGCAAAGGTTGTACCCTATACCCACAAGTCGTGTATCCCATGTCGCCAGGGTTTGCAAGGCCCTTAGACACTACCGAGGTGAATGGCTAGGGATCCACTACGAGGCCTTTACAAAGTTCCACTAGCTTCCGAAAACCCGCTACAGTTTATGGGAAGAGCACTTGCAAGAATCCCCCGTCTGACCGCCATCGCAGCAAAATCAAACCGAGAACCTCCATGCATGCAACCCCCTACTGCCCTTGCCCCTTTCGGGTAAGGTAGTCTTCCACTAGCTTTCCTAATTAGTTAGCCAATGGGTCCCATTCCTCCCTTGTGATGCCACGTTTTCCCGGGTGGTTCTCCATGTTCCCATTAACATAATGATCTTAACATGAACAGTAAATAATAAACTGATAACAAAAGTGTGAACATGAGTAATGTATATCTCTATACCCAAAACCACATAAAGCAATAGCATATACTACCCAAAAAATCAGTGGTAAAACAAGGTATAAAGATAGCCAAAACTAGGGTAACCTATTGGATCCCATCAAATTAACCTATGCAGATCGTTATGATTAATAAGAACATGACTGGGTAAAAAGGAAGTGATCAAGGGTACAACTTCCCTTCAACGAGCTCCTGCTCAGCTACTTCTATCTGCTGGTCACCAGGATCCTCAGCTACTGGCTCCTCTACTCGCCACAATACAAGAAAGTGGGCCGAATATGGTTTCCGCGGCCCAAGTGGGATTTCCTCCTTTTTCTTTTTCTTTTGCTTTTGTTTTATGTTTTTTCTTTATTCATAATTATTTGAATCCAAATTTGAATTTGAATATGAGTTTCACCTTTGAATTAAATGTACACATTCCAATCCTAGTATGGAAATATTTATATTTTTTATACTTATTTTTACTCACATGATATTTTCTTTCTTCTCTTCTCTAAATTCTAGAATTTCTTTTAGATCTTAATTTCCACATGTGATGATAAATAGATACAACACACATAGATAAATAAAGGAAATAATTTCTCTCCTTTTATTTTATCCCTTACAAATTAGGTATTACAAATCCTACCCCCCTTAACAAGAATCTCGTCCTCGAGATTTAGGAAGGACTAGAAAAGAGATGGGGATGTCTATGCATAGTTCTTCTTCTCTCCTAAGTTGCTTCATCTTCTCCATGGTGGCTCCATTGTACTTTGCACATTTTAATCACTTTACTCCTTGTGACACGAGTCAGTGTATCAAGAATCTTGATAGGATACTCAGCATAAGTCAGATCATCTTGAACACTAAGATCTTCCATGGGTAGCTGCTCTTCAGGTACCCTGAGGCACTTTTTTAGTTGTGACACATGGAAGACATCATGTACATCCACAAGATGATCGAGTAGTTCTAGTTGATATGCAACTTCTCCCACTCGCTTTAAGATCAAGAAAGGTCCAATGAAGCGAGGGGACAACTTCCCTTTAACTTTAAATCTTCTCATACCCCGGATTGGTGACACCTTCAGATATACATGATCACCCTCCTTAAACTCTAGCAGTCTTCTCCGGGTATCAACATAGTTGTTCTGCCTTGATTGTGCAGTGTAACACCCTAAATTTGGGGGTAAAATTTTTACTTCTTTAATACTCACCAAATTCAGGCGTTACTCTCTTTTCTCTTCCCGTTTCACTCCTTCTTCCTAGTTTCAAAGTAGTATAGCAACTGCTATTCGTATTGCGTGTAAACAAAAACCTAAGTTGACATGGGTGTTGCATCATGTCGAAGCATATTTCTTTTGTCTGATGTCGTGTTTAATCGCGTGTTCACCTCGTCTCGTTTTAGATTTTGATCCGTGATTGGAATTCCGATCAGTGGTTGTGCGTGCCGTGGGATTTCGACCCGTGACGCGACCCAGCCTGGCCTGGCCAAGCTCGGCCCGGCCCCGACCCGCGCGCCCCTGGCCCCCCTGCCCCTCCCCATGTGCGCCCCCCTCTCTCCCTTTCTCTCATTTGATTTTCCCGCGCATAACTCCCTCTCTTCCACCTCTCTCTCGTCCTCCTTGTGCCCTGGGTGATTTGGTGACGGTTATTGCCGGATTTGGATCCCCAAGGTGAGCTCCCCTCCCCCTCTCTCTCTCTCCCTCCCCTCCCCTTCCTTCTTCCCCTGCTCGTGCCCCCCTGCGCGGCACCTGGCGGCCCCTGCGTGTCCCCCCCCCGCGCGCCCGTGCTCGCCCCCCTGCCCGGCCCCGCACTCTCCCCTGCTCGCCCCCGGTGCGTCCCTGCGCGGCTCCCCGGCGGCGCCCCTACTTGGCCCCTGGTGGCGCCCCTGCGCGGCCCCGCGTGGCCCCCACACGCCCCCGCTCGGCCCCCTCCCCGGTGGCGCCCGCCCTGCCCCCGGCGTGGCTCGCGTGGCCCTCGGTGCGGCCGGCGCGGCCTCGCGCGCCCCCGGCACGCGCGACGCATTCCCACGCGTGCAGCCCCACGCATGTGGTGATTGATTTTTGGTTTTAATTAATTTTAAACTTTGTTTAATTAATGTGCTGCTTCGCGTGCTTCGTCGTGCGGCGAATTAGTTTGATTTCAGATTCTATTAATGTGCTGAGTCGCGTGCTTCGTCGCGCGACGATCCATTTTAATTTTAGATTATGTAATATGTGGCGTCGCGCGTCTAGTCGCGCGATGTTTCGTTTTAAATTCAGTTTTGATGACGTGTGCCGTCGTGCGCTTCGTCGCGTGACGTTTGACGTCATTTTTATAATTAATTCAAGTGTCTCATGGCCCACTCCGTCGCACGACAAGTCATTTTATTCTTAATTCAGTCTAAGTGTTGTGTCGTGCGTTTTGTCGCGCGACAATCCTTTTGAATTTACTTTGATCTATTTATAATGATTAAATATAGAACATGACTTTGTCCTATGCATAGCGCGATGGCCAAATTAATACCATTCTGTTTAGACGACTACTTTGATTTATAATCGCGTAACGTGATCGCTCTTCGACCATAGCCTCGACCATTACTCTCTCTCTCTTTCTCGCTTAGTCATAGGCGTGAGCCCTCAACCGAGCGACTGTTTATTTATTATATTTTATTGTATAGCGTATTATTCTTTTGTATTAAATTTGTGGAATGTATGTTTGAACTCGTATAGATAATAGTCAGTTGGTGGAGACCGAAGGAGTTGCAGGTGAAGACCCTGAGCGGCAATCAGTTGGTGAAGGCAAGTGTCCCTTGACCCATCTATGTCCTACTCATTCTTATAATTCATATCCCGCATTTACACAGTTTATACCTAAGGATTTACTAGCTTTTGTTTATCGGCCAAGGGAGCTCCATTGATTAGAGATACTTTGATCAAAGATGTTTGGTTTACAGGTGGTGATGAGGATGATGGTTTTGATTATGCTTATGTAATGGTAAGTGGTATTCTTTCCGTTTGGAAAGGGTACTTTGGGTTAACAACTTGGGTTAATGCTAAAACTGGCTTTCTACTAGTAATAATAACCTGACCAACTAAAAGCAACTGCTTGTCTTAACCCCACATAAAGCTAGTCCACTACAGCCAAACGGGGCAATTGCTGAGTATGTTGATGTGTACTCACCCTTGCTTTACACACCAAACCCCCCTAGGTTGTCCACGTTGCAACCACTGCTCAGAAGAAGATGAAGTCGTGGAGGAGGACTTCCAGGAGTTCTAAGAGTATGATGAGTTCTAGGCGTGGTTTAGCGGCAAACCCCTAGTCGGCTGCATGTGAAGGCGGTGTGTATCTACATTTCTTTTCCGCACTTTGATAATTGTTAAAGACTATGTGGATGTCTCGGACATCATGATGTAATCGACTATTATACCTTCTTTTATGTTATTATTTGAGCACTGTGTGATGATGTCCAGTTATGTAACTACTGTGTACGTGAATTGCTGATCCTGGCACGTACATGGTTCGCATTCGGTTTGCCTTCTAAAACCAGGTGTGACATAGGTGGTATCAAAGCCGTGCTGACTGTAGGGCCACTAACCTAGAATAGAATGGTCGTTCTAAGGATTATTGTCGGGTACCATGATTAGGGGTACCCCCAACACTCCTAATCACGGCTGGTAGACACCCTCAGACCAACTGACGGGCGCGGTTCAAGTCAAGGCTTTGTCTACCCAAGGGACGCGACCTCGCCTGAGCCCAGCCTCGGGCTGGAGCAGTAGTCCCAGACGAGTTCACGCCTCACCCGAGGGCCTCCTCAGGCAGCGGGCACCCCCTCGGCTCTCCCGAAGCCCGGCTCGGGCAGGCTTCGTTGTGAAGCAGCCTTGGCTAAACTGCCTCACCAACCGACCACATCGTAGGCGCATTCAATGCGAGGATCATCTGACACCGTATCGTGACACACGTGTCTCAGTCGGCAGGGCCGAAGTGACCGCAGTCACTTCGCCCCCCTTTTACTGTCCGATCTGACGAGAAAACAGCGCCGCTCGCCTCGCTCTGACTGCCGTGCCAACCACCCAGGCGAAGCTGACAACAAGTCACGATCAACCACCGAGTTCGGTCTCGGGCGCAACAGGAAGCTCCGCCTCGCCCGACCTCAGACTCTGGCCTCAGGAGGAGGTCTCCGCCTCGCCCGACCTCAGGCTCCGGCCTCGGAAGAAAGTCTCCGCCTCGCCCGACCCCCGGACTCGGCCTCGACCTCGGTCTCGGGAGGAATCACGTCCTCGCCCGACCCCGGCCTCGGCCTCAAGAGAAGTCTCCGCCTCGCCCGACCTTGGGCTCGGACCGACCGCGCCAACAGGGGATACATCATTATCCTATCCCTAGCCAGCTCAGGCTACAAGGAATAAGACCGGCGTCCCATCTGGCTTACCCCGGCGACGGGTAATGATGGTGCCCCGCGTGCAACCATGACGCCGGTGGCTCTCAGCCCCTTACGGCAGCAAGGAGACGTCAGCAGGATCCTTGCCACACTACCAGCTGTGCTCCTACAGGGCTTAGGCACTTCTCCGATGGCCACGCTATCACGTATACAGGGCTCAAGCTCTCCCCCGACAGCCACGTTGGCATGTACATAGGGCTTAGGCATTTCTCTGCCAGACACGTTAGCGCATTGCTACACCCCACATTGTACATCTGGACCCTCTCCTTGCATCTATAAAAGGGAGGTCCAGGGCCTTCCCGCGGGAAAAAGGGCTCTCGCGCAGAGGGGACGGCGGGCTGACGGACCGGCTCTCTTCTTCCCTCTCGCGACGCTAGTAACCCCTACTACGAGCACCCTGGTGCAGGATAATACAAGGCTTGTCCCACCTCTTGTGTTCCATCCCGTGCCAACCCATCTGGGCAGGGGCACGCAGTGACAATTTCACTCGTCGGTCCAGGGACCCCCCAGGTCCGAAACGCCGACAGTTGGCGCGCCAGGTAGGGGCCTGCTGCGTGTTAACGAACGCCTTCCCGTTGAGTTCCAGATGGGGAGTCTTCAGCATCCTCTTCAGCCCGGGACGGTGCTCCGCTTCGGGAGTCTCGAGTTCATGTCCCTCGACGACAGCTACGACATGGTACTCCTCCCCTCACGGCGCGACGACAGCGACGGTCTTCGACTCACCCGGCGGCGGCGAGCTCGGCGACAGCATCTCCCCATGGCAGAAGAGGAGCACTCCGGTCATCCCCGCCACCCTCCTCGCCGGAGGAGGCAGATACGGGGCAACCATGGCCACGCAGGAGGCGGCACTTTGTCGGCTGTCGCACCAGAGCGAGTCGACAACGCCGGCACTCCCCCGGGGGACATGTCGGGCATTGTCCTCGCACCTGAGACGATGGCGGGTGTCACTTCCCCGCAACGTGTCAGCCCCAAGCGGACTGATGACGCCAGCACCCTTGCAAAGGATCTGCTGGGCGTTACCCTCGTACCTGAGATGACGGTGTGCTCCGCCCCCGACGCGACTTCACCACCGTCCGTCGACCAAGAGGTACCGTCCGTTCTCCATCACGTACCCTTTCGATTCAACTTCGATCCACCTAGCGACCCCGCTATGGTGAGCGCTTTCGTAAAGGCGTATTCAAACCTTCCGGGGTACCATATGTGGTCAACCTGGGACCGACTGACAACTGTATCAACATTCGGACCGATGGGTTCCGAGGAAGAGGACGACCCCGACTCCAGTTGGGATTTCTATGGCCTTAATGACCCCGGTGCCATGCAGGACTTCATGTCCGCATGTGACCACTGCCTCTCCGGTTGTTCTGACGATGGCCACGACCTTGACAACGAGGGTTACGGCCCAAGTCGCGAATGTTTCCACGTCGATCAGGGAGATCACAACGAAGGCAACCACCTCGGTATGCCGGAGGTTGACGATCCCCGTGGGCCCGCATCTCGCGATGACATCCCGCGGGAGCTAGCTGTGGTCCCAGTCCCTGCGGGGGGTCGGGACATACAGCTCGAGCAAATCCGTGAGATGTAGGCCCGGGTCGATGGGGAAGCAGGCTGGCTTGTGCAGCTCCGACAGAACATCGAACAGGAATGGGCAGGCCGAACACTCGCCGGAGGAGCCTGTCATCGGGCCCGGGACATCCAGCGCCGCATCGTCGATAACGCCAGGGCAGCGCTGCCCCCGGCCGTCAGCGGTTCTGGCCAGGACCAAGCTGCAGCGGCGATGCTACTTCGAACGATGCTGGAGCCATCCACCACCGAGGGACGGCGTATCTAGGGCGAACTCAAGGATCTCCTGGAAGGCGCCGCAGTTCGACGAGCCGAGAGCTCCGCCTCCCGGAGGCGAGCTGACCCCTCGGAGCATCACGCGACGTCCTCCCGACGCATGCGGGAGGCCTCGGTCCATCCCGAGCGCACGCGGGATGAGGCACTCGCCGCCTGGGATCACCTCGACAACGAGCGTCACCATCGCGACCGTCGAGCCTGCCTCGACGAGAAGGTGCGCCGAGGCTACCATCCCAGGCGTGGGGGACGCTGCGACAGCGAGGAGGATCACAGCCCCTCGCCCGAACCACCCGGTCCGCGAGTCTTCAGCCGGGCCATACGACGAGCGCCGTTCCCCGCCTATTTCCGAGCCCCGACTACCATCACCAAGTACTCGGGGGAGACGAGGCCGGAGCTGTGGCTCGCGGACTATCGACTGGCATGCCAGTTGGGAGGGGCGGACGATGACAACCTCATCATCCGTAATCTACCCCTTTTCCTCTTTGACGCCGCCCGAGCCTGGCTGGAGCATCTGCCTCCTGCGCAGATCTCCGACTGGGACGATCTGGTCAAGGCTTTCGCGGGAAACTTCCAAGGCACGTACGTGCGCCCTGGGAACTCGTGGGATCTCCGAAGCTGCCGCCAGCAGCCAGGGGAATCCCTCCGAGAGTACATCCGGCGGTTTTCGAAGCAGCGCACCGAGCTGCCCAACGTTACCGACTCGGATGTCATCGGGGCTTTCCTTGCCGGCACCACTTGCCGAGACCTGGTGAGCAAACTGGAGCGCAAGACTCCCACCAGTGCGAGCGAACTGATGGACGTCGCCACCAAGTTTGCCTCAGGTCAAGAGGCGGTCGAAGCCATCTTCCGAAAGGACAAGCAGCCTCAGGGAGAGACGAAGAAAGACGCCCCCGAGGCGTTCGCCCAGTGGGGCATGAAGAAGAAGGCCAAGAACAAGTCACAAGCGAAGCGCGACGCTGCTGACGCGAATCTTGTCGCTGCGGCCGAGCACAGGAACCCTCAGAAACCTCCTGGAGGGGCCGGCGCGTTCGACAAGATAATCAAAGAGCCGTGCCCCTATCACCAGGGTCCCATCAAGCACACCCTCGAAGAATGTGTCATGCTCCAGCGCTACTTCCATAAGGCTGGGCCCCCGGCGGAAGATGGCAAGGGCCATGACAACAACAACAAGGAGGGCGACAAGGAAGAAGAGTTCCTGGAGGTCCACAACTGCTTCATGATCTACGACGGGTAGGCGGCGAACGCCTCGGCTCGACACCGCAAGCAGGAGCGCCGGGAGGTCTGTTTGGTGAAGGTGGCAGCGCAAGTCTACCTAGACTGGTCTGACAAGCCTATCACCTTCGACCGAGGCGACCACCCCGACTTCGTGCCAAGCCCAGGAAGGTACCCGCTCATCGTCGATCCGATCATCGGCAACGTTAGGCTCTCCAAAGTCCTCATGGACGGAGGCAGCAGCCTTGACATCATCTACGCTGAGACCCTATAACTCTTGGGGGTTGATAGGTCCGAGGTCTGGGCCGGTGCGGCACCCTTCCACGGGATCACGCCCGGAAAGCGAATCTTGCCCCTCGGACGGATCGACTTACCCGTCTGCTTCGGGACTCCCTCAAACTTCCGAAAGGAAGCTCTCATCTTCGAGGTCGTCGGGTTCCGAGGAACCTACCATGCGGTGTTGGGAAGGCCGTGCTACACCAAGTTCATGGCCGTCCCCAACTACACCTACCTCAAGCTTAAGATGCCAGGCCCGAACGGGATCATCACCGTCGGATCCACGTACCGCCACGCGTACGAATGCGACGTGGAGTGCGTGGAGTACGCTGAGGCCCTCGCCGAGTCCGATGCCCTCATCGCCGACCTAGAACGCCTCTCCAAGGAGGCGCCCGACGCGAAGCGCCACGCCGGCAACTTCGAACCAGTCGAGGCGTTCAAGTCCGTCTCTCTCGACCCCAGCAACGACGCCGGCAAGAAAGTCCGGGTTGGCTCCAAGCTCGACCCCAAATAGGAAGCAGTGCTCATCGACTTTCTCCGCGCGAACGTCGAAGTTTTTGCGTGGAGTCCCTCGGACATGCCAGGCATACCAAGGGATGTTGCCGAGCACTCACTGGACATCTGAGCTAGAGCCCGACCCGTGAAGCAAACCCTGCGCCGTTTTGACGAAGAAAAGCGCAGGGCCATAGGCGAGGAGATCCACAAGCTACTCGCGGCAGGGTTCATCAAAGAGATATTCCATCCCGAATGGTTAGTTAACCTTGTTCTTGTAAGGAAGAAGGATGGGAAATGGAGGATGTGCGTAGACTACACCAGTTTAAACAAAGCATGTCCGAAGGTTCCCTACCCTCTACCTCGCATCGATCAAATTGTGGACTCCACTGCTGGGTGCGAAACCCTGTCATTCCTCGATGCCTACTCAGGCTATCACCAAATCAAGATGAAAGAGGCCGACTAGCTCGTGACTTCTTTTATCACACCTTTTGGCATGTACTGTTACACTACAATGCCATTTGGTTTGAGGAATGCAGGCGCCACCTACCAGAGGTGCATGAACCACGTGTTCGGAGAACACATCGGCAGAACGGTCGAGGCTTACGTCGATGACATCGTTGTCAAGACGAAGAAAGCCTCTGACCTCCTCTCTAACCTTGAAACAACATTCAAGTGTCTGAGAGCGAAAGGCATGAAACTCAATCCCGAGAAGTGTGTCTTCGGAGTCCCCCGAGGCATGCTCCTGGGATTCATCGTCCCCGAGCGGGGCATCGAGGCAAATCCGGAGAAAATCACGGCCATCACCAACATGTGACCGATCAAAGATTTGAAAGGAGTACAGAGGGTCATGGGATGCCTTGCGGCTCTGTGCCACTTCATCTCACGCCTTGGCGAGAAAGGCTTGCCTCTGTACCGCCTCTTAAGGAAGGCCGAGCGCTTCACTTGGACCCCCGAGGCCGAGGAAGCCCTCAGAAACCTTAAGGCGCTCCTTACAAATGCACCCATCCTGGTGCCCCCCGCTGCAAGAGAAGCCCTCTTGATCTACGTAGCCGCGACCACTAAGGTGGTCAGCGCCGCGATCGTAGTCGAGAGACGAGAAGAAGGGCATGCACTGCTCGTCCAGAGACCAGTCTACTTCATCAGCGAAGTGCTTTCCAAGACAAAAGTCCGCTACCCGCAGATCCAGATGCTGCTCTACGCAGTGATTCTGACACGGCGAAAGTTGCGACACCACTTCGAGTCTCATCCAGTGACTGTGGTGTCATCCTTCCCCCTAGGGGAGATCATCCAGTGCCGTGAGGCCTCGGGTAGGATAGCAAAGTGGGCGGTGGAGCTCATGGGCGAAACGCTATCATTCGCCCCTCGGAAGGCCATAAAATCCCAGGTCTTGGCAGACTTCCTGGCTGAGTGGACTGACACCCAGTTACCAACAACTCCAATCCAACCCGAGGTTTGGACGATGTACTTCGATGGGTCACTCATGAAAACAGGAGTAGGCGCTGGCTTGCTCTTCGTTTCACCCCTCGGAAAGCATCTTCGCTACGTCATACAGCTCCATTTTTCGGCATCAAACAACGTGGCTGAATACGAGGCTCTAGTTAACGGGCTGCGCATCGCCATCGAGCTAGGGGTCCGGTGCCTCGACGCTCATGGTGACTCGTAGCTTGTCATCGACCAAGTCATGAAGAACTCCCACTGCTGCGGCTGGAGGATGGAAGCCTACTGCGACGAAGTCCGGCGCCTGGAAGATAAGTTCTACGGGCTGGAGCTCAACCACATCGCCCGACGGTACAACAAGACTGCGGATGAGCTGGCGAAGATAGCCTCGAGGCGGACAACGGTTCCCCCGAACGTCTTCTCCAGAGACCTACATCAACCATCCGTCAAGATCGACGACACGCCCGAGCCCGAGGAAGCCTCGGCCCAGCCCGAGGTACCCTCGGCCGAGCCCGAGGAGGCCTCGGCCGAGCCCAAGGTACCCTCAGCCATCGAGGAGGAGGCCTTGCCCATCGAGGGGGAACAGAATGGGGTCACACCAGATCCGAACTGGCAGACCCCGTACCTGGAATATCTCCTCCAAGGAGAGCTTCCCCTCGACAAGGCCAAAGCTCGGCGACTGGCTCGGCGCGCCAAGTCGTTCATCTTGCTGGGTGATGAAAAGGAGCTCTATCACCGCAGCCCCTCGGGCATCCTCCAACGATGTATATCGAAATACACTCGGGGGCTTGCGGCCACCATGCAGCACCTCGAGCCCTCGTGGGGAATGCCTTCCGACAAGGTTTCTACTGGCCAACCGCGGTGGCCGACGCCACTAGGATTGTACCTCCTGCCGGGGGTGTCAATTCTACGCAAAGCCGACACGCCTGCCCGCTCAGGCCCTGCAGACGATACCCATCACCTGGTCGTTTGCAGTATGGGGTCTGGACCTCGTTGGTCCCTTGCAAAAGGCACCCGGGGGCTTCTCGCACCTGCTGGTCGCCATCGACAAATTCTCCAAGTGGATCGAGGCCTGACCCTTGACCAGCATCAGGTCCGAGCAGGCGGTGGCGTTCTTCACCAACATCATCCATCGATTCGGGGTCCCAAACTCCATCATCACCGACAATGGCACGCAGTTCACTGGAAAAAAGTTCCTGGACTTCTGCGACGACCACCACATCCGTGTGGACTGGGCCGCCGTAGCTCACCCCATGACGAATGGGCAGGTGGAGCGTGCCAACAGTATGATTTTGCAGGGACTCAAACCGAGGATCTACAATGACCTCAACAAGTTCGGCAAGCGGTGGATGAAAGAGCTACCCTCGGTAGTTTGGAGTCTGAGGACGACGCCGAGCCGAGCCACGGGTTTCTCACCGTTTTTTCTAGTCTATGGGGCCGAGGTCGTCCTCCCCACGGACTTAGAATATGGCTCCCCGAGGACCAGGGCGTACAACGATCGAAGCAACCAGACCAGCCGAGAGGACTCACTGGACCAGCTCGAAGAGGCTCGGGACGTTGCCTTACTACATTCGGCACGGTACCAACAGTCTCTGCGACGCTACCACGCCCGAAGGGTTTGGCCCCGAGGCTTCCAAGTGGGCGACTTGGTGCTTCGTCTGTGACAGGACGCCCGAGGGCGCCACAAGCTCACTCCTCACTGGGAAGGGCCCTTCATCATCGCCAAGATTTTGAAGCCCGGAACATACAAGCTGGCCAACGACCAAGGCAAGGTCTACAACAACGCTTGGAACATCCAACAGCTATGTCGCTTCTACCCTTAAGATGTTTTAAGTCGTTCATGTACCTCGTTTTCTTTATATACATAAAGTCTAACCGTCAAGGAAGGGTCAGCCTTGCCTCAACAAAGCCCGACCCTCCCTCGGGGGCTAGAAGGGGGGAACCCCCTTTGCGTCAAAATTTTCCTCGGAAAAATTTTCTACCAAAACGACCTTTCGTGCTTTCGACCTCTGTATCGATAGCGGGATCCTAAAAACGACGAGAGTACACGTAAGCGGCAAGACCAACCGAGCTGAGGGACTCCTACGCCTCCAGGATACGGATACCCCACTCGTCACCTTCCGCAAAAAGTAACTCTCGCTCGGACAAGTGGTTCTGCTAACAACGAACAAGTCATGGCGCATGAAGCAAGATGAAAGAAAATGTAGCTTTATGATACGATGATGAAAGTGTTCAGGCTTCAGCAGCCGCGAAAGAACACACGCATGCTACAAATAAACTGCTCCAGCAGGATCAGGCATCGGTAGGGGAAGCAGTTGCGCCCTCGGCGTCGTTTCTGCCTTCGGCGAGATCTGGCCCAGCCTCAGACGACGATGCGGGTGGAAGGATCTCCACCTCGAAGGAGGAGGCCAGCACCGCGCTCGGGCCCTCGGTGGCCGTGTCAAGCCTCTAGACCTCGGCTAAGGCAGCCTCGTCTTCGTCGGGTAGACAGTACCCCTCGCTGACCCGCTCCAATTCCACGTCGTAGTGGGAAGCGAGCACGGCGAAGGCCCGCCTAACGCCGTGGTGCAGCGCCCTGCGGAGTCTACTGCGCACATGGCCGCCCAAGGCCCGCAGATGACTCTGGGGGGAGCTACCCGAGGGGACGTCGTTAAGGTCAAAGGCTCGGCAAAAGCCCGAGATAGCCTCGGACATAGCCACACGGTCGGCCTCACTCTGCTCAGCCGCCCGGGCGTGCGCCTTGACGGACTCATTAAGAGCCGTCTCGAGCTCTGCAGATAGCCGATCAAAATTCTTCAGACATGAGTTGAAGAATGAAGCTGAATTGAAGTCGCAAAGCAGGCGAAACATACCTTCGGCCTGGGCATGCTCCTGCGAGGCCACGACTTGGGCAGACTGGGCAGATCCAACGGCCACAACCAGGTCCACCGCAAGGGCCCCGGCCCGAGCAGACACCTCGGCCAGCTGACCCTCAAGGGCCTCAGCCCGGCCCACAGCCTCGGCAGCCTGGCTCCGAGATTGGTCCCGCTCGTCGATGGCCTGGCCAAGATCTAGCTGCCGCTGCTGCGCCTCCATCCGTGCCAACACCGCCTCTACCCGCGCTGCCGCTGCCTCCGCCTTTAGATCATCACAGAGCAGCCGAAGGTCCGCTAGCTCGGTGCTCTGCTGGGCAAGGCGCTCATTAGCCTTGGCAAATGCGGCCCTCTGGGACCGCAGCGAACCCCAGATGCCGCTCTCGCGGCGGATGAACAACGACTTGGCGTTGCTCACATCCGCTAGTTCCTGAGCAAGGAAACAAGGTATTACAAAGAATGCCCTGGCATGCAAGGTATGCGCCTGAAATCCTTACTTGGAGGACCCTGGGAACGTCCCTCGAAAGGATCTCCATGGTCGACCGAAGCGACCCCATCGCCGCCTCGGCATACTCGCGGAGCTCATCCCAAGACTGCTCCTCCTGCTCATCGTTGAGGACGAGGAGGGGTTTCGAGGCGCCGCGGCTCCAGAACCAGAACGCCTGCCCGCACCACTCATTGGGGTTGCACTGCGCGGGGATGAGGACGCCGCCTCCCAAGACGGGTCGCGGTGTTGCGCGCTCCTCCGCCAAGGCATCGGGTTCCCCTGCAGTCAACACGTCGGGCACCATCGCCATCGACACGCTGGGCTTCCCCTCGGCTAAGGTGGCGGGTTTCCAATCACCGACCTCGGCAACAGCGTCCGCCCCCTCCTCAGGGCCAGGAATGGGGAGGTCGGGGACGACCGTGAGCGGCGACGCCATCCTCCGGACGGCGAACTAGGCAGGTAGCCTCCCAGCGGTCCGGGTACCTCCCGCGTCTGTGCTGGTAGACTACACAACGATACTCGATCGACCAGGTGTGCCGGTCAAAAGCCTGGCGCAGCAAGGTGTCGAGTGCGTCGTGGAAGTGACAACCGCGAGCGGCGTCACGGGTGATGGGTCGGGCGACCCATCCTTCCGCCTCCTGCGGCTCAGAAGACTCCGTGCTGTGGTCTGAGTCGTCGTCGTCGGGGTCTCCTCCAAGACCTCCTCCAGTAGCTCCTCCAACAGCCGGGGCGTCCCGCGGTGGTGCAGGGGGCGCCTCCAGCTGGGCAACAGAGGAACGGGGCCTCACGGACTCCACCTCTTGCTGGGGTGGGGAGGAAGAGCCCTGCTGCTCTCTGTGCTGCCGCCGGCGTTCCTGCTCCTCACGCAGGCGGTGGTGCAGTCTCTCCAGGTGACTCGACTGACCGGACACGGTGCGGTGCAGAGGACGCTCCGCAAGTCGAGACGGCAGGAAAGGAATCATCGACTTACGTGCAGTGTGTCTAAGACGAGCCATCTACAAAAGACACCGTAAGCATAAGAGTAAGAGCAGAACTAATATGACAAGTGAATAAACCATAGACAGAATAAGATAAAAATTTTAACAAGGTACATTATAGTATATATATATATATGTAGTAAAACATAGGGTTGGTCGAGGTGACCGACTTTTGAAGTAACATCAGAGGTCAAGGTGAGGGGGGAAGGTCAATAGTCCTTAGTACGACCAGTGCTACTCTAGGTTAGCGGTCCTACAGTCAGTACGGCTTTGATACCACTTATGTCACACCCGGTTTTGGAAGGCAAACCGAATGCGAACCATGTACGTGCCAGGATCAGAACTCACGTACACAGCAGTTACATAAATGAACCTCAGCGCACATTGCTCGAATAATAACTTAAGAGAGTATTAACTTATTACATCACAGAGTCATAGACATCCACATAGTCATCGTCTTAACAGGTAAATCAAAGTGCTAGCGAAACGCAGTAAAGATAAGGCCTTCACAGGCAGCTGACTGGGGGGGTTGCCGCCAACCCACACCTAGAATTCGTCGTAGTCTTGGAACTCCTGGAAGTCTCCTTCCACGGCTTCGCCTTCTCCTGAGCAGTGGTTACAATGCGGACAACCTGGTGTTTTGTGGTAAAGCAAGGATGAGTACACATCAACGTACTCAGCAAATGTCCCGTTTGGCTGAAGTGGACTAGCTTTATGTGGGGTTAGGCTCAAGCAGTTGCTTTTAGTTGGTCAGGTATTTATCATTAGTAGAAGCTAGATTTTAGCATTAACCAACCCATGAACCATTTCCTCATCGAGGAACAACATCATCATATTCGAACCAAAACCATAACATAATCCTTGTATCTCGAACCATCTGTATCTCTAATCAAAGAGGATCCCAAGGCTGCTCTTAACCGTGAGCACGGCTGATATATCAGTTTCACTACCCTCTGCAGAGGCCGCACACTTTACCCATGAGTCATGATTCCCTTTCTACCCGGGGAGAGCTAATCCCCATTGACCACTACCTAGGTGGTCCGGCAGGGCATCACTACGTAGCTTTTACAAAGATTCCCTAGAGATCATAGCTGCCCGTTAGGTTCCTCCAGTTTGATAAACACAGTACCCCTCCCCACAGGAGAGTGACTAACAAAAAGCAAAACGAAAGAACCTCGGCACTCAGCCTCGGCAGAGCAAGCACTGTGCCTGGACCCCATTGACGGCACGACGGCTAAGCAACTACACCTCTAGTTCCTCTAATTAATTAGCTAAGGGCATCCCATTTCACCCTCATGGCTGCACTGTTATCCCGGGTGGTCTCTCAACGAACAGGTCCTTACGGAGAGGTACTCAGGAAACAGCCTGAGCCCCCTAGAGTATCACAAGATCATCAACATCATCAGGGTAACAGTATCATAAATAGTCACATCATGTTCATTGATTAAGTTAAGGCAATAGCAGAATGCTAACCATAAGGTCATCAAGGATAAAGTAAAGTGTAAAGCTAGTCAATCCTTAGGTTTCAAGTAAGTAATGCGGGATAGTAAGTTATAAGTGAATAGGACATAATGGGTCAGAGGACACTTGCCTTCACCAAACCGCTGATCAGGGACTTCCTCTGCAACTTCCTCGGGAAACACAGACTGCTCGTTGTCTACGTAAAGTAATCATTCACACTATGCACTTGGGAAATAACAAACAAAAACAATATACCAAACATATGCAGCAGAGAGAGATCACAAGTTCATAATAGAAAAGGGATAGGCACTCTGGTATTCTCTAGGTCTGGGGTAGAGGACTATACAAAGTGATTCATTATCCACTAATCAGGTTTAAGTCAGTGGTGGGATTAAATCATTATCTGGTTTTAAGTTCCTAAACTTAGGTGTTTAAGTCCATAAACTTAAGTGCTCCAACTTTTATTAAAGTCTACCAACTTCTAATTATCTCAAATAAGGTTCCAATAACCTTAATCCTATCCTAATGATTAACCATTAATTGGGACATGGAAACAGCAGGGAAACCTTGCTTAAACAGATAGATAATAATATTATGAACATTTTGCAATTTGAAGCACCTAATTTGGAGTTCATATGGCAAAGTTATGAATTTTACAAGTTTAGGGGTTAAAAAATATACCCTAAGTACCTATTTTGGATTAAATAAAAGGTCCGAGGACCTAACTGTAAGAAACTAGGGACGGCGGGTTCAAATTCCAGAAAACAGGGGGGCTCTTTAAGAAAACGCGCGGGCGAAGGGGTATCGGACTCCTACGGCCGTCGGATCTCAGACGGACGGCTAGGATTAGATCCGCGGGCGGGCGCGCGAACGCGCGGCGGCCTGGGCGGCTGACAGGCGGGGCCGGGCGGGCAGCGCGAACGCGGGCAGGCTGACAGGCGGGGCCAGCGGGCAGCGCGAGCGCGGCGGCTGACAGGCGGGGCCAGCGGGCAGCGCGGGGTGTGGGGGAAGCGGGCCTGGGCCGTTGGATCTCCGGCGGACGGCCAGGATTAGGCTTGGCCTAATTAAAACGGGGCCGCCCGATCTGGGACGGACGGCGGGGATCGGGTGGCCGGCCTTGGCCTCTCCTACGGCTAGCTGGGGCGGCGGCGCTCGTCCCCGCGGCGGAGGTCTCGCCGGAGACGAGGGGCGCGGGCGCTCTGCGGGTCCTTAGGGCGACCGGAGTGGCCTGGGAGGTTGGGGAGGGCGCGGGGAATAGTCCGGTGGGGGCTAGGTCGGGGCAGGGGCACCGGAGGGGGGCGGTCTACGGCAAAGCGGCTCGGCGGCGGCGTTGAACAACTCCGGCGAGGAATCAAACGTGACAGAGGGCATTACACGGGTTTGGAGGGGGCGGGAGAGGTTCCTTACCTCAAGGCGGCCTCCGGGGACTCCTCGGTGGCGGCAATGGCGCGACGGTGGCCCGGGGCAACGACGGCGGACCCCCGCGACTGCACGGTGGACGGCGGGTGAGCGCGGGCAGAGGGAAATAGGGAGGGGAAGGGGAAATTGGGGCGCGTCCCGAGTTGCGGACGTCGGGGCGGAGCTCACCGTGGCAGAGGGCACGGCGGGGCTCCAACGGCGACGGAGGAACGAGCTCGGGCGGCGGTGGTTTAATGGCGGCGGCGCTTTGGCGTGCGCGCAACGAGGGGAAGGTGAGGGAGGGGTCTGCAGGTGCGCAAATGAGGGCGGGGGAGGGGGCGAGTGGGGCTCCGGGCTCTAGTGGCCGAGGCGAGGTGGTGGCGAGCCCCACGCGCGACGTGGGCGCGGAGTCCGCGGCACGCGCGGACCAGGGCGGCGGTTACGCGGAGACGACGGGGCTGACAGCCCGGGCCCGCGAGTAGAGAGAGAGAGAGGAAAGCGGGCGCGGGCGCGGAGAACGATTGCGCTGACGGACGGGCCCGCCAGGGCAGAGAGAGCGGGGGAAGCGGGCGCGCGCGGGATGGGGAAAGCGGCTGCGCTGACGGGTGGGCCCGCCAGGGCAGAGAGAGGAGGGGGGAGAAGGCGCGTGCGCGGGATGGGCCGATTGGGCCGAAAGGCCGAGGGGGGCGGGGGAGTGGGCTTCTTTTCCTTTTTCTTTTATTCTGTTTTTTGTTTTCTCTTTTCTTTTTATTTTCTCTATTTGATTCAAATTCAAATCAGCCACAAATTCAAATTAGACTTTCTAAGAATTATGCACCAAACAAAAGTGAAATCTTGGGTTCAACATGATGCAACAATTCATACTCCCTTGGAGTTTGAGCTAATAGACTATAGTTACAAATAAAATAACCACTTTTCTCCTATAGAAATGAGAAAGAGAAGATTGGGGAAGGATGAGAAAAGGGAAGTAACACCTGAATTTGTGAATATGAGCAAAGAAATTTTATACCCCCAAATTCAGGGTGTTACAACGCCCCAACCATCCCGACGTTGGGAGCGATGGACGGCTCCGCGGGCGAATCGGCAACGACCGTGGCAGGAGTCGACGCCGGCACCGACGACATGTCAGGCGGGCTCGGGGCCGCGGTCGCGTCAGCGGCCTCCCCTGCATGACGACCGCCCCGACGGAGGGGTCGGCCTGGGAGGCTTGCTCCATGGCAGCTTGTGCCGCCTGGGCCCCCCGCTCGAGAGCATCCTGTGCGGAGGCCGGCCAACTGGCATGGCGCGCCACGGCACCGGCTGCAGAAGCCAGCACCGTCTTAGGGGCCTTCGTGGGGGTCAGGCCGGTCAGGCCCTGCCTTCGCTTGCTGAAAGTAAGAGAGAAAGCAAGTTCAAGACACACGACGAAAGAAGCCAAAACAGAGGCATTCTCAGGCACTTACCCGCTCCGGACCAAGGCCAATCGTGCCTGCGGGGAGGCCCCTCAGGCCTCGGTCCCCACAGGCGCTGCCAAGGGTTGCCCCGCTACCGACTTCGGCGCCGCTCCCACCTCGGGCACTCGAGGCGCCAAAGGAGCGGACTGCCCAGGCGTCGCCGCAGCGGCCGGAGGATCGACCTCCTGCAAAGCCGGCACGGGTGCTTGCTCTTGGGGGACAGAGGGGTCAGCCTGACTCCCCAGAGTCAACACAGTTACCTCGGCCAAGGGGTCAGGTGCCCCCTCGGCCTGCCTCCGCTCCTCAGACTGGGACCCCGATGTCCCAGCCCCGGGCACTGATGGTACCAGCACACTTGGAGGCTGGCACGACAACCCCTGGCCCGGCCCCGGGTCTGGGCTGAGGCCAAGATGGGCCGCCATGTCGTTGTCCTCGTCATCATCATCATCATCATCGTCGTCGGGCGTCTCTGCCGACGCCTCCCTCAGGAGCCCGTCCCTCTCTTGTCTCCGACGACACTTCTCCAAGGCATCCCGAGCTCGCATCCGCTCGTGAGCCCGAGCCTTCTCCGCGTCCTTCTTCTCCTTCTTCTTCTCCGCGGTGACCCTCCACGTGGCTTGGTCCACCGCGTCCTCCGAGACCGGCGGTAGGGCGGGTTTATAAAAACTTAACCCCTGGAAGAGCAAAGATCCCAACAGTGGGAATCGAAGGCAACTCGGTGCAATACAGGAGAAGGATCGGATACTTACCAAGGTGGCAGGGATGTACTGCTGCGCGCGCCCCTGCCTCAGCTAGAGGGTGTAGCCACCGGCCCGCACCGCCATATGGACCTTCTTCGCATCCGTCGTCAAGGCAAAGAGCTCCGCAGAGAAGAGGTGGGTCCACAGATCCTAGTGAACCTCGATCCCTAGAAAACCCTCACAAACCGCCGTGAAGATGGCCGCTTGCGCAGTGGAGTTGGGGTTGAGGTTGTGCAGCTCCACCCCGTAGTGGTGCAGGAGCGCCCGCATAAAGCGGCTCGCTGGCACTCCAAACCCCTGCTCATGGAAAGGGATGAAGCTAACCACATACCCCGGCGGTGGGGAAGGGACGGCCTCGCTCGGGGCCATCCACTCCGGCTGCGCCCCACCAGAGAGGGGACGGAGCCGACCATCGGCAACGAGGGCCTCCAGATCCTTCGCAACGACGGTGGAGGAGGGCCACAGGTCGTGCGGTGGGACAACGGTCACCCTGTCAGCCATCACCGAACAGAGGTGGTGGAGGCAGAGGAGATGAGGTGCGCGGTTTCCTTTTCCCTGGCTATTCTCTTAGGTTGCGAAAACCAGAGCAGAAGGCAGGCGCAAATGGCAGAGTGACGAACCACTGCCGGCCCCCCTTCCGAGCATATAAAGGCCCGGGCGAGAACCGTTCAAAACTTCGCCCGAACCCGCCGCAAAATTCAAAACTTGAAGGTAAAACGATCTTTTCGTTCCTCGAACGGCTCGCACGCGCAACGGGCGCCACGCGAATCGCCCGTCCCATCGCATTAACTCCCCGGCAGAGCAAGCGACACCTCTAGCAGGCGAGGCTGGCGTCGTTTCACCTCCGCCATGGTGACCGCGTCAAAAAAAAGGTGCGCCTCCTTATTTAAATTCATATCCTTCCCCTCCTCCTCTCTCTCTCTCTTGCTATAGGGACCGGGAAAGGGGATGTTGTGGAAAGGATCCTTCTCAGCAAAGGAAGCGGGCCCCAAGCCCTCCTACTGATCAGGTGTTCGAAGGCTGGCCCCTCGGAAGGGTTTCGACAGTCGCCCCAGAGCACTCGGGCTCCAAGCCCATTGCTGATCAGGGTTTCGAAGGCTGGCCCCTCAGAAGGGTTTCGACAGCCGCCCCAGAGCACTCAGGCTCCGCGCCCATTACTGATTGGGGGTTCGAAGGCTGGCCCCTCGGAAGGGTTCGACAGCCGCCCCAGAGCACGCAGAGTGAGGGATGACTCTAGGTACGTCTGATACATGGCTGAGGCTCGGGCTACACTCCCGAGGTACCCTAGGACATTTCCTAGACTGGCGGGAACGATTTGTAACGGAATCCCACCGGAGGGAGGCATCGAGCCCTCGGACCCTATCGAAGGGGTCCGGGTCCGGCGAATCACCCGCAGGTACTTTTGGAGCGCGCCTCTAGGCCACCAGCCGACCCCTAACGAACGGGGCACGGGCATCCACTCGGATCACCCGTTAGCAGCTCACTGGAAACACCATGTTCGGCGCCCTCCGAGGGCAACATGGCGCTTCCCCCCTCCTTGTGGAAAGGCGACGCAGGGGCGTATGATAAAAGTCGAGAAAGTCCTTGATCGTCCTCTCGCTCCGTGCAGAGGCTCGGGGGCTGCTCTCGCACCCGGCTACAGCCAAACTGTTGACAGCGTCAACAAACCAGCTTGATAACTCGGAACCTGACCATGCGCTCGGGCTACGGCCAGGCCGCATGAGGGAACGATTAGACCGGCCGAGGCACCACGAAAAGCATTAAGACCTCAGAGGAGTCAAACCACTCCTCCGAGGCCTCGGGGGCTACACCCAGCGGGTGCGCTCGCGCGCACCCACCAGAACAAAGCAAAACCAAGAAAGGCCAATCCCCTCACCAAAAATGCGGCAAAAGCCTCCAAGCGAGTACCAACACTCCCTTCGAGGCTCAGGGGCTACTGTCGGGTACCATGATTAGGGGTACCCCCAACACTCCTAATCACGGCTGGTAAACACCCTCAGACCAACTGACGGGTGCGGTTCAAGTCAAGGCTTCGTCTACCCAAGGGATGCGACCTCGCCCGAGCCCAGCCTCGGGCTAGAGCAGTAGTCCTAGACGAGTTCACGCCTCGCCCGAGGGCCTCCTCAAGCAGCGGGCACCCCCTCGGCTCTCCCGAAGCCTGGCTCGGGCAGGCTTCATTGTGAAGCAGCCTTGGCCAAACCGCCTCACCAACCGACCACATCGCAGGCGCATTCAATGCGAGGATCGTCTGACACCGTATCCTAACACACGCGCCTCAGTCGGTAGGGCCGAAGTGACCGCAGTCACTTCGCCCCCCTTTTACTGTCTGATCTAACGGGAAAACAGCGCCGCTCGCCCCACTCCGACTATCGTGCCAACCACCCAGGCGAAGCTGACAACAAGTCACGATCAACCACCGAGTTCGGTCTCGGGCGCAACAGGAAGCTCCGCCTCGCCTGACCTTAGGCTCTGGCCTCGGGAGGAGGTCTTCGCCTCGCCCGACCTCAGGCTCCAGCCTCAGAAGAAAGTCTCCACCTCGCTCGACCCCCAGACTCGGCCTTGACCTCGATCTCGGGAGGAATCGCGTCCTCGCCCGACCCCGGCCTCGGCCTCAAGAGAAGTCTCCGCCTCGCCTGACCTTGGGCTCGGACCGACCGCGCCAACAGGGGATACATCATTATCCTATCCCTAGCCAGCTCAGGCTACAAGGAACAAGACCGGCGTCCCATCTGGCTTACCCCGGCGACGGGTAATGATGGTGCCCCGCGTGCAACCATGACGCCGGTGGCTCTCAGCCCCTTACGACAGCAAGGAGACGTCAGCAGGATCCTTGCCGCACTGCCAGCTGTGCTCCTACAGGGCTCAGGCGCTTCTCCGACGGCCACGCTATCACGTATATAGGGCTCAAGCTCTCCCCCGACAGCCACATTGGCATGTACATAGGGCTTAGGCATTTCTCTGCCAGACACGTTAGCGCATTGCTACACCCCCCATTGTACATCTGGACCCTTTCCTTGCATCTATAAAAGGGAGGTCCAGGGCCTTCCCGCGGGAAAAAGGGCTCTCGCGCAGAGGGGAAGGCGGGCTGACGGACCGACTCTCTTCTTCCCTCTCGCGACGCTTGTAACCCCTACTACGAGCACCCTGGTGCAGGACAATACAAGGCTTGTCCCACCTCTTGTGTTCCATCCCGCGCCAACCCATCTGGGCAGGGGCACGCAGCGACAATTTCACTCGTCGATCCAGGGACCCCCCAGGTCCGAAACACCGACAATTATAGACCCCTATTATCACCTTGAGTTTGGTATCCCTTCAAAAATTGGTCATATCGACCAAATCTATGTTCTACTATATATATTATACCTTGCTAAAAAAATTGTTTTATTATAATTCCTAATTTTTTTATGGTTTACTTGCTGGTCATATTAGCTCTGTTCTCACTCTTATGCTTACGGTGCCTTTTGTAGATGGCTTGTCTTAGACACACTGCACGAAAGTCACTCATTCCTTTCTTGCCTTCTCGTCTCACGGAGCGTCCGCTTCGCCGTCCGATGACTGGTCAGTCTAGCCATTTGGAGAGGCTGCACTACTGCCTGCACGAGGAGCAGGAGCGTCGGTGATAGGAGTTGGAGCTGCATGGCTCTTCTTCCTCATTTCAGCAGGAGGTGGAGTCTGTGAGGAGTTGCTCTCCTATGCCCCCGCTGGAGATGCCCCCTGCACCACCACTGGGCGTCCCGGCCACTGGAGTAGCTATTGAGGAGACCTCGACGACGGAGGTGATCACTGCAGCTCGAGCCACAACACCGACCTTTTAGAGGAGTAGGAGCCGGAGGGATGGGTTGCTCGACCCATCACTTGTGATGCCGCTCGTGGATGTCACATCCATGATGCGCTCGACACCTTGCTACGCCAGACACTTGACCGACGTACCTGGTCTATCGAGTATTGCCGTGTTGTCTTCCAGCACAGTCGTGAGGTTTACCCGAATCGCTTGGAGGCGACTTGCTTGGTGCGCCGTCCGAAGAACAGTCTCCAGGGTGCGGAGGTCTGCTCAGAGCATTACTCTATTTCTGAGCGGGACTCAGCTGAGGCGGCCATGCATGATGCCGCATGGCGTGCGTTTTCACACTACTGCTCAGTGCTCGGTGGGGTAGTCGATGGTCTTAACCTGAAGTATTACCCCCGCCGTCCATCTAGCAGCACAGGAGGCGTGGTTGTCTCACCTGTTGGTGAAGACAATCCTAGGTTGAGTATCACAGTCAACCTAGCCGTCGTGCTAAACACGGAGCTGGACCATGCCTTAGATGAGCTGAGTAGGGCTCGTGCTGAGATCACCCAGTTGCGGGCTGAGCGCGCGGAGTGCCTTCACCTAGAGGATGGTTCTCCCGCCCCGTCGGGACCCAGCACCCGTACCGCTCACCTCAGCGTGGACACCATGCTTATGGTAACCCCGACTGCAGGACCAGGATAAATTTAGAACCATAGATCGTCAGCGTCAGATCTTGTAATTAATGTTTAAAATAGAAGTTATAGTTTTAGTCTTAGTCTTACTCTCAATTAGTTTTAGTTAGACAGGGTAGTTTGCTTATCCTGTGTTTTATGTTTGTCATGATGGACTATGATGGATTTGGATCTTTGTAATGACTGTCACTAGAGTGTGGGTATCCCCTGCACTTCGGTTTACCTGTTAATGTTAATAAAATTAGTTATCTAGTTGGGAAGCCCTTTCACTCTACTTTCCTCTTTATCTGAGAAGCTGTGTTTGCCTATGTTGGGAGTCAGTGAAGATGCTTATCTGTTCAGTACTGTGGAAGAATTCCATACTCTTTTCTTATGCTGCAAGTTTGCAAGATCAGTTCTGATGTGTGATTGCATTCTACAGATGTCAGACAACAGGCGCAGAGGAGGAAGGCGTGCTCAGCAGGAGCAGGCAGCAGCGCAGGATGAGGCACCCCGACAGCAGCTGCCACCACCGCCCCTGATGACGATAGAGTAGATGTTCTTGATGCAGACTCAGACAGTCGAAGCCATTGGTCAGACTCTGGCCGCTATGCAGCCGCAGCAGCATCAGCCCCCACCTCAGCCTCAGATGCCTCAGATGCCCAGAGACAAGCGTGCTAAATTCATGAGAGGTCATCCCCTAGTGTTTGCTCACTCTGCTGACCCCATGGATGCTGAAGATTGGCTACGTACCATGGAGTGGGAGTTGCACGCCGCTCAATGTGATGATAGAGATAAAGTTTTGTATGGTCCCTGTTTGTTGAGAGGAGCAGCTCAGTCTTGGTGGGAGTCCTACCTCGCCACCCACGCCAACCCCGACACCATCACTTGGGAGGAATTCAGAGATAATTTCCGTCAGTATCATGTTCCAGCAGGTCTGATGACAGTGAAGAAAGAGGAATTTCTGACGCTCAAGCAAGGGCCCATGTCTGTTAGTGAGTACCGAGACAAGTTTCTGCAGCTGTCCCGCTGTGCTCTAGAAGATGTAAACACAGATGCCAAGAGGCAGTATCGTTTCTTGAGAGACTTAGTCGATCCCCTACACTATCAGCTGATGGATCATACCTTCCCCACATTTCAGCATCTGATCAACAGAGCAATTATGACAAAGAAGAAGCGCAAGGAGATGGAGGATCGCAAGCGCAAGATTGGTGGACCTCATCCTGGAAGCAACAATCACCCCAGTTTCTTAGGCAACTCGCCTCAGCAGTTCAAGCAGAATCAGCGCTCGCCTCAGCAGTAGTTTCTGAGGTAGTACCCTCAGCACCAGCAGCAGAATCACCAGAACAATCAGTCGGGAGGAAGTCAGTTCCAGAGGCAGAATCAGCAGGCACCTCGCCTCCGCGCCCCAGCAACCAACTAGAGCAGTCAAGCAGCCCCAGTGCAAGGCAGAAACAGAGCATGTTTCCATTGTGGAGAGCAATGCCATTGAGTGATGCAATGTCTGAAGAAGGCAGCCCACCAGCAGTCAGGCCCTAGTGCCCCAGCAAAGCAGAATGTGTCTCAGCCAGGAACATGCAACCGCGTCCAGACGCGCTACAACCATGGGAGACTGAACCACTTGGAGGCTGAAGCAGTTCAGGAAACACCCGACATGATAGTAGGTATGTTTCCAGTCGACTCCCATATTGCAGAAGTGTTATTTGATACTGGAGCAACACATTCATTTATTACTGCATCATGGGTAGAAGCACATAATCTTCCAATAATACCATGTCAACACCCATTCAAATTGACTCAGCTGGTGGTAGAGTTCGAGCCGATAGTATTTGCTTGAATGTAAGTGTGGAAATAAGGGGGATAGAGTTTCCTGCTAACCTAATAGTAATGGGTACTCAAGGAATAGATGTCATCCTAGGGATGAATTGGCTAGATAAGTACCAAGCAAATATCAGCTATGACAACAGGACAATTAAGTTGGTGTCCCCACTAGGAGAAGAAGTGGTAGCTGAGTTAGTCTCACCTGAGCCAAGGAAAGGAGGTTGTCATCAGATGGCTATTGATAGCAAGGAGGTAGATCCACTCGAGACTATCAAGGTTGTGTTGGAGTTTCCAGATGTGTTCCCGAAGGACTTATCAGGCATGCCACCTGAGCATAAAGTTGAGTTTGCCATAGAGCTTCTTCCTGGCACCACCCCCATTTCTAAAAGAGCTTATAGGGTATCTGGACCAGAGTTGGTTGAATTGAAGAAGCAAATAGATGAGTTGTCAGAGAAAGGTTACATCAGGCCAAGCACCTCGCCTTGGGCCGCCCCCATCATGTTCGTGGAGAAGAAAGATGGCACTAGGAGGATGTGCATTGATTATCGAGCTCTGAATGAGGTCACAATCAAGAACAAGTACCCCTTGCCCAGAATAGAAGATTTGTTCGACCAGTTGAGAGGAGCCAGCGTGTTTCAAAGATAGATCTGAGGTCAGGTTATCACCAGCTTAGGATTCAACCTTCAGACATTCTGAAGATGACATTCATTACCAAGTATGGGTTGTATGAGTTCACTATTATGTCTTTTGGCCTAAGGAATGCACCAGCCTTCTTCATGAATCTGATGAACAGTGTATTCATGGACTATCTTGACAAGTTTGTGGTGGTATTCATTGATGATATTCTTATATATTCTCAAAGTGAGGAGGAGCATGTGGATCATTTGAGAATGGTATTGCAGAGATTGCGAGAGCACCAACTGTATGCAAAGTTGAGTAAGTGCGAGTTCTGGATCAATGAAGTCCTGTTCTTGGGTCACATAATAAACAAAGAGGGATTAGTTGTGGATCCGAAGAAAGTGGCATATATTTTGAACTGGAAAGCGCCAACAGATGCCCGAGGAATCAAGAGTTTCATTGGAATGGCTGGATATTATCGACGATTCATTGAAGGGTTTTCGAAGATTGCGAAACCGATGATAGCTTTGCTAGGCAACAAAGTTGAGTTCAAGTGGACCCAGAAATGCCAAGAAGCCTTTGAAGCGCTGAAAGAGAAGTTGACTACAATGCCTGTCTTAGTCTTGCCTGATGTGCACAAGCCATTCTTGGTGTATTGCGACGCTTGTTACACTGGCTTGGGATGCGTATTGATGCAAGAGGGAAGAGTTATAGCTTACTCGTCCCGATAGCTAAAGGTTCATGAGAAGAATTATCCAATCCATGACCTAGAGTTGGTAGCAGTGGTTCATGCACTAAAGACATGGAGGCACTATCTGTATGGGCAGAAATGTGATGTTTACACAGACCACAAGAGTCTGAAGTACATATTCACTCAGTCATAGTTGAATATGAGGCAACGAAGATGGTTAGAATTGATCAAGACTATAAATTGGAAATTCATTACCACCCAGGCAAAGCGAACATAGTGGCGGATGCTTTGAGCAGGAAAAGTCAAGTCAATATGATGGTCGCTCATCCGATGCCTTATGAGTTGGCCAAAGAGTTTGACAGGTTGAGCCTTGGATTTCTGAACAGCATGTGAGGAGTAACAGTTGAGTTAGAACCCACCTTAGAGCGGGAGATCAAAGAGGCATAGAAGAATGATGAGAAGATCAATGAAATCCGGCAAGTGATTCTAGAAGGGAGAGGCAAAGATTTTTGGGAAGATGCAGAAGGTGTGGTATGGTTCAAGGATCGCTTGTGTGTTCCCAATATCCAGTCCATTCAGGAGTTGATCCTCAAGGAAGCTCATGAGACAGCTTATTCTATACACCCTGGAAGTGAGAAGATGTATCAGGATCTAAAGAAGAAATTCTGGTGGTATGGAATGAAAAGGGCAATCGTAGAGCATGTGGCCATATGTGATAGTTGTTAAAGGATCAAGGCAGAGCATTAGAAGCCAGCTGGATTGTTGCAGCCGTTGCGAATTCCTCAGTGGAAATGGGATGAGGTCGGGATGGACTTCATAGTTGGATTGCCTCGCGCTCGAGCTGGCTACGATTCCATTTGGGTAGTGGTGGACCACTTAACCAAGTCAGCCCACTTCATACCTGTTAAGACTAGCTACAACAGTGCAGTATTGGCGGAGCTGTACATGTCCCGGATCGTTTGTCTTCACGGTGTACCAAAGTAGATAGTGTCAGACAGAGGAACGCAGTTCACCTCTCATTTTTTGCAGCATTTGCATGAAGCCTTGGGTACACATCTGAACTTCAGTTCAGCTTATCATCCGCAGATAGACGGTCAGACTGAAAGAACTAATCTAATCCTTGAAGATATGTTGAGAGCCTGTGCGTTGCAAGATCAATCCGGATGGGACAAGAGATTACCTTATGCAGAATTCTCCTATAACAACAGTTACCAGGCCAACTTGAAGATGTCACCATTTTAGGCGCTTTATGGAAGGAGATATAGAACTCCATTGCAATGGGATCAACCTGGAGAGAAGCAAGTGTTTGGGCCAGATATTTTACTCGAAGCCGAAGAGAACATCAAGATGGTTCGAGAGAACTTGAAGATAACGCAATCAAGGCAGCAAAGTTATGTAGACACAAGAAGGAGAGAGCTGAGTTTCGAAGTCAGAGATTTTGTCTACTTGAAAGTATCGCCAATCAGAGGAGTCAGAAGGTTCGGAGTCAAGGGCAAGCTAGCGCCCCGGTATGTTGGTCTGTATCAGATTCTCGCAAAGCGTGGAGGGCCTATCAGCTCAGTCTGCCAGAAGGATTGTCAGCGGTGCATGATGTCTTCCATGTGTCTCAGTTGAAGAAGTGTCTGCGGGTGCCAGAAGAGCAGTTGCCAGTGGAAGGTCTAGAAGTCCAAGAAGACTTCACCTACATAGAGAAGCCAGTGTAGATTTTTGAGACTACAGACAGGGTCACCCGAAGGAAAACTATCAGAATGTGCAAAGTCAGATGGGGTCATCACTCTGAGGAAAAAGCAACCTAGGAGCGTGAAGATGATCTGATGGCCAGGTATCCTGAACTCTTTGCTGTCCAACCTTGAATCTCGAGGGCGAGATTCTTTTAAGGGGGATAGGTTTGTAACGCCCTGAATTTGGGGGTAGAAATTTTCTTCTTTAATACTCACCAAATTCAGACGTTACTCTCTTTTCTCTTCCCGTTTCGCTCCTTCTTCCCAGTTTCAAAGCAGTATAGCGACTGGTGTTCTTATTGTGTGTAAACAAAAACCTAAGTTGACATGGGTGTTGCATCATGCCGAAGCATATTTCTTTTGTTTGATGTCGTGTTTAATCGTGTGTTCGCCTAGTCTTCTTTCAAATTTTGATCCGCGATTGGAATTCTTATCAGTGGTTGTGCGTGCCGTGGGATTTCGACCCGCGATGCAACCTAGCCCGGCCCGGCCTGGCCTGGCCCAGCTCGGCCCGGTCCTGGCCTGCGCTCCCCTGCCCCTCCCCATGCGCACCCCCTCTCTCCCTTTCTTGCATTTGATTTTCCCGCGCACAACTCCCTCTCTTCCACCTCTCTCTCTTCCTCCTTGTGCCCTAGGTGATTTGGTGACGGTTATCGTCGGATTTGGATCCCCGAGGTGAGCTCCCCTCCCCTCTACCTCTCTCTCTCCCTCCCCTTCCTTCTTCCCCCGCTCGCGCCCCTGCTCGGCCCCAGGCGGCCCCTGCGCGGCCCCCCACGCGTGCCCCTGCTCACCCCCGATGCGCCCATGCGCAGCTCCTCAGCAGCGCCCCTCCTCGGCCCTAGCGGCGCCCCTGCGCGGCCCTGCGCGGCCCCTGCTCAGCCCCGGCGTGGCCCCCGCGTGTCCCCGCTCGGCCCCCTCCCCGACGATGCCTGCCCTGCCCCCGGCGTGGCTACGTGGCCCCGGCGTGGCTCGCATGGCCCCTGGCGCGGCCTCGCGCGCCCCCGGCACACACAATGCATTCCCCCCTGCGCAGCCCCATGCGTGTGGTGATTGATTTTTTGTTTTAATTAATTTTAAACTTTGTTTAATTAACATGCTGCGTCGCGCGCTTCATCGCGCAGCAAATTAGTTTGATTTCAGATTCTATTAATGTGCTGAGTCGCGCGCTTCGTCGCGCGACGATCCATTTTAATTTTAGATTATTTAATATGTGGCATCGCGCGTCTAGTCGCGCGACGTTTCATTTTAAATTTAGTTTGGATGACGTGTGCCGTCGTGCGCTTCATCGCGGGACGTTTGATGTCATTTTTATAACTAATTCAAGTGTCTCGTGGCGCGCTCTGTCGCACGATGAGTCGTTTTATTCTTAATTCAGTCTAAGTGTTGTGTCGCGTGTTTCGCCGCACGACAATCCTTTTAAATTTACTTTGATCTGTTTATAATGATTAAATACGGAACATGACTTTTGTCCTATGCATAGCGCGATGGCCAAATCAATACCATTCTGTTTAGACGACTACTTTGATTTATAATCGCGTAACGTGATCGCTCTTCGAACGTAGCCTCGACCATTACTCTCTCTCTTTCTCGCTTAGTCGTAGACATGAGCCCTGCACCGAGCGTCTATTTATTTATTATATTTTATTGTATGGTGTACTGTTCTTTTGTATTAAATTTGTGGAATGTATGTTTGAACTCATATAGATAACGGTCAGTTGGTGGAGACCAAAGGAGTTGCAGGTGAAGACCCTGAGCAGCAGTCGGTTGGTGAAGGCAAGTGTCACTTGACCCATCTATGTCCTACTCATTCTTATAATTCACTCCCCACATTTACATAGTTTATACCTAAGGATTGACTAGCTTTTGTTTATCTTGTCCTTGTTTACCTATTCTGGTTGGGTTATTTTGGTTTAGCTATATGCTAGTGCTTCACATTAATCAATGAACATGATGAGATTATCTATGATATGCTATTTTCCCTTTTGATTATGATGATATACTTGTGGCATTTAAGGGGACTCGAGCTATTTCTCGAGTGCCTCTCCGTAAGGACTGGTTTGTTGGATGACCGTCCGGGAAAATAGTGCAACCATGAGGGTGGAATGGGACGCCCTTAGCTAAATAATTAGAGGAACTAGGGTGTAGTTCGCTTCGCCGTCGTGCTGTCAATGGGGCTCGGTGTATGCGGCTCACTCTGCCAAGGGTGGTTTGCCCCTTGGGGAGGAGTGCGGTACATTTAGGAAACCTAACGGGTGGCTACAGCCTCAGGGAATCTTTATAAAGGCTACATAGTGAAACCCTGCCTATTCACCTTGGTAGTGTTTAAGGGTTTGATCGGCCCGAGGCAAGAGGGAATCACGGCTTGTGGGTAAAGTGTGCAACCTCTGTAGAGTGTTATGAAACTGATATATCAGTCGTGCTCGTGGTTATGAGCGGCCAAGGGAGCTCCATTGATTAGAGATACTTTGATCAGAGATGTTTGGTTTACAGATGGTGATGTGGATGATGGTTTTGATTATGCTTATGGTAACGGTAAGTGGTATTCTTTCCGTCTGGAAAGGGTACTTTGGGTTAACAACTTGGGTTAATGCTAAAACCTGGCTTTCTACTAGTAATAATAACCTGACCAACTAAAAGCAACTGCCTGTCTTAACCCCACATAAAGCTAGTCCACTACAGCCAAACGGGACAATTGCTGAGTATGTTGATGTGTACTCACCCTTGCTTTACACACCAAACCCCCCAGGTTGTCCACGTTGCAACCACTGCTCAGGAGAAGATGAAGTCATGGAGGAGGACTTCCAGGAGTTTCAAGAGTACGATGAGTTCTAAGCGTGGGTTAGCGATAAACCCCCAGTCGGCTGCCTGTGAAGGCCGTGTGTATCTACGTTTCTTTTCCGCACTTTGATAATTGTTAAAGACTATGTGGATGTCTCAGACATCATGATGTAGTCGACTATTATACCTTCTTTTATGTTATTATTTAAGCATTGTGTGATGATGTCCAGTTATGTAACTGTTGTGTACGTGAATTGCTGATCCTGGCAAGTACATGGTTCACATTCGATTTGCCTTCTAAAACCGGGTGTGACATGCAGTTCTCAAATTCTCCCTTATCATTCGTACTTGTTCTTCTGCCTCTTGTATAACTTTAGGCCCAAAGAACTGTCGTTCACCAGTTTGATCCCAATACAGTGGAGTCCTGCATTTTCTGCAATATAGAGCCTCAAACAGTGACATCTTCAAACTGGCCTGGTAGCTATTATTGTAAGAGAACTCCGCATATGGTAAGCTCTCATCCCAACTACCACCATGTTTAAGAGCACAAGCTCTCAACATATCCTTCAGCACTTGGTTGGTTCTCTCGGTCTGCCCATCAGTTTGAGGATGGTAGTGTTGGGGGCTATTGGTCCTTGTTCTAAGATGCTATACACCAAGAACAGAACAACACAATTGTTATTGATTAGTGACCTTCGTCCTTCGAAGCATTACCTCCCTTAGGGTATAATGATCTCTAGACAAAGGTCAAGAAGGGCATACCTTCATCATTTCAATAGGCAAGGATGCAAACAAAGACATATGAAACACAAAGGGAACATGGATAATCATTTCGAATCATTGGATTATTCACATTCTCATTATATAAACATAAACAAACATCAACGATATTTGAATTACATTTGTACCTTCGAATTGACAGAAGGTAAAAAGGCAAGAGTGACGCGTGAGTGAATACAGGTCTGCATGAACAGTACAGTGTTACTGTTCATCTATTTATAGGCATAGGACGCAGCCTGGGCAAAATTACATTCATGTCCCTGACATTTACTGTTAGCCAAAAGGTAAGGTATCGAGGACTAAGCAGTCTTTTCCCCTTTAGGTTGGTTTCATTCTCCACCACCGTCCTTGTGCTAAGCCGAAGCTTATCCATCCACAGCTTCAGAACTATCATCCTTCTTCCAGATCGCGCCTTTCATACCATGCACACCTTCATCTCAAAGCCGAAGCTTCATGTGACAGTATACTATACTAAAAAACATGTTAGTTGTGTTTTTGAGGATTTTTTAGTATATCAGACCGTTACAGGAGGCTTCGGCTTTGAGATGAAGGTGTGCATGGTACGAAGGTGTAGTCTGAAGGAAGGACAAACTAGCTCCGAAGCTATGGCTGAAGGAGCTTTGGCTTAGCGCGATGACGATGATAAAAGGAGAAACCGACCTAAAGGAGAAAAGACTGTTTAGTCCTCGACAACTTGCTTTATGGTCAACAGTAAATGTCAGGGACATGAATGTAATTTTGTTCAGGCTGTGTCCTGTGCCTATAAATAGATGAATAGTAACAACATACTGTTCACGCTGAATTATAATCACTCTCGCGTCACTCCTGCTTTTTTACCTTCTGTAAAGCCGAAGGTACAAATGTAATATAAATGTTATTGATACTTAACCATTTTTGTAAAATAAGAATATAAATAATTCAATAATTTGAAATGATTGTTCATATTCTCTTTGTGTTTTATATGTCTCTATTTACATTCTTGCCTAGTGAAATGATGAAGGTATGCCCTTCATGACCTTCGTCTGAAGATCATTATATCCTAAGGGAAATAATGTTTCGGAGGACGAAGGTCCCTAATCATTAACAATTGTGTTGCTTTGTTCTTGATGCATAGCATCCGAGAGCAAGGACCAACATTGGCACCTACCTCCAGTGAACTCATTCGACCACCTTCGACAAGCTTTGACCTTCGTCATGCCACCGAAGAAGACAACAGGGCCAGGGGCTGCACTGCAGCCACTGGACGTTAATCAGGAGATGCTACGCGAAGCTAGGAGCCAGAAGAGGAAGGCTACTAGCCCAACACCTCAGGAGGAGGAACTAGACCAAGAAATCAGGGACCTCTAAGCTATCCATCAAAAGGTTCAAAAGAAGAGAGAGAAAATGCTTCGACTCGCTGATCTCCAGAGGAAGATTGATGAGGCAACCGAAGAAATACGTCCCCTCACCCAGGATGACCAAGACCGAAGGCCCCAGCACAGAGAGCTTCGTCAAGAGAATTCATACAACGATGATGAATGGTATGGTGATTTTCATCATGGCAATTTTGCTTTTGATGATGCTTCTTCTTTGGCAGCAGAATTACAGGCTACCCCATGGCCCCATCATATAAACCACCTCAGCTTCCTATGTATGATGGGCACTCAGACCTGAAGCAGTTCCTGATGAGCTACAAAGCAACTATATCTTCATATGGGGGCAATACTGCAGTCATGGCGAAATCCTTCGTAATGGCAGTCAAAAGCGTAGCACAAACTTGGTACTTTTCTCTCCGACCAGGGACAATCACATCATGGCAGAAGCTCAAGGATATGCTAATCACTAGCTTCCAAGGCTTTCAGACGAAGCCAGTCACCACTCAGTCTTTGTTTCAGTGCACGCAAGACCATGAGGAGTACCTTCAGGCGTATGTCCGAAGGTTCCTGCGTCTAAGAGCACAAGCGCCTACAGTGCCCAATGAAATTGTCATTGAGGCCATGATCAAGGGGCTTCGGCCAGGACCTACTGCTCAATATTTTGCTAGGAAGTCCCCACAAACCCTGGAGAAGCTCCTTCAGAAGATGGATGAGTACATCCGGGTCGATAATGATTTTCGCCAAAGAAGAGAGGAAGCATACATGTTTCTGAGATGGCCAGGGGCTTTGAAGGAAGAATTCACCCCAGACACGTCAGGTCAATCCATAATGACAACCCAAGTGATGATAGAGGAAGTCAACTCCAAAGGCAACAACACAGCTCCCAATCATCAGGGCCACAACAAAGCTCCTTCAGGCCACCAACTCCAAGAGGCAGAAGCTTCGGAGGAAGATACGGAGATCAGCCTAGGAGACTTTTTTGCTTGTTCTGTGGTGAAGACAAAGGCCACACCACAAGAACGTGCCAAGTCACGATTCAGAAGCAAAAGGAGATTGCCGAAGCTGAAGCACGACAGAATCAGCCAAAGCAAGTCCTACATACTGCTTCATGCTATTCTCCCTATGTCTCAGAGTACGTAGGTAATCAACAGCCTATGGCCTCTGTCGCTTCGGCAAGCCACTCTCAAGCTTCCTGGGCCCAGCTTCCACCACCACCACCGCTAGCGCCTACTCTGGCCCGAAGCCAGCAGCCAGAAGGGCACCAACACGCTCAACAACAGTGCGATGGAGGAGTCCGAAGCTCACACAGTCAATAGCACTGTGCCTGAATCCAAGCACATCTACTGAAGAATATCCTACCTCTGGTGCATCTTTATCTTTTTTTCTGTTCTATTTTTCTTGTATGAAAAACAATTCACGAAGGATTAAATTCTGGTTTCATGTAATAATATTGTACTCATATCGTCGAGTGGAATGTTTCCTCTTAACAAGACTCCAATGCTACAAAAGTCGTTCCTAAGGGAGCGCAAACTAAGTTCCAAAGCTACCAAAGTCGTTCCTAAGGGGCACAGAGTAAGTTCTGAAGCTACCAAAGCCGTTCCTAAGGGGGCATAGAGTAAGTTCCGAAGCTCAAAAGTCGTTGCTAAGGGAATGCAGAGCCAAAATACCACCAAAATAGAAGGTGAAGAAGCTCCAAAGTCGTCCCTAAGGGGATGTAGAGCTTAAATGCCACCGAAATAGAAGGTGAAGAAGCTCCAAAGTCATTCATAAGGGGATGCAGAGCTTAAATGCCACCGAAATAGAAGGTGAAGAGACTCCAAAGTCGTTCCTAAGGGGATGCAGAGTCTGAGTGTTCCCGTGTGGATATGTGTCTTTGGCATAAACATCATACTGCATCATATCATCACATCATCCCACATAGCATTACATCATACATCATGTCGCATCAACAACAAGAATCGAGCACGAAGCAAACCTTCGGCAGTTACATGATGAATGAAAGTGTGCCGGAGCACGAAGCAAACCTTCGGCAATTACAATCTTATCAGGAAAATTTTTGTCGACATCATACAACAGCTTTGTTGTAGAAGGGCTCTATTCTTTACGAAGCATGAAAAGAAGGGAAGGTGTTTTTTCGCCGAAGGCTCAAAAATGGTATGTACACAAATTTCATGCATCGCAAAGAAATATTTTACATTAAAATACACATAGATATACAATGTTTAACTTGAACACATATTACATCACACAAATGTTGAATTTTCTAGCTACACAGAAGTATAATCTTCCTTCAAAAAATTTTCGGCAGCTTCGTTTAGAAGTTTGTTGACAGCTTCGTCAACTGCTTCTTCAGCAATTCTTATAGTTTCTAGTGCCGCCTTCATTGCTAGATCAGCTTCAGGATCATAGGGCTCAGGTGGCGGAGAAAGTTCAGCTACAGTAAAGTGATAAGTTGTTAATCTGATGCCAGAAAAAAATACTAAAGCTTTGAAACAGTTAAAATACTTATGCGCCTTGCGCGCTCGACAACCTCTTCGGCTCGCTTGGCTTCTTCTCGAGCTTCATGAGTTTCTTTCTCATTCTTCTTTATAGCTTCGACGGTTAATTGTCGGCCGACTTCGATCCAAACGTTGGAGTAAAATTTTCCGCCCATCAAAGTAGCTTCAGCCGAAGGATCCTTCGTGTTATCCACAGTAAAAATAGCCTCTGTTTGGCTTGCGGCTTTAATGTGTTCGCACCCAGATTTTTCCAAAATGGCTGCAACCCCTCTGGCACCAGCAAAGGCGCAGAAATCGCCACGATCACTAAGGATTTCTTCAAAAGCTTCGACTTCTTCACCAATCCATTCGATGATTCCTTCGGGATCGCCTCTAATAAACTTTTGCTCGGATGAGTAAGCACCCACCTTGGAAAAATGTCTTTTAGCTTCTTGGCGCAATCTAAGGATTTTTCTTAATATCTTTCCTTTGATTCCCGAAGCTCATCTACATTCTTCTGCAATCTTGCGCTAGTCCACTCGCTTATTTCTTGCTTCGCCTTAGCCACTTCGAAATCTTCATTCTTCTCGGCAAGTTTTTTCTTTAAATTTTCAATTTTGGCTCTATGAGTTTAGGACTGCGCGACAAGATTGGCTTCACTAGCTTTGACTCTATCCACCAAGGAAAGAAGAATTTTGTCCTTCTCTGCAGCTTCATTCCTCAGCATGATAACCTCCGACCGAAGGTTACCAAGGGCTATCTGACAATTTCATCCTTAGCATTTTTCTGTGCTCTCAAAGCGTTACTCAGAATTAAGCCCTACAAAAACAAGGGAGACAAAGGATCAGCACAAGAATAAAAGACACAAAAACAATATGCTTATAAGTCCACAACTTTCGTACCTTCAGACTATTGTATGCAAGGCTGTCTGCAAGGTCATCCTTTGACATAGCAGGAAGGCCAACTTTAAGCTTCGGAAATCCCATGTTCTTTGCCATCTCCCGGCAAATAGTTATTTCCTTATTGTCCGAGAGACAGTATAGGAAATCATCTTCATCGGTGCCATTGTACACCAAGGCCCCCTTCGGATACTTCAGTTTTCGGGCGTAATGTTTGGTTTCCGCAATTTCTTCTTCGGTCAACCTTTTACCCGAAGCATGTCGAATAATAAAGTCAAGTTCTTCAGAAGGTGCTTCGGGAGTAGGAGATTCAATCTTCTTAGGCACGTCTTCTTTCTCTAGAACAAGACCAACGCTTGAAGATCCTTGCTCAGTTCCCTGCTCAGTTCCAGTAGGTTCTGCTTCAGTGGGCACTGAAGGCCCAGCTTCGGATTCAGCACGAGCTATAGCAGCTTCGGCAGTCTCCTTTGCAGGAGCGGAAGTTGATGCCCTTGTCGACTCCAGGATGGCGTCCAGCATGCTAGCCATCCTCCTCCTCTTGGGAGTTATTGTGGGAGTTTTCGATACCTTCGGCAATTCTGGCTCCGCTGGCGGGCTCAAGATTTTTTACAGTCCTGCTGTATCCCCTAGCTCTTGCTCTTTAGCCACCTTTTCTTTAGCTTCGACAGCATGTTTAGGCGCTTCGGCCGACCCGGTTGGAGGAACCTTTGGCGCTTTGGCCGATTCTTCCTTTGAGCTGGCAGGAGTAGGCTGTCCTGGCTCAGCGGTGGAAGATATCCCTTTAGCAAGCTTTGGTACTGTGGCCGTCTCAATGTATCAAGGTCGGTGCGTCAAAACCTTGATATTTTTGCCCTTCGGCACGACAGAAATGGCCGAAGTAGCAGTTTTTCTCTTTTTTCCCTGCTTTCGTGAGGGATAGCTATAATCTGGATATACAAAACCAATAACATCAAAGACTCTATTCAACCTTTTATTGCCTCGTCCTTCAAAGGCCAAGGTCATTGCATCATCTTCGGTCCTTGTGTAGGCCCCAAGCAATTCGTCACTCGTCGCCTCAATACTGCTCAGCCACACATCGTTCGGCTCATCAAACTCACCTCTCTATCTGAAGGTATATTTTAGATAGACCAGGCTGCTCTGACTAGACCTGACAGCAGCTTCCTTCGGCATCTCCCAGTCATTCATGAGCGGCCATACTCTGTAGGCGATGTGCTCTTAAAACAAGTCTCTTGTTCCAATAAAAGTGCACACAATATTGAAACTCCTCTGGCATGCTTCTATATCATTCCCAAGAGTAGTGGCCGGCCTTCTGATGTCGAAGCGAGACCAGATAGGGCATTGGATAATCCCGTTTATGTCTTCTCTTTCAATCAGATTATTCTTTACATAAAACCATTCCTCCATCTAGGCTCCTGGCCACCTTTTCCGAAACGTTGGAACTGGATAACTTACATCAGAACGAGGAACGAAGCCATAACAACCAAAATTATTGTGATATTGCTCCTTGCTAGTGGCCTTCGTCTCATACAGCAGCTCGTGCATGTTACAGAAGCACTTTGCGCTTGGCTCTAGCCCTTGGCTTCTCACGGCCCAAACAAAAACCCCCATCCTGATGATGGCTTCGGGGGTAATCTGATGAAGAAAAATTTCAAAGGTCTTTAACACTTCAACCAGAAATTTGCTCAATGGGAACCGAAGTCCTGCCTTCATGAACCTCCTGTAAACAACCACTTCATCATCTTCGGGAGCAGGGGCGGCGCTGTCCCCTCCAACTCTCACAATGGAAATATCTCGAAAATATTTCCCTTTCATAGCATCAATTTGACTCTGCTTAATGGATGATTTTCCGAAAATAGTATGACTCGGTCGCCAGGGCCGATTCTTGGCATCTTCGTCTTCACTCTCCATGTCAAAGCTTCCGCTATCATCAGAATCTTCAGACAAACCAGCTAACATTTCACTTGTGATCTTCTCTGTGTTTGTCTTCTCCATGGCCTCATGAAAACCAGCTAGAGCAGGATCAACAACCTTCTTCTCTTCAGCCATGTGGTGAGCACTTGAGCAAATGCCGAAGCTCACGAATCAAGCAAATTCTAAGAGAGCAAGAATGTTTAAGCTTGAAAAAAGCACGAGCAGTTGAGATGGCGCAGCAAATGCTGTTGCTGCGGGTTCCTATTTATATGCCCAGTGCATTGCAACTTGGCGAGCCCTACATGTCATTGACTTTCGCTATTCTAGCGAAGGGAAGGTGTTTTTCGGACCTTCGGCTAAAGGCCTTCGTTCACGTCGCAGTCTGAATTTGTTAAATACAAAAACAAATTAATGCTACGAGGGGCTACTATTGGGGGCCTTCCTCTTCCGAAGGTCCTCAAAAACTTAACTAACATATTTTTTTTAGTATATCAGACCATTACAGGAGGCTTTGGCTTTGAGATGAAGGTGTGCATGGTACAAAGGTGTAGTCTGAAGGAAGGACAAACTAGCTCCGAAGCTGTGGCTGAAGGAGCTTCGGCTTAGCGCGATGACGATGATAAAAGGAGAAACCGACCTAAAGGAGAAAAGACTGTTTAGTCCTCGACAGCTTGCTTTATGGTCAATAGTAAATGTCAGGGACATGAATGTAATTTTGTTCAGGCTGTGTCCTATGCCTATAAATAGATAAACAGTAACGCCGTACTGTTCACGCTGACTTGTAATCACTCTCGCGTCACTCCTGCTTTTTCACCTTCTGTCAAGCCGAAGGTACAAATGTAATATAAATGTTATTGATACTTATCCATTTTTGTAAATTAAGAATATAAATAATTCAATAATTTGAAATGATTGTTTATATTCTCTTTGTGTTTTATATGTCTCTATTTACATCCTTGCCTACTGAAATGATGAAGGTATGCCCTTCATGACCTTTGTCTGAAGATCATTATATCCTAAGGGAAATAATGTTTCGGAGGACGAAGGTCTCTAATCGTTAACAATTGTGTTGCTTTGTTCTTGGTGCATAGCATCCGAGAGCAAGGACCAACAGGTAGGCTAAATTGAAATTCAAGCGTGTGTTCAAGCACTCGTGCAACTTCTTCCAAATCCGAGAAGTAAACTATGACCCTCGGTCTGACACGATCTTCTTAGGTACCCCATGTAGACACACTATCTGAGTCATATACAATTCTGCTAGCTTGGCTCCCGTGTAGTTAGTTCTCACAGGTATGAAATGAGCCACTTTCGTCAGTCTATCCACAATCACCCAAATAGAGTGTAACACCCGGATTTTAGGGGTCCAAAACCCGGGCGCTAACATAAACACCAGGTATGCTGGGACCAAGTCTCACACATATGATGTATAGTGGCACAGGATCGAATGTCACATCTTTATATATAACAGGAGTTCTATACAAAATAAATGATTACATTATAAGGAGACAACGGTCCAGCAACCCAAAGTTGACTGGGAGACGACGGCCTAGACCTCTCACGAACACATCGCAACATCCTCCATGCGCATCATCCTGCGGTACCTGTTCTTGACCTGTGGGGTGTGTGAGACAGCAAGAGTGAGCTCACATACGTTCATCGCTCAACAAGTTGTGGGGAATAATGTGCATGAACTCGCCAAAGGTGGGAGCTCACGTAAAGTGTAAGGCTTACCAAAGAAGATGGTTAGAGCTGAGCATTGCTTTTAAAGTTGGTCAAAATTTTATTAGCAGTTACTAAGTATAAGTAAATACCAACCCAGTTAAATAGTAGAACAAAAGTAACAACTTCACCTGCGATGCAATGCATATGACAAATTGAATTTAGTTCCATAATTTAATCATGTGAGTGTCCGAGCTGCTCATGACCGTGAGCACGGCTAGTATACCAGTTTTACACTCTGCAGAGGTTGCGCATCTTTACCCACAAGTCGTGTTACCCATTTGCCACGGAGTTGATCAGACTCCATACACCTCTACCTAGGAAGCGAGGCAGGGTACCACTACGAGGCCTTTACAAAGTTCCACTAGCTTCAGAAAACCCGCTACAGTTTATAGGAAGTTCCAGTACAGGAATCCCTTGCAGGACCGCCATCGCAGCAAAATCCTCCCGAGGGCCTCCCTGCACTGACCACTCCCTTACTGCCCTTGCCCCTTTCGGGTAAGGTAGTCTTCCACTAGCTTTCCTAATTAATCAGCCAAGGGCGTCCCATTCCACCCTTGTGGTAGCACTGTTTTCCCGGGTGGTTCTCCATGTTCCAATTAACATAATGATCTTAACATGAACCATAAATAACAACTGATAACAAAAGTATAATCATGAATAGTGTAGTCTTCATACCCAAAACCACATATAGCACTAGCAAGTACTACCCAGAAAGTTTAGTGGTAAACAAGGTATAAAGATAGACAAACTAGGGTAACCTATTGGGTCCCATCAAAATTAACCTATGCAGATCATTATGATTAATTAGAACATGAGTAGGTGAAAAGAAGTGATCAAGGACACAACTTGCCTGGGTCTTGAGATTCCAGGTACCAGGATGATCTTCAGGTGACACGTGACCTCGCACTAGTCGTAGCAATACAAACAAACAGTGTATAGGCAAGATTAACATTACACCAAACATGTATGCCAAAATACATATTAATAATCTACATATTAAAATAAGATCACAGGAACAAGAATTATTAATTTTGGAATTATAGATTTTAAGTTATGGATTTCCAAAGATTTAAGGATTAGATGATAAATTTATTTTCAAACAGAGTTTATGTCAAAACAGTGATTCTAAATGATAGAGAATAAAATTACAAAATTTTAGAAATTGGAATGGGTCAATTTGGAGCTAAAATGAATTTTCTATGAATTATCTAAGTTCTAGCAATTATTTTCATATTAAAAATCTATTTTCTATTTTATTTATTCAATTTAAACGATCACTGGACTGGGCCTCAATTTCTGGAAAGTCCAGGGGTCTCGGGGAAAGATTTCCAAGACACAGCGCATAGTGACTAGAGGACGGCGGGTTGATTTCAACTAAACGCAGGGACTCTTTAGCAAAAATGCTGGGCCGAAGGGGTACGCGCTAATCTGCACCATCCGATCAAGAGTGGACGGCCCAGATTAGATCTCCATATCAGTGAATCGGTACGCGACACAGACCGTTGGATCAAAAGGCTACGGTCACGATTTAAAACACTAGCGATAGAATCTCATACGCCCGATCCAAATCCAACGGCACAGGTGACATCCCGAAAGGGTATCGCCTGATCTAATCACAGCCGTTCCCCTCCGATCCAACGGCTGCAATATTTCTTCCTCAACCCGACAGACGACGCCGACGCCGCGCCCCCCCCCAACGGCGGAGCACCACCGGCGGTCTCGCAATCCGACGACCGAATGCCACAAACCCAAAATTGACCGGTGCTAAACCTAGAGGGAAGGATGGCGAACATGATTAGGGCACGTACCGCGGACGGAGGGCAATGGAGGGAGCTGGCCACGGAGAAGAGCGGACCCGCGGCGGAGATCGAACCACGGCGAGCAATTCGAGTCGCCCCAAGGTCACGCTGTTCAAATTGAAGGTGCGGACAGCTTCCCGGGTTCCCGGCGAACGCCCCCACCCACACGCGCGATCCCGAGCGCGAGCACAGAGGAGAAACCCCGGCGGCGGTCTTCTTCTCTTCTCCCTTCCGCTGCGCTCGGTAATGGCGGATGACACGGTCGCAAAGGAACGGCTCGGTTTTATACAGCTACGGGGTTCCGAGTCCAAGGGAAACCGGCCCGGTCGGACACCGCTGGACGCCGAGGTCACCGGCGGGGAAGTCGCGGGGTGGGCGCGGTTGTTACGAAGAAAACGCTGACACCGGTGGTCCACGCGCCAGAGGAAGTGAGGAGTAGCGAGCGCGGTAGAGGGAGCACTGACGAGGGTGGCCCGCAGAGCAGCGAGGGAAGCGCAGGGGCCCGATCGACGCGAGTGAGTCTGCCCAGTGGGCCCAGCGTGTCGGCGGGCACCCGTGGTTGGTGGAGTAAGTGGGCCGCGCGGGTGAAGGAATGCCTAGGTGGGCCGAAAAAGGGATCCGAGGCCCAGGTAAGTTTCTTCTCTTTTTCTTTTTATTTTCTGTTTTATTTCCAAATCAAAAACTTCAAACTAAATTCAAATTATGGTTTTTAATTTCCAGATTTCAAACATCAAATTAAATTCTAATTATTCTATTGCCTGCACTGAAATTATTTATTTATTATTCTCTATATTGTATAAATATGGAAGAAAAGAATAACTTTATCAAAATTTCCTTTCTCCCCTCTTTCACAAATTCAAGTTTTTAATATTAATTTGAATTCCAACTTGTTTGTGAGCTTCTTATCTGAGTTAAGTTCTTAAAAATATTAGTGGGGACAAAATATATTCTTTCATACATTTATTCTCCTCTACTTTGTATAATCCACCTCCTTCTCCAAATTCTAATTTGCAAATTAGAGCTTAAATCCAAATGTGAACATCAATGTATTTCTATTAATATTATTATTGTTTTAAATGCACAAACCAAAAGCCCAATATGAGGCAATGGTTTATTTGTGTTTTAGTAAAGAACTCCTCTTCATCATTTTTTTTTCTACCAATTTTGGGCTTTACATAGAGTCATACCCTGCAGGAGTGCAGGGTAGTCCAACAATGAAATCCATGCCTATTTTTTTCCCATTTCCACTCGGGTATCTTTAATGGGTGCAATAGTCCAGCTGGTCTTTGGTGTTCAGCCTTGACTCTTTGACACACATAACACATAGCCACATGTGCAGCCACATCTCTCTTCAGCCCATACCATCAGTACTTTTGCTTCAAATCCTGATACATCTTAGTGCTACCAGGATGAATAGAATAATCAGAGTCATGGGCTTTCTTCAATATAGGCTCACGAAGGCTATCAATCTCAGGAACACATATCCGGTTCCTGAACCATACCGTGCCTTGCTCATCCTCCATGAATTCTAGACCTCTACCTTTCGTAATTAGATCCTTGATCTCTTGAATTTTGGCATCACCAATCTGACCTTTGCAAATTTCTTGTCCCAAGGTAGATTCCACATCAATAGTGACTCCTTCAGTATGTGCAACTATTCCTAGGTTAAGTCTCCAAAAATCCTCGATAATCTCATCTGGTATCTAGGCAACAATAGCTGCATGGACGTGTTCATTCCAACTCAAGGCATCTGCAACCAGATTCACCTTACCCGAGTGAAAGTGAATCTCCAAATCATAATCCTTAATAAGCTCCAACCAACGGTGTTGCCTAAGGTTGAGATCCTTCTGAGTAAATATATACTTCAAACTCTTATGATCCATGTACACTTGGCACTTGGTTCCCATGATATAATGTCTCCAAATCTTAAGCGCATGCACTATGGCTGCCAGTTCTAAGTCATGAGTAGGATAGTTCAACTCATGTTTCCGCAACTGACGAGACGCATAGGCAATCACGTGTCCTTCATGCATAAGCACACATCCCAAGCTTGGCCACAGGCATCACAATATATGTCAAATCCCTTCTATAGATCTGGCATAACCAACACTGGGGGTGACATCAATTTCATCTTTAATTGATCAAAGCTATCTTGGCACTTCTCGTCCCACTTAAACTCTCTTCCCTTCTCCAGAAGTGAGGTCATAGGCTTAGCAATCTTAGAAAATCCTTCAATAAATCTCCGATAATATCCTGCAAGTCCCAAGAAACTCTGGATCTCAGTAACTGTAGTGGGTAAGCTCCACACCATTATCTCCTTGACTTTAGCATGATCCGCTGATATCCCTCCATTAGAAATGATATGTCCAAGGAATGGCACTTCATCAATCCAGAACTCGCATTTGCTGTACTTGGCGTAGAGTTGATTATCTCGTAGCTTCTGTAGCACCAATCTTAGATGTTCTTCATGATCACTATCACTCTTGAAATAAATAAGAATATCGTCGATGAATACTACGACGAATCTGTCAAGATACTCCATGAACACCTTATTCATCAGATTCATAAAATATGTTGGTGCATTAGTGTAACACCCCTGGTGTTACTATAATTAAAACTTGAGCATGACATCATAAGCATTGGCATTGCATATGTTTGACACACCTAGAATGCATTCACTAGGCAAAAATTTCAAACAAGTTGTATTGTTTTACTGTTTTTGCAAAAAGAACCTTGGTTAAAGGACTTAACCCTAAATAGTGGTTAAAGGGGTAAAACTTCACTTAAGATGAGAAAACCTAAAGACTTTAGGGAAAGAGTCATAAAATGACCCCAACAACAAAGTTGAATCACATTTATACCCCTGGGATACCAGAAACCCTAATTGGAACCCTGGAAAGCCCTAAACCAAACCCTAGGGGCCTATGTGCAAAAAGTGGGCACATTTGGACTAAAGTGTAAAAACTACAATGACAAGACATATAAAGTCCCATGGTTCACATTTTGGGTAATTTGCAAGTCAAACCCTAAGTTTTGGGACCAATTTGCAAAAAGACCCTAAGTTGAAAATCAACTCTAAGTCTGAATTTCAGTGTCAGGAGCACAACTTTGAGCCTTTATAACTTGCAAAGTATAGGGTTTTTGCCCTAGGTCACCACATCAAAGTTGAAGACCAATTATAGGAGAACAACTTTGCTGAAGAGTGTGAGCTCAGTTGTTATGAGAAATTTGGAGAAAAACCCAATCAAAAACTGGCTGTCAGGCTGTTTGATCTGAAATTCAGAATAGCAGATGACTGACATCAACTTCCAGCTCAAATCCAAGCATGATCCAGTGCTCAAATGTGTTCAAGTCCTATAGTCGAATTATAGATGGTATATTGCTCTACAACTTTGTTTGAGAAAGGCAATCGAGTTACTACACAAAATTGGGAGTAAATAACCCTGCAAATCACGCTGTCAGGTCGGCTGATGATCTTTGCCATGGTACAGTGACAAAAGGATCTGTGGTGCCGTGCATATCACCGTCGGTAACTCACCGCCGCGATTCGTGTCGCCGCCGGTGGTCGATCTCGTGCTACGATTCGTGCGGACCGTGTGGATAACATTTGGAGACCACCGCCGTGGATAAAACTTCAGCCGCTAAAGAAGTCCAGCCACCGTACCATGTTCACCGTGGTGGAACCGATAAGAACACCGGTGAACCGCCGCCTCCCGGCGTTGTGCCGCGTGGCTCTGCCCTTCCACCTCGTCGGCGTGACTCCTCACGGCTGTCTCATCGATGCCGGTGAGCCCGCCACGGCGGTGGACACGAAATCGCAAAGCCGATGACCTTCCTTATCTCCGGCCGCCGCGTGCCATCGCTTAAATTCGCGGCCACCGCTTGAGGGCTCTATAAATTGAGGGCCAGGTCTGTTGCACCATGAAATTGTCAAGCCATAGCACCCACTCTCATCTCCTCTCATTCACCAGAGCTCCACAATTCGAGTTTTTCCCCAAATCGATCTCCGCCACCGCGAAATCCACTCCACCGTGGTCAGTCCTCCACAGGTCAGCCCCGGTCCTCTGCTACTTCGTTTGAGTACCCTCCCAACTCCGTGATGCTTGCCGAGCCACCAAATTGAACCGGGAGACCCCCAGTCGCCGGGAACATGACGATTTGGCCACACCGTTCACGGCCACCGTGGCCGGAGCTCCATAGTTCACCAATAGTGCAATTAAGTTGGGGGAAACATTCATGGGGACTCGGATTTGGTCTCGGCCGAAGCTTAGCACCTATCTTAGCCCCAATCAGCCGGCGTAGATGCTCGCCGGAGCGCGGCGGTGCGCGAGCGCCGTCGGGGACTTCCGGTTGCGAATTGATAGAAACGCAGGGGCCTTTTTGTAAGTGTCAGTGACTCTGCGCAATAGTAAACGACCCTGTTCTGGTTTAGCCAAAACCTCGTGGACCTCTGCACAAAATCTCCCTCGCTGGCGCGGGCGCGCGCGCGATGTCGCGCAGACCTGGGCCGCTGGGCTGAATCCGGCCCAGTTCTATTTAATCATTTTCCTTTTTCTTTTACAGCAGAGCTTTAGAAATCTGTAGAAAATTATAGAAAAATCCTAAAAATATGAGACCAATTTTCCTAGGTTCCTTATTTTCCCTAGTATTTAATAAAAATAAACTCATGATTTTTAGATCAAATAGGGAATTTTAGGGTATTTAAAAATAGCCTAAACCATTGATTCTGGATTTTTAGACAATAAATAATAAGTCCAAAATTTCCCAAACTTTTTATGTGAGCTTTTCACATTATTTAGAAGCCATGGGTAGAGTTTGGTTTGAATTGAACATTGTTTGATAACTAGAACCCAAAACCACCCCCCCTGCTCCATGAACTCCTTTACTGACTCTGGAAACCCTAGGTTCTCGGAGTACCGTGAAGGAAAGTTGTACTCAAGACTTAGATAATAAGTTTATATTATCTTTGCATACTCATGAGCATCCCATGACATCCATTCTTATGCATGTATATGGTTATGTTAGAGCGCGAAGAAGAAGAAGTCTCTGAAGAAGGGATACCACCAACCTCTGATCCTCAAGCAGGCAACTGCTTTTATTTCGATATTTGTGGATCCGAGCAGGACTCACCTGATAACAAAGGCAAGCCCCGGTGCATGCAACCCTTTTCCTTGTGTTTTCAAATACTTTTCGCACCTTTAAGTCTAGTGAAATGTGCATTAGGTTCATAGGAGTTACTTGAAACCCTTTGATGCATTGCTTTCCTTGATATCCATACCTTTATAGATACTTCTGTGAAGTATCAAAATTATGATTTACAAAAAATGCTTAGCCTTGCTTAGATCTTGTGGATAGAGGTTGTCCTTAATTTAACTCGAGAAAGGACGGCTTCTACCCGCAAGAATATTTTCATTTGGAGCAATGATGGGATCTTACTGCAAAGTTCCCTGTGATGCTCTTTCATCCTAAGGAACAGACACAATCCTAAGGATGGAAATACGTAAATTGAGACTTGGGGGTAGGAACAGGTGATGTTCTACCCAGGTTGGTTAAGGATTAACGCGTATGTAGGCGTGCTGACCGAGGACCCTTTAACTGGTCACATGCCTCGTCATGGGTAAGCCTTGCCTCGGGCAGACTAAGGCCGGAATAAGATAACACGAAATGGGAGTGGAGCGGTGGCGAGAGTAGCGTGTACCCTCCGTGGCAAGAGGCTGGACGGTGGTGTATCTGTGCTCTCGGTTTGCGTGAACCTGATCCGGTCTTAAGAACCCCGGTGGCGGGTTGACATATGCAAGGGTTAAGTGCTACATATGTCGTGTGATTGGAGATCCTCAGCTGAGTATAATCGATTCGGATCGCCGTACCTTCGCGGTTATGAAGACTTGGTCACTTCCCTGCAACCTAAAGTCAGGACGTGAACACTATGGATAAAAATGATGTTGTCTTGATGTGATGTGAAATTAGACTAGATGCAAATAGAGTCTATTAATACCTAATATGGCGTTAAAAGATTGAAAGTAAGGACTCACTTTAGTAAGCTACTTCTGCAAAAGTATAAGTTGATTTTTGCTAAAGCCTCTCCTTGACTCCTATTTATCCAGCATACCCTTGAGAGTCTTTTCCTTAGTCGGGTAAGACTTGCTGAGTAATTCCATACTCAGGGTTTATCCCTTCGTTGTTTTTAGGTGAGGAAGTAGCAGACTTTTGCTGCTTCTGTGCCAAGGTGGTTCCCAAAGAAGAAAAACAAGACTGAAGTGCGGGAGGACTCGGTCCTCCATATAGGATCTTTTGTTTATAGTTTCGGGAGATGTTTGTGCCTCCCTTGGTTTGTATAATATTACTACTCTGCACTCACTTTTAGACTGGTCTGTAATAAAATAATTCGAGCTTGCTTTTGAAATAAATGTAAGTTTATGTAATCTGCTTCCGCATTTCTTTATCTCCGATGTTCTGTAATGTCTGCAAGACGGGTGAAACGTTCCTGGTAAGGTCGGGAAAGATACCGAGCTTGTCAAGTAACTTAGGAACATCTACAGGGTGTCTGCTGTCTGTTAGACAAGGACAACTGTAGGTGGGCCTAATTACTTGGGAGGTTCTGTCACAGCTGGTATCGGAGCGTAGCCCTTCTTTGCAGATATTATAAGGCATCTTCAAAAAGATTTTCAAGTCTTACCTAAAGATTCATTTCTCTTCTTACCTAAGTATTCTGAAGAGTTTATCTTAAAGACCAGATAGGAAGAGTGTAATGTATAGAAGGATTGAATCAACTAAGGTTGATTCTGTACTTATTCATGCATCATGCTAAGAATTATGCTAATAAATTTTCCCCCTTAGAAAGATGCCGCCACGCACAAGGCTAATGGCACGTAAGTCAACGGGACCAATTGGAGTACCCCGGCATCAACTAGCCCCTCGACACGAAAGCAGTAGCAGCGGAAGTAATGACCCTATAGGAGACCTGGAAGCCGAAGTGAGTCGACTTCAAGCAACGTTGCAACACAGGACCAATGCTTGGATTGCAGACGGAGATAGAATCAATGAACTAAGAAGGGATATCCGTCACCTGCAGGATCAGCTGGCTGATCGGGACTTAGCACTTGACTGGGCAGTACAGTCTCGTATGTTGGCATGTGCTAAGGAAGCGGGGGCTCAGGCCCGAATTAAAGAACTTAGCTCAGCTGTCGACAACCTGCAGGTCTACTGCAATACTTTGCATGAGGAAGTCCATGTGTTATACTCACAATTACACCCTAGTGAGCCTGTACACTCTGCTGAGTCAGAAGCCGGACCCTCTCACGTTGCGGGACGCGCGCTGGGTGGGGAGTTAGACCTTTTTGAACCCCCTCCTTCTTTGAGGTTGGTTGACGTCTGGACTCCCACACCTGATGATGAGGCCGCCAAAAGCAACGGGAAGCAGGACTAATGGAGTAATAAAAGTAGAGTAGTGTATTGTAGGGTGTACTGTTGTACAATAGGTTGAACTTTTGTAAAATGGGTAATGTATCCTGTTATGTAGTATCGAGTTTGTATCATTACTCTTTATAGTAATGTAAAATGGAAGGTTTTCTTTGGCACATTATGTTTATTCAAATGTTTTTGCCTCAGATGCCGACCAGGACTCGCGGACAGGACGCAACCGGAACATCTGGGGGTCGGGATGTCACCCCGAATCCACCTCCGGTTCCACCCACGCTAGCCGAGGCAATTGCTGCCTTGGTGAATGCCACCGCCGACAATACCCGCTTCCTTAGGGAAATGGCGGGTCAGCAGCAGTTCCAGCAACAAGCAGGAAGAGGTTTTCAGCAAGGTCCCCGTGAAACTACTTATCTGGACTTCTCCGAGACTCGTCCACCTCTATTCACCAAAGCAGAAGATCCGCTCGAAGCCGACGAGTGGATACGAGTTATTGAACAGAAGTTTGGTCTTCTTCGTTGTTCTGAAACGCAGAAGCCATTGTTCGCGGCGCAGCAGCTCCGTGGCCCTGCCAGTACTTGGTGGGGGAACTTTGTGGCTATCCAACCTGACAACCATCAAATTACATGGGACGAATTTAAAGCAGCCTTCCGCGAACACTACATACCTGAGGGAGTGCTGCATATGAAACAAGAGGAATTTATGAAGCTAAAACAAGGAGGAGACACCATCAATCAGTATCTTAACAAGTTTAATCACCTGTCACAGTATGCCATTGATCAGGTGAATACTGATTTGAAGAAAAAGAACTGTTTTATGAGAGGTCTAAATGACCGGTTGCAGCGGAAAAAGGCTACATGTATTGATCTCACATATGGAAAGGCTGTCAGTACAGCCTTATCTGTGGAGGCAAAATACGCAAGTTCTGGGAAAAATAAGGGATTCAGTGGTGATAGGCCTAGTCAGGGCCCGGTGAAGAGGCAACGGTTTATTCTCCGGCCTTCTAACCAGAACCGTTCAAGTGCACCATCCTTCCCTTTCAAGCAGCCCATAATTATTCGTCCCAACAAAGCCCCTACTGCCCCAAGTCAGTCGGGTGCCCCAGGCACTCGATTCCCTGCTCTGCCAAGTTCTTCAACTGGATGTTTTAACTGTGGCAAGTCTGGGCATTTTATTAAAGATTGCCCCTATCCTAGGCAAAATCAGGCTAATAATCAGCAAGGATCGGGGAATTCAGCTCCAGGCAAGGGGAGTACTTCGGGCAAGAATATCAAGAAGATGGGACGAATATACTATACGCAAGTGGCCACTACACCGGACGGGGAGCCGGTAATGATGGGTACGTTTCCCGTGGCCAGTCACCCTGCAATTATTCTTTTTGATTCTGGTGCTTCGCATACCTTCATTAGCAAGACATTTGTGGAGCAACATCACATTGCATGTCATGAATCAAAAGAAGGATTTAAAATTCATTCACCTGGGGGACACATTTTTACTAGAGAAGTGGCCTATGAAGTGCCAGTAACAATGGCCGGACGGAACTTTCCTGCTAACATGATTGTTCTAAGAGGCCAGGATATAGATGTAATTTTGGGTATGAATTGGTTAACTCAACACAAGGCAATTCTCAACACTGAACTCAGAACCGTCAGGTTGAGCTATAATCAAGAAGAAATTCTTTTATCTCTCCCCAAAACCAATCCAGCCAAAGCTTCTGGTAGAATATTTGAAACCATTGTACCGGAGATCAAGAACATTCCGGTAGTATGTGAGTTTCCAGATGTATTTCCGGAAGATTTGCCTGGACTACCCCCTGAAAGAGATGTAGAATTCGTAATTGAGCTAAAGCCCGGTACGGCTCCCATCTCCCGAAGATCGTACCGTATGCCCCCTAATGAGTTGGCGGAATTGAAGATTCAATTACAAGATCTACTGAATAAGGGATTTATCCGGCCAAGCTCGTCCCCATGGGGTTGTCCCGCCATTTTTGTTAAGAAGAAGGATCAAACCTTGCGCATGTGCGTGGATTATCGGCCCTTGAATGAGGTCACCATCAAGAATAAGTACCCCCTTCCAAGGATCGATATCTTATTTGATCAACTGACTGGGGCGAGGGTATTTTCTAAAATTGATCTCAGGTCGGGCTATCATCAAATCCGTATTCGGCCCGAGGATATACCGAAGACCGCATTTACTACGCGGTATGGGTTGTTTGAATACCTGGTAATGTCTTTCGGGCTTACAAATGCTCCTGCCCACTTCACCTATTTGATGAACTCGGTGTTCATGCCCGAGTTAGACAAGTTCGTGGTGGTCTTCATTGACGATATTTTGATATACTCTAAAAATGAAGAGGAGCATGCTCAGCATCTACGGATTGTATTGACGCGCCTGAGGGAACATCAGCTATATGCCAAGTTCAGCAAGTGCGCATTCTGGCTGGAGGAAATTCAATTTCTGGGGCACGTGTTATCAGCTAAAGGAATTGCGGTAGATCCTAGCAAGGTCAAGGATATTCTGGAATGGAAACCCCCAACCACTGTTCACCAAGTCCGGAGTTTTCTTGGACTAGCTGGATATTATCGCAGATTCATACCCGATTTTTCTAAGCTTGTGAAGCCAATCACAAGTTTGTTAAAGAATGACATTAAGTTCAATTGGTCTTCTAAGTGTAATGAAGCCTTTGAGCAATTGAAGACATTATTAACCACTGCTCCGGTATTGGCTCAACCGGACATCACTAAGCCTTTTGATGTATATTGTGATGCATCTGGCAGTGGGCTCGGCTGTGTACTGATGCAAGAAGGCCGAGTAATTGCGTATGCTTCAAGGCAGCTGCGCCGACATGAGGAGCATTATCCAACTCATGATCTGGAGCTAGCTGCTGTGGTTCATGCCCTAAAAATATGGCGTCACTATCTGCTGGGAAATATCTGTCACATATATACAGATCATAAAAGTCTGAAGTACATCTTCACCCAGTCAGAGTTAAATATGAGGCAAAGACGATGGCTTGAGCTCATTAAAGACTATGATCTGGAGATCCATTATCACCCAGGCAAGGCCAATGTGGTGGCAGATGCATTGAGTCGTAAGACTTCCTGCCACTGTCTTATGGTAAAGACCTCCGAGAACACTTTGTGTCAAGAAATGGAAAAGCTAAACCTAGGGATAATCCAGCACGGGACTCTAAATCAGCTAAAGCTTGAGTCAATCATTCTGCAAAGGATAATTGATGCTCAAAAGGATAATTTGGGTATGAAACACATACGAGAGAAGATAAGGGCTGGAACAACCAAATGTTTCAAGGAAGATGATCAAGGTGTGTTATGGTTTAACAACCGCATAGTAGTGCCAAAGAATGAAGAACTCCGCCAGCGAATCTTAGATGAAGCGCATCTTAGTCGCTATTCCATTCATCCGGGAAGCACTAAGATGTATCATGATCTAAAACAACACTACTGGTGGACGAAGATGAAAATTGAAATTGCACGCTATGTGGCTAAGTGTGACACTTGCAGACGTGTCAAGGCCATACACATGAAAGCTGCCGGTCCATTGCAGTCATTGCCAATCCCAACATGGAAATGGGAAGACATAAGCATGGACTTCATTGTGGGATTGCCCAGGACCGCAAAAGGGTATGATTCTATTTGGGTTATCGTTGATCGACTCACAAAAATTGCCCACTTCTTACCCGTCAGGGCCAAATATACGGTATCCACTTATGCAGCATTATATATCAGCCGTATTCTCAGTTTGCATGGTATTCCAAAGACCATAGTGTCGGATCGTGGACCTCAATTCGTATCCAAGTTTTGGGAAGAACTTCATAAATCCTTGGGTACCAAATTGCTCCACAGTTCGGCCTATCATCCTCAAACCAGTGGACAGACTGAGAGAGTGAATCAAATACTCGAGGATATGCTGCGGGCATGTGTTCTGGACTTCTCGCAAAAATGGGATGAATGTTTGCCCCTAGCGGAGTTTTCATATAATAACAGTTATCAAGAAAGTATCAAGATGGCACCTTTTGAAGCTTTATACGGGCGACGGTGTCGAACCCCGCTAAATTGGTCTGAACCTGGGGAAAGATACTTCTTTAGGCCTGATATGGTGAAAGAGTTCGAAGAAAAGGTTCAGAAAATTATTCATAATATGAAGGAAGCTCAGACTCGACAAAAGAGTTATGCAGACCAACGACGACAACCCTTATGTTTTCTGGTAGACGATTATGTCTACTTGAAAGTTTCACCAATGAAGGGTGTATCGCGTTTCGGGGTTAAAGGGAAGCTTGCACCCAGATACATTGGTCCATTCCTGGTGCTTGAACAATGTGGACCAGTGGCGTACCGACTCCAACTACCCGAAACATTGTCTGCTGTACATAATGTGTTCCATGTATCGCAATTGAAGAAGTGTCTACGGGTTCCCGATCGAACCATTGAAGTGACAGATGTTGTCCTGGAACCAGATTTAACGTACTCGGAGCATCCTATTCGAGTTCTGGATCAAAAGGACAGGGTTACCCGAAGAAAGACTCTCAAGTTCTACAAGATACAATGGAACCAGCATTCTGAAGATGAGGCTACATGGGAAACTCAAGACTTCTTGAATAATAATTTCCCAGGCTTTCTAGCCTCATGTAATTTGTAAAATGTATGTAGTTATTGCAATAAAGGAATGAACCCCCACACCACCCTGCCTTGTACCAGAAATAAGGAAATAAAAATGTGACACATTTCCTTTTCCATTACTCACCCTAGGACTTTAAATCTCGGGACGAGATTCTTTTATGGGGGGAAGGATGTAACACCCCTGGTGTTACTATAATTAAAACTTGAGCATGACATCATAAGCATTGGCATTGCATATGTTTGACACACCTAGAATGCATTCACTAGGCAAAAATTTCAAACAAGTTGTATTGTTTTACTGTTTTTGCAAAAAGAACCTTGGTTAAAGGACTTAACCCTAAATAGTGGTTAAAGGGGTAAAACTTCACTTAAGATGAGAAAACCTGAAGACTTTAGGGAAAGAGTCATAAAATGACCCCAACAACAAAGTTGAATCACATTTATACCCCTGGGATACCAGAAACCCTAATTGGAATCCTGGAAAGCCCTAAACCAAACCCTAGGGGCCTATGTGCAAAAAGTGGGCACATTTGGACTAAAGTGTAAAAACTACAATGACAAGACATATAAAGTCCCATGGTTCACATTTTGGGTAATTTGCAAGTCAAACCCTAAGTTTTGGGACCAATTTGCAAAAAGACCCTAAGTTGAAAATCAACTCTAAGTCTGAATTTCAGTGTCAGGAGCACAACTTTGAGCCTTTATAACTTGCAAAGTATAGGGTTTTTGCCCTAGGTCACCACATCAAAGTTGAAGACCAATTATAGGAGAACAACTTTGCTAAAGAGTGTGAGCTCAGTTGTTATGAGAAATTTGGAGAAAAACCCAATCAAAAACTGACTGTCAGGCTGTTTGATCTGAAATTCAGAATAGCAGATGACTGACATCAACTTCCAGCTCAAATCCAAGCATGATCCAGTGCTCAAATGTGTTCAAGTCCTATAGTCGAATTATAGATGGTATATTGCTCTACAACTTTGTTTGAGAAAGGCAATCGAGTTACTACACAAAATTGGGAGTAAATAACCCTGCAAATCACGCTGTCAGGTCGGCTGATGATCTTTGCCATGGTACAGTGACAAAAGGATCTGCGGTGCCGTGCATATCACCGTCGGTAACTCGCCGCCGCGATTCGTGTCGCCGCCGGTGGTCGATCTCGTGCTACGATTCGTGCGGACCGTGTGGATAACATTTGGAGACCACCGCCGTGGATAAAACTTCAGCCGCTAAAGAAGTCCAGCCACCGTACCATGTTCACCGTGGTGGAACCGATAAGAACACCGGTGAACCGCCGCCTCCCGGCGTTGTGCCGCGTGGCTCTGCCCTTCCACCTCGTCGGCGTGACTCCTCACGGCTGTCTCATCGATGCCGGTGAGCCCGCCACGGCGGTGGACACGAAATCGCAAAGCCGATGACCTTCCTTATCTCCGGCCGTCGCGTGCCATCGCTTAAATTCGCGGCCACCGCTTGAGGGCTCTATAAATTGAGGGCCAGGTCTGTTGCACCATGAAATTGTCAAGCCATAGCACCCACTCTCATCTCCTCTCATTCACCAGAGCTCCACAATTCGAGTTTTTCCCCAAATCGATCTCCGCCACCGCGAAATCCACTCCACCGTGGTCAGTCCTCCACAGGTCAGCCCCGGTCCTCTGCTACTTCGTTTGAGTACCCTCCCAACTCCGTGATGCTTGCCGAGCCACCAAATTGAACCGGGAGACCCCCAGTCGCCGGGAACACGACGATTTGGCCACACCGTTCACGGCCACCGTGGCCGGAGCTCCATAGTTCACCAATAGTGCAATTAAGTTGGGGGAAACATTCATGGGGACTCGGATTTGGTCTCGGCCGAAGCTTAGCACCTATCTTAGCCCCAATCGGCCGGCGTAGATGCTCGCCGGAGCGCGGCGGTGCGCGAGCGCCGTCGGGGACTTCCGGTTGCGAATTGATAGAAACGCAGGGGCCTTTTTGTAAGTGTCAGTGACTCTGCGCAATAGTAAACGACCCTGTTCTGGTTTAGCCAAAACCTCGTGGACCTCTGTGCAAAATCTCCCTCGCTGGCGCGGGCGCGCGCGATGTCGCGCAGACCTGGGCCGCTGGGCTGAATCCGGCCCAGTTCTATTTAATCATTTTCCTTTTTCTTTTACAGCAGAGCTTTAGAAATCTGTAGAAAATTATAGAAAAATCCTAAAAATATGAGACCAATTTTCCTAGGTTCCTTATTTTCCCTAGTATTTAATAAAAATAAACTCATGATTTTTAGATCAAATAGGGAATTTTAGGGTATTTAAAAATAGCCTAAACCATTGATTCTGGATTTTTAGACAATAAATAATAAGTCCAAAATTTCCCAAACTTTTTATGTGAGCTTTTCACATTATTTAGAAGCCATGGGTAGAGTTTGGTTTGAATTGAACATTGTTTGATAACTAGAACCCAAAACCACCCCCCCTGCTCCATGAACTCCTTTACTGACTCTGGAAACCCTAGGTTCTCGGAGTACCGTGAAGGAAAGTTGTACTCAAGACTTAGATAATAAGTTTATATTATCTTTGCATACTCATGAGCATCCCATGACATCCATTCTTATGCATGTATATGGTTATGTTAGAGCGCGAAGAAGAAGAAGAAGTCTCTGAAGAAGGGATACCACCAACCTCTGATCCTCAAGCAGGCAACTGCTTTTATTTCGATATTTGTGGATCCGAGCAGGACTCACCTGATAACAAAGGCAAGCCCCGGTGCATGCAACCCTTTTCCTTGTGTTTTCAAATACTTTTCGCACCTTTAAGTCTAGTGAAATGTGCATTAGGTTCATAGGAGTTACTTGAAACCCTTTGATGCATTGCTTTCCTTGATATCCATACCTTTATAGATACTTCTGTGAAGTATCAAAATTATGATTTACAAAAAATGCTTAGCCTTGCTTAGATCTTGTGGATAGAGGTTGTCCTTAATTTAACTCGAGAAAGGACGGCTTCTACCCGCAAGAATATTTTCATTTGGAGCAATGATGGGATCTTACTGCAAAGTTCCCTGTGATGCTCTTTCATCCTAAGGAACAGACACAATCCTAAGGATGGAAATACGTAAATTGAGACTTGGGGGTAGGAACAGGTGATGTTCTACCCAGGTTGGTTAAGGATTAACGCGTATGTAGGCGTGCTGACCGAGGACCCTTTAACTGGTCACATGCCTCGTCATGGGTAAGCCTTGCCTCGGGCAGACTAAGGCCGGAATAAGATAACACGAAATGTGAGTGGAGCGGTGGCGAGAGTAGCGTGTACCCTCCGTGGCAAGAGGCTGGACGGTGGTGTATCTGTGCTCTCGGTTTGCGTGAACCTGATCCAGTCTTAAGAACCCCGATGGCGGGTTGACATATGCAAGGGTTAAGTGCTACATATGTCGTGTGATTGGAGATCCTCAGCTGAGTATAATCGACTCGGATCGCCGTACCTTCGCGGTTATGAAGACTTGGTCACTTCCCTGCAACCTAAAGTAAGGACGTGAACACTACGGATAAAAATGATGTTGTCTTGATGTGATGTGAAATTAGACTAGATGCAAATAGAGTCTATTAATACCTAATATGGCGTTAAAAGATTGAAAGTAAGGACTCACTTTAGTAAGCTACTTCTGCAAAAGTATAAGTTGATTTTTGCTAAAGCCTCTCCTTGACTCCTATTTATCCAGCATACCCTTGAGAGTCTTTTCCTTAGTCGGGTAAGACTTGCTGAGTAATTCCATACTCAGGGTTTATCCCTTCGTTGTTTTTAGGTGAGGAAGTAGCAGACTTTTGCTGCTTCTGTGCCAAGGTGGTTCCCAAAGAAGAAAAACAAGACTGAAGTGCGGGAGGACTCGGTCCTCCATATAGGATCTTTTGTTTATAGTTTCGGGAGATGTTTGTGCCTCCCTTGGTTTGTATAATATTACTACTCTGCACTCACTTTTAGACTGGTCTGTAATAAAATAATTCGAGCTTGCTTTTGAAATAAATGTAAGTTTATGTAATCTGCTTCCGCATTTCTTTATCTCCGATGTTCTGTAATGTCTGCAAGACGGGTGAAACGTTCCTGGTAAGGTCGGGAAAGATACCGAGCTTGTCAAGTAACTTAGGAACATCTACAGGGTGTCTGCTGTCTGTTAGACAAGGACAACTGTAGGTGGGCCTGATTACTTGGGAGGTTCCGTCACAATTAGTTAGTCCAAATGACATAACTATGAACACATATAACCCATATCGAGTTGAGAAAGCCGTCTTGGGAATATCAGAAGGCCTAATCTTCATTTGATGGTAACCCGATCAGAGATCAATCTTCGAGAATACTCTTGCACCTCTCATCTGATCAAATAAATCCTCAATGCGGGGTAACAGATACTTGTTCTTCATGGTAACATCATTAAGGTATCTATAATCCACACACATCCGCTGTGATCCGTCCTTCTTTTGTACAAACAGAACCGGCGCTCCCTAAGGTGAGGAACTCAGACGTAAGTACCCAGCCTCTTGTAACTCCGTTAACTGCTTCTTAAGTTCTTTTAATTCTTCTATGGAAATCCTATACGTTCGTTTAGAAATAGGAGCAGTCCCAGGTAAGAGATCAATGACACACTCAACTTCCCTATCTGGTGTCATCCCTGGTAACTCCTCTGGAAAGACATCCAGAAAATCCCTAACCACACGAATGTTGTCTCCAACAAACTCCACATCTATGAAGAATGTCGCACATCTGGTAGAGGTAATTACTGTAATTTCAATGTCAAATCTTTCTCCTTTAGGGCTGGTGAGTTCTACTGTACCCCTACCACAATGTATAATGACCTTTGCCTTTCTTAACCATGACATACTAAGGATCAGATCTATGATGCTTTCCTCTAATACTATAGGGGTAGCCCAGAATTCTCTTCCCATAATTGTCAATTATGTGTCATATAATTTGCCTCAACAGGACCTTTGGGTGTAATTACTATCATTGGTGTTTTCATAATTTTCTGTGGTAACTCATTTGTGTTGGCATATCGAGCAGACATAAATGAATGTGTAGCACCAGAATCAAATAATATTATTGCAGGATTTGCATTAATATAAAACATACCAAGTGCGATGGCATCCCCATCAAGAGTAGCATCAGCGCTGACTTGATTAACCCTGGCAATAGAGAATCCCTTGCCAGATCCTGGAGTCTGTTGTTTGTTCTGAAATGGCGTAGTAGCAATCCTCTGTGGGCAAACATTTGCATAATGTCCAGTCTTCCCACACTTGTAGCAAGTAGTGCCTGCACTCTGTCCTAAAAATTTCATCGGGGTGCCCGTGGGGGCAGCCTGACGAGTCAGTGGAGTCCCTTGAGGTGAGTGCTGAGCTAGGCGCTGGCCTCCTTTAGTGTGAACTGGTGTACCCTGGGGTGAACTATAGCGAGGACAAATGCTGCTGCTTCCCTGACCCTAGGATATCGTCTTCCTCTTCAAATCTCCTAGCTGAACACGCTTGTGTTCAGTAGCTAGAGCCTTATCGAGCAGCCTCTGGAATGATGGAAATGTATGAGCCACTAGAGCATACTGCAGAGGTCCATTGAGTCCTTCAATGAAATGCTCCTGCTTTCTCTCATCTTCAGCAACTTCATTAGGTGCATATCTAGATAGCTGGATGAATCTGTCGCGGTACTCGCTTACTGACAGGCTCCCCTGCTTCAGCGATAGAAATTCCTTCTTCTTAATCTTCACCAGTCCAGCAGGAATATGGTAGTTTCTGAACTGAGTAGCAAACTCCGCCCATGTGATAGTATCAGCAGCATCGTGAGCAGCAGTGTATGAATCTCACCAATCAGCAGCAGGACCAGTCAGACGACTAGAAGCATATAGAACCTTCTCCTGGTCAAAGCATTGGGCAATAATCAACATCTTCTCCACAGACTTCAGCCAATCATCAGCGTCTATTGGATCAGGAGAGTTAGCAAATGTCGGTGGCTTGTGGCTCATGAACTCCTGGTGCTTGTCCTGGGGTGGAACTGGTGGTGGTAGTGGTGGCAGTGGTGCTTGTTGCTGTTGCTGTTGCGCCCTTCACTCCTGGCGTATCTCCTCTCGCTCTTAGCGCATCTCTTGGCGTTCTTGCCGCATCTGTGCGTGCATATCTGCCATGGTGTCTGCCATCTATTGCATTATCCGCATCTGGGCTGCAACTGCGGGATCAGCTTCGGCTGGTCGAGGCTGTGGAGGATCCATCTCAGGTTGTTGTTGTGGTTGTCTAAATATCCTCCGAGTGCGTCGATTGGGAGGTAGATCAATTCCACCACTCTTCCTGGTATTGACCATCTGAGTTAGAAACATATGGTAAGAAAGAATAGTAGATAAGGCAAGTAATTACGAATCATGTTACTTTGGGGGATTTATTAGCTAAGCAGATTAGTTTTTTACCTACTAAAGCTAATTCATTACCTTATGTGGTACATGCTAGGATGTCCATTCATAATATCTCAATCAATCAAAGAAGCAAATAAGGTATTTATCATCAGAACAATCAACCAACATTTTTAAATAGAGAAAATAGTTTTAATTTTGTCTTAGGTCTCCTATCTCTTAAAAAGGTCATAAATGTAGGATTCCAAAGTATGAAATCCATCTTGTCTTAGAGTAGAAAAGATAAGAGTAATCAGAGTATGACAGCAAAAAGGTGAGACAGGATCAAGATAACTATAGAATGAATCAGAGTAAGGTAAGTAGGTAAGGGTTTTGTCCATTTCTATCTAGGTTTCATCCTACAGTCAACATTTGCTCTGATACCACTTCTGTCACACCCGGATTTAAGGAACAAAGCCGGGTGCATCTCATACATGCGCCAAAGAAGACAACATATATAATAACAGAGTGTATAGAGATAAATGTCATAATAACATTAGAGTACTTATTACATTGCGGAAGTCTTACAAAATAAAATATAAATATAAAACAAACTAAAACCCATCTTTGGCGCCAATAAGTCAACTGGGAGACACCACCTAGATCAAGTCGAACTCCTGGTTGTGTGGCTCCTCTTGAACCACCTGTTCTTCTCCTATGGGGGGTGTGAGATAGCAAGGGTGAGCTCACACATGTTCATCGCTCAACAAGTTGTGGGGAATAATGTGCATGAACTTACCAAAGGTGGGAGTTCATGTGAAGTGTAAGGCTGATCAACAAGATAAAGGTTGAAGTTGAGCATTGCTTTTATAAGTTAGTCAAATTTTATTTGCAGTTACTAAGTGTAAGTAAATACCAAACCATAATAAATAATAGAACAAAAATTAATAAATAATCCCATGTAATGCAAATGACAAATTGAATTTAAATTCCATAAATTAATCATGTGAGTGTCCGAGTCTCTCATGACCGTGAGCATGGCTAGTATACCAGTTTTACACTTTGCAGAGGTTGTACCCTGTACCCACAAGTCGTGTATCCCATGTCGCCAGGGCTTGCAAGGCCCTTAGACACTACCAAGGTGAATGACTAGGGATCCACTACGAGGCCTTTACAAAGTTCCACTAGCTTTCGAAAACATGATACAGTTTATGGGAAGAGCACTTGCAATAATCCCCGTCTAACCGCCATAGCAGCAAAATCAAACCGAGAACCTCCCTGCATGCAACTCCCCTACTGCCCTTGCCCCTTTCGGGTAAGGTAGTCTTCCACTAGCTTTCCTAATTAGTTAGCCAAGGGGTCCCATTCCTCCCTTGTGGTGGCACGTTTTCTCGGGTGGTTCTCCATGTTCCCATTAACATAATGATCTTAACATGAACAATAAATAATAAACCGATAACAAAAGTGTGAACATGAGTAATGTATATCTCTATACCCAAAACCACATAAAGCAATAGCATATACTACCCAAAAATTCAGTGGTAAAACAAGGTATAAAGATAACCAAAACTAGTGTAACCTATTGGATCCCATCAAATTAACCTATGCAGATCATTATGATTAATAAGAACATGACTGGGTAAAAAGGAAGTGATCAAGGGCACAACTTGCCTTCAACGAGCTCTTGCTCACCTACTTCTATCTGCTGGTCACCAGGATCCTCAGCCACTGACTCCTCTACTCGCCACAATACAAACAAGCACATCATATAAAGAAAATTAACATCACACCAAACATGTAAACAAAATACATGGTAATAATCTACACATTAAAATAAGATCCTAGGAACAGGAACCATTAAATTTGGAGTTATAGATTTTAAGTTATGAATTTCCAAAGGTTTCATGTGCTAGATACAAGATTAATTAAGAGATAAATTTTATTACTGTCTTCATGTCAAAACAGAGACACTAGGTGGTAAACAATAATATTACAGAATTATAGAAATTTGAATGGAGTAATTTGGACTTCATATGAATTTTCTATGAATTAAACTACTTTTAGCCATTATTTTTATGATAAAAGAGATTTATATTTCCTTTTTCCCTAGGTTTTCTATTCACTGGACTAGGTGTATAAAAATAAAGTAGTCTAGGGGTCTCGTTCTGAAAGATTCCCAGACACAGAGTGCCAGGCGCCAGGACTGCGGGTTATTTTCCAATAAGCGCAGGGTCTCTTTAGTAAATGTTCTCGGTCGAAGGGGTAACTTTAGTTTCTGACCGCCAGATAACGATTGAACAATTACGATTAGATCGGTGAGATTATGAATCAGTGCGCGCTCACCGACGTTCGATCCCGAGTTGATGGTTCGGATCAAACCGCAAAAGCGACGAAGCGGTACGCAACGCCTACCCTTGGATATGAAGTCTACGGCGCAGATTTTATTACCCCTAAGTCGTTCTAGTCCACTCGATCAGATCAGATGGTTCGAATTCGTCCCCACGAATCATTAAGCGCCCAAAATCACAGCCGTCCATCGGATCATCCACGGCCCAGATCTGTTCCTCTACCTCCCTAGCCGAAGCACGGCGGCGCCGCCCTAAACGCGGCGGAGCGTACACCGGCGAACTCCAATCCAGCAAACCCGAGCGCCCCATGCCGATTCTACTGGTTCTAAATGAAGCGGACGACCACGCAAACATGGAGGGCGAATACTCACCGAAGATGGCGAGCACAGGAGGGTTGGCCACGGAGGAGTGCGAGTGCACGGTGGAGCCTATCCTCTAACGATCAATCCACGCCACACCGACCACAAAACTTGCGTGGCGAGACTACGAATATCCTCAGGGTGGTGAGGTGAAGCTCCCACACCGATTTGGGTCAGCCCGACGACGACGGTCGTGTGCTTCAGCCACGGCGGAATCAGCGGCTGTGGCGGCACTCAGTTCTCTCTTTCTCGGTTCACAGAAATGGCCAGAATATAGAGTAATGCATGGCGGCCGAGACCTTGGGAGGCATTTATCCTCCACGCGAACGAGTCAGGGGAAGGGGCTGCGGTCGCCAGACCCGCGATTATGGCGCGGTCTCCCACCGAGTTCGAGGCGTTTGTTGAGGGAGAGAGAGCTGACAAGGTAGGGCCCGCTCGTCATGGAGGCACCAGATCGGGCCGGTCATGCGGGCGTGGGCGGATTCAGTGGCCAGTGGGCCCCACGTGCAAGCGAGCGTCGATAAGCGAAGGCGACTGCCCCTTGGGGTCAGGGTGTCGACGCCTAGTTGTTGGTCACGCGTTGAGAATCTGACGGGTGGGACCCGCATGTCGGCGCCAATCCGTTAGCTGAGCTGCGCGTGCGTGCGAGAGAAAAAGGAAGTGGGCCAAATATGATTTCCACGGCCCAGGTGGGATTTCCTCCTTTTTCTTTTTCTTTTTCTTTTGCTTTTGTTTTCTGTTTTTTCATTATTCATAATTATTTGAATCCAAATTTGAATTTGAATATGAGTTTCACCTTTGAATTAAATATACACATTCCAATCCTAGTATGGAAATATTTATATTTTATTATTATATATATATATATCTTTTATACTTATTTTTACTCACATGATATTTTCTTTCTTCTCTTTTCTAAATTCTAGAATTTCTTTTAGATCTTAATTTCCACTTTGGATTTTAATATATTCCTTTTTACATTATTTTATATTGTCACAAAATGCACACAAAATGAAATCCCAGCATGATGCATAATTTAGTGGCATATCTTTTATTAATTATTTGTTTTTAAATATGGTGTTCACATGTGATGATAAATAGATACAACACACAAAGATAAATAAAGGAAATAAGTTCCCTCCTTTTATATTATCCCTTACAAATTGGGTATTACAATGGGGTAATTCTCAAGATAGACTTTGAGAAGGCTTATGATAAAGTGAGGTGGAGTTTTGTTCAGCAAACTTTGCGGATGAAAGGTTTCTTAGATAAATAGTTCTCTTGAATTAATGCTTTCATTAGGGGTGGTCATGTGGCAATCAAAACAAATGATCAGGTGGGACAGTTTTTCAAACGAAAAAGTAGATGTGACAAGGTGATCCCTTATCTCCTTTCTTGTTTAATATTGTAGTTGACATGTTGGCTATATTAACCAATAGAGCGAAACAAGTGGGTCAATTATCTGGCTTGGTGCCACATTTGGTGGATGGTGGCTTGTCGATTCTCCAATATGCGGATGACACCATTCTCTTTATGGTTCACGATTTCGAGAAAGCAGTGAATATGAAAATGCTTTTATGTGCTTTTGAGTAGTTATCAGGGCTCAAAATTAATTTCCACAAAAGTGAGGTTTATTGCTTTGGAGAAGCAAAAACTCAAGAACATCAATATGCACAGCTCTTTGGTTGCAGAAAAGGGGACTACCTGTTTAGATATTTAAGTTTACCAATGCATTATAGAAAACTAAGTATGGCAGATTGGAAGATAATCGAGAACAAATTCGAAAAGAAATTATCCAGCTGGAAAGGGAAATACATGTCAGTGGGTGGAAGGCTAGTTTTTATTAACTCTACCCTTACAAGCCTTGCGATGTTTATGATGTCTTTTTTTGAGATCCCAAGAGGTGTTTTGGAAAAAATAGACTATTATAGATCACGGTTTTTTTGGCAAGGGGAGGATAATAAGAAAAAGTATAGACTCACCAAGTGGAGTATCATCTGTCAACCAAGGGAGGTGGGGGGTTAGGGGTGAAAAACATTGATGCACAAAACAAATGCCTCTTAAGCAAATGGTTGTTTAAACGCCTGAATGAGGAGGGTTTATGGCAAACCATGTTGCGGAGGAAATACTTGCAACAACATACATTACCACAAGCTCAACGTAGACCCTCTAATTCGCATTTCTTGAAGGGGCTTCTAAAAGTTAGAGACAATTTCCTAAACTTTGGATCCTTTCAACTTAACAATGGCACACATATTAGGTTTTGGGAGGACAAATGGTTGAGGATAGGCATCCTAAAAGAAATATACCCGCAACTATATGCATTGGGTCGACGAAAAAATGTGGTGGTTGCTAATATCTTCCAAACCATTCCGCTGAATATTTCTTTTCGTCGGGGTCTAGTGGGGCAGCTACGTGAACAATGGATGGATTTAGTGGCTCACCTTGTTCATATTCGATTAAACACAGTGAGTGACACGTTCCGTTGGGATTTGTCGATGGAGGGATCCTTTAGTATTCATTCGATGTACAAGGGGCTAATAACTAATGTCAATGTGGCGTGGCACAAAGAAATTTAGAAGGCTAAGATGCCTTTAAAGATTAAAATCTTCATGTGGTATTTACATAGTGGTGTTGTACTTACCAAAGATAATTTACTCAAGCGTAATTGGAAGGGAAATGCAAAATGTTCTTTTTGTACCCAGAATGAGACAATTGGTCATCTTTTTTTCCACTGCCAACTTGCTAAATTTATTTAGCATTTAGTTCGAATCAGATGTGGTGTTCGTCCACCAAACAATATTAGACATATCTTTGGTTCTTGGTTAACTGGTCTGGATAATAGAAAGAGAAGTCACTTTATTCTAGCAGCTTCGGCTATATGTTGGGTAATCTGGTTGAGTAGGAATGATGCAGTGTTTGATAATGCTCCAATAAAATCTTCTTTGCAGGTGGTTTTTCGGGCTATGCATTGGCTCCGCTTCTGGGCTCAACTACAACTAAGACAGGATGATCAAGAACTAATAATCAAGGCATGTTGTAGATTGGAGGAGTTGGTGATGCAGATTTTTAGACATCATGGATGGGCATCTCTGAGTTTTCAGATAGTGTTGTTCCTATCTGAGCCTGTAATAATTCGGCTATAGTCTCTTTGAGACAAAGGCCGGGAACTTTGAATTTCCATTATCTAAAAAAATGACGCACGTATGTGCTCACTTTGAAGCAAGTCAACTGACATGTGGAATTCAGTCCATATATAACAGATCACATGTATATACGCATGTATGATTCAGTAAATTTTTCAGTCCAACATAGGAATTAGTAAATTTAGTAAAATCATAGAATTTTTCAGTTCATCATAGGATTCAGTAAATTTAGTCCATAGATAACAGATCCTCACTGGGTTAAGTACATAACACATAGATAACTTGATCTATGGCATAATTCGAAATGGTAACATAATAGCCTAAGAAAATTCTGCAAACAGTTTGTTCCTCAAACATTTTAGAGCAGCAACGTGCTCAGTTCTAATATCCTCAGGCATTTCTGAAGTATCTTGTTTGAGTAGGTTTGAATAGGTCTCCAACATTTTAGCCTCCTTCTCTTCTTTAGCAGCCTGCAAAGCAATTTTATTCGCCTCAATCTTGTCACAATGAATCTTGCCTTGCATTTCAAGAGCCTTCATATGATTGAGTGCGACATTGTTTTGAATTTTCTCAAATCTATCAAGTTCTTCCACATTTGTCGATATTGATTTAGATTTTATTTTCCTTCGAGTACAGATCTTTTTGCTGCCTTCTATCCAATTGGTCTATCAAGGTCAACATCTTCTAATCCTCCTCCTTCTGTGTTGCCCTTCTCCATTTCCTTTCTCTTGCCCTGACTATGATCATTATAGCTCATCCACTTTGCCTCGTTACGAACCATGTACCAAACATTCATAAGCTGAAAACGTAGTCCTTTATTCTCCTCCCCAAAGAATTTCTGTGCTTTCCCTAACCACATTTTGTCTGAATATCCACTGGTGTAAACCCTTTTAGCTTTCAACCAACAATCATTGAACACGCTTGTCAATTTATTAATTTTGTGCCATCTATCTTTAACTTGTTTAGTAGTTCTCCATCTATTTTTGACGGTAACTTGATTGTACTCCTTTTTGCACATCTGTCCAATATTTCTTCGATTTCTTGTTATTTCCACGAAGTGAATCTATGGAGTGTTTCAGCCACGCGCTCATCTGCATAGAAAGAAGAATTTTTTACCATGTTGTACGGCAGCATAAACAAAGAGCTCTAAACCCTAAACCCTAAAATTTACATGTATACATATATCAACTAAAACCTATCGAACAAGTTAAGTAAAATACCACTCTCCCATCTTCATTTGGTTTCCATATTAGTCTTGCCTCAGTTCTGACTTCATCTTCATCTTTCTCCTTAATGTCAATAGGGTTATCGCATGCTTCATCCACTTCTATGCAATGTGATGTTCTTCCAACAAAATGAGAATTCTTAGGTGCATTACGTTGCTCACTCATCATGTAATTCATAAACCCATCAGAACTGAAAATGAAAAGAGATAGTATGCATTATGCATGGCATCCTGTTCAGTTCAACAAATATACTTCAATGATAGGAATTAATTTTCTTGAACAGTTCAAATAAATTTCTTCAAACAAATCAAGCTGTAGCCAACAAGGTACCTTTGCAACAAATCTGAAAAAGAGGGTGGTGCGCTGCGAGGGGATGCAACAACAACTACGCTGCCAGGGGAGTAGGTTCGCTCATAACCAGGGAAGAGGGTCCTATTGAAATATTAGACATTTTCAAGATTAAATTCCAAATATAAATCATGACCAACAATAAATAGTCTAGGTGTCTGTTCCACAATAAGTAATCTAGCAGGTTACCTAACAGCATAATCATAAAAATGCAAGACACCTCTACCATAATAAATGAACTGAAGTATAAGGTCAAATCAGATGATGCGTACTGATCAGACATACTAGTAGACGACGTGGGCCGGAAGCAGCGGGGCCGATGACGTCGAAGCAGCGGGGCCGATGACGTTGAAGCAGCAGGGTCGACGACAAGATCGCAAGAAGTCACATGAGGACGCTTCCCAAAAAACCTTATTCGCCCTCTCCCGGTGCAGGATCTCGAAGGCGAACGGTTCCGAAGACCTGCTCTCCCGAACGTAGATGCACGTCGGTGGTCGGGATGAAGAGAACTACGATGGCGATACAGTTGTGAGTAGAGGCAAAAACCTAACTTGTGTTGGGATTGGTTTGACACTGGTTGCCAGGCGCCTTATATAGGGCCATGACCGTGAATCGATAACGATCTGTGATCCGATCTACATGTTATCCACGAACCGATAGACTCGCCTTCCAATAACGGCTTAGATCCTTATCGCGATCGGTTAGGGCTCTAAACTTAACAGCTAAGCAACCAAAAAATAAAACAGCAAAAGGAAGTTGCGCCCCCGCAAGGCGAGGGGCCGGATTTCAGCGGACCATTCACGCGCATGTCGTGCGCCCGCGCCCTTCGCCCCGCCTAGGCCAGGCCAGGCGAGCGAGCGTGCGCGCGTGTGATTCTCCACACTCTCTCCCCTCATCCATGACTTGGTGAGTGAGTGTAGCCTCCATATTTAAACTAGTTCCACTCCACTTGGACTAGCAATATGGCACTATTTGTTCCACCATTCCCTAGCCATACCCATACATGGGCTTTTGAGATTTTTCTAGGATTTAATTGAATTCTCAATTGGTCCTAGCCCATAAATCCAACAATCCCCCACCAGATCTCAAATGCCCACCCGCAGTTTTGCCACTGCTCACTACTGTTTAATATACTAGTGTTTCAGCAGAGATTGTTAAGTTGAACTTCCGCCAAGAACTCCAAGCTACACCAACCCACAACTTGGACAATGGACTATGTCTTGAATTGCAAGTTTTGTGTGAATGGGTTTCACTTAAAGCCATAACCAGTACCTAGCTACTAGTAGTCCCTTCTCGGGTGGAGCATATACGTCGTACTCCAAAGTCTCTTCATGAGTTTACTAGATATTACCCAGATCTCATAGACTGCGACGTTAGACATTCTAACTCATATAGGTGTGTTCTTTCAAGAATGTTCTGCAGGACAACATCTTCGCTAATAAAAGCCAACAAAACACATTAAGGCACAAAGCCAACTTGCCTTACAACATTTGAGAGTATTCCATCTTTACTTAGAGAGGGTCAAAGGTTACTCTCCTCAGTTCACCAATGGCTTGTTCTTCCTAGGACCTAATTCACCGGATCTCCGATCACATAGACTGGGTTTCCACCATGGCAACTTATATGGGTCTCATACCCATCTCTCTTGATGCAATTTCTATCACATTACGTGGTAGTCCCTTTGTAAAAGGATCTGTCAGATTTTTATCTATTGAAATATAAGTCATACTTATAACTCCGGAGTTTCTCAACTTTCTAACAGACTTCAATCATCTTTTGACATGTCTTGATGACTTCCCATTATCCTTAGAACTTGTCACTTTAGCAATCACTGTCTGATTGTCACAGTTTATAAGGATAGTTGGTATTGGTTTCTCAACATAGCGATAATATACACACATGTCTGCCTCATTAATGGCAAAGCCTGCAGACGTTAGAGTCGTGTCAAACTTCTCATGCCACTGCTTTGGTGCTTGCTTCAGACCATACAAAGATTTCAATAACTTGCACACCTTGCTTTCTTGACCCTTTACTACAAATCCATCACACTGTTCCATATAGATTTCCTTGTCTAGCTCTCCATTAAGAAAAGTTGTCTTTACATCCATCTGATGGACAAGGAGACCATACGAGACAGCCAAGGAAAGTTGTACTCGAATAGTAGTCATTCTAGCAACAGGTGAATAAGTATCAAAGAAGTCTTCTCCTTCTTTCTGAGTATAGCCTTTAGCCACAAGCCTAGCCTTGTACTTCTCAACTGTACCATCAGGCTTGAGCTTCTTTTTAAACACCCACTTACAACCCACAGGTTTACAGCCATATGGTCGATCAGTGACTTCCCACGTACCATTTCAAAGAATGGAGTCCATCTCATTATGAACTGCTTCTTTATAATCATCTGCATCTGGAGATGCAAATGCTTCCGCAATGGTAGTAGGAGTATCGTCCACAAGGTACACAATGAAATCATCACCAAAGGATTTTTCAACCCTTTGTCTCTTGCTCCTTTTAGGAGCATCATTGTCATCCTCCTCTAGGACAATTTCATGTGGCTGTTCAGAACTCTCAACAAGTGTACTATGTTTAGGAGTTATCTCAGAAGAGTATCTAGAATTGCTATAAATGTCTTTCATTGGAAATATGTGTTCAAAGAAAGTAGCATCACGTGATTCCATAATAGTATCAACATACACATCAGGAACTTCAGATTTAACTACTAAAAATCTATACGCTATGCTACACGAAGCATATCCAAGAAAGACACGATCCACTGTCCTTGGTCCAAGCTTGCACTTTTTATTAATTGGTACATTGACTTTCTCCATGCACCCCCAAGTGCGCAAGTATGAAAGTGATGGTTTTCTCCCAACCCACTTCTCATAGGGGTTTTCTCTTCTTTGCCAATAGGAATTCTATTCAGAACATGACATGAAGTCAAGACTGTCTCCCCCCACCATGCCTTAGATAAACCACAAGTGTCTAACATGGCATTCACCAGGTCAGTCAACATACGGTTTTTCCTTTCAGCAATCACGTTTGATTCGGGTGAATAGGGAGGCATCCTCTCATGAATAATGCCATGTTCTGCACAAAAATCATCAAAGACTTTGGGAAAGAATTCGCCACCATGATCTAATCTAAGACGTTTGATCTTTCTCTCTAGTTGGTTTTCAACTTCAGCCTTATAGATTTTAAAGTAGTCTAAAGCCCCACCTTTAGTTTTTAGCAAGTATACATAGCAAAATCTAGACGCATCATCAATCAATGTCATGAAGTATCTCTTGCCACCTTTTGTCAACACACCATTCATCTCACAAAGATTAGAATGTATGAGTTCTAGAGGTTCTAGGTGTCTCTCCTCAGCAGCCTTGTGAGGCTTTCGAGGTTGCTTCGACTGCACACAACTGTGGCACTTAGAACCTATGACTATGGTGATATTCGGAATTAAACTCATGGTGGAAAGCTGAGACATAGAGCCAAAATTAATATGACACAAATGAGAATGCCAAATACTCGCAAGATCATCAACATTAGCGCAAATATGGTTCACAGACTTATTATTGAAATCTAACAGAAAAAGCGGAACAAGCCTCCGCAATCATAGCCTTTACCAATAAATTGTCCAGACTTAGACACAACTATTATATTGGACTCCAAAACTACCTTGAACCCATCTCTACATAGAAGGGTTCCGCTAATGAGATCTTGTGCATAGAAGGGACATACTGCACGTTCTTCAGCTGCACGATCTTTCCCGAAGTAAACTTCAGATCCACCGTGCCAATGCCATGAACAGAAGCATGTGACCCATTCCCCATTAGGACAGAGGAATCCTGGGTACCTTGATAAGAAGAGAACAAATTAATGTCAGAACACACATGAACATTAGCACCAGTATCAAGCCACCAACTAGGTGATTGAAATACTGAGAAGATGAAAGGTAGATTACCATACCCTTTATCACCCTCATTGCTAGCGACCACTGTGTTGACATTGCCCTTTTTGCCATGGCGATCCGCTCGATCAAGACAGTCCTTGGCAAAATGACCCGTCTCACCACATGCGAAACAGGTCAGTTCAGCCTTGTTCTTCTTCTTTTTGAAGTTGGTAGTTTTGTTGGGCTTGTTAGATTTTGTCTTCCCTTTGCCCTTGTTGTGGTTCTTCTGAACCATGTTGGCGCCGGAGTGGCCCTCGCCTCCTTTAGATCTCGTGTCCTTAGCCCGAGCTTTATCCTCAACATCTAGAGACGTTATCAGATTTTCAACTGATATCTCATGTCTCTTATGTTTCAGAGATGTGGCAAAGTTCCTCCATGTAGAAGGCAACTTTGCAATAATGCATCCAGCCACAAATCGGTCAGGAAGGACAATCTTAAGGTGGTCGAGCTCCTTGGCAATACACTGTATTTCATGAGCTTGCTCTACAATAGAGCGATTATCAGCCATCTTGTAATCATGAAAGCTCTCTATGATATATAGGTCACTGCCAGCATCTGATGCACCATATTTAGTAGTAAGTGCATCCCACAACTTTTTCCCGTCTGTGTGTTGCATATTCGCATCAACCAGACGGTCAACAAGGACGCTAAGAATTGCTCACGTAAAGATAGTATTGGCCTAGTCGTACTTTTTCTCCTCTTCAGGAGTCAGTCCGCCCTCAGGTTTGCCTTTACTAACATGGAACACATTCATAACAGTAAGCCAGAGCGTGACCTTGACTTGCCACCTCTTAAAGTGCATACCAGTGAATTTTTCTAGCTTCAGCGCGTCGGCAAAACCAGCCATAGTTAAACCAGGAAATTATCTACAATAAGGTTTTTGGATTGTTGAAATATTAGACATTTTCCAGATTAAATTACAAATATAAATCATGACCAACAATAAATAGTCCAGGTGTCTGTTCCACAACAAGTAACCTAGCAGGATACCTAACAGCATAATCATAAAAATGCAACACACCTCTACCATAATAGATGAACTGAAGTATAAGGTCAAATCAGATGATGCGTACTGATCAGACATACTGGTAGACGACGCGGGCCGGAAGCAGCAGGGTCGACGACGTCGAAGCAGCGGGACCGATGACGTCGAAGCAGCAGGGCCGATGACGGCGAAGTAGCAGGGTTGACGACAAGATCGTGAGCAGTCGCGTGAGAACGCTTCCAAAAAAACCGTATTCGCCCTCTCCCGATGCAGGATCTCGAAGGCGAAGGGTTCCGTAGACCTGCTCTCCCGAATGCAGATGCACGTCGGCAGTCGGGATTAAGAGAACTACGATGGCGGCACAGTTATGAGCAGAGGCAAAAACCGAACTTGTGTTGGGATGGGTTTGACGCTGGCTGCCAGGCGCCTTATATAGGGCCGTGTCCGCGAACCGATAACGATCCGCGATCCGATCTGCACGTTATCCACGAACCGATAGACTCACGTTTCGATAACGACTTAGATCCTTATCGCGATCGGTTAGGGCTCTAAACTTAATAGCCAAGCAACCAAAAAATAAAACGGCAAAAGAAAGCCGCGCCCCCGCAAGCCGAGGGGCTGGATTTCGGCGGACCATTCACGTGCATGTCATGCGCCCGCGCCCTTCGCCCCGCCTCGCCACGCCCAGGCCAGCGAGCACGCGCGCGTGTGGTTCTCCACACTCTCCCCCCTCATCCATGACTTGGTGAGTGAGTGTAGCCTCCATATTTAAACTAGTTACACTCCACTTGGACTAGCAATATGACACTATTTGTTCCACCATTCCCTAGTCATACCCATACATGAACTTTTGATATTTTTCTTGGATTTAATTGAATTTCTCAATTGGTCCTAGCCCATAAATCCAACAGGTCCTCCCTTCAGCGATGAAGGAAACTGGGTGGCGGAGAATCTTCCTATACCTATGGGCGGGGAAGACGGAGAATTTGCTATTTTGTCACTCTCAGTTGTGGACTTCTCTATTTTAGCACCAGGCCCACAAATCATAGACACAGATGGTCCCACAAGACATAGACAGAGGGTCATATAATAGCAGAGATCCCATGTTAAAAGGACTAAAATAGCAATTTTACGGGGAAAGACATGTGGGCGGCAACAGGCGACGAGGTGGCAAAGGGGACTCGGTCGTCGGCGTTGATTTCAGCGAAGGCAGGTCAGGTCTGTCGATCAGCCACGCGACCGACTGGAGCGATGGTGGCGCGACCGGTGGTGGACGAATGAGGAAGCCCGACGACAACCTAGCGGGAGTCATGGGAAAGACGACCCGCGCCGCTATGGGTCTTCCTGGACTCCATCGTTGTGGCAGAACCTCCCAAGTTATTGGGCCCACATGCACCTGTCCTTGTCCCGAAGACTTCAGACGGCTATGCATGTGCACCAGATAACTTAATAGGATCTGTCCGATTGCCCCAAGGACATCGGATAAACCACTTACAACCAGAACCGCGGGATTAAGTAACACAAATCACACACACCAATATTTTTGCAGCGGAAATCTTATTACCAAATTTTACAAGTTACAAAAATTTTATATTATTTTATCGGAGTGATTACAAAAGTATAAGTTTGTAATATATGCTAGCTCAAATGACCATCCTCAGTAAGAAGATAAAGACGGGTTATACTTATATAAGAAGGCCGAGCCCACCGGCACTTAACACCATCAAAAGCAGCACAAAGTTAGAACCTGAAAAACAACAGGAAATAAAACCCTGAGTATGGAATTACTCAGCAAGACTTACCCGACTAAAGAAAAGACTCTCAAGGGTATGCTGGATTTGGGAATCAAGGAGAGGCTTTAGCAAGAATCAACTTAGATACTTTTGCAGAAATAGCTTACTAAAGTGAGTCCTTACTTTCAATATTTTAACGCCAGATTAAATATTAATAGACTCTATTTGCATCTGGTCTAATTTCACCATCTCATCAATACAACATCATTTTTATTCATGAGGTTCACATCCTGACTTAGGTTGCAGGTCAGTGATCAAGTCTCCACTCTCCGGGGATATAACGGCGATCCGAATCGATTTACTCAGCTGAGGATCTCTAACCACACGACATATGTAGCACTTAACCCTTGCATATGTCAACCGTTCCCACAGATCCTCCACAACGTGAACCGGTCCGCGCTACCCGGGAGCACAGTACTCCTCCATCCAGCCTCTAGCCAGGAGGGCACACGCTACTCCCACCATCTCCCACGCCCAGTGCGCGGTTGTCTTTTCACGTATGGAATAGCCGGGTTCAAGCTTACCCTGTCCCATTTCCAGGGCATGTGGCCAGTTAAGATAGTCCTTGATCTATCAGGCCTACATACGCATCCAATCCTTAATTGACCTGGACGGAACATCACCTGTTCCTAGCCCAAGTCCCGATTTAAGTACTTCCACCCTTAGGATTGTTTCGTGTTCCTATGGATGAAAAGAGCATCACAGGGAACTTTGCAGTAAGATCCCACCATGCTCCCAATGAAAATATATTCTTGCAGGTAGAAGCCATCCTTCCTCAGGATAACCCCTGAGCTAGGCATCAACGCAAAGGACAAGCTCTATCCACAAGATTTACCTCTAAGCAAGGCTAAGCAATTTTGTAAATCATATTTTGATACTTCATCAGAAGTATCTATAAAGGTATGGATATCAAGGAAGGCAATGCATCAAAGGGTTCCAAGCAACTCCTATAAACCTAATGCACATTTCACTAGACTTAAAGTGTGCGAAAATTATTTAAAAACACAAGGAAGGGGTTGCATGCACCGGGGCTTGCCTGGAATAAACACTACGTTAGTGTTTGTTAGACGACGACCACTTGGCGATCAGCTTTTGTTCCGATACTTGCTCCGTCTGTCCATCTTCAGGTTCGTCCGACTGACGATATCGTCTTGCAGAGATGTCCACTCTCTACATCATCTTGGGGTTGACTCAGTTCTTGTCCTCCACATCACGTGATTACTTAACGTACCTAAATGATATGCATAATGCACATGAATGAACATAAAGAAGAATAACACCAGATATTACGATGCTACGCAAAAAAGAAATAAAACACTTAATGGTGAGGCCTTATAAACACTATCGACATAATGTTACCTACGACAATCATGCTCTCCCATCTTAGCCAGATATAAATTAAACTACACGACAAGACACTAGGATTAATATCCACGTGTGAAAGCATTTTGTGCCTAACTTTTCATTAACTCAGTGAGACGTGTACCAAAATCGGGAAATCTAAACCAAACATCAATCAACATACAATTAATTTATGAATTAACATTCTACACCCATTAGAACACTAGAGCTACTATTTTATAATTACGAGCATATACATCACATGTTTTCTGTTTAAAAAGGACCTAGCTCGTTTATTAGGAAAATAATAGACCTTATGAGTTTCACCTCTCTTTGACTAAAGCGTACACCGAAACACTAATTACTTAGACTCATTATTTTGGGACGCAAAACTCGAACTATGGACAGAAGCAACTTAACTAATTATTTAAACCACGCTTCTAAATTAACCTTTATAATATCCTAACTAATAAAACATCACAAAACATATATATCTACCAATATACTTATCGCATAAACCTAAAATTCAACTTTAATCTCCACATCAAGTAATAGACAAGAGAATCATCGCAATCGATTCTTCTATTTAATCCTACCATATATCTAGTTGACAAAATAACGAACGAACTCACCATAACTAAACTCGACCCGAAATCTATAGAAGCAGCGACGATCCCAAGTTTAGACATTTTGTCGAGCACTTGGCGGGTGTCGTATTGGACTACGCTCCTTCCACTAATCACACTACTGCGATTTACGCATACATTACCGGCTACATGGACAGCGCAAGCTTACTAAACCGATGAGAAATATTAAAACGAAGAGCGCGACGATAGCTCACCAATAATTTAATCCGCCTCGAAGGCCACGAGCGCAGCTATGATTTCTAATTCCGCCATTACGTCGAACACCTTGTGGATGACGCACGGAGCTATCTTCTCCCATGACACCTAATTACTTTGCAGGGCTGCTGCTAAATCGACGGCGAGGTTGTGAAGGTGGGAATCCAGTCAGGTCGCGTGGACAAGGGCGGTGTCCGGATTGTGCGCCGAGAAAGAGCACGGAGCACCAGAACACAAAGAGCACGAACGATGAATAACAGCGCTGGCCGATGAATACCAGCAGCGACGCTGTTGCTGCTTATTGGGGCAGACATCAGGGAGTCCAAGCGGCACTGGGGAATGTCACCATGGCATAGAGACGAGGAATCCGATCTGTGAAGGATGTCGGCGTTGGACAGAGGAGCACGGCCGGCGAGCTAGGTGTCAGTGGCCGGATCCGAGCATGAGTGAAGAGCTCGGCCAGCGAACTGTGAATGGCGCAGGATGCCGATGCCTGACCAAGCAACGCGAGAAGCCATGGGAAACGATAAGGGAGCGGCCACAGGGAGGCATGGCCGACGAGCACAGGCAAGCACAATAGGGCGAGCTCGACCTGGGTAGAGGAAGAACGTGATAGGGAGGAAGTGACGTGAAGGAGATGCACACTACAGAAGCCAACAGTGGCTGGATTTTATTTGTACAGATTTTGAGATAGGCCTGGTCGGATAAGGCTAAAGCCTAAAACAACAATGAGATAAGCCTGAGGGAACAGCGGTGTAAGAGATAAGATCAGAGGAAATTTTTGTTTTTGTTTCTTTGAACAAAATCGAACGTATAATAAGGATTTTGGATTAGTTGGATCAAAATAATATTATGTATATAATTTAAACATTAATTTATTTGGTGAATACTCTGGAATCAGATGAATTTTTACCCGTTATTTATGTTCGAATATTTAGATCCGAATGAGAAACACACAGATCAAAGCCAACGAGGTCAGCTTCGATATTGTAAACTGTATTAGATTTGGTTGGATTCAGATAAATATCATCCGCCATCCAAAACCATTATTCTCTGACGTGAATAACATATTGGAAGAACAATTCCAAATATAAACCTCGCACATGAATTTTCTCCAATAACGTGCGCAGTCGGGTTATAGAGTTTAGACACTCTCTAAATTTATTTTCACCCACTCGAGTTATTCACCCAGTACAGAACTTGACGTCTCGAAAGATTCTTAAATTTCAAACTTCGTAAAATATTTAGAATAGTTCAAATGGATAGAAATGTAGGCGACACATGAGATAGTGTTTTAGACGAAATGTCGATGGATAAAACCAAACGACATCAGAGTCGATATATTAAAACTGTGCTTAATTTGATTCGATTCAGAATCTAATAAATTTTATCTGTGGTCTGAACACCTGATTCCATAGTCACAAGCAATTTGTGTGATAATCGGATCTCAATTATAGTTCCTTGATTATCAACCTCGTGCACGATTTCTATCAGACCATGCGCGATTTAGATTATTTTGCCCTGAACAATATGGTCGTCGAGTTCAAATGAATTTGTCCGATATAAAATCATTCGAACGAGTCGGGCTTCCGAATTCGTATTCGTGCGAGCGATGAATTTTAAATAATCACCGGATGCACCGATTTTCGGAACAGCTATGTTCCAAACATCATGAAAATTTAGGAAGAGCCTGGATGGATGAAAATAAAAACGATGTCGCACTTGCGTCCGACGAAACAGATGCGATATAAAAATCACGATAAATGAAGATAATTAGACCTTAGTGACCGTCTGATTTACTGATATCACGTGCTTAAATCCATACTCATTGTCGAGCGGAATATAAACACCTGGGGTGTTACAGCCCTCCCCCCCTTAAAAGAATCTCGTCCCGAGATTCGGAGCGAAAAACTTTTAAGAGTAGAGATGTATATACCCCATGTTCATATCAGTGATAATCGGGAGTCTTTTCCAAATAAGGGCGAGTGTCTTAGGATAAGGTTTCCCTAGTGAACATAACATGTATCGACTTAAGCCAATTTAGAGATGTCCACCAATAGAGACGATGTCCGCCAGAGGAACACATAAGGTTCCATGTGTGCAGCTTGCTTTCTCTGATGACACTGTACTATCTGAGTCTGTTGAGCGAGCGGTAGATATGCGACTTTACCCGAACAGAATCAGATGCAACCTCTTGGGTAAAACACACATAAAGAGGTTTACCAACCAGTGATTACAGGAATTTTATAGCACAGGGGACGGGTATGGATGTCAAATACTGTCGCGGTTAACATATAGCTAACCCAAGAATTCAAGTCCACGAAAGATGGTATAGATTCGAGAGAATCATCAGCGGAGGGACCTATAGATGCGGACTTTGCAACTAGTCCATTTTATCCAGCACTAGTCACAGCTCGACTTGATCACACATGCTGGAAAAGCACACGTGAGGCGATCGAGGCATGACTAGAGCGACGATTAGGTGGTTATTGGTCGACTTAATCTTGATTCTTGTAAGTGCTTTTCTTCAGGGTGGGTTAAACCAGAGTGAGTTTAGACAACTCGACAAACCGATCTTTAAACTCAATCTTTGTTCATAAAGCAGTTACAAGTTAGTAAAACCAACTTGTTGAACTACTTTTGGCATTGAGCAAGTTCTCTCAGTACCATCGGCAGGCCAACGGTCGAGAGTTCACTCATACTAACAGTTGGTCATCCATCTAGGTAGAAATTCATTTGGTTAGGTTGGTTGTCCGTTCTTCCATGCGAGATGAACTGACTTGGTTTGGGAATATAGGGATTAACTAAGGGAGCGAATGAACAAACTCCTGCATCTCCACAGCAGGGGAAAGTCAATCTCCATTTTGAGAGCTAAATAGCTGTTTTCCAACACTAAAAAGCTCCAAGGCTTCACCTTTACACAAAGGATGTAAAGGGAACTTGTATAGGTAGTCACTACCAAAGTCAAGGAAAAAGAGACCACACATAAAAGTGGTATGCCCTTTTGATCCAACAGAGATGATAAATGTTGCTTGATCACTTAGTAAACAACATAGAAATTGTTTCAAGGGAAATGTTTACGGAAGATCACACATCAGTGTAGTTCCACAATGGATCATAACCAGAGACCTCGATACCAGCATGCGCCAAGCAGCATAACCTTGCGTGTACATTCACAAGGGGCTCTCAGTTTCGCTGCGGCACCATAAGTCCTTAATCGTGACACCACTACCGAACTGGCACCAATAACAATCTCACATAGCAAAAACAGATTGTGCCAAGATAACACATTGATATAGTCTCATAATGGATTATAACTACTAATAGTGATACCAGCGCGTGCCGAGCAGCACGACCATGTGTGCGCACACACAGAAGGCCCTCGGTTTCGTCACGGCACCACCGGTTTTAGTCATAACACCATTACCAGACATAACCAATAAGAAATATCGCACAACACAAATAGACTGGGCAAGGGTAATAATATACAAAGAGATACTCCACATGTATGAATAGTTACAAGTAGAGAGCCAAATAGATCATGGCCCAATGAAATGAACAAGGTATGGCCATAACCTAAACTGGGTGGTGAGGGAGTACGATGGAAGACTGTTACTTCAGCCCCAAGCATATCTCTATGCCCATCGCAGCAATTTCAAGGTCACGGATTAGTATCTGATTAGATACGGAGGAAAAATAATCATAAGATTAAGTTGGTATGCCTTTGATAGATATGAGGAAACCAAAGGCATCAAACTAAAGAAAATAATCGGACATGCCTTTCCTAGGTTAGGTTGATAAAGCAACATGGCGATCCTTAAGAACAGGCGAACTGAGTAAGGTACATCAGCTTGCACCAACTGAATAAGGATATAGTTTAGGATGGGGACATGACTCGAGGTTCTTGTTTCAAGTCTGGGTACACTTTAGGTCCAACAAAGAAATTATCTAGGCATTTATTTTTATGTGTTTGGTCATGGAGTGATAACGAAAAACTTTAATTTTGGGTTTAGACAAATAGTTCACCAATATTCTACCGGCACATCAAGCATAAGGGCAAACACATATACACCTAAACATATTATCTAAAGAACGAAGGACAGCTATTTCATTGAAGTCCATACTACAACATTACACCACATTATCTACAATCAATGGTTACTGGAATAAAGATGAGAGAAGCATTTTAGGTGTATAGGTGACAAACATGATGCAACAATCAGGATGCATGCTCGTCCTATACGTCCTCACAAGTTTTTGCCAACATAATGTGGCAATAACGTTCTATATCGGTGGCATACTTATGACTCTCACGGTATTTTGCTAGTCGTCAGCTACACATACGTTTTCGAGGTTAGTGTACCTGCAGAAAATTTCATTACAGCCCATTTTCCCAATGATGCAATTCAAACATGACAGTTTATCACAGTTTATACTCCATATATTGCTATATGGAGGCCAGCTCATCATTAAGCGCCGAGCCACGCAAAGGCGCCGTTGCCACACTTTAACCATAGGGCAACTCATTATGGTAACTCACCTTCTTACCTGAGTGTAGGTACGTCGTTACAAGTACATCACACTTCTCAATATTCCCATGTCTGTATACCCATACACATCCATGGGGTATTGATTCCCAGAAAAGTAAATACTCCACATCGCAGCCTTCATATATACATATGTAAAACATGTATATAATCAAGCGCTTTTTACACTCTTCCCTAGACCGACGGTTGTTCGGTCATGCTCTCACATCTCACCTTACCTTGAGCGTCGATCCATTCAAAACTGAATGGCCTTAAAAATAACAATACACATGAATGCAATACCCACCCGGTTATGGGTTATGGTTTTCAACTAAGCCACCTAATAGTCCTTAGTTTAGGGCTTAACAGAGGATGTCGCTAGCATTATAGTTTTTCAAAGCCAAATAATGTGTTTAGTTGAAAATATGTTTTCTAAAACCAAAACTTTTGTTTTGAAAATACGTATGTGACCGTATATACTTAATCCAGCTCCGATACCAGATGTGGCAGAACCTCCCAAGTTATTGGGCCCACATGCACCTGTCCTTGTCCCGAAGACTTCAGACGGCTATGCATGTGCACCAGATAACTTAATAGGATCTGTCCGATTGCCCCAAGGACATCGGATAAACCACTTACAACCAGAACCGCGGGATTAAGTAACACAAATCACACACACCAATATTTTTGCAGCGGAAATCTTATTACCAAATTTTACAAGTTACAAAAATTTTATATTATTTTATCGGAGTGATTACAAAAGTATAAGTTTGTAATATATGCTAGCTCAAATGACCATCCTCAGTAAGAAGATAAAGACGGGTTATACTTATATAAGAAGGCCGAGCCCACCGGCACTTAACACCATCAAAAGCAGCACAAAGTTAGAACCTGAAAAACAACAGGGAATAAAACCCTGAGTATGGAATTACTCAGCAAGAATTACCCGACTAAAGAAAAGACTCTCAAGGGTATGCTGGATTTGGGAATCAAGGAGAGGCTTTAGCAAGAATCAACTTAGATACTTTTGCAGAAATAGCTTACTAAAGTGAGTCCTTACTTTCAATATTTTAACGCCAGATTAAATATTAATAGACTCTATTTGCATCTGGTCTAATTTCACCATCTCATCAATACAACATCATTTTTATTCATGAGGTTCACATCCTGACTTAGGTTGCAGGTCAGTGATCAAGTCTCCACTCTCCGGGGATATAACGGCGATCCGAATCGATTTACTCAGCTGAGGATCTCTAACCACATGACATATGTAGCACTTAACCCTTGCATATGTCAACCGTTCCCACAGATCCTCCACAACGTGAACCGGTCCGCGCTACCCGGGAGCACAGTACTCCTCCATCCAGCCTCTAGCCAGGAGGGCACACGCTACTCCCACCATCTCCCACGCCTAGTGCGCGGTTGTCTTTTCACGTATGGAATAGCCGGGTTCAAGCTTACCCTGTCCCATTTCCAGGGCATGTGGCCAGTTAAGATAGTCCTTGATCTATCAGGCCTACATACGCATCCAATCCTTAATTGACCTGGACGGAACATCACCTGTTCCTAGCCCAAGTCCCGATTTAAGTACTTCCACCCTTAGGATTGTTTCGTGTTCCTATGGATGAAAAGAGCATCACAGGGAACTTTGCAGTAAGATCCCACCATGCTCCCAATGAAAATATATTCTTGCAGGTAGAAGCCATCCTTCCTCAGGATAACCCCTGAGCTAGGCATCAACGCAAAGGACAAGCTCTATCCACAAGATTTACCTCTAAGCAAGGCTAAGCAATTTTGTAAATCATATTTTGATACTTCATCAGAAGTATCTATAAAGGTATGGATATCAAGGAAGGCAATGCATCAAAGGGTTCCAAGCAACTCCTATAAACCTAATGCACATTTCACTAGACTTAAAGTGTGCGAAAATTATTTAAAAACACAAGGAAGGGGTTGCATGCACCGGGGCTTGCCTGGAATAAACACTACGTTAGTGTTTGTTAGACGACGACCACTTGGCGATCAGCTTTTGTTCCGATACTTGCTCCGTCTGTCCATCTTCAGGTTCGTCCGACTGACGATATCGTCTTGCAGAGATGTCCACTCTCTGCATCATCTTGGGGTTGACTCAGTTCTTGTCCTCCACATCACGTGATTACTTAACGTACCTAAATGATATGCATAATGCACATGAATGAACATAAAGAAGAATAACACCAGATATTACGATGCTACGCAAAAAAGAAATAAAACACTTAATGGTGAGGCCTTATAAACACTATCGACATAATGTTACCTACGACAATCATGCTCTCCCATCTTAGCCAGATATAAATTAAACTACACGACAAGACACTAGGATTAATATCCACGTGTGAAAGCATTTTGTGCCTAACTTTTCATTAACTCAGTGAGACGTGTACCAAAATCGGGAAATCTAAACCAAACATCAATCAACATACAATTAATTTATGAATTAACATTCTACACCCATTAGAACACTAGAGCTACTATTTTATAATTACGAGCATATACATCACATGTTTTCTGTTTAAAAAGGACCTAGCTCGTTTATTAGGAAAATAATAGACCTTATGAGTTTCACCTCTCTTTGACTAAAGCGTACACCGAAACACTAATTACTTAGACTCATTATTTTGGGACGCAAAACTCGAACTATGGACAGAAGCAACTTAACTAATTATTTAAACCACGCTTCTAAATTAACCTTTATAATATCCTAACTAATAAAACATCACAAAACATATATATCTACCAATATACTTATCGCATAAACCTAAAATTCAACTTTAATCTCCACATCAAGTAATAGACAAGAGAATCATCGCAATCGATTCTTCTATTTAATCCTACCATATATCTAGTTGACAAAATAACGAACGAACTCACCATAACTAAACTCGACCCGAAATCTATAGAAGCAGCGACGATCCCAAGTTTAGACATTTTGTCGAGCACTTGGCGGGTGTCGTATTGGACTACGCTCCTTCCACTAATCACACTACTGCGATTTACGCATACATTACCGGCTACATGGACAGCGCAAGCTTACTAAACCGATGAGAAATATTAAAACGAAGAGCGCGACGATAGCTCACCAATAATTTAATCCGCCTCGAAGGCCACGAGCGCAGCTATGATTTCTAATTCCGCCATTACGTCGAACACCTTGTGGATGACGCACGGAGCTATCTTCTCCCATGACACCTAATTACTTTGCAGGGCTGCTGCTAAATCGACGGCGAGGTTGTGAAGGTGGGAATCCAGTCAGGTCGCGTGGACAAGGGCGGTGTCCGGATTGTGCGCCGAGAAAGAGCACGGAGCACCAGAACACAAAGAGCACGAACGATGAATAACAGCGCTGGCCGATGAATACCAGCAGCGACGCTGTTGCTGCTTATTGGGGCAGACATCAGGGAGTCCAAGCGGCACTGGGGAATGTCACCATGGCATAGAGACGAGGAATCCGATCTGTGAAGGATGTCGGCGTTGGACAGAGGAGCACGGCCGGCGAGCTAGGTGTCAGTGGCCGGATCCGAGCATGAGTGAAGAGCTCGGCCAGCGAACTGTGAATGGCGCAGGATGCCGATGCCTGACCAAGCAACGCGAGAAGCCATGGGAAACGATAAGGGAGCGGCCACAGGGAGGCATGGCCGACGAGCACAGGCAAGCACAATAGGGCGAGCTCGACCTGGGTAGAGGAAGAACGTGATAGGGAGGAAGTGACGTGAAGGAGATGCACACTACAGAAGCCAACAGTGGCTGGATTTTATTTGTACAGATTTTGAGATAGGCCTGGTCGGATAAGGCTAAAGCCTAAAACAACAATGAGATAAGCCTGAGGGAACAACGGTGTAAGAGATAAGATCAGAGGAAATTTTTGTTTTTGTTTCTTTGAACAAAATCGAACGTATAATAAGGATTTTGGATTAGTTGGATCAAAATAATATTATGTATATAATTTAAACATTAATTTATTTGGTGAATACTCTGGAATCAGATGAATTTTTACCCGTTATTTATGTTCGAATATTTAGATCCGAACGAGAAACACACAGATCAAAGCCAACGAGATCAGCTTCGATATTGTAAACTGTATTAGATTTGGTTGGATTCAGATAAATATCATCCGCCATCCAAAACCATTATTCTCTGACGTGAATAACATATTGGAAGAACAATTCCAAATATAAACCTCGCACATGAATTTTCTCCAATAACGTGCGCAGTCGGGTTATAGAGTTTAGACACTCTCTAAATTTATTTTCACCCACTCGAGTTATTCACCCAGTACAGAACTTGACGTCTCGAAAGATTCTTAAATTTCAAACTTCGTAAAATATTTAGAATAGTTCAAATGGATAGAAATGTAGGCGACACATGAGATAGTGTTTTAGACGAAATGTCGATGGATAAAACCAAACGACATCAGAGTCGATATATTAAAACTGTGCTTAATTTGATTCGATTCAGAATCTAATAAATTTTATCTGTGGTCTGAACACCTGATTCCATAGTCACAAGCAATTTGTGTGATAATCGGATCTCAATTATAGTTCCTTGATTATCAACCTCGTGCACGATTTCTATCAGACCATGCGCGATTTAGATTATTTTGCCCTGAACAATATGGTCGTCGAGTTCAAATGAATTTGTCCGATATAAAATCATTCGAACGAGTCGGGCTTCCGAATTCGTATTCGTGCGAGCGATGAATTTTAAATAATCACCGGACGCACCGATTTTCGGAACAGCTATGTTCCAAACATCATGAAAATTTAGGAAGAGCCCGGATGGATGAAAATAAAAACGATGTCGCACTTGCGTCCGACGAAACAGATGCGATATAAAAATCACGATAAATGAAGATAATTAGACCTTAGTGACCGTCTGATTTACTGATATCACGTGCTTAAATCCATACTCATTGTCGAGCGGAATATAAACACCTGGGGTGTTACAATCGTCACCCGATGGTGTGGATTGACAAATGGTGGCATGAGGATCAGTGCAAGAGACGACAGATTCATACTATGGAAAAGTGGGCAGCTGTTGCAACTTGGAGCACGAGCCAGAGACGACTCCTCACCAAGAGCTGGCTATAAGATATTTTTTGCAAATACCCCTTAAAACACTATAAGAGCCCCAGATTAAATATCACTGTATATGCCCTAAGAACATGGCAAAAAGAGGAAGGGAGAGATCGGCAACTAAACAAAAAAGGAAAGAAAAATACCAGATCTTCATGCAGATGTGCGTCAAGTTGCACAGGGACAAATGTGCAAGGATTGTGGCTGGACTAGCGGACAGCCTCCTGACGCAAATCTGCGGGATCCCATGGCAGCGTCGATGCAGTGCTTGAAATATATGAGTGTGCCGGAGATGGAAAATATGCCGCCAAATCGCACGGAGTTAACTAACTGACGTGGTTTTAGGAACTGCTGTTGGAGTTTAAAAAATTGTTAGATAATCTATATCTATACTATCTATTAAGACAATAGTGTAGACCATAGTTATGCCCCCGCCCCTGTCCTCCTCGCGTCCGTGCCGCCAGCTCCATTTGCTCTTCCCGCGATGCGCTCGCACGCGTCGCCGCCCCCGGCCCACGATTGCCCCCCTCCCCGTCACCACCTCGCCGTGGTGTACCCCGTCCTCGGCGCCGCCACCCTGCACCCCGTCCAGGATCGGCTCTTCCACCGCTCCCTCCTAGAGATGAGCGCTCGCCTAGGATTAGGCGTCCGACGAGACCGCTGGAAGAAGGGGGCCGCAGAGATGAGCAGGAACGCGTTCAAGTTGTGGATGTCGATGGTGTGGAGTCTCTGAATGTACATCTAGTGTGGGGCCACCCGGCGCCTCTACCGCCACGCGCTCGAGGCCATGCGTCTTAGTCGCTGCAACCGCACCATCGAGCATTGCATCACGCCATCGCTGCTCGGAATGCTCACCTAGGTGAAGCTCCTAATCGCCATTGAGACCGAGGAGATGTACATCCCCTCCATGTGGAGGCCTACCGGTGGCTGCGGGACTGGATTCTCACCCAATTCGTTTACCTCCCCATGGATTAAAGCAAGAGAAGCCATGCAGTGTAAATTTTATACGAGCGGAAGGAGGAGAGGGATCAATACTGTGCCTAGAGCTTGCGGTTCAAAGTTGTGGGCTCGTGGCTTGTGAGCTTTTCTGACGTTGATGCTTGTTGCGTGGTTGGTTGGTGCCTGCAGTGGAGGTTGAAGGAGGGCTCATCAACGCCATCACTGTCGGAGACTACCGGAGCTTTGTGCTCTGTTGACCGCTCTTGAAATACGGGGTCATCATCATTATGCCCAGCCTCATCGACGTGTATGCATCTCACACAGTCATACTAATCAACTGATGGATGGAGATTAGGCATGCCCAAGATGGCGTTGTAAACAGCGACGCACTCTTCCAGTTTTAATTCCTTTTTACCCATGGTCTGATTGATGGTCCTAATGATTAATTCCTTCAGGCATGCCCATCTGGATGAGCCTGGACGTGCCGAGTGGGAAGGCTTCTCCATTGGTACAAGAGCAGCTGCGACAGGTGTGAACCCACTTCAGCCTGCAGCTAGCTGGTTACTCATAGTAACCAATTACCACTAAAGTATAGTTATGGCAGTGGTTCTCTTGTGCACCCGTATGTACACCCTTACAGAGCATGGGCATGGCCTCAGGCCAATCCGTCAAGAGCAAGCAGATCAAACAACAAGCTTACAATGCATAGTTTCTCTCTAGCAACAAGTTTAGTTTAATCTCATCGCAGACCACGGCGCTGAGGTGAATGGTTGGATGATTCTCTCCGTTCTGTTCGCATTTTGAACAAAGATTCGAATATGACATAAGTGCAAACTCCAGCTGATGGTTCTAAATGTTCATGATAGAAAAAAATGTATGGCGCATGGATTTCTATCCTAAGGATGCGCAATCGATCACCATTAGAAAGATGCAGCTCCTGCTCCAATTGCTTCAGAACAGGTGCAAACTCATGGCAATTCTGAGAGGACATGTAAGAAGATCATACACTAATTCTTCACTTCCTTTATACAGTTCAATTCTCCATTTGTTCCACTGCACCGGCATTCATTTCTGACAAACCCATCTCATAATAGCGTTTGAAGTATCCAAGAATTTTAGTTCTCTGCTCTTGAAAAAGATTCCTGCAGTTGGCAACATGTTCAAGGCATTCATCAAAGAGTGGTTGACCTAAGAGGAATTGATCAAAATACATTTCTTGGAAATCCATCACAACTTCCCCTTGAACCTTGAGTTGTGTTTTCGGAAAGATAGCATCAATCATAGCACAAAAGTATGGACCTGTTGACTTCATTTAATTCTTCTCTTTACACACGCACTACGTCTTTGCTTATGAACATTGCACGCCATGTTCAATAACATTTCTGTTCCTTTTTCTTTTCCAAATAAATTCTACATATCTAAATGATACACATTTTTGTTCAATGATACAATATACAATTATGTGGAATATATTCAAGGATGTCAATATTCTGAAATCCATCTTTATATTATATTAGTGCCACAAAAATCCCCTTATAGAGACCAAAGTTAGTACTATATTTTTATTTTGGATATGATAATCGCTATCGTATTATACTTTAAGTAGGAGTGCTGGAACTGGAACTGATGCATGCCATTTTACGTTTTTAACTATATGTATTCTGTATCATGGCATATTCAAGCTACTTAATTCAATTAAAGGCTCAAAAAGCATTCAGTGTAAAACAAGATTCATATGGGTGTAACTCTGTTAGCCTATTATAGTTGTTCAGGCCTTAGATAGCATCCATTATTGTTTTTTCACATTCGGCTATTTTAATGTTATTAGTTTTGCTGCACACTGGAAGCTCATTATGTCCACAGCAAGAGCACACCAAATATTTTTTCGCAAACACGCAAGAGAGTTGAGTATCTTTATATTAAGAAGAAAAAGAAGGGTACAAGATCCAAAATAGATCGAGATATAAGGAATCGTCTTACGTCTGCCAAAAAAGACCGAGATAGTGTTTTCAGTGAGCAACAAAATAGAACCAGTTTCAAAGGTCTGTGCGGTGGAGCAACATGCCTTCCTTTTTTTATCTTTTATTACATATTGTAGCAGTTTATTTTCAAAAGTTTATGGGTTCTATGCAACGAACCTACCTATGTCACATGTTAATTCCATCATGGAGTTTTATTTTTTTATCCCGTACCTATCGATATCCCCACGGGATAATGAGACTAAAAGTGGATAAAGGAGAGAGAAGCAAAGCAGTCTTCATAATTGAATTGATTTATTATTTTAACAATTGCTTGCAGGTAGTGAGGTCCTCGATTGATTGAGCGATTATAAGAACTGTTACTGCAATGGTCGCCAATATGTTGCCATCACCATGGATCTCGGTGTTCATGCTCCTTCTCAACCACCCGTAGCTCCTCACCCCATCCCCCGTTGGCAACCAACCCCCGCTCGAGATGCGCCCCACGAATCAGTCGCAACAACTAGCCTGCCTCACGAGTATGGATCGCGCCCCTACCTTCTTCCTCCCCTCGCGCAACTATAAATGGCATTGCCTATTGCGAGATAAAAATAAATTTAATATCAAAGTAAACACATGATCTATATTAAATATTAAAGTGATAAGAATAAATTATACTTCATCTTAGCCAAAAGTCCGAGAAAGGTATGGGTTGAAAATGCGTCTGGCCCCTCTTTTTTATAACTCGCTCGATCGCTCATCCTTCTTCAGCTAGCAAGCTAGGTGGTACTATGTGAGAGCGATGTGCTACGTGTGGCTTCCTGTCGTGTTTTGGCTTGGGTGGATTCACATAATCCATTTATGATGTAACAACCTATTAGGCTCATTTGTCTGACCTCCGCGACAGGACTCCACGACCTCAACAACCTTGCCGCTCTGTCCAGCTGTATCGATCATCAACAACTCTATCGTTCACTTTTCCTTTGCCTATATTGCTTTATCAGAGCGGAGCGTCGGCCATAGCGAGGTGGGGAGCGGCCTTGCCTCCCCCTCCTCCGGATAGTCGTAGCGAGGTTGAGCATTGGAGACCGGAGTCCTCTATTGTGGCTATAAGGAAAATGGACCCCAGGCCTTTTTGGCTAATTGAGTTTTGGTGTTTGATGAACAACACAATCAGTGAACTAATAAGTCTTCTAGTGTTTGTGTTTGTAGTTCACAGGATGCGAAGAGAATTGGACCAAGGCAATGAGGATGCAACACCTCAAAAGAAGACATAAAAAGATGCGTAGGAGTCCAATACTCAAGAACAAAGAAGCCCAAAGAAATCAGCGAAGAATTCCAAGGAAAAGGGCTGTCAGCCAGCGCCTGGTGGCGCACCGGACATGCTACAGCGCAGTGTCCGGTGTGCACCGGACTGTCCGGTGAAGTCCCGGACAGTCTGCGCAGAGAGGTCGCAGGCAGGCGCTCTCTGGCTGTAGCACCGGACTGTCCGGTGTGCACCGGACTGTCCGGTGTGCCAACGGGCAGACGGCAACGGTCGAATCCAACGGTCGGATCCAACGGTCGACTGCTACAGGCGCCAACGGTCGGCTGACGTGGCGGCACCGGACATGCTACAGTGCAGTGTCCGGTGTGCACCGGACTGTCCGGTGCACCCGACGACAGAAAGCTGCTGCTTTCTGTCCAACGGCTAGTTGGGGGCTTGGAGGCTATAAATACCACCCCAACCGGCTATTCTCAAGTGTGAGAGCCCAAGCAACATACCAAGACACATAGTGCATATTTCCAAGAGCTCAAACACCCAAGTGCTTAATAGAATCACTCGGTGATTAGCGTAGGTGCTTTGCGAAGTGCTTAGGTTAGTTAGACCGCTTTAGCGCTTGCTCTAGGTGAATCCTAGTTAGTTGAGTGAGTTTTGTAAAACCACACAACCCCTCGGCTCTTGCGTGAGTCGTTGTAATTGTACCGTGTGGGGCGAGAGTCTTGCGAGACTGTGACAACTGCGTTTGTGTCACGGCCGCCACCGTGTACCGGAGGGAACGAGGCCCGCGGCGTTTCGGCCGGAAGCTCGATAGTGGAGACGGCGGGGAGCGTCCGAGAGGAGCCGGAAGCGGAGCACCACTTGCGCGTGGACAAGGCCCGCGGCTCTCTACGGAGTTACTCGACCGTGGTGCTTGGCCCTCGCGTGGGCTTCCCTTTGCGTAGGGGCACCAACGAGGATTAGTCGGGACCTTGCGTGGTTCCGGATACCTCGGTAAAAATACCGGCGTCATCCACGAGAGTTTGCTTCTCTACTTAGCTCTTTACATTCCGCATTTATATTAAGCATTTAAGTTTCAATCTTGTAGTCATACATATTTAGTATAGATTGAAACTTAGCCTTTTGCGGTAGAGATAGCAACACTTAGACAAAACCTAGTTTGCACATTCTAGTTTTGATTATTTGCATAGGTTTTGCTCTAGGGATTTAATTGTGGCCTAGTTTAGTAAAAGTTTTAGAAGTCCTAATTCACCCCCCCCCTCTTAGGCGTCACCCGTTTCCTACAATTGGTATCAGAGCCCGGTTTGGCTCATTTGAAACGCTTTAGCTTCACCGCTAAAAGAGCCGACGCTTTTTAGAGGAAGGGATGGATACCCATAGGCCACCACACTTCGACGGCACTAACTTCCCATATTATAGTGCTAGAATGGCTTGTTACCTAGAGGCCGTTGATCTAGGTGTTTGGAGAGTCACTCGTGACGGGATGAAACCCCTCAAAAATCCCGAGAAACCCACCACGAGTGAAGAGAAAGAAATTCATTTAAATGCTAGAGCCAAAAATTGCTTGTATGAATCTCTTAGCATGGATATTTTTAATCAAGTATTTACCTTGAAAACTGCTAATGAGATTTGGCTAAAATTGCATGAGCTCCATGACGGCACATCCAATGTCCGTGAGCAAAAACATTGCCTAGTCTTAAATGAGTATAATTCTTTTGCCATGAAAGATGATGAGCTTGTTAGAGACATGTATTCTCGTTTGAATCTAATTATCAATGAGCTCAACTCTATTGGCATTAATAAGCTAGGTGATGCGGACATTGTGAGGAAGATTATCTCCCTGCTACCACAACAAAGATATGGGAGCATCATCACCATCCTTCACAACATGGAGGACTTGAGCAACATGACCCCGACCATTGTGATTGGGAAAATCGCGGCCTTTGAGATGTCGCGAAAAATGAGTCGGGGAGAGGAGCCAACTTCCTCAAGGCCATATGCTTTTGCATGTGATGAAAGGAAGGGCAAAAAGAAGGCTCCCACTCCAAGTTCCTCAAGTGAAGAAGAGGAAGAAGAAGAAAGTGATGATGATGAAGATAATCAACCATGCACATCATCCTCCGAGGACGAAGAAACAATCCGACGCGTCGGAAAGGTAATGAGGATGATCCGCAAGATTAATCTAATGGGTGTGCCCCTGCAGGTCGAGGATCTTCTCTTTAACATTGACAGGAAAAAGCAAAGGAAGAGAGGATGCTTCGCATGTGGGGAGAAGGGCCACTTCAGGGACAACTGTCCAAATATGGCCAAGCCCAAAAAGGAGAGGAGCAAAGGCAAGGCGCTAACAAGTGTTAGAACTTGGGATGATTCTTCAAGTGAAGATGAACCTCCAAGGACGCGCAGCCACCGGTCCTCGTCACGATCATCACGGTCATCACACAAATGCCTTATGGCAAGAGGTAACAAAAGCATTCCATCCTCTAGTGATGAAAGTAGTAGTGATGATGAAGGCGAGGGAAAGGCCTCTCTAGAAGAGCTTGCGGAAGCCGTTAATTTTTTTCAGGATGTTTGCACTAAGCAAAAGGCTCAACTTAAAACTTTGAAAAATAAGTTGGTTAGCTCTCAAAATGATTACAAAGGTTTGCTAGAAAAATTTGAAACTTTTGCAAACTTAAATAGTGAGCTATCAACTAAAATTGAGCTATTAGAATCTAGTGCTCCATCCACTGCTACCGATGATAGCCTTATTAAAAAGAATGAAAAACTTAAGGCTAAGTTAGCTAGCTCCCAAGAAGCTATTGAAAATTTGCTAGAGAAAATGGAAATTCTTAGCATACACAATAATGAGCTAACTACTAAGCTAGAAAACATTGGTAGCACCCCAGCAGCATCTTTAGTTGAAATACCTGAAATAATTAAGAAAGATGCTTCTACTTCCTGCTTTGATTTAATTGATGATTCTAACCCCTGCAACCAAGTCGTTGTTGAGAATATTGTTGTAGAGACATGTTCGGATGAGGTTGCAAAGGAAAATGAACAATTAAAGCAAGAAGTGGCTCGCCTTGGCAAGGCTTTGTATGACAAGAAAGGCAAAGCCAAACAAATCCGACCTCCACAGGATAACACCACTGCGGGAGTGAACAAGCTTGTAGAGGGAGAAACTGTGATTTGTAGGCTATGCCACAAGGAAGGCCACAAGTCTTTCCAATGCAAGGCGATGACCGGGGATAAACAAAGGCAAAAGCTCAAGCAAAAGCCATCAAGCAAAATCTCCAACACCTACATCAAAAAGGTGAACAAAAAGGATGCTACACCATATTTGATCAAGAAGAAAAAGAACGGAAAGGTGATAGCAATCAAGGCCAACAAGCAAGCCAACGAAGGAAAGGGGGCCAAACGCATCTGGGTGCCAAAGGAGATAATTTCAACCATGAAAAGCACCAAGAAGGTTTGGATCCCGAGAGGGAAGTGAGTGGACCGAAGATCTTCGGGAAATTTGGAGACTTGGCTAAATTGGGATGTATATCATGGGATACATCATATTGGATCAAGTTTATTGCCAAGTGGGTTAGTGAAAATTTTGGACCCAAATTTCCCACCCATGACTAAGGTAACTAGTTTTATTGTATTTCTCATTTTTAGATATGCGTATCTATTTACCTTGTATCTAGTTTACCTTTCTTGCCTAGTATTACATGTGTTATGTACTTTTGTTTAAAATCATGCATACTGGGTAAAGCACATGGTAGGATTGCTTGCTTTCAATTCATATACTTAAGCAAACCTACATGGTTTAAAATGTTTATTTAAGCATGGCACATAGCTTCTATACCACTCCATAGTAAATGATGCATCAATTGACAATTTGGATTTCTACAGTTGTATCATTTAACTTATATGTGCCAAAGTTTGGATTATGGATAATTTGCCCCTCTTGATATCAAATCAAAGTGCATGTCTCCTACAAGTATTCAAAACTTGTATGCACACCTTTAGGGGGAGGTTACTCTATAATCTAACACTTTGAGACTAACACCTTTTCAAGTCTATTTCATGTGATAGTCTCATTGTAAGGAAAATGAAGTCCCCGGAGAAAGACAACAATCTTCCACTGCAAAATCTCCAAGAACTCTTATGTCTCTCAAGCTCACCATTGACTTTCAATTGGTATCTTTTGAGACTACATTCAGTATCATTTACATGTCTTCTCCAATATTTGATTAGACTATATTTCATATCATATGCTTCCATGTTGCAAAAATGCATAAGTAGTTAACTCATATTCTGTTACCTATGCATAAGGGAAGTTAGTCTTTTCAAATCATGTCTTGCACCTCTTATTTTCACATGCTTTTTCCTAAGTAGAGGATCTCTGTCAGGGGGAGTTTTTCTTCATCTCTAAGGGGAGAAAAACTCTTTCTAAAGGAGAGTACTCATTTAGGGGGAGTAATCTTTTGAGGACTCCTTCAAGTGGTATCATTCACATAGTTTATTTTAATATCCTTCTAGTGATATCATTTGATACAATTCTTGATGAGGGCAAGCTTTTATTTACCTCCTACATGCTTTTAATGTCTTCCTTTTCGGTGGTTGATGCCAAAGGGGGAGAAGTTTAGGGACCAAAGCAATGAAAACCATATCAAACACCAAACACCACACATTTCAAATTTTATATCTTCAAATAAGTTCTACAAGTGGTTTTGGTTATTTGGTCCAAAAATAGGAAGTAAGTGAATTATGGAGTTAGGGGGAGGCTTAAGTCCATAATATCACATTGTGGGGACAATCATGCATCTTAGCAAGTAGAATGCATATTTTCATTCAAATACTTGTATTATTTGATTGCTTTAGTTGTGTTGTCATCAATCACCAAAAAGGGGGAGATTGTAAGGAAAATGGACCCCAGGCCTTTTTGGCTAATTGAGTTTTGGTGTTTGATGAACAACACAATCAGTGAACTAATAAGTCTTCTAGTGTTTGTGTTTGTAGTTCACAGGATGCGAAGAGAATTGGACCAAGGCAATGAGGATGCAACACCTCAAAAGAAGACATAAAAAGATGCGTAGGAGTCCAATACTCAAGAACAAAGAAGCCCAAAGAAATCAGCGAAGAATTCCAAGGAAAAGGGCTGTCAGCCAGCGCCTGGTGGCGCACCGGACATGCTACAGCGCAGTGTCCGGTGTGCACCGGACTGTCCGGTGAAGTCCCGGACAGTCTGCGCAGAGAGGTCGCAGGCAGGCGCTCTCTGGCTGTAGCACCGGACTGTCCGGTGTGCACCGGACTGTCCGGTGTGCCAACGGGCAGACGGCAACGGTCGAATCCAACGGTCGGATCCAACGGTCGACTGCTACAGGCGCCAACGGTCGGCTGACGTGGCGGCACCGGACATGCTACAGTGCAGTGTCCGGTGTGCACCGGACTGTCCGGTGCACCCGACGACAGAAAGCTGCTGCTTTCTGTCCAACGGCTAGTTGGGGGCTTGGAGGCTATAAATACCACCCCAACCGGCTATTCTCAAGTGTGAGAGCCCAAGCAACATACCAAGACACATAGTGCATATTTCCAAGAGCTCAAACACCCAAGTGCTTAATAGAATCACTCGGTGATTAGCGTAGGTGCTTTGCGAAGTGCTTAGGTTAGTTAGACCGCTTTAGCGCTTGCTCTAGGTGAATCCTAGTTAGTTGAGTGAGTTTTGTAAAACCACACAACCCCTCGGCTCTTGCGTGAGTCGTTGTAATTGTACCGTGTGGGGCGAGAGTCTTGCGAGACTGTGACAACTGCGTTTGTGTCACGGCCGCCACCGTGTACCGGAGGGAACGAGGCCCGCGGCGTTTCGGCCGGAAGCTCGATAGTGGAGACGGCGGGGAGCGTCCGAGAGGAGCCGGAAGCGGAGCACCACTTGCGCGTGGAGAAGGCCCGCGACTCTCTACGGAGTTACTCGACCGTGGTGCTTGGCCCTCGCGTGGGCTTCCCTTTGCGTAGGGGCACCAACGAGGATTAGTCGGGACCTTGCGTGGTTCCGGATACCTCGGTAAAAATACCGGCGTCATCCACGAGAGTTTGCTTCTCTACTTAGCTCTTTACATTCCGCATTTATATTAAGCATTTAAGTTTCAATCTTGTAGTCATACATATTTAGTATAGATTGAAACTTAGCCTTTTGCGGTAGAGATAGCAACACTTAGACAAAACCTAGTTTGCACATTCTAGTTTTGATTATTTGCATAGGTTTTGCTCTAGGGATTTAATTGTGGCCTAGTTTAGTAAAAGTTTTAGAAGTCCTAATTCACCCCCCCTCTTAGGCGTCACCCGTTTCCTACAGTGGCATTGGGCACGATCACGCTATGCAGCAGGAACACGTTCTCGCCACGACTCCACCCTCCTCGTGGACGAAGAATGATATCTATGTTTTACAGTAATTTTTTACTTCTGTGACAACGCACGGGTATGGACCTAGTAATTAACTTAAATTAGGTCCTATTTTATTTTTAAGCCTTAATTATAGGAGTCCCTTTTGAGATAGTCTAACGTGATGTCATAGGATGATTGTCTTCTGTTCTGTCTGGCAGTTTTTTTTTTTTTTTTTGAGATCCGATTAGCGATCAAGGCTAGAATTGTTTATCGCTCGCGGGCGGGAAGTGTGGTGATGCGTCTCGATCCGCGCACCGCTTGGGCTTCTCGTAGGAGTACTGCTCAGCCTGTCACCGTCAGCGTATGTTCTTGTGCCATTTCCTATTTTTACTCCAAGTCCACTAGGGATCCTATCCAGATTCGTGGGGACACTCTCTTCGAGTTCCAGGCTTCCAAGGTCCAACCTTCTCCTCTCTGAGGCCGTAGCATTTGTCTGGTTGGATTGGGTTGTTCCGCTTGGGTAGCCGGGTGGGATCGGAATCTGTGTGGCACCCATGGCGGCGGTCGAGGGGACGAAGAAGAAGGTAATCATCGACACCGACCCCGGAATTGGTAGGTACCCGTCCTTGCGATTGCAATCATCGTCTTGGCTGTAGGTCGATGGTGCTTCTTCTTGTTGTGGCGTTCGGATCGCAGTCCACTAACCGAACCGAACCACTGTTCGACGGAGCAGATGACGCGATGGCCATCTTCTTGGCGCTGCGGTCGCCGGAGCTGGAGGTGCTGGGCCTCACCACTACCTTCGGCAACGTCCACACCGCCCTCGCCACGCGCAACGCGCTCCACCTGGTGCCGCCGCCTACCTTCCTTCCTCTCTCTCCCCCCACCCTGCTGGCCTGTTCCGCGCCCACTCCGACCGCGGCTCACATTTGCTTCTGATGTGTGTGCTTCAGCTGGAGGCTGTTGGCAGGACTGACATCCCCGTGGCAGAGGGATCCCATCTAACGATCAAGGTAGCTATCAGCGTCTCTTTGTTTCTGCTACCATGCTGAATCGATGTTCAATTGTCAACGTTGCAGCGCCCTCATCAAACACAGGGGGAAAATCCAAAGAATTGCAGTGATCTAGCAAAGCCACAAACAGTTGAGATTGAGGGAACGCCATCGCAAGGTTTTCAAATCGGCGAGAGGATCCTACCTGCGTGTTCATCAGCAGCTTTCAACAAGGCTATTTGTTCGTTCGTTTACTGTGTCATCTGAATTACTTCTTTTTTTTTCTTTCTTTCCTTTTCCCCTCTGTACAGAAAGCCACCAAATTGAGGATCGCAAGCTTCGTCCACGGTTCAGACGGTCTGGGAAACCAGGACTTCCCTCCACCAGCTACCAAGCCTATAGATCAGTCTGCTGCTGCCTTCTTGGTTGAGCAGGCAAATCTGTACCCTGGTCAAGTTAGCGTTGTCGCCCTCGGCCCACTTACCAACCTTGCTCTGGTCTGCTCTCCTCTCATCTCCTTCGTGGTTTCGTTAACCAGTACAGTTTCTGGCTTCTTTAAGTTGATCTTTTTTTTTTTGGCAATCTCTGGTTACCCAGGCAGTCGAGCTTGACCCTGCGTTCCCGGAGAAGATAGGGCAGATTATTATTCTTGGCGGTGCGTATTCAGTTAATGGAAACGTGAACCCTGCAGCTGAGGCGAATGTGAGGGTTTCTCTCTTAATTTCTCTGATACATTCTGTAGTCCTTAGTTATCATTTGCTTGAGTCATCAATAATGGGTTCATGTTTATTCACAGATCTTTGGGGATCCCGACGCTGCAGATATCGTGTTCACCTGCGGCGCTGATATTTTGGCCGTGGGACTAAATGTAACCCACCAAGTGGTTCTAACCGGTAATTCTGCTGCATTTAAGGCTTACATTCTTTCTGCTCAGGATGTAGGCTGCATCAAGATCACAGACCAACGAGTATTAGAGAATGCAAGTACAATCATAATGGGTCTAACATGCTACATGTACCTTCTAATTTCATCTTACCCCACTATGACCATCACAAGATCAGAGCTGAAAACAGCTACAGTTTGCTGCGTTATTACATCTGCGGTTTTCGATTTTGCAGATACTGATAGAATTCTTCTTGTATAACCTACTTCTCACTAGTCAATTGCAACACATTCATAAAAAAAGAACTTTGCAATATTACCAAATTGAAAGAGCAATTTCGCAGGCACGGTGCACTGCACATTGACCTTCGGTTCTTCTGCAGTATGATGTGTGAGTGTGTGACTTGTGATTGCTTTGCTAGCGGATTAGATCAAATTTATCGAAATGACAAGTAATCAAGATCTTGAACAATTTGAATTGTAGGCTATTTGGAAGTGGCCCAACCTGCCATGTATCACAACCCGATTTCCCTTGGTGCCTTGACACACATTCACACACACTGACACACCCCCCCTCCTGTTGTTGCAGATGCTGACCGGGAGAAGCTTGAGCAGTGTGACAGCAAATACGCCCGCTACTTGTGCAAGCTAATGGGCGTTTATTTTGATTACCACAGGGACGCCTACTTCATAAAAGGTTCGTATACATTAGTGTCATGCAAGGAAAGGCAAAAACTGGTTCTGTCGAACTACTTGTACTTGCAGCGGGGACAGAGTCGGATGCTGTGTAACCTTGTGAACTTTGACCTTCACGTTGAGATGTTTACAGGAGCGTATCTTCACGATCCAACGACGGTTATTGCTGCGGTGAACCCATCGCTGCTGACTTACACAGAAGGCGTTGTGAGGGTACAGACGGTCGGGATCACCAAGGGCCTTACTGTTTTCGACAACACCAAGAAAAGGTTAGGCCACTCTCTTTGTGTCTCTCAGAAAGCCATGTCGCTGAAATAGGAGCAGTAGATAGGTTTTGATTTCCCTCTAATCATATCTCGTACTTTTATTATAGCGCGCTTGTGAATTCGATCCGTTCTTAAGTCCTGACGCCTGTTGTGAGTTCACTTTTGCCATGGTATACGATTGGCTCTGGTCGAATGGGGGAGGATTCAGTCTGGTGCGCTGAGCATCCCGAGTGCGTTTGCAGGTACGGAGAGATCACAGCCTGGAGTGGCATGCCCACCGTGAAGGTCGCTGTCACCGTCGATGCCCCTGCCGTGGTAGAGCTGATAGTGCAGAGGCTGATGACCGATGACTAGCAACAACGCCACCAGCTGATCCGGCCGCGTTGTCATTAGAACACGAGAATGCATTGCGTTGCATTGCATTGCATGTGGTTATGTGCGTGCTTGGTGTTTACGTACAGTTTATATATATGCTTGATACGTTTGCTGACGCTTCTGAGAGAACATGGTTAAATTAAATTAAACTTGATTAAATGAAATTGCCACCTGATGATGCCAGATATTGCTCCGCCTATAGTATTGCACGAGACGAGGTTATAACTGTAAGATGAATGAAAAAACCGAAATTATTGGACGAGTCGCTCCGATCCGGAGCGGATGAGAGTGTTTTGTTCAGATGGCGGCGAGCTGGCTGATGTTGATGGGGTAAACTTCGGCGGTGGAGTTGGAGCCGAAGGCCTTGGCGGCGTAGATCCTGTGGGCCGCCTCCGTGGGGTGGAAGGCGTCCCAGAACATGTACTTGCCGCGGTCGTCGCAGGGCCGCTGCAGGGGCAGGCACGTGATCTGGCCGTTGTTCCGGCCCACGCCGCAGCAGCCGCGGTCGAGCACGGCGAACCCGTGCGCGGCGGCGTTCGCCATGAGGTCCTTGCCGCTCTGCACGGTGTCCAGGAAGACGAGCTTGGCCCCGCGCAGGCCGCCGCGGTTGTTGAGGCGCTTCACCATGGCCAGAAGGCCCCTGTTGTAGATGTCGATCGCGCTGTTGATCGTCTCGTTGCATGACCCGCCGGCAGGCGCTGGGTTCGTGGTGCCGGTGCCGGTGCGGCTGCCACTACTGTTTCCGTTGCCATTGCCACCGTCTGCGTTGCCATTGCCATTGCCACCGTCTGCGTATGGCGGTGGCATCGACGGTGATCTCCAGCCGTTGTCGTTGTCGCCGCCGCCGTTGCCGCCACCGCCTCCTCCACCGACGCCTCCACCGCCACCTATGCCAATGGATATAGCAATGTCTTCTTGGCTAGCAGCGGATTGGTTATTGTTAGGCCCAGACGGCCGGCTGTCGTCGTCGTTCATCCTAGCGAGCTCGTAAGGGATGCACCCGATGAGGCCGACGCCGGCGATGACGAACTTCCGGGCGCCGAGGCCGTGGAGCTGGGTGATCTGGGTGGAGTAGCCCTGGAGGAGGAGCGCGGCGTAGTCGCGCGGGCTGTACCTGCGCGCGGTGTCGTAGTAGTCGGGCATGAAGTAGTTGTTGAGGTAGTCGTTGCTGCCCATGCCGACGTAGAAGATGCAGCGCCCCAGGTGGTCCGCCAGCTTCGTGGCGTTGCCGCGGAACTCCGACCTGTTCCCCATGTCGCTCACCGCCGCGCGGAAGTGGTCCACCTGCTCCGAGAACGGGTAGTGCCCGCCCTGCCATTGCCACGACAATAAAACCACAAAAGCAAGCACTTGATGAGCTACTATATGTATACACACACATGCATAGAGCTCGATCGTGTGACTGACCAGGTTGTTTCCTGTGTCGGGCAGGATGCCGGAGGCCCCCGACGCGAAGTTGACGCCGCGGGGGAGGTCCTCCGGGCGCGCCGTGGCGTAGGGCGGGAGGAGCGGCGGGCGGAGGCGGAGCATGTCGGAGATGAAGTCGACCATGGTGCGGCCGTTGGTGAAGCGGCCGGGCGGGCCCTCGTGGAAGTCGATGCCGTAGGGGCGGTAGTTGGCCCGGGCCAGGCTCAGGATGTTGTTGTTGTTCCCGTTGTCCACCAGCGAATCGCCGAAGACGTACATGCACGGCGCCAGCGACTGCGGCTGCTGCTGCCAGCCCCACGCGGCCGCGCCGCTCGTGGTCACCGCTGCGACCACGGCAACGGTGAGCGCCAGCCTCCCGTACTCGTCCATCTCTCTCTCTCTCTCTCCGGCTGAAGAACCTCGTTCCGTTCGTCGACTGCTACGTGCTGATTGATCCAGTATTTATATATAGTTGGCTCTCGATCCATCCCTACTAGATAGTTACTGCTCCCAACAGCTAGCTAGGCGGGTGGGTTGGAAGTTGAACCGATGAATATAAACTTGTAGTAGCTCGTGAAACGCTGACGGATGGACCGGACCGGACCGGATCGCGCTTTTGTGTTTTGTCACAGGGAATGGTTCAGAAAGCTGGTAGGAACATCTGAAACAGGGGATACAACAGTAGCTTTGCTCGTTGGACGCGACGCGATACCGTTGGTGGGTAACGACTCACGGATTCATGCATAGCAGCAATAAGTTTGTTGCAGTAGTAAAGTGTGGCACGTTACGAAAGACTCTGTCGAGCTCGAGTCCAATTTCGAGGACCGCTGATATATTTTGTTCCCTATGTAAAGTAGAGTTGGATGGTATTATACATGTCCATTTGGGTGTGTTGTGTCGATGACATGGATACAACATGACTTAGCCAGGCTAAGGTCAGGCATGGCACGCTGTCATGCCATGCCCAGCTATGGCACGATATGGGTGTGTTGTGTCGATCCCTACATTATGTAAGGTTATCTTCGAGGGTGTCCAACAACCAACGTACAACTTATCTCCGACGGTTATTCTGATAGCCGTCGTAAGTAAGCTTATGTCCGATCAGGGGCGAGTCCAGAATTTGAAGTATGGGTATTCAAATTTTTAGTACAACATTTTTTTGACAATCTAAAATCACATTATTGTACTGTTTGATGAATTGCACATAGAGAAATTAAGAGGAAAGTTTAGAAAAAATAGATGTAAAATAGTATGATCTTATACTTTTTATAATATTTTAGTATATATACATAACATATACATGTATACATATTTTTTACCAAAAATAATGGGTACTCAATTGAATACCCTTACTTGCATGTAGGCTCGCCCCTGTGTCCGATGGAAGTTAGAACAGCCGTCATAGATTATTTATTTCATGGTAACCGTGTCCAACGCCGTTTCGATTTTTTACACTATTCATCTTCCTCCCGCGCGCAGGTCGCTCTCTGTCCGCGCCATCGCCATCGCCTCACCGACACGCTCGCTGTCGTCACCTCGCCACCGCGCCCTCGCGCTTCGCCGGCTCGCTCGCTGCCTTCATCTGCCGTCGTGGTCTCCGTCGAGGCCACCGCCGCACAAGCCTATCGTCGTCCCCGGCTGCCCAACCTCACCCGTGTCTGGTGCCTCCCTCGCTACTCGTGCCTCCATCGTTCGTCCCTATGACTCCTCGCCAAAGGCATAGCCACAACCACCGCTAGGTGAGTATCCTTTTTCTTAGAATTGTATGTATGTGTTGTTTGTTTATTTTGTTGTGTCTGAAAGGGAAATAGTCTCAAACATTTTCTATAATCAATTTTGGTGTTTGACGACCATCACAAACTTTGTGGACTAACCAGTTTGCCTAGTTGATCATTTCACAGGTGCATAAGTGATAGTCGCCTAGAGGGGGGGGTGAATAGGGCGAAACTGAAATTTACAAAAATAATCACAACTACAAGCCGGGTTAGCGTTAGTAATAAAGAAACGAGTCCGCGAGAGAGGGCGCAAAACAAATCGCAAGCAAATAAGAGTGTGACACGAGGATTTGTTTTACCGAGGTTCGGTTCTCGCAAACCTACTCCCCGTTGAGGAGGCCACAAAGGCCGGGTCTCTTTCAACCCTTCCCTCTCTCAAACGATCCCACGGATCGAGTGAGCTTTCTCTTCTTCTCAATCAACCGGGAACAAAAACTTCCCCGCAAGGGCCACCACACAATTTGGTGCCTCTTGCCTTGGTTACAATTGAGTGATGATCTCAAGAACAAATGAGAAGGAAAGAAAGCAATCCAAGCGCAAGAGCTCAAAAGAACACGGCAAATCTCTCTCGCTAGTCACTAAGGGCTTGAGTGGAATTGGAGAGGATTTGATCTCTTTGTATGTGTCTAGAATTGAATGCCTAGCTCTTGTAAGTGGTTGAGAGTTGGAAAACTTGGATGGCAATGAATGTGGGGTGGTTGGGGTATTTATAGCCCCAACCACCAAAAGTGACCGTTGCTGGAACTCCTCTGTTCGATGGCGCACCGGACAGTCCGGTGCACACCGGACAGTCCGGTGCCCCTGCCACGTCACCATTGCCGTTGGATTCTGACCGTTGGAGCTTCTGACTTGTGGGCCCTCCTGGGTGTCCGGTGCACACCGGACATGTACTGTTTGATGTCCGATGCACCGGCATGGGCGTGCCTGACGACTGCGCGCGCTGCGCGCGCATTTAATGCACTGCAGGGAGCCGTTGGCGCCGCAGAGAGCCGTTGCTCCGCTGGTACACCGGACAGTCCGGTGCACACCGGACAGTCCGGTGAATTTTAGCGGAGCGGCTGCCGAGCGAACCCGAGGCTGGCGAGTTCCGGGGCCGCGTTTCCTTGGAGCACCGGACATGTCCGGTGCACACCGGACAGTCCGGTGAATTATAGCGCGCCGGCTTCCGAGAAATCCCGAGGGTGAAGAGTTTGAAGTCGAAGTCCTCTGGCCGCACCGGACAGTCTGGTGCACACCGGACAGTCCGGTGCCTCCGGCCAGAGAAGCCCTCGGTTGCCTTTCTGCTCCTTTGTTGAATCCAACATTTGATCTTTTTATTGGCTGAGTGTGAACCTTTTGTACCTGTATAACTTATGCACTAGAGCAAAACTAGTTAGTCCAATATTTGTGTTGGGCAATTCAACCACCAAAATTATTTAGGAACTAGGTCTAAGCCTAATTCCCTTTCAATCTCCCCCTTTTTGGTGATTGATGCCAACACAAACCAAAGCAAATATAGGAGTGCATAATTGAACTAGTTTACATAATGTAAGTGCAAAGGTTGCTTGGAATTGAGCCAATCTAAACTTATATGATGCGCATGGATGGTTTCTTTGTTTTTGACATATTGGACCATATTTGCACCATGAGTTTTGTTTTTGCAAATTCTTTTGTAAATTCTTTTCAAAGTACTTTTGCAAGATAGTCAAAGGTAAATGAAAAAGATTTTGCAAAGCATTTTCAAGATATGGAATTTTCTCCCCCCATTTCCAATGCTTTTCCTTTGACTAAGCAAAACTCCCCCTCAAATAAGGTCTCCTCTTAGTGTTCAAGAGGGTTTTAAGACATCAATTATGAAAATACTCGTTACTCCCCTCTTAGAGCACAAAGAGATACCAATTTTGAAATTAGGTGGTGGTACTCGTTACTCCCCTCTTAGAGCACAAAGAGATACCAATTTTGAAATTAGGTGGTGGTGCGGTCCTTTTGCTTTGGGCTCATATTTTCTCCCCCTTTGGCATGAATCGCCAAAAACGGAATCATTAGAGCCCAATGAAGTACATTCTCCCCCTTTGGTCATGAAATACATGAGTGAAGGTTATACCAACGTTGGAGAGATGATGCGGAGCGACGGCGAAGGATGATTAGTAGAACGGAGTGGAAGCCTTTGTCTTCGCCGAAGACTCCAATTCCCTTTCAATACACCTATGACTTGGTTGAAATACACTTGAACACACATTAGTCATAGCATATATAAAAGAGACATGATCAAAGGTATATTCATGTGCTATGCGTGCAAGACTTAGCAAAAGAAATTCCTAGAATCAAGAATATTAAGCTCATGCCTAAGTCGGGTATAAGATTGTTCATCAAGTGGTTTGGTAAAGATATCGGCCAATTGATCTTTAGTATTAATATAAGAAATCTCGATATCCCCCTTTTGTTGGTGATCCCGAAGAAAATGATACCGAATGGCTATGTGCTTAGTGCGGCTGTGCTCGACGGGATTGTCGGCCATTTTGATTGCACTCTCATTGTCACATAGCAAAGGGACTTTGGTTAATTTGTAACCGTAGTCCCGCAGGGTTTGCCTCATCCAAAGCAATTGCGCGCAACAATGGCCTGCGGCAATATACTCGGCTTCGGCGGTGGAAAGAGCGACCGAATTTTGCTTCTTTGAAGCCCATGACACCAAGGATCTTCCCAAGAACTGGCAAGTCCCCGATGTGCTCTTCCTATTAATTCGACACCCCGCCCAATCGGCATCCAAATATCCAATCAAATCAAAAGTGGATCCCCGAGGGTACCAAAGCCCAAACTTAGGAGTAAAAGCCAAATATCTCAAGATTCGTTTCACGGCCGTAAGGTGTGATTCCTTAGGGTCGGCTTGGAATCTTGCACACATGCAAACGGAAAGCATAATATCCGGTCGAGATGCACATAAATAAAGCAATGAACCAATCATTGACCGGTATACCTTTGGATCCACGGACTTACCTCCCGTGTCGAGGTCGAGATGCCCATTAGTTCCCATGGGTGTCTTGATGGGTTTGGCATCCTTCATTCCAAACTTGCTTAGGATATCTTGAGTATACTTCGTTTGGCTAATGAAGGTGCCCTCTTGGAGTTGCTTGACTTGGAATCCTAGGAAATACTTCAACTCCCCCATCATCGACATCTCGAATTTTTGTGTCATGATCCTACTAAATTCTTCACATGTAGATTTGTTAGTAGACCCAAATATGATATCATCAACATAAATTTGGCATACAAACAAATCATTATCAAGAGTCTTAGTGAATAAAGTAGGATCGGCTTTGCCGACTTTGAAGCCATTAGCAATAAGGAAATCTCTAAGGCATTCATACCATGCTCTTGGGGCTTGCTTGAGCCCATAAAGCGCCTTTGAGAGCCTATAAACATGGTTAGGATACTCACTGTCTTCAAAGCCGGGAGGTTGCTCAACATAGACCTCCTCCTTGATTGGTCCATTAAGGAAGGCACTCTTTACGTCCATTTGATAAAGCTTGAAGCCATGGTAAGTAGCATAGGCTAATAATATACGAATTGACTCAAGCCTAGCTACGGGTGCATAGGTTTCACCAAAATCCAAACCTTCGACTTGTGAATACCCCTTGGCCACGAGTCGAGCTTTGTTCCTAGTCACCACTCCATGCTCGTCTTGCTTGTTGCGGAAGACCCACTTGGTTCCTACAACATTTTGATTAGGACGTGGAACTAAGTGCCATACCTCGTTCCTTGTGAAATTGTTGAGCTCCTCTTGCATCGCCATCACCCAATCCGAATCTTGTAGTGCTTCCTCTACCCTGGTTGGCTCAATAGAGGAAACAAACGAGTAATGTTCACAAAAATGAGCAACACGAGATCGAGTAGTTACCCCCTTATGAATATCGCCAAGGATAGTGTCGACGGGGTGATCTCGTTGTATTGCTTGGTGGACTCTTGGGTGTGGCGGTCTTGGTTGTTCATCCTCCTTGTCTTCTTCATTTGAATCTCCCCCTTGATCGTTGCCGTCATTTTGAGGTGGCTCATCTTCTTGATTTTCTTGTTCAACATCTTGAGCCTCATCCTCAACTTGAGTTGGTGGAGATGCTTGCATGGAGGAGGATGGTTGATCTTGTGCATTTGGAGGCTCTTCGGATTCCTTAGGACACACATCCCCGATGGACATGTTCCTTAGCGCTATGCATGGAGCCTGTTCTTCACCTACATCATCAAGATCAACTTGCTCTACTTGAGAGCCGTTAGTCTCATCAAACACAACGTCACAAGAAACTTCAACAAGTCCTGAGGACTTGTTAAAGACTCTATATGCCCTTGTGTTTGAGTCATATCCTAGTAAAAAGCCTTCTACAGTTTTAGGAGCAAATTTAGATTTTCTACCTCTTTTAACAAGTATAAAACATTTGCTACCAAAAACTCTAAAGTATAAAATATTGGGCTTTTTACCGGTTAGGAGTTCATAGGATGTCTTCTTGAGGATTCGATGAAGATATAACCGGTTGATGGCGTAGCAGGCGGTGTTGACCGCCTCGGCCCAAAACCGATCCGGTGTCTTGTACTCATCAAGCATGGTTCTTGCCATGTCCAATAGAGTTCGATTCTTCCTCTCCACTACACCATTTTGTTGTGGAGTGTAGGGAGAAGAGAACTCATGCTTGATGCCCTCCTCCTCAAGAAAACCTTCAATTTGAGCGTTCTTGAACTCCGTTCCATTGTCGCTTCTAATTTTCTTGATCCTTAAGCCGAACTCATTTTGAGCCCGTCTCAAGAATCCCTTTAAGGTCTCTTGGGTTTGTGATTTTTCCTGCAAAAAGAATACCCAAGTGAAGCGAGAATAATCATCCACAATTACAAGACAATACTTACTACCGCCGATGCTTATGTAAGAGATCGGGCCGAATAGATCCATATGTAGGAGCTCCAGTGGCCTGTCGGTAGTCATGATATTTTTGTGTGGATGATGGACACCAACTTGCTTCCCGGCTTGGCAAGCGCTACAAATCCTGTCTTTCTCAAAATGAACATCGGTTAGTCCCAAAATGTGTTCTCCCTTTAGAAGTTTGTGAAGATTCTTCATTCCAACATGGGCTAGTCGACGGTGCCAGAGCCAACCCAAGTTAGTCTTAGCAATTAAGCATGTGTCGAGTTCAGCCCTTTCAAAATCTACTAAGTATAGCTGACCTTCTAACACACCCTTAAATGCTATTGAATCATCACTCCTTCTAAAGACAGTTACACCAGTATCAGTAAAAAGACAGTTGTAGCCCATTTGACATAATTGGGATACGGAAAGCAAATTGTAATCTAATGAATCTACAAGAAAAACATTGGAAATAGAATGGTCAGGAGATATAGCAATTTTACCCAAACCTTTGACCAAACCTTGATTTCCATCCCCGAATGTGATAGCTCGTTGGGGATCTTGGTTTTTCTCATATGAGGAGAACATCCTTTTCTCCCCGGTCATGTGGTTTGTGCACCCGCTGTCGAGTATCCAACTTGTGCCCCCGGATGCATAAACCTACAAAACAAGTTTAGTTCTTTGTTTTAGGTACCCAAACGGTTTTGGGTCCTTTGGCATTAGATACAAGAACTTTGGGTACCCAAACACAAGTCTTGGAACCCTTGTGTTTGCCCCCAACAATTTTGGCAACTACCTTGCCGGACTTGCTAGTCAAAACATAAGATGCATCAAAAGTTTTAAATGAAATGGCATGATCATTTGATGCATTGATAGTTTTCTTTCTAGGCAACTTGGCATGGGTTGGTTGCCTAGATCTAGATGTCTCACCCTTATACATAAAAGCATGATTAGGGCCAGAGTGAGACTTCCTAGAATGAATTTTCTTAATTTTACTCTCAGGATACCCGGCAGGGTACAAAATGTAACCCTCGTTATCCTGAGGCATGGGAGCCTTGCCCTTAACAAAGTTAGACAAGTTCTTAGGAGGAGCATTAATTTTGACATTGTCTCCCCTTTGGAAGCCAATGCCGTCCTTAATGCCCGGGCGTCTCCCATTATAGAGCATGCTTCTAGCAAGTTTAAATTTTTCATTTTCTAAGTCATGCTCTCTAATCTTAGCATTAAGTTGTGCTATGTGATCATTTTGTTTCTTAATTAAAGCTAGGTGATCATGGATAGCATCAACATTAATATTTCTACATCTAGTACAAATGGAAATATGCTCAACATTAGATGTAGAGGGTTTGCAAGATTTTAGTTCAACAACCTTAGCATGCAACAAATCATTCTTAGCTCTAAGGTCGGAAATAGTAGCATTGCAAACATCAAAATCCTTAGCCTTAGCAATTAATTTCTCATTCTCATTTCTAAGGCTAGCAATGGAAGCATTTAATTTATCAATCCTAGCAAGCAAATCAACATTATCATTTCTAGGATCAATGCAAACATGAGAATCAACCTTAGCAATTAAATTGGCATTTTCATTTCTAAGGTTGTCTAAAGTCTCATGGCAAATACTTAGCTCACTAGACAATTTTTCACATTTTTCTCTTTCTAGAGCATAAGCATTTTTAACCTTAACATGTTTTTTGTTTTCCTTGATTAGGAAGTCCTCTTGGGAGTCCAAGAGATCATCCTTTTCATGGATGGCACTAATCAATTCATTTAATTTTTCTTTTTGTTCCATGTTAAGGTTGGCAAAAAGAATACGCAAATTATCCTCTTCATTTTTATCATTCTCCTCATCACTAGATGTTTCATATTTAGTGGAGGACTTTGATTTTACCTTCTTTTTGCCGTCCTTGGCCATGAGGCACTTGTGGCCGACGTTGGGGAAGAGGAGGCCCTTGGTGACGGCGATGTTGGCGGCGTCCTCGTCGTCGGAGGAGTCACTTGAGCTTTCGTCGGAGTCCCACTCCCGACAAACATGGGCATCGCCGCCCTTCTTCTTGTAGTACTTCTTCTTCTCCTTCCTCTTGCCCTTCTTGTCGTTGTCCCTGTCACTATCACTTGATAATGGACATTTAGCAATAAAGTGACCGGGCTTACCACACTTGTAGCAAACCTTCTTGGAACGGGATTTGTAGTCCTTCCCCTTCCGTTGCTTGAGGATTTGCCGGAAGCTTTTGAAGATTAGGGCCATCTCCTCGTTGTCGAGCTTGGAGGCGTCAATTGGTTGTCTACTTGGTGTAGACTCCTCCTTCTTCTCCTCCATTGCCTTGAAGGCCACGGGTTGCGCCTCGGATGTGGAAGGCTCATCAAGCTCGTTGATCTTCTTGGAGCCCTTAATCATGCATTCAAAACTAACAAAATTCCCGATGACTTCCTCGGGGGTCATTTGTGTATATCTAGGATTGCCACGGATTAATTGTACTTGAGTAGGGTTAAGGAAAATAAGGGCTCTTAGAATAACCTTAACCACTTCGTGGTCATCCCATTTTGCGCTCCCGAGGTTGCGCACTTGGTTCACCAAGGTCTTGAGCCGGTTGTACATGTCTTGTGGCTCCTCCCCTTGGCGAAGACGGAAGCGACCGAGCTCCCCCTTGATCGTTTCCCGCTTGGTGATCTTGGTGAGTTCATCACCCTCGTGCGCCGTCTTGAGTAGGTCCCAAATCTCCTTGGCGTTCTTCAACCCTTGTACTTTGTTGTATTCCTCCTTGCTTAGAGAGGCAAGAAGGATGGTTGCGGCTTGGGAGTTGAAGTGCTCGATTTGGGCCACTTCGTCCGTGTCGTAGTCTTCATCCCCTACTGATGGTACCTGTACACCATACTCAACAATATCCCATAATCTTTTGTGGAGAGAGGTTAGATGAAATCGCATCAAATTACTCCACATAGCATAATCTTCACCATTAAAAGTTGGTGGTTTGCCTAATGGGACGGAAAGTAAAGGTGTATGTTTAGGAACGCGAGGGTAGCGTAGGGGGATCTTACTATACTTCTTACGCTCTTGGCGTTTAGAAGTGACGGACGCCGCGTCGGAGCCAGAGGTGGAGGTCGATGAAGTGTCGGTCTCGTAGAAGACCACCTTCCTCATCCTTTTGTGCTTGTCCCCACTCCGATGCGGCTTGTGAGAAGATTTTTCCTTCTTCTCCTTATGGTGAGAAGAGGAAGATCTTTTCTCCTTCCGCTTGGAGGAGCTCTTCTTCTTCTCCCTTCTCTTGGTGCGGGACTCTTCCGATGAAGATGAGGTGCTCCCTTGGCTTGTAGTGGGCTTGTCATCGCCGGTCTCCATCTCCCTCTTGGTGTGATCTCCCGACATCACTTCGAGCGGTTAGGCTCTAATGAAGCACCGGGCTTTGATACCAATTGATAGTCGCCTAGAGGGGGGTGAATAGGGCGAAACTGAAATTTACAAAAATAATCACAACTACAAGCCGGGTTAGCGTTAGTAATAAAGAAACGAGTCCGCGAGAGAGGGCGCAAAACAAATCGCAAGCAAATAAGAGTGTGACACGAGGATTTGTTTTACCAAGGTTCGGTTCTCGCAAACCTACTCCCCGTTGAGGAGGCCACAAAGGCCGGGTCTCTTTCAACCCTTCCCTCTCTCAAACGATCCCACGGATCGAGTGAGCTTTCTCTTCTTCTCAATCAACCGGGAACAAAAACTTCCCCGCAAGGGCCACCACACAATTTGGTGCCTCTTGCCTTGGTTACAATTGAGTGATGATCTCAAGAACAAATGAGAAGGAAAGAAAGCAATCCAAGCGCAAGAGCTCAAAAGAACATGACAAATCTCTCTCGCTAGTCACTAAGGGCTTGAGTGGAATTGGAGAGGATTTGATCTCTTTGTATGTGTCTAGAATTGAATGCCTAGCTCTTGTAAGTGGTTGAGAGTTGGAAAACTTGGATGGCAATGAATGTGGGGTGGTTGGGGTATTTATAGCCCCAACCACCAAAAGTGACCGTTGCTGGAACTCCTCTGTTCGATGGCGCACCGGACAGTCCGGTGCACACCGGACAGTCCGGTGCCCCTGCCACGTCACCATTGCCGTTGGATTCTGACCGTTGGAGCTTCTGACTTGTGGGCCCTCCTGGGTGTCCGGTGCACACCGGACATGTACTGTTTGATGTCCGATGCACCGGCATGGGCGTGCCTGACGACTGCGCGCGCTGCGCGCGCATTTAATGCACTGCAGGGAGCCGTTGGCGCCGCAGAGAGCCGTTGCTCCGCTGGTACACCGGACAGTCCGGTGCACACCGGACAGTCCGGTGAATTTTAGCGGAGCGGCTGCCGAGCGAACCCGAGGCTGGCGAGTTCCGGGGCCGCGTTTCCTTGGAGCACCGGACATGTCCGGTGCACACCGGACAGTCCGGTGAATTATAGCGCGCCGGCTTCCGAGAAATCCCGAGGGTGAAGAGTTTGAAGTCGAAGTCCTCTGGCCGCACCGGACAGTCCGGTGCACACCGGACAGTCCGGTGCCTCCGGCCAGAGAAGCCCTCGGTTGCCTTTCTGCTCCTTTGTTGAATCCAACATTTGATCTTTTTATTGGCTGAGTGTGAACCTTTTGTACCTGTATAACTTATGCACTAGAGCAAAACTAGTTAGTCCAATATTTGTGTTGGGCAATTCAACCACCAAAATTATTTAGGAACTAGGTCTAAGCCTAATTCCCTTTCAATAAGTTCATCTACAACCATTCTAAGTCGACTGTCCGGAATACCGTAGATTATTCCGGACAGAAGAAACTTTTTTGGAAAAACACCTAAGCACGGACCGTTCGGGCCCTTGCGGTGGACCGTCCGCACCATCAGGGTGACCCTCGGACAGGAACACTGCAAAAACACAAGTCTACACTACGGACCGTCCGATGGAAAAGCGAGCACCGTCCGAGACCAAGCGCGGATCGTCCGGCCTTAGGCGCGGACCGTCCGGTCGGTGAAGAATTATAAAACCCGAAGGTAACGGGTTCGGTAAAATGAATTTTAAGCGTCCTCGCAGACCATCCGGGGTGCACAACCGGACCGTCCGCGACTGCGGTACTTGACATTTGACGACACATTTAATGCACAATAGCCATTGATATAGTTGTTACTGCTGACCGCTGCGATTTCAGCCGTTGATGTGCAGGGGCGGACCGTCCGGACCAGGGGCGCAGACCGTTCGTGGTCGGCAGAAAGGGAGCAACGGCTAGGAAGTGGTTGGGGGCTATAAATACAACCCCAACCACCTCCATTCACTTCACCCAAGCACTCCAATCCTTCACATTCAATACAAGAGCTAGCAATCCATTTAAAGACACAATCAAAGCTTCCAATCTCTCCAAATTCCACAATTGAGACAAGTGATCATTAGTGATTAGTGACTTGAGAGAGAGTGATCTGTGTATTATTTGTCGCTCTTGTCGCTTGGCTTTTGCAATCGTGCTTTCTTCTTTTCCCATTCTTATTCTCAAGTGCTCTGTAAGCAAGGCAAGAGACACCAAGTGTGTGGTGGTCCTTGCGAGGTCTTAGTGACCCGTGAGATTAAGGAAGAAGGCTCACTCGGTCTAAGTGATCGTTTGAGAGACGGAAAGGGTTGGAATAGACTCGATCTTTGTGACCTCCTCAACGGGGACTAGGTTCTTTGGAACCGAACCTCGGTAAAACAAATCACCGTGTTCATCCGCTTGTTTTCCATTTGATTTGTTTTCCCCTCTCTCCCGGACTTGAATTAAGTTCTAACGCTAACCCCGGCTTGTAGTGTGTTTAAAGTTGTAAATTTCAGTTTCCGCCTATCCACACCCCTCTAGGCGACTTTTAGTGTCTAACGACCGGAATTAGTTTGATTTAGTTTATTTAGGCATGTGTAGATAATTTAGAATTTTAATTTTCGAGGGTAATTAATATGCCCTCGGAAATAAGGTCATTTTATATGATTCGTCACCCATAACAATGTTATTTCGTATATAATATTATATTGTTAGTTTATTAGTTGAAATATGTAATAATGCACGACGATTCTAGTTATTTATAGTGTATCATAGTGTCAACAAACGAAACCTAGGCGTCACCCGTTTCGGTCCAACACACGCATGTGAGGTGTGTTAGGCCGGAATTGTCCCTTTATTGAACAACATCGGGGTGACTCACAGAGTCCGTGTTTATGACAAAGGCATGTGCTCCTGCGTAGTTTCAGTAGCATAACCCCTCTGTTCTCCAATTGCACCATTTTCAGGTGTGCGATTGGAGAACAACGGGGTTATGCTGCCGAAATTTTGCACGAGCACATGCCTTGTCATAAATATGGGGCTCATTAGTCATAAACTATGGCAGCAAGCTGAGTACCAGAAAAAGGACGAGTACTATTCGAACCTTATGGCCCAGAATCAAGCTCTCCTCTCGGTAAGTTGAAGTAACATTTCGTTCGTAACAACTATAAACACATGATGTGTACCTTATTTTTTCAACAATTACTTGCATTTAATTTGTTAGTGCAATCAACCCTAAGTGAGAGTTTTGGTGATTCAATGACAAAACAAATAAGGATACTAATAAGTTTGCTCCTAGTGTATGCTTAGAATGTACAGGAACTAAAGGAGTCACAACCACTGGTGAGAAATCAAAAGGAAGTTTCAAGAACAAAATAAACACATATGCGGTTCTCTTGAAAAAGACTCCATGCACCGGACGTATAAAATTTTATGTATATCTTGAGTCGCAGGATTTAATTCTTCCTTATTAGTTTTCGCACAGGTAATGGTGTTTGCTATAGCTCAAGCCTTCAAATTCAAAAGCTATTTTTGAAAACCAAAAATCTCTTGAACGCTCTATGTCTGACCGTGGTTAGGTTTGAGAAACTAAGAGTATTCTTGTTGAAAAGCATTTGAACTTCTTCAGCTGCAGTTGAGCTTTTTCAGTTGAGTTAAACTTCAGCTGAGTTTAACTTTTTCAGATGAGTTCAACTTCAGCTGAGTTGAATTTCTTCAATTGCAGTTGAGCTTTTCAACTACAGTTGAGCTTTCTCAACCCCTGTTGAACTTCAACTTCAATTGTGAACCTCTTTGACCATACACCAGTTGAACTTGCCTCCGGGCAGTTGAACTAGGGTTTTCTCTCCTGAACTCTCTGGTCAAGACTAGTTGAACTGGTCCTTAGGGGCGATTCAACTGGTCCCTGACCCCTCTGACCTCTGACTAACAGTCTACCAGTCAGACTGACAGATAGGTCGACAGAGACGTCAGGGGAGGTTCAACCGCCCCTATGACGGTTCAACTGGTCTGGGTCAACTTGACCAGACTGCGCGTCAGTCTGCCAGTCAGACTACTGGCAGACAGTCTGCTAGACCTGCCAGGGGCGGTTCAACCGGTTTGAGTCGGGTTTTCTGGTCAAATGGCTAGTTTTTGAGCCATGACTATAAATAGGACCCCACACCCCTCTCTTTAATGCTGCTGGTCACACCCACATTCTTTGCTCACCTAACTTGAGACAAAGGCACACTTCTCTCTCACACACACTAAAAACTTGCTCTAGATTCAACTTGGTTGAAGGATCTCTTTGGTGTGAGGTTTGTGCTTATGCTCACGAATTTTGTTTTCCTCTCCCATCTTATTCTAAGTTCTTGAGCTTGTTACAAACACCGCTTGTGCGTTTTTGGTGTTCTTGAAACACTAGGTTTCAAGGCGGTTTGAGGTTACTTGGGAGTCTCCAAATTTGTGGACGACTCCAAGAAGTTTGCAATCCCCGCTCTTGTGAGCAACGTTTGAGATAAGGAATCCCTTGACCTTGGTGGTTGGGTTTTGGAGGATTAGGGTTGGAAAAGACCCGGCCCTTTGTGGGCTCCTCAATGGGGAGTAGGACACCTTTGTGGTGTGGCCGAACCTCGGGATAAATCTTGTGTCTTGTGTTCTTACTTGCTCTATGATTGAAATCTTATTTGGCAAGATAGACATATAGGTTTTCTCGCCGTGTGGACCTTGTGGTGAAATAGCTCTCATGTCTTCACCATCCACACTTTGCCTATTAGTTGCATTTGTCCTCTATAAGGGATTCATAATATATTTTTTCGCTTAGTTCATAGTCTAGAGTCACCCTAACAGTTGAACTGGTTTAGAGTAGCTCAACTTGCCCGTGTAGCAGTTGAACTGGCCTGCACCAGTTGAACTGTAGATTTAAAAATATTTCGAAGTTTGTGGTGAAATTTTCAGGTTAGCCTATTCACCCCCTCTAGGCTACTTTCATAATTTGTAACAACTGACACAACAAAACGAACGTCTCGATGTCAATATATGGGATGCCGGCTCCAGGCCTTGCACTACCGTCTCCGTCCTAATGCCAACATAATTACAATGGATGATAGCTTGGCTTATTGGCCCTTACTTGCCCCATCAGTGAGCAGCCCTCAGTTGAAATATACACACTTGCTTTAAAAACCACTTTAAGATTATTGTTATGCATCTTGATATAAACTTTATTAAGGAAACTGTCACACCCAGGTTTCGGGGCACCAAGACCCGGGCGCGAACATAATCACCAGGTGTGCTGGGACCAAGTATCACACATATGATGAATCATGGCACTGGATCGAATGTCACATCTTTACTATATAATAAGAGTTCTATACAAAATAAATAAATAATTACATTATAAGGAGACAACGGTCCAGCAACCCAAAGTTGACTGGGAGACGACGGCCTAGACCTCTCACGAACTCGCCACAGCATCCTCCATGCGCCTCATCCTGCGGTACCTGTTCTTCACCTGTGGGGTGTGTGAGACAGCAAGAGTGAGCTCACATACGTTCATAGCTCAACAAGTTATGGAGAATAATGTGCATGGACTCGTCAAAGGTGGGAGCTCACGTGAACTGTAAGAATTACCAAGGAGGATGGTTGAAGCTGAGCATTGCTTTTAAAGTTGGTCAAAATTTTATTAGCAATTACTAAGTATAAGTAAATACCAAACCCAATTAGGTAGTAGAACAAAAGTAATAACAACACCTGCGATGCAATGCATATGACAAATTGAATTTAGTTCCATAAATTAATCATGTGAGTGTCCGAGCTGCTCATGACCGTGAGCACGGCTAGTATACCAATTTTACACTCTGCAGAGGTTGCGCATCTTTACCCACAAGTCATGTTACCCATCTACCAAGAGACGGCCAATCCCATTCACCTCTACCGAGGAGGCAAGGCAGGGTAACACTACGAGGCCTTTACAAAATTCCACTAGCTTCAGAAAACCCGCTACAGTTTCTAGTAAGCTCCAATGTAGGGATCCCTTGCCTGACCGCCATCGCAGCAAAATCAACCCAAGGACCTCCCTACACTGACCACTCCCTTACTGCCCTAGCCCCTTTCAGGTAAGGTAGTCATCCACTAGCTTTCCTAATTAATTAGCCAAGGGTGTCCCATATCACCCTGTGGTAGCACTGTTTTCCCGGGTGGTTCTCCATGTTCCAATTAACATAATGATCTTAACATGAACAACTGATAACAACTGATAATAAAAGTATAATCATGAATAGTGTGTATCTCTATACCCAAAACCACATAAAGTAGTAGCAGGTACTACCTAGAAATTTCAGTGGTGAATAAGGTATAAAGATAGTCAAACTAGGGTAACCTATTGGGTCCTATCAAAATTAACCTATGCAGATCATTACGATTAATCAGAACATGACTGGGTAAAAAGAAGTGATCAAGGGCACAACTTACCTGAGACTTAAGATTCCAGGTTGCTCTTCAGATGACACGTGTCCTCAGTGCTAAACGTTGCAATACAGACAAACATGGTATAGGCAAAATTAACATCACACCAAACATAAGATCAAACTGCATAATAGTATTCTACGCTGCGCAACGAGATCGTAGGAACAAGAATTACTACATTCGGAGTTACAGTTACCAAGTTATGAATTTCTGGAGTTATTTAGTACCTAGAATAGAGTAATTCATGTGAATAATTTTAATTCATGTTTCATTGCTAAACAGAGGTACTAAGTGGTAGACAATATTAAAACCAAATTAATGTCTCTGGAATGAATTAATTTGGAGCTAAAATGAATTTAATTTGAAATATATAAGTTTCTGGATTTATTTTTGTATTAAAAATCCATTCCTAACATTAATTCCCTATTTTTCCCAATTTCCTGGTCTGCGCGCGCCAAATACAGAAAAGCACAGGGTCTGATCTACAAAAACTCCCTAGACTCAGATTGCCCTACTGATGGACGGCGGGTTAGTTTCTAGGTTTCTCGAGGACTCTTTAGCAAAAGACCCAGGCTGAAAGGGTATGGGTCCTCCTAAGACGTCCGATCAAACTCGCATGACCCAGATTAGATTGTCGCCTATCCGAACCGTTACGAGCCCACGACCGTCCATCAACAGATCGACGATCAGGATTTAATTAAGCCTAAATCGATACTGACCACCCGATCCGAACACATGCGGCCCAGATCGTTCACGCGAAAGGGTACCCAATCCTAACCACCGGTCAGCCGATCAACAGCCCCGGACGCGTCTTCAACCTCCCGACATCCTGCACACAGTGGCACAGGACACCCAGCGACGTCGCCCATGCCAATGACCCCGCGCCCGATTTGTTTCTATGTGATGATAGGAGGATGGTGTATATCACGGATAAACTCTCACCTGGGATGTAAGCACAGGGTTCCCCGCCCACGGTGGGTTGCGGTTTCACGGCGACGGTGCACCACCGGCGAGAAGTTTGCCCACTGCTGGTCATCAAGCCCACCCCGTGAAGATGCTATCCGCAGAGGCGAACACTGGCGACCACGCACACAGCCGCCCAAATCCAAAACTCCTGTGAATCCAGCGCATGGCGATAGCGGTGTCAGCGGCATCGAAGCACTCCCTCTCTGCGCGGCAAGGAGCTCACGGCGGCCATCTCATTCCCACACAATTTCTCCCCGTCCGATACTGGTGTTTAGAGGAGGAGAGGCCAGGGTTGTGGAGCCTTGTTTTATAGTCACAGAGGGCCAAAATCCCCAACAACTCCCGGAGATTAGGGTGCAGATTTCCCCCAATCCGCCAATATCGCGTTCAGTTTCGTAGGAAGAAGACGACCGACGCATTGGGCCCACATGGTGGTGACTAGCGATCAGAACTGCAGTGGCCATGCGATGGAATTGGTAAGCTGTAGCGCGAGCCCGGTCCGTTAGCGTGAAAGCAAACAACGCGTGCGGCTCCAGTTCGGTATGGCGAGGAGACCATCCAGCGTCAAAGGACCCCACTTGTCATTGGATCTGAATGCTAGGTAAGTGATACAGCCATGCAGGTGCGTCAGCGCTTGCCTGGCGAAATATGCCAACAACGACCCAACATGGTGGTCACGGGAGCGACCCAGACGCATGCAGGTACAGGGTGAAGGCGCCGACATTGGGGCCCCACACGTCAAAGAGCGTATGGAGGAGAAAACTGGCTTTAGGACCCCGCCAGTCAGTGCAGTGGGATGCAGTAATGGGCCGGTGGAGGTATGGGAATGTAGGGTAGTTGGTCCAATCGAGCGGCTTTAGGCCCAAACGCAGGTAACCAATTTCTTTTCTGTTTTTTTTTTCAAATTTCCATTTTCTCAATTTGTTTCAAATTCACATTTGATCCAGGGTTCAAACATAAAATAGAAATTGATTGCATAGCAAATAAAGATCCAGCATGAAATATATATATATATATATATATATATATATATATATATATATATATTTATAATTCGCTATTATTCATTTATGCAGATATTTTTAAATACGTAATGCACATCCATATTCAATATTTGTTTTATTTTAGTTCACATCACATAATTTTTTAGGGAATTATAATTTATATTGTAGATTATATATATAGTTTAATCATAATTCTCATAATTTAACTCCAAGAATAATTTAGTTTATCTAGGTATCTTTTTATTTTATTCTAAAAAAATTTATTTTTATTTTGGGAGTAGTAACTTTGAAATTATGAATATTCTTAAGAAAAGGTGTTTTGATTTATAACCTCTGAAGAATTTTCCTTATTTTCACATGATTGAACTTTAGGGTATTACAGAAACATTTTGTATTATCATTACTATGTTGTTTATTAATGGTTTTTTTGTCTTTTCACTCGGCATGCAACCATTTTCTTAACTAACTGACCTCACCATCGGCTTGATTTGTTGGGCTCAGCTGAATGTGTCTTTTTGCCTGTGTTGTTGGACAAAAATCAGAGACCATACTTAAAGGTCCCGAACGCTGGAGGAACATGTTCAGCCGCAGCCCGTAGAGGAGGGCCGGCGAGCCGACGCTCCCGTAGACCGCGGTGGTCGGCCTCCTCTTCTCCACGGCGTCCTCCCTCTGTCCCCTTCTCCGGCACCATCCCAGCGTCTCGACAGCACAGCTGCAGCTGCACAGGCGGTGCTGGAGAGCGGAGCCCACACGCGGCACGCCACTGTCTCCCGCCGGAAAAACTGAACCGGCTCGGGGTAGGGTGATGATGGCGCTTCCTGTTGACGTGGCTGGCCTGCGCTCTAGGTTGGGCGACGTGGAGGCTCTTCCGAAGCTGAGGTCGAGTCTGTCTTCCATGGCCGAGGCCGAGTCCGAGCCCCTGGGTCGGGCGAGGCGAAGGTCGTTCGGCAGAGGCCAGGGCGGAGTCCGAGCCCTGAGGTCGGGCGAAGCGGAGTTCGTTGTCTTCCGGGACTTAGCCCGAGTCCGAGCCCTGGGTCGGGCGGAGCGGAGTTCGCCGTCTTCCGGGACTTAGCCCGAGTCCGAGCCCTGGGTCAGGCGGAGCGAAGTTCGCCGTCTTCCGGGACTTAGCCCGAGTCCGAGCCCTGGGTCGGGCGGAGCGGAGTTCGCCGTCTTCCGGGACTTAGCCCGAGTCCGAGCCCTGGGACGGGCGGAGCTTCCTATGGTGCCTTTGGCAGGGCCTGACTGCCTGTCAGTCTCACTCTGTCAAGTGGCATTGCGGTCGGAGTGGCGCAGGCGGCGCTGTCCTTCTGTCAGGCCGGTCAGTGGAACGGTGAAGTGACGGCGGTCACTTCGGCTCTGCCGGGGGGCGCGCGTCAGGATAAAGGTGTCAGGTCACCTTTGCATTAAATGCTCCTGCGACTTGGTCGGTCGGTGCGGCGATTTAGTCAGGGTTGCTTCTTAGCGAAGGCAGGGCCTCGGGCGAGCTGGAGATATGTCCGCCGTTGGAGGGGGGCCTCGGGCGAGACGGAAATCCTCCGGGGTCGGCTGCCCTTGTCCGAGGCTAGGCTCGGGCGAGGCGTGATCGAGTCGCTCGAATGGACTGATCCCTGACTTAATCGCACCCATCAGGCCTTAGCAGCTTTATGCTGATGGGGGTTACCAGCTGAGAATTAGGAGTCTTAAGGGTACCCCTAATTATGGTCCCCGACACTATTATTCATTTATGCAGATATTTTTAAATACGTAATGCACATCCATATTCAATATTTGTTTTATTTTAGTTCACATCACATAATTTTTTAGGGAATTATAATTTATATTGTAGATTATATATATAGTTTAATCATAATTCTCATAATTTAACTCCAAGAATAATTTAGTTTATCTAGGTATCTTTTTATTTTATTCTAAAAAAATTTATTTTTATTTTGGGAGTAGTAACTTTGAAATTATGAATATTTTTAAGAAAAGGTGTTTTGATTTATAACCTCTGAAGAATTTTTCTTATTTTCACGTGATTGAACTTTAGGAACATGTTCAGCCGCAGCCCGTAGAGGAGGGCCGGCGAGCCGACGCTCCCGTAGACCGCGGTGGTCGGCCTCCTCTTGGGCCTGTTTGGTTCAGCTTTTTTCTGACCAGTTTTTCTGAAAATCTGGCTGTGGGGAGAATCTGGCTATGGGGAGAATCTAAATATCATTACGATTACATATGAAGAAAGATCAAGTTGTTCATAGGGCTCATGATCTAGAAAGTGGCGAATTCCTACTATTACAACAACTCAACCGATTATGTGTTTATATTGATTTTGGATGGTTTTTGCCCTAACGAATTTTATAGAAGCTGACTGAAAAGCTAAGCGTTTGGTAGTCCGCAGCAGCTTTTGGTGGCCAGAGTCTACCAGAAGCCGAAACAAACAGACACCATCTCCACGGCGTCCTCCCTCTGTCCCCTTCTCCGGCACCATCCCGGCGTCTCGACAGCACAGCTGCAGCTGCACAGGCGGTGCTGGAGAGCGGAGCCCACAGGCGGCACGCCACTGTCTCCCACCGGAAAAACTGAACCGGTATATTTTGCTAACGATAAGTTACGTTCTAATGCAGAACCACCTAAACATTATGGTTCATGGACGATTTTATAAAGTTTTAAAACAAGTCGGTCCCGTAGCTCAGTCGGTCAGAGCGTTGGTCTTATGAGCCGAAGGTCGCGGGTTCAAGCCCCGCCGGGACCATAATTAAATTGTTATTTATCTTTTTGTCTATCTGTTTTATTAAATCTATTTTTTTCGAGACCAAAATTAATTTATTATCTACTTTTTGTCTGCCTTTTTCTGTCCACTCTAAATTTGATTTATTTCTCTGTCTTTATTTTTTCAATCAATTCTAAATTTAAATTTGTTATGTGGTCTGTCCAGTCTAAATTTGTTTTGTTGTATGTCTCTTTATTTCCAGTCACAAGCTCCGCTACGTCCGCTCACAAGCTAGCTAGGCTAGATTTGTTGTGTATGTTTTTCTTTCTGTCCACTCACAAGCTGCGCTAAATTTGTTGTGCATGTTATTGTTATTATTTTCTTTGGTCTATCTTTTTTCGTCTGTCCACTCACAAGCTGCGCTGAATCTGTTGTGCATCCTTTTTAGCTGCGCTGAATCTGTTGTGTATCCTTTTTAGCCTATGAGCTCACAAGATAATCAAGCCGAGTCAAAGCTAACACACCTTTCTTTTGTCTTTGTACTCAAGGTATAGTAGTCAAGCTAAGACTCGTTTTTTGGGGAAATACCAATGGTAGATGCAACCTAGATAAGGGATGAAAAATAGATGTAAACTGGTAGGAAATTTCTTCTCCTTTACTTTCTATGAAATTTCAACAGGATACTATATAGCATCATGTTTGATTAATTATACGGACATATGAAAACAAACAAATACACTGGAAAAAGAAGTTAGAATCATATGATCTAAGGTTGGTTTCAACCCATGTTACCATTATCGATCTTATATTATTGACAGTGTCGTCGACTATCGTCAATCGTTATCTACCGTAGCGCTTCAATGCACAACCTTTATTATCAGACTGCAACCACCTCAACGCCACATTACCTTTTCTTTACAAACTTTTAGTCCCCAGTACATAATTAAGCAAATAAAATTTACATAGTTCATAAAAATACATCAAATGTAAGTTTTTTAAAAGATATAATTTATAAAAATAAAATCTAGTTTTATGGTGCAAATTGTAGATGTGTTCTATTAATTATTTTTGAGTTTACCATGGACTGAACTAGAATAGATTGTGGTCTCACCTTGAATGGTTGATGCTGCAATAGATAACCTCAACTATCTTGTAGTCGTCCATATATAGGTGTTCTCTCTACGTTCTTCCACCCGCTTTCCTAGCATGTATCAAACATCTATTGCTCCAGAGTCCGTGTGAGGAGAATGGTCTCCGCAAACATCAGGCTCGAACTTTTTCTATACATTTATGCTTACATATATATAAAATTAGAGCAAGGTTAATGGTTTAGCCGGTAGACCGGCTGTAAACTATACATCTCATCTTACTAACAGTCAGTTTTTGTATAGTAACAAGCTCTTACTGAGGTGCAGAACTATACACACTCCTATTTAATAAAAGTAATTGGGCCTATATTTTTATCTTATTTTCCTCACGACGAGACGTACGTTTTGCCAGTTTCTTAGAATAATGTATTGTAGAACATTATACACGTCTGCTAGGCTGCTAGCTAGCTCGATCTCACTGGACTTTTGAGAGCAAAGCCATGCGTAGCGTATCCTGTAGCTATTGCCTCGGTTGGGGTCATCAGAGCCTGCTTGCAAGGCTCGGAAATCGTTCGAGGATCCATGTCACTCCCCTGATGATTACCTGCGAACGAAAGCATTAACGCCACCGAGATGATACTAAACACAAGCTGAGCGATGCAATTGCAGCCGCACACTTCAAACATACCAGTGCCAAATCCCCGGGCTTGGCGGCCGGCTCCACGCAGTCTCGACCATACCTGATCGATGGATCCATCTCATGTCAGTACGTACGGATTTGAATCAGGAAGTTGGGTTCGGACGGTACTGCAAATTGCAAAAAGGGAACGAGAGGAGAGCAGCTAGATGATGAAGCTGTTGTTGTTCGTACACAATCTGCAGCCGCTGCTGCTGCTGCTCCGAGTCCGAACCGAGCAAGCGGTAGAAGCTGCATCCCCTGCTGAAGGGAAACGGCCTCCCCCTCCACTCTGCACCACCGTCCATATCCCCATCAAAAACCCGAATCAGCTAGCCGCAACCACCAGCACCGCGAGCTACAGCTAGCTAGCTAGCGACGTACCCAGGTGCCAGGTGACCCCGACGGCGGCGGAGTCCTCGGCGGAGATGTCGTCGATGACGAACTGCAGGTCGGGGCTGATGGTCCCCATGAACTCGCCGAAGAAGCCGACCACACGCTCCCGCCCCACGAAGGGGCGCGGGAACACCAGGTCCTCGTACACGCAGCCCTCCGCGATGAGCGGCTCCACCGCCGCCAGGTCCCGCCGGTTCACCCCGTCGTAGAACTGCCTCACCACGTCCGCCGCCGTGGCCCTGCTGCCCGACGCCGTCGTCTTTCTGGCCCCGTCTCTTGTCGCCGCGGCTACTAGCACCACCAGCGCCGTCCTCGTCGTCCTGGTCCTGCTGCTGCTGCTGCGGCGGCGCGGGAGGCTAGGTCGGCGGGGGAGACTACTGCGGGGACGAGCAGCACCGGCCACTCCAGGCCGAGGGCCATGCTGGAGCTGCATCGTCGTCCAGGCGTGCACGCGGCACGCCAACCCTCTGCTGTTTTGTTGCCAAGAGGCAAGAGGAGCCTTATCTCTTCCGGCCCGCTACTACCTTGTCACCGTCAAATATTTCTTGGAAGGTAGGGGCCACCACTCAGCGTCTCATACAAAACAAACTTCTGGATATATGTATAATGTATTGTTAAGAAAAAATATATATTACACTACATATTGTTGAGAAAAAAAAGAAAAAAAGCATCACAAGATAAATGATACTTCCTCCTGTTTTTTATTTGACGTTTGTTAGCGTATATTTATACTATCGGGCGTCAAGTAAAGAAAAAATGGAGATAATATTAGGAATGTATCGGGTGCTTAAAGAGTTAAAGGGGTGTTTAAGGGCTTGTTCGGTTATTCCCAATACACATGGATTGGATGGATTGGAAAAAATTGAGAAGAAGTTTGATTTATTTGGGATTCAAACACATCTAATCCCACTCAATCCATATGGATTGAGAGCTAAACCGAACAAGCCCTAAAGGGGTACATACGTTGGACATCTTCCACCTCCCTTCCTTGGTGGGGTTTTTTTTCATAAAATTAGTAGTTATCGTTTGAATGCGAGATGATGTTCCAGATTTAAAATGTGTACATGAACACCACCCTTTAGGCCATGTTCGGTTCACTGGGAAACAATCCAGAGAGGAGTTTGTTCCAGAGAGGGATTGAGTTAATCCCCTCATGTCACTTAAACCCCTTGGGGGTATAATCCCCTTCGAATTATAATCCCTGGCACTAAAATGTTGTTCGGTTAATCCAGTGATAAAGAAAATACTTTAAACAAGCGACACTGACTGAACCAAAATTGCACCTTCAGCTTCATCGAGCGTTTTGGTTTAAAAACAATGAACATAATGACTAAAACAAGTATCTCATGGTAGAACCAACTTTACAATTTAGTATATGCCACATGACTCAATGTAGAGAAAAAAAAACTTGCCAACTATTTAAAAATTTCAGGCTCCATCCTGAACGCTACCTGACAGTCTTCAAATGACCTTGAAGCAACTCCTGAACATGTTCTTCACCACTTAACTTTGAACTAGAGTCCAATATATGTAGCATAGGGGGAAAACAACATCATCTCTTCTCTTTCTAAGGTGATCTCTTAGTGCCACATCCATTGGTAACTAAAAAGAAATTCATAACAGAAAATAAATACCAACAAAAACAGAACATGATGTAATAGAGAACATTTAGTATATAACAAGTACCTAAAGGAGAGAGTACAGGGTCCCAAGACGGTGGAAGTTCGTCTTCTCCAACTCGAACTGGTGCAGGGATAATCTAGAAATATAATAGGTTTTTGTTAGAAATACATCTAGACAAGTACAAGTAAGGGTATGTACTCTGAACCGAAACACTAAACATTTTTTGTTGTTTATTAGATACGTCTAATAGAATAAACAAAATCCGGGAGAAGAAATGAGAGCCCAATAATAATAAACAAAAGATGAAACATATAAAGTATTGTAATGGTAGTGCTGTCGTGCTATGGAATGAACTAAGTGTAGCTCATTTGTCATGCCATAATAGGTGACTGAATTTAGATGGCTACGTAGTCTGCTATGGGATCAACGGAGGTTCGTTTAGGCTGAGAGCAATAACCTCTAAATTCAGTTACTGCTCTCACACTAGTAGAAAAGAGCTCAAAGCCTGCGGTACCCATAAATTATCACTGGCGGTTTCAGTTATCGCGCGCCAGTAAAAAAAACGAGGCGGGCCCGGCTTTGGAACCGCCAGTGGAAACACATTTCCACTGGCGGTTATCTTAACACAACCGCCAGTGGAAATAGGATGTTTCCACTAGCGGTTGGTGTAACATAACCGCCAGTGGAAAACCAATTTCCACTGGCGGTTGGTGTAACCGAACCGCCAGTGGAAACATCCTATTTCCACTGGCGGTTGTGTTAAGATAACCGCCAGTGGAAATTGGTTTCCACTGGCGGTTTTTCAAGCCAACCGCCAGTGAACTGTCTGTTATAAATAGCTCTCTTCTTCCCCCGACAGTGAACTGTATGCTCGCAGCCAGCTTCCATTGGAGGCGATTTTGGAGGTCCAGATTTCAAAAAAATATAAGGAGGGAGGTTTTGCTCTTCATTTCTTCGAAGAAGGTGGATAAGAAAGGTTGGTTTATGTTTCTTTGTCAATTTTTGTTCATTCTTGCTCAATTTTAGCCACATTTTGGATCTAGGGTTTTACATGTGAGAGAGAAGAGTATAGCTAGGTAATTTTCTCTATTTCCTCAAATGAGGTTGCTTAAGATGGTTAGTTTTTGTCTATTCCCTCTCCTTTTTCATGTTTAGTTATCAAATAAGTTTATCCATAACACATATTTAGTTGCTTTATGAATGGTGAATGTGTTGTATGGAAGGTTGGTTTAATTATGTTTCAATTGTCAGTTATTGTTTATTTTTGCTCAATTTTAACTACATTTTGAAACTAGGCTTTCACCATGTGTTAAAGATAGGTTTGGGTATTAATTTTTTTTGTTTATTAGTTGCTAGGAAAGTTTGGCTTATGTTTCTTTTGCCAAACTTTCCTAGAGAGAGGAGAGAGAGAGAGATAGAGGAGAGAGAGAGAGGAGAGAGAGAGAGGATAGAGAGAGAGAGGAGAGAGAGAGAGAGAGAGGGTTTCACATTTTAGCCACATTTTTGGATATAGGGTTTCACCATGTGTTTTATGTTACTTTTTTACAGGTGGTGATGGAGAGGACATCCTGGATGTATAACTTATCAAGGCTAGATCCATCATACATATCCGAGGTCCATAGGTTTATTGATGTCGCTACGAACCATGCTTGGAGAACAAAGACAAAACACATATATTGTCCATGCATGGACTGCAAAAATGCTGCTGTATTTAATGACACAGAACAAATCATATCTCATCTGGTATGCCGAGGATTTATGAAGGATTACACAATTTGGACAAAGCATGGAGAGGGTAGCTCTTCGCCTTATACGACTGGAAACCCTGAGAACATCGACGACAGATTTCAGTTCGTTCACGAGACACACCAACCTCTTCCACAGAGCGAACATGTAGTGCAAAATGTTACTGATCATGGTTACGCTGGAGGAAATGAACATGATAGACCTCATGTTCTGCCAAGTGTTATGGATGAGGAAGATGCAGAGTTGCTAGAGGCAATGTTGCGTCGTCATACAGATCAATCGATGTTCTTAATGAAAGGTATGGAGTCCCTGAAGAAGGCAGCAAAAGAGCCTTTGTACGACGAGTCTAAGGGTTGTACCAAAGAGTTCACGACGCTCCGGTCTGTGCTAAAGCTGCTGATGTTAAAAGCTAAATATGGTGTGTCTGATGCTGGCTTCGATGCGTTCTTGAGTATTATCGCAGACATGCTTCCAAAGGAGAACAATGTGCCTGCTAACACGTACTATGCAAAGAAACTAATCAGTCCGCTCACTATGGGTGTGGAGAAGATCCACGCGTGTAGAAATCACTGTATCCTTTATCGAGGTGATGATTATAAAGACTTGGAGAGCTGCCCAAAGTGCGGTGCAAGTAGGTACAAGACGAATAAAGACTATCGAGAGGACGAAGAGTGTGTTGCATCCGTGTCTAAAGGGAAGAAGCGAAAGAAAGCCCAAAAAAAGACTTCAAAATCCACGAGCAAAGAAAAAGAAGAAGTAGACTATTATGCGCTCAAAAAGATTCCTGCTTTGGTGATGTGGTACCTCCCCGTCGTCGATCGACTGAGGTGTTTGTTCGCTAATCCTGAGGATGCCAGACTTATGAGCTGGCATGCTTCTGATGAGCACAAAAACGATGGGAAGCTTCGACATCCAGCCGATGGGAAGCAGTGGCAAGATTTCAATGACAACCACCGAGACTTTGCCGATGAACCGAGAAATGTTAGGTTCGCACTGAGTACTGATGGAATGAACCCATTTGCTGAGAGGAGCAGCAAGCATAGCACATGGCCGGTGATCCTCACCATATACAACCTTCCTCCATGGTTGATGCAGAAACGGAAGTACATTTTGCTAACCATCCTTATTTCTGGACCTACACAACCTGGAGTTGACATGGATGTATTTTTGGAGCCCTTAATGGAGGATATGAAAATATTGTGGGAAACGGGTGTTCAAATGTTGGATGAGTATCGTAAAGGTTCATTCACGCTGAGAGCAATTCTTTTTGTTACGATCAACGATTACCCTGCTCTCTTCACATTATCAGGCCAGTTTAAGGGAAAGGTGATAGTCGCCTAGAGGGGGGGTGAATAGGGCGAAACTGAAATTTAAAAATAATCACAACTACAAGCCGGGTTAGCGTTAGTAATAAAGAAACGAGTCCGCGAGAGAGGGCGCAAAACAAATCGCAAGCAAATAAGAGTGTGACACAAGGATTTGTTTTACCGAGGTTCGGTTCTCGCAAACCTACTCCCCGTTTAGGAGGCCACAAAGGCCGGGTCTCTTTCAACCCTTCCCTCTCTCAAACGATCCCACGGATCGAGTGAGCTTTCTCTTCTTCTCAATCAAACGGGAACAAAGCTTCCCCGCAAGGGCCACCACACAATTGGTGCCTCTTGCCTTGGTTACAATTGAGTGATGATCTCAAGAACAAATGAGAAAGAAAGAAAGCAATCCAAGCGCAAGAGCTCAAAAGAGCACGGCAAATCTCTCTCGCTAGTCACTAAGGGTTTGAGTGGAATTGGAGAGGATTTGATCTCTTTGTATGTGTCTAGAATTGAATGCCTAGCTCTTGTAAGTGGTTGAGAGTTTGAAAACTTGGATGGCAATGAATGTGGGGTGGTTGGGGTATTTATAGCCCCAACCACCAAAAGTGACCGTTGCTGGAACTCCTCTGTTCGATGGCACACCGGACAGTCCGGTGCACACCGGACAGTCCGGTGCCCCTGCCACGTCACCATTGCCGTTGGATTCTGACCGTTGGAGCTTCTGACTTCTGGGCCCTTCTGGATGTCCGGTGCACACCGGACATGTACTGTTTGATGTCCGGTGCACCGGTATGGGCGAGCCTGACGTCTGCGCGCGCTGCGCGCGCATTTAATGCACCGCAGGGAGCCGTTGGCGCCGCAGAGAGCCGTTGCTCCGCTGGCACACCGGACAGTCCGGTGCACACCGGACAGTCCGGTGAATTTTAGCGGAGCGGCTGCCGAGCGAACCCGAGGCTGGCGAGTTCCGGAGGCCGCGTTTCCTTAGAGCACCGGACATGTCCGGTGCACACCGGACAGTCCGGTGAATTTTAGCGCGCCGGCTTCCGAGAATTCCCGAGGGCGAAGAGTTTGAGTCGAAGTCCTCTGGCCGCACCGGACATGTCTGGTGCACACCGGACAGTCCGGTGCCTCCAGCCAGAGGTGCCCTCGGTTGCCTTGCTGCTCCTTTGTTGAATCCAACACTTGGTCTTTTTATTGGCTAAATGTGAACCTTTTGCACCTGTATAACTTATGCACTAGAGCAAACTAGTTAGTCCAATATTTGTGTTGGGCAATTCAACCACCAAAATTATTTAGGAACTAGGTGTAAGCCTAATTCCCTTTCAATCTCCCCCTTTTTGGTGATTGATGCCAACACAAACCAAAGCAAATATAGAAGTGCATAATTGAACTAGTTTCCATAATGTAAGTGCAAAGGTTGCTTGGAATTGAGCCAATATAAATACTTATGTGATGCGCATGGATAGTTTCTTTGTTTTTTTGACATATTGGACCACATTTGCACCATAAGTTTTGTTTTTGCAAACTCTTTTGTAAATCCTTTTCAAAGTCATTTTCCAAGATAGACAAAGGTAAATGAATAAGATTTTGCAAAGCATTTTCAAGATTTGAAAGTTTCTTCCTTTGTTCCAAAATGCTTTTCCTTTGACTAAACAAAACTCCCCCTAAATGAGATCCTCCTCTTAGTGTTCAAGAGGGTTTTTGATTTATCATTTTGAAATACTATTTCCTCCCCCTTTAGAACATAAAGAGATACCAATTTTGAAATTTACCAATGAAAATCATTAAATTTAAAAAATTAGGTGGTGGTGCGGTCCTTTTGCTTTGGGCTCACGCTTTCTCCCCCTTTGGCATGAATCGCCAAAAACGGAATCATTAGAGCCCAATGAAGTATTATCTCCCCCTTTGGTCATGAAATGAATGAGTGAAGATTATACCGAAGTTGGAGAGTGATGCGGAGCGACGGCGAAGAATGAGTAGTGAAGTGGAGGGGAAGCCTTGTCTTCGCCGAAGACTCCAATTCCCTTTCAATATACCTATGACTTGGTTTGAAATACACTTGAAAACACATTAGTCATAGCATATATAAAAGAGACATGATCAAAGGTATATTCATGTGCTATGTGTGCAAGTTTAGCAAAAGAAATTCCTAGAATCAAGAATATTGAGCTCATGCCTAAGTCGGGTAAAAGATTGTTCATCAAGCGGCTTGGTAAAGATATCGGCTAATTGATCTTTAGTGTTAATGTAAGAAATCTCGATATCCCCCTTTTGTTGGTGATCCCGAAGAAAATGATACCGAATGGCTATGTGCTTAGTGCGGCTGTGCTCGACGGGATTGTCGGCCATTTTGATTGCACTCTCATTGTCACATAGCAAAGGGACTTTGGTTAATTTGTAACCATAGTCCCGCAGGGTTTGCCTCATCCAAAGCAATTGCGCGCAACAATGGCCTGCGGCAATATACTCGGCTTCGGCGGTAGAAAGAGCGACCGAATTTTGCTTCTTTGAAGCCCATGACACCAAGGATCTTCCCAAGAACTGGCAAGTCCCCGATGTGCTCTTCCTATTAATCCTACACCCCGCCCAATCGGCATCCGAATAACCAATCAAATCAAATGTGGATCCCCGAGGGTACCAAAGCCCAAACTTAGGAGTAAAAGCCAAATATCTCAAGATTCGTTTTACGGCCGTAAGGTGTGATTCCTTAGGGTCGGCTTGAAATCTTGCACACATGCAAACGGAAAGCATAATGTCCGGTCGAGATGCACATAAGTAAAGCAATGAACCAATCATCGACCGGTATACCTTTTGATCCACGGACTTACCTCCCGTGTCGAGGTCGAGATGTCCATTAGTTCCCATGGGTGTCTTGATGGGCTTGGCATCCTTCATTCCAAATTTGCTTAGAATGTCTTGAGTATACTTCGTTTGGCTAATGAAGGTGCCCTCTTGGAGTTGTTTGACTTGAAATCCTAAGAAATATTTCAACTCCCCCATCATCGACATCTCGAATTTTTGTGTCATGATCCTACTAAATTCTTCACATGTAGATTTGTTAGTAGACCCAAATATAATATCATCAACATAAATTTGGCATACGAACAAATCGTTGTCAAGAGTTTTAGTGAATAAAGTAGGATCGGCCTTGCCGACTTTGAAGCCATTTGCAATAAGGAAATCTCTAAGGCATTCATACCATGCTCTTGGGGCTTGCTTGAGCCCATAAAGCGCCTTAGAGAGCCTATAAACATGATTAGGGTACTCACTGTCTTCAAAGCCGGGAGGTTGCTCAACATAGACTTCCTCCTTGATTGGTCCATTGAGGAAGGCACTCTTCACGTCCATTTGATAAAGCTTGAAGCCATGGTAAGTAGCATAGGCTAATAATATACGAATTGACTCAAGCCTAGCTACGGGTGCATAGGTTTCTCCAAAATCCAAACCTTCGACTTGTGAATACCCCTTGGCCACGAGTCGAGCTTTGTTCCTTGTCACCACACCATGCTCGTCTTGCTTGTTGCGGAAGACCCACTTGGTTCCTACAACATTTTGGTTAGGACGTGGAACTAAGTGCCATACCTCGTTCCTTGTGAAATTGTTGAGCTCCTCTTGCATCGCCATCACCCAATCCGAATCTTGAAGTGCTTCCTCTACCCTGTGTGGCTCAATAGAGGAAACAAACGAGTAATGTTCACAAAAATGAGCAACACGAGATCGAGTAGTTACCCCCTTATGAATATCGCCGAGGATGGTGTCGACGGGGTGATCTCGTTGTATTGCTTGGTGGACTCTTGGGTGCGGCGGCCTTGGTTGTTCATCCTCCTTGTCTTCATCATTTGAATCTCCCCCTTGATCGTTGCCGTCATTTTGAGGTGGCTCATCTTCTTGATTTTCTTGTTCAACATCTTGAGCCTCATCCTCAACTTGAGTTGGTGGAGATGCTTGCATGGAGGAGGATGGTTGATCTTGTGCATTTGGAGGCTCTTCGGATTCCTTAGGACACACATCCCCGATGGACATGTTCCTTAGCGCTATGCATGGAGCCTGTTCTTCACCTACATCATCAAGATCAACTTGCTCTACTTGAGAGCCGTTAGTCTCATCAAACACAACGTCACAAGAAACTTCAACAAGTCCTGAGGACTTGTTAAAGACTCTATATGCCCTTGTGTTTGAGTCATATCCTAGTAAAAAGCCTTCTACAGTTTTAGGAGCAAATTTAGATTTTCTACCTCTTTTAACAAGTATAAAACATTTGCTACCAAAAACTCTAAAGTATGAAATATTGGGCTTTTTACCGGTTAGGAGTTCATAGGATGTCTTCTTGAGGATTCGATGAAGATATAATCGGTTGATGGCGTAGCAGGCGGTGTTGACCGCCTCGGCCCAAAACCGATCCGGTGTCTTGTACTCATCAAGCATGGTTCTTGCCATGTCCAATAGAGTTCGATTCTTCCTCTCCACTACACCATTTTGTTGTGGAGTGTAGGGAGAAGAGAACTCATGCTTGATGCCCTCCTCCTCAAGAAAGCCTTCTATTTGAGAGTTCTTGAACTCCGTCCCATTGTCGCTTCTAATTTTCTTGATCCTTAAGCCGAACTCATTTTGAGCCCGTCTCAAGAATCCCTTTAAGGTCTCTTGGGTTTGTGATTTTTCCTGCAAAAAGAATACCCAAGTGAAGCGAGAATAATCATCCACAATTACAAGACAATACTTACTACCGCCGATGCTTATGTAAGCGATCGGGCCGAATAGATCCATATGTAGGAGCTCCAGTGGCCTGTCGGTAGTCATGATATTTTTGTGTGGATGATGTATCCCAACTTGCTTCCCAGCTTGGCATGCGCTACAAATCCTGTCTTTCTCAAAATGAACATCGGTTAGTCCCAAAATATGTTCTCCCTTTAGAAGCTTGTGAAGATTCTTCATTCCAACATGGGCTAGTCGGCGGTGCCAGAGCCAACCCAAGTTAGTCTTAGCAATCAAGCAAGTGTCGAGTTCAGCTCTATTAAAATCTACTAAGTATAGCTGACCCTCTAACACTCCCTTAAAAGCTATTGAATCATCACTTCTTCTAAAGACAGTAACACCTGTATCAGTAAAAAGACAGTTGTAGCCCATTTGACATAATTGGGATACGGAAAGCAAATTGTAATCTAATGAATCTACAAGAAAAACATTGGAAATAGAATGGTCAGGAGATATAGCAATTTTACCCAAACCTTTGACCAAACCTTGATTTCCATCCCCGAATGTGATAGCTCGTTGGGGATCTTGGTTTTTCTCATATGAGGAGAACATCCTTTTCTCCCCGGTCATGTGGTTTGTGCACCCGCTGTCGAGTATCCAACTTGTGCCCCCGGATGCATAAACCTACAAAACAAGTTTAGTTCTTTGTTTTAGGTACCCAAACGGTTTTGGGTCCTTTGGCATTAGATACAAGAACTTTGGGTACCCAAACACAAGTCTTGGAGCCCTTGTGTTTGCCCCCAACAATTTTGGCAACTACCTTGCCGGACTTGCTAGTCAAAACATAAGATGCATCAAAAGTTTTAAATGAAATGGCATGATCATTTGATGCATTAATAGTTTTCTTTCTAGGCAACTTGGCATGGGTTGGTTGCCTAGATCTAGATGTCTCACCCTTATACATAAAAGCATAATTAGGGCCAGAGTGAGACTTCCTAGAATGAATTTTCTTAATTTTACTCTCAGGATACCCGGCAGGGTACAAAATGTAACCCTCGTTATCCTGAGGCATGGGAGCCTTGCCCTTAACAAAGTTAGACAAGTTCTTAGGAGGGGCATTAATTTTGACATTGTCTCCCCTTTGGAAGCCAATGCCGTCCTTAATGCCCGGGCGTCTCCCATTATAGAGCATGCTTCTAGCCAATTTAAATTTTTCATTTTCTAAGTCATGCTCTCTAATTTTAGCATTAAGTTGTGCTATGTGATCATTTTGTTTTTTAATTAATGCAAGGTGATCATGGATAGCATCAACATTAATATCTCTACATCTAGTGCAAATGGACACATGCTCAATAGTAGATGTAGAGGGTTTGCAAGACCTTAATTCAATAACCTTAGCATGCAACAAATCATTCTTAGTTCTAAGGTCAGAAATAGTAGTATTGCAAACATCAAAATCCTTAGCCTTAGCAATTAATTTCTCATTCTCATTTCTAAGGCTAGCAAGAGAAATGTTCAATTTTTCAATCCTAGCAAGCAAATCATTATTATCATTTCTAGGAATTGAAATATTGCAAATAGGAGAATCAACCTTAGCTAACAAATTGGCATTTTCATTTCTAAGGTTGTCTAAAGTCTCATGGCAAATACTTAGCTCACTAGACAATTTTTCACATTTTTCTCTTTCTAGAGCATAAGCATTTTTAACCTTAACATGCTTTTTATTTTCTTTAATAAGGAAGTCCTCTTGAGAATCCAAGAGATCATCCTTCTCATGTATAGCACTAATCAATTCATTTAATTTTTCTTTTTGTTCCATGTTAAGGTTGGCAAAAAGAATACGCAAATTATCCTCTTCATTTTTATCATCATCCTCATCACTAGATGTTTCATATTTAGTGGAGGACTTTGATTTTACCTTCTTTTTGCCGTCCTTGGCCATGAGGCACTTGTGGCCGACGTTGGGGAAGAGGAGGCCCTTGGTGACGGCGATGTTGGCGGCGTCCTCGTCGTCGGAGGAGTCGCTTGAGCTTTCGTCGGAGTCCCACTCCCGACAAACATGGGCATCGCCGCCCTTCTTCTTGTAGTACTTCTTCTTTTCCTTCCTCTTGCCCTTCTTGTCGTCACCCCTGTCACTATCACTTGATAATGGACATTTAGCAATAAAGTGACCGGGCTTACCACACTTGTAGCAAACCTTCTTGGAACGGGATTTGTAGTCCTTCCCTTTCCGTTGCTTGAGGATTTGCCGGAAGCTTTTGATGATTAGGGCCATCTCCTCGTTGTCGAGCTTGGAGGCGTCAATTGGTTGTCTACTTGGTGTAGACTCCTCCTTCTTCTCCTCCGTTGCCTTGAAGGCCACGGGTTGAGCCTCGGATGTGGAAGGCTCATCAAGCTCGTTGATCTTTTTGGAGCCCTTAATCATGCATTCAAAACTAACAAAATTCCCGATGACTTCCTCGGGGGTCATTTGTGTATATCTAGGATTGCCACGAATTAATTGTACTTGAGTAGGGTTAAGGAAAATAAGGGCTCTTAGAATAACCTTAACCACTTCGTGGTCATCCCATTTTGCGCGCCCGAGGTTGCGCACTTGGTTCACCAAGGTCTTGAGCCGGTTGTACATGTCTTGTGGCTCCTCTCCTTGGCGAAGACGGAAGCGACCGAGCTCCCCCTCGATCGTTTCCCGCCTGGTGATCTTGGTGAGTTCATCACCCTCGTGCGCCGTCTTGAGTAGGTCCCAAATCTCCTTGGCGTTCTTCAACCCTTGTACTTTGTTGTATTCCTCCTTGCTTAGGGAGGCAAGGAGGATGGTTGCGGCTTGGGAGTTGAAGTGCTCAATTTGGGCCACTTCGTCCGTGTCATAGTCTTCATCCCCTACGGATGGTACCTGTACACCATACTCAACAATATCCCATAATCTTTTGTGGAGAGAGGTTAGATGAAATCGCATCAAATTACTCCACATAGCATAATCTTCACCATTAAAAGTTGGTGGTTTGCCTAATGGGACGGATAGTAAAGGTGTATGTTTAGGAATGCGAGGGTAGCGTAGGGGAATCTTACTATACTTCTTACGCTCTTGGCGTTTAGAAGTGACGGACGCCGCGTCGGAGCCGGAGGTAGATGTCGATGAAGTGTCGGTCTCGTAGTAGACCACCTTCCTCATCCTTTTGTGCTTGTCCCCACTCCGATGCGGCTTGTGAGAAGAAGATTTTTCCTTCTTCTCTTTGTGTTGAGAAGAGGAAGATCTTTTCTCCTTCCGCTTGGAGGATTTCTTCTTCTTCTCTCTTCTCTTGGTGCGGGACTCTTCCGATGAAGATGAAGTGCTCCCTTGACTTGTAGTGGGCTTGTCATCGCCGGTCTCCATCTCCCTCTTGGTGTGATCTCCCGACATCACTTCGAGCGGTTAGGCTCTAATGAAGTACCGGGCTCCGATACCAATTGATAGTCGCCTAGAGGGGGGGGGGGGGTGAATAGGGCGAAACTGAAATTTAAAAATAATCACAACTACAAGCCGGGTTAGCGTTAGTAATAAAGAAACGAGTCCGCGAGAGAGGGCGCAAAACAAATCGCAAGCAAATAAGAGTGTGACACAAGGATTTGTTTTACCGAGGTTCGGTTCTCGCAAACCTACTCCCCGTTTAGGAGGCCACAAAGGCCGGGTCTCTTTCAACCCTTCCCTCTCTCAAACGATCCCACGGATCGAGTGAGCTTTCTCTTCTTCTCAATCAAACGGGAACAAAGCTTCCCCGCAAGGGCCACCACACAATTGGTGCCTCTTGCCTTGGTTACAATTGAGTGATGATCTCAAGAACAAATGAGAAAGAAAGAAAGCAATCCAAGCGCAAGAGCTCAAAAGAGCACGGCAAATCTCTCTCGCTAGTCACTAAGGGTTTGAGTGGAATTGGAGAGGATTTGATCTCTTTGTATGTGTCTAGAATTGAATGCCTAGCTCTTGTAAGTGGTTGAGAGTTTGAAAACTTGGATGGCAATGAATGTGGGGTGGTTGGGGTATTTATAGCCCCAACCACCAAAAGTGACCGTTGCTGGAACTCCTCTGTTCGATGGCACACCGGACAGTCCGATGCACACCGGACAGTCCGGTGCCCCTGCCACGTCACCATTGCCGTTGGATTCTGACCGTTGGAGCTTCTGACTTCTGGGCCCTTCTGGATGTCCGGTGCACACCGGACATGTACTGTTTGATGTCCGGTGCACCGGTATGGGCGAGCCTGACGTCTGCGCGCGCTGCGCGCGCATTTAATGCACCGCAGGGAGCCGTTGGCGCCGCAGAGAGCCGTTGCTCCGCTGGCACACCGGACAGTCCGGTGCACACCGGACAGTCCGGTGAATTTTAGCGGAGCGGCTGCCGAGCGAACCCGAGGCTGGCGAGTTCCGGAGGCCGCGTTTCCTTGGAGCACCGGACATGTCCGGTGCACACCGGACAGTCCGGTGAATTTTAGCGCGTCGGCTTCCGAGAATTCCCGAGGGCGAAGAGTTTGAGTCGAAGTCCTCTGGCCGCACCGGACATGTCCGGTGCACACCGGACAGTCCGGTGCCTCCAGCCAGAGGTGCCCTCGGTTGCCTTGCTGCTCCTTTGTTGAATCCAACACTTGGTCTTTTTATTGGCTAAATGTGAACCTTTTGCACCTGTATAACTTATGCACTAGAGCAAACTAGTTAGTCCAATATTTGTGTTGGGCAATTCAACCACCAAAATTATTTAGGAACTAGGTGTAAGCCTAATTCCCTTTCAAAAGGTTGGTTGCACAGTATGCATTGATGGAACTGCTTACGTATCCCTTGCTGCATCTAGGAAGATAGTTTACATGAGGCACAGACGCTTTTTATTGGAAGGACACAGGTACCGCATGCGAAAAATGGATAAGTACTTCGACAATAATGGTGAACTACATTCTACTGCTCCATCGGGTAACAATAGAGGTCATAGAGTTTTTGAAATAGTCAGGAATATCAAGTTTGTTTTCGGGAAGAAGACAAAAGACGGAAAAACAAGGAAGGATGCTAAACCATCTTCGGGGGCTATATTCAAGAAGAAGTCTATTTTCTTCGAGTACTTGCCTTACTGGAAAGAGTTAGATGTGCGGCATGCGATCGATGGTATGCACGTTCAGAAGAACGTGTTTGAAAGCATAATGGGCACCTTGCTAGACATAAAGGGCAAAACAAAAGAAGGGCTCAATTCACGCATGGACTTGGTAGATTTAGGCATAAAAAAGGAACTACATCCCGTTCTTCAAGAAAATGGGAAGTACCATCTCCCAGCAGCAAGCTACAATCTCAATGTAGATGAGAAACATGCGATGTGTGTTTGGCTCAAGAATTTGAAAGTCCCATCCGGATTCTGCTCTAGCATACGGAGTATTGTGTCAATGAAAGACCTGACAATCACCAACTACAACTCACATGATTGCCATGTCATGCTGACTACATTCCTACCTATTGCCATCAGGGCTATAAATCCTTTGTTTTTAAAGATGGCAATCACACGGTTGTGCTACTTTTTCAACAGGATTTCACAAAAGGTAATTGGCCGTGATGAGTTGGCATCTCTTCAGGAATTCGCAGTGGAGACAATATCACAGTTTGAGATGTGTTTCCCTCCATCGTTCTTTGATATTATGGTGCACCTTGTGGTGCACTTGGTGCCACAAATAGAAGCATTGGGTCCTATGTACTTGCATGAAATGTGGACGTATGAGCGTTTCATGTCAATACTGAATGGCTATGTATCAACCCGTGCTCGTCCCGAGGCATCCATGATAGAGGGGTACTGTACCGAAGAGGCCATTGAGTCCGGAGGTCCATTCTGCAATAGTATCCTAAAAGACTAGGTTGCAATAGGTCTGCCTCCGTCACGACACGAGGGTAGACTGTATGGAAGCGGGAGGATGGGACGGAAATCTTTCATCCCACCGGATTACGATATAGTACTTGAGGCACATCAGAGCATCCTACATCAGCTAACGATAATGGAGCCATTTATCCAACAACACATCAATGAGCTTCGCGAGCAAAATCCTGGGCATACGGATGATTGGGTAATGAAGCAACATAAGCAGCGGTTCAACACATGGCTAATGGTGAAGGACATTCCACGTGGAGAAACAATAGAAGAACAAACCATCAAGGGCTTGGCATCTGGACCATCACGCCAGGTCACAACATGGCAAACCTATGACATTAGTGGATTCACATTTTGTACCAAGTCCAAGGACAAAAAGAGCATGTCACAAAACAGTGGTGTTCGATGCGAAGCCATAGATGATGAAACTGGTGAGATTATTACATATTTTGGCTTTATTGAGGACATATGGGAACTAGACTATGGTACATTTCAGATCTCGGTTTTCCGATGTCAATGGGTTGAAGACAAACATGTCACGGTAGACAACTATGGGGTCAGAGTTCTTGATCTAAGTAAGGTAGGTTACAAAGATGACCCATGGATCCTTGCTAATCATGCTGCACAGGTCTTCTATGCTGAACAGATCATTTCTAACAATGAGAAGAAAAGCACCGACAAACCGAAGCATGTAGTTTTTCCTGGAAAACAACAAGCTATAGGAGTTGATGGTGTATCTGATTTAGAGGATTTTAACCAGTTCAATGACATGTCTCTTTTCATAGACCATCCAACCAAGATAAGGAACGTTGAGCGAAGCATCCCACGCAATTCGATGCCCTAGGTACGCCACGATGGATAAGGCAGAACAATAGCTCCCTAGATTATATAGTTGTCATGTAATTGATTATTGTTAGGACATGTCATGTAATTGATTATTGTTAGCGACAAACCGAAGCATATAATTTTACACGACTTTCTAGAGAGGAGAGGGAGAGGGAGAGAGAGCTATTGTTGCCAATGCGCTCGGAGCAGGTCCAGCACTTACCGTCTGTGCGGATGCAGCACTTTGCACATCGAGAATGCCCGTTCTTGCACTGATTTTACACAGAGCAGAGCATCATGCTGGAGCCTACCGATCAATATGTACTGTATATATACATGCATGGTAATCTGACTTGCCATGAAAACTTCGCACTGGAAGGGTAGGCAGCAGATGTCACACTCCAGCGCGTCCTTCTCCATAGATAGTGTCACAGTCGCCTCTTCCTCATCCTCCAACCCCGCCTCTTCCTCATCCTCCACCACCACCTTGGCTTTCTTTGGAGTGCCGCCGTCATGGTTTATCACCTAGAACGAGGTAAAATAAAAGCAGGGAGGACTATTCGACTAATATATACATATCAGGCAGTAAGAAACAAGCATCTTCAAAGAACATGTTGTAAAAGAACTTGGAAAGATGTTTACCAGATCTGATACTTGTGAAAGAACTTCACACCAATGGTGATGAGAGACGCGAAGCCATGAGACGACGTAGTATTTAAACACTACAAGAACGGGCATTCTAGTGACAGAGGAGGGAGAGAGAGGGAAGAGAGAGGAGGGAAAGAGGAGAGAGAGAGGAGAGAGAGAGGGAGAGGGGAGAGAGAGGAGAGAGAGAGGATAGAGAGAGAGGAGAGAGAGGGAGAGGGGAGAGAGAGGAGCTAGGGAGAGGAGAGAGAGGAGAGAGAGGATAGAGAGAGAGAGAGGAGCTAGGGAGAGGAGAGAGAGGAGAGAGAGAGGGAGAGATAGAGGAGGGAGAGAGAGGGAAGAGAGAGGAGGGAGAGGGGAGAGAGAGGAGGGAGAGGGGAGAGAGAGGAGAGAGAGGAGAGAGAGAGGGGAGAGAGAGAGAAGTAATATATAAATATATATATTATGTATACTAAATATATATATTTATATATTTAATATGTACAAAAATTTATATACTTAATGTATGAATATACAATAAAAAATAATATACTAAAAACATTTCTACTGGCGGTTGACAATGAAAACCGCCAGTAGAAATTAATTTTTACTGGCGGTTGTCGATGAAAACCGCCAGTAGAAATGACCTCCACAGTCTGTGGATGGCATTTCTACTGGCGGTTCTCTATGGCAACCGCCAGTAAAAATCATTTCTACTGGCGGTTGTCATAGAGAACCGCCAGTAGAAATTTCTCCTATATAAAGGAGCACGCTCGGGGCCGAAAATTCGCTAAGTCATTGGCGCCCTGTCTTTCACACTTCCCGCCGTCAGGCTGCCAAAATTTCGCCCGACGATTTTCTCCGCCGTGCGCCGCCGTCGTCCACGCCGCCGTCCACGCCGTCGTCCCCGCGCCATAGGTAAGTTCTTCTCTCTCTCTCTCTCCCTTTCTTCGACTCTGATTGCTCGGGCATGCACGCGCCGCCGCCGCCATGCACGCGCCGCCGCCGCCGCCGCGCGTGTAAACCCTAAGCCTAGGAAGAGTGAGAGAGTGAGAGGGAAGAGAGAGGAAGAAGAGGGAAGAGAGGGAGAGGGTTTAGGGTGTAAACCCCCTGCGCGCGTCTCTGCAGAGAGTGATCGAGAGAGAGGGAGAGAAGAGAGAGGAGGGAGAGGGAGAGGGAAGAGAGAGGAGGGAGAGGGAGAGAGATAGAGGGAGGGAGAGGAGGGTGAGAGAGAGAGAGAGGAGGGAGAGGAGAGAGATAGAGAGAGGGAGAGAGATAGAGGGAGAGGAGAGAGATAGAGGGAGGGAGAGGAGGGTGAGAGAGAGAGGAGGGAGAGGAGAGAGATAGAGAGAGGGAGAGAGATAGAGGGAGAGGAGAGAGATAGAGGGAGGGAGAGGAGGGAGAGAGAGAGAGAGGAGGGAGAGGAGAGAGATAGAGAGAGGGAGAGAGATAGAGGGAGAGGAGATAGATAGAGGGAGGGAGAGGAGGGTGAGAGAGAGAGAGGAGGGAGAGGAGAGAGATAGAGAGAGGAGAGGAGATGAGATGAGAGTATTCATACAATACTTATTTTTATTCATATGTGTGTTCATATGTGTTCAAATGTATGTGTTCAATATATATATGTGTTCATATGTGTTCAAATGTATGTGTTCAATATATATGTGTGTTCATATGTGTTCAAATGTATGTGTTCAATATATATATGTGTGTTCATATGTGTTCAAATGTATGTTGAATATATACATTGTAATTTTATCCGTCACAACTCGATAATATACGTATCCGATCCGATCCGAATTCGATCTGAACTCGATAATTTCCGTACGACTCTCCCTCTCTCCCTCTCCTCGTCCTATACGACTCTCCCTCTCTCCCTCTCTATACGTAACTCGATAATATCCATACGATTCTCCCTCTCTCCCTCTTTATACGTCCTATGCGACTCTCTCCCCGTCCTACACGATACTATACGACTATACGATACTATATGGTTACGGTTTAGGGTTAGGGTTATGGTTAAGGGTTAGGGTTAGGGTTAGGGTTAGGGTTAAGGGTTAGGGTTTAGGGTTAGGGTTAGGGTTAGGGTTAGGGTTAAGGGTTCGGGTTTTGGGTTAAGGGTTCGGGTTTTGGGTTAGGGTTAGGGTTAGGGTTAAGGGTTATAGTTAGGGTTAGGGTTTAGGGTTAAGGGTTCGGGTTTTGGGTTAAGGGTTCGGGTTTTGGGTTAAGGGTTCGGGTTTTGGGTTAGGGTTAGGGTTAAGGGTTTAGGGTTAGGGTTAAGGGTTATAGTTAGGGTTAGGGTTAAGGGTTAGGGTTTAGGGTTAGGGTTTTGGGTTAAGGGTTCGGGTTTTGGGTTAGAGTTAGGGTTAGGGTTAAGGGTTATAGTTAGGGTTCGGGTTTTGGGTTAAGGGTTCGGGTTTTGGGTTAAGGGTTCGGGTTTTGGGTTAAGGGTTAGGGTTAAGGGTTTAGGGTTAGGGTTAAGGGTTATAGTTAGGGTTAGGGTTAGGGTTAAGGGTTAGGGTTTAGGGTTAGGGTTAGGGTTAAGGGTTCGGGTTTTGGGTTAAGGGTTCGGGTTTTGGGTTAGGTTTAGGGTTAAGGGTTATAGTTAGGGTTAGGGTTAGGGTTTAGGGTTAAGGGTTCGGGTTTTGGGTTAAGGGTTCGGGTTTTGGGTTAAGGGTTCGGGTTTTGGGTTAGGGTTAGGGTTAAGGGTTTAGGGTTAGGGTTTAGGGTTAGGGTTAAGGGTTTAGTGCCTGAGGATGTATTTAATTATACTATTTGTTAATATGAATTTAATTATTGCTTACGTTAATATGTGTTAATATGTATTTAATTATTGCTTATGTATTTGTATATATATAGCTCAATGAGTTCTCCGATCAAGGACCAAGATTTAGTGCCCGAGCACATGGACAAGAGTGTTGCTCAAGAACAATCCAGCAGTGAAGGATATGAAACGCCTAGCGACCCTTTTCCTACCACTAGCATAGATAGGGCCGCTCTCCGTGAGTTGCAACGTGACCCTACTTTTGATCCACAAGAAGCTGAGGTAAAAGTACGCATCTTTAGCTTCGTATGTGTACCCTACTGATTTCACATGCATGATCTCTTGTGCATTTTATTACATGAATAGGAGGTCGTGTCTGAATTTCGTGCGATACTCGAAGAAGCCGTGGCACGAAACGAAGACGTACCGGAGCCGACCCAAGACGCACCGGAACAGACCAAGACAACAACCGAGACGTCAAGGAAAAGGAAGCAGAGCGATCGAAAAAGAGGTGACAGGGGGCTGAACAAGTTTCCCGACAAAACATACAAAATCTCAGACGTGAGCCCGAAAGGTCAGCCCCTAGCTCCAGAAGAGGCACTACCTAAGTTCCGGAATGCACTTGGGTTTTTAGTTAGAGATAATCTTGACATAACAATACGACAGTGGAGAGATGTGTCAGATGATGTCAAGAATCAAATATGGAATAAGCTATTAATGAGGTTCGTTCTGCCTCGGGGTTCAGAAGAACTCGTGAAGGAATACACGATGAAGCAGCTTGCAATCAATTTCCGAAACTGGAGGTCTGAGATGAACACAAAGTTTGCAAAGAAAGGTCTGGACCCGACCAAAAAATATAAAATCTCAGCAGGTCAGTGGGCAGTATTTCTAGAGCAGAGGAGCAGCCCTGATTTCATATCTCTAAGTGAGGCAAATTCGGAACTATCAAAGAAGAACAAGTACCGCCACCACCTAGGCACAGGTGGTTACAAGCGTCAGGTTCCTAAATGGAGACAAGAAGACGCCGAGAAGAAGGCCGCAGGGTTGCCGACGCTGTCCGAGCAACTTGGTGAAAGGGCGGCAAATTGGCTCCGTGCTAGAAAACCAAGGGAAACCGAGACCGGTGTATCTTTTGATGATCCCATTGTCGAAGAAGCGGCAAAAAACATATATACAATGGCAGCTAAGCAGAGCGAAGGAACTTTTAAGCCACAAAGGGAAAGAGACATCCTAACGGCTGGTCTCGGTAACCCTGAGCATCCTGGCCGTGTACGAGGAATCTCGTCTAAGGAAGGATGGAAGGAAGGATTCGGACAACAGTGGGAAGGTCTGTACAGGAAACGTGATCGATACAAGGAAGAGATGGCGGATTATTTTAAGGAGGAGGCCAAGAAAGAGTTCAAAGCCATGATGTCTCAAATGCTATCGAATCCTCCTCCAGAATTGATGCAACAGTTGGCGAGTGCGATGTCTGTTCAACAGATGACCACTCCACAAATACAAATAATTCCAGCAGCTCAACCGCCGGCTTCCACAGATTGTACGACATTACCAAGCTCTGTTGCTTCAACGGGAAATAAGGACCGTTATCCAGTTGATGACATCACAAGGCCTGTGGCGTGCACACTGGTTATAAGATATGGTATTAACAATAAACATACAAAGAAAGTAGCCACAGGCCTTGCGATCCCAGGACGTAAGTTCCATGGAAACGATATTCCAGATGATTATTGCAAAGTAGAAGTGACGTCGGTCGTCCAAGGATCCGAGGACGACATGCTAGACATCCCTGGGCCCGAAGGTATCGAGAAACTTGGACAAGCTATCAATAATTTTATCCTTTGGCCTCGAAGGGATGTCGATTTGCTTGATTGGTCGAATTCGTCGCAGGCGTCGCAGGCCCAACCGTCTCCGCCTTCTCAAATTTTTGCTCCTATTGTACATCCATCATCCTCACCTCCTCAAACTTCACATGCTGCTCCTCATCCTTTTTCTGACCCACCGTCTCCGCCACAAGCATCACCATTCAGGGCTCCACCACCTTCTCCTCCCCATCCTCTTGGTGACCCACTGTCTACGCCACCATCAAGGGATCCACCTTCTCCACAACCATCAAAGGATCCAAGGCCATCAAAGAAATCTAAACTTCCTATTCCAAAATTGGTGTCCTCGTATCAGAAAAAGAAGAGTAAAGCTACTACTGCTGGCACAGCTCGGTTTTTGAAAGGGATTGGACGGAGCCTCACGTCACAAACTGTTGATTTGGCCAAGCACGAGGAGTCTGCAAAAAAGGCTGAGGCAATGGCCGCAAAAATAAAGAAGCCAACTAAGGCAGATTACAAAAACGTGCCTAAAAAATATGTGCCGGGCAGACCTCTGCTACCTCTTGAGAAACTAAGAAAGGTCCCGGCTGGTGTTAAAAGGTTGCATGACTGGTACATGCGGGCATCATCGGTTGGCATCGACACCATTAGTGTGCATATACCAGACCATGCTTTTATTGGTTTGGACCAAAAGGCCGTTGTTACATTCGAGGACATGTGGTTAATGATGAACCTTCAGAGACTCGACGTGCAACTTGTAACGATGTTTGCATTGTAAGTGTCGCTCATACTTCCACATATGTGTGTTATTATTAGTGAGCTGTATAAAATTTCAATATCTGACATGCACGTGTGACTTGCAGAATGCAACATGATCAGCAGGAGATCCTTTACGGTACCAAGCCCAATGCTAGTGCCAGTAAAAGGGTTGGGTATCTCAACCCAATACTTATATCCGAGGAAAGCCACACTTTTAGAATCGGGAAAGACAACGATGAATTACGGGGAAAGACGGACGAAGAAGTTGAGAAGCGTATAAAGGATATGAAGAAGGATTTTGAAGCTCGATACGCCACCTATATAGGACATGCAATGCTTCAATTTCAAGACAGGGAAGCCATAATGGCCCCGTACAACTTTAAGTAAGTGTGATTTTGTATAAATAAAATTAATAATTTCAATACACATGCATCACAGATTTGATTCGTACAGGGACCACTGGATATGCTTCCTCATTTATCCTAAAGTTGGAAAGGTGCTGGTGCTCGACTCCTTAAACTTCGACCCTTCGACATATGCAGAATTCCTCAGCACCTTAGAGCTGTAAGCCTTTTCTATGCATGCATACTTTTATCGATTAAAATTTGAGAATAACATGGTGATTCTATTTGAGATCACAGGGCTTACAGATTCTATAAGATGAGAGGTGGAAAGTACGACCTGTCGAAAAAAGGCGTGCCACTAGACATCCATCATCACTGGCCGGTAAGTATGTGATTTTATGAATACATATCATACACAATGTTGCAACTAAATAACCAATCTCCCGTTATGTAGTGCCACAAGCAACCACAAGGATCGGTCCTATGTGGATTCTATGCGTGCGAGTTCATGAGAGTGAACGGACGATACATCACGAACCCTGACAAGGTATTATTAGTAATAGTCAAGTATGTATTTATGTCATTAAAGATGCAAATGTGTTATTATTGAGTATAAATAGATGATGTTTATAAAATTCCTTTACAGCAATTTCAACGAGGAAACCCGGAGAACTTGACCGAAGCTGCATTGTATGGCATAATCGAGGACCTCTGCACATTCATATTGAAAGAGGTCATACCCGCAGAAGGAAAATATCACGATGCTTCCGGGACATTAGCTTTGCCAGAGTTCAGAATACTAACAGAAATTAGTAGATTATCTCTTAGCCGAGATAGTTATTAGAGCTTAGGTGAAAACTTATGATGTATAGAATGCATGAAGCATATATGGTTGTAAACAGAATACTTTGATGTATATAAATGTATGATAGAATTTAATTTCATGTTGCTTTCAATATCAATATAGATCTATATATATATGTTTGTGTGTGTGTAAATAAATATATATATAATTCAGTATTGTTTGAAATTTTGAAAAAAGGCGGGAAAACTTCCACTGGCGGCTAAATAAAGAAAACCGCCAGTGAAAAGTGCATTTCCACTGGCGGTTTGCTTTATAAAACCGCCAGTGGAAATGCATTTCCACTGGCGGTTTTCTTTATTCAGCCGCCAGTGGAAATGCACTTTTCACTGGCGGTTCCTTAAGAAAACCGCCAGTGAAAATGCACTTTTCACTGGCGGTTCCAAAATAACCGCCAGTGGAAATGCTGATTTCCACTGACCCCTAGCACTGGCGGTACTGAAAAACGCCTGTGTAAATAGGTTTAGAACCGCCACTATAGAGCTTCTGTGTACTAGTGTCAGTGCATCAAATACTGATACTGAACCTCTGCAAGACTGATACTAGCTTGGCTGATACAACAAATTGTCTGTTTATTTAAAACATGTTGTCTGTTTATTTAAAACTATAGAACTGATTTTAAACAGGTGACTGATACTGGCTTGGCTGGCAACACCTACACCATCCATAAAAGCATCAAATACTGGAAACATAAGCAATCTCGTGATACTGAACATAGTAATGAAATCAAATAAGAATTGCATACGAATTTGACAATGAACATAAACAAGCTTCAAGCTAGGCACACGGAGGCCATCCATCCTATTGATTGGCAATTCTTATCAAGCGGAGGCCAGCTCATAAGGTTGTTTATGTTCAGTATTTTAAACGTAGGCCATCTAGCTAACGGAGGCCAGCTCATAAGCTGGAAACATAAGGTTGTTTATGTTCAGTATCTTTTTTTTTGAAAGGGAAAGGCAAAAGAATTGCCTTCCAATATATTAGATAAAAGAAGAAAACACTGTACAAAAACTGGCACAAAAAAGGCGCCAACACCAAAAAACACTAGACAAGCAAACACCTATCTAGCACCACTGAATAAAATCTAACCCTCTGGCCAGGCCCTCAGACACTACTAGCAGGCCAGACCTCTACCCACAAGATCTTTCACCATCTGCACCACTTGTTCTGACGTTCTCTGTTGACCCTTGAAGATTCTGTTGTTTCTCTCCAACCATAAGCTCCACCAGAAATAAAATAGAAGGCCATCGAAACTTTTTCTTGAATGCTTGTTACAGAGCAACCTCAGCCTGAACCACCAATCGCTTAAAGTTCCCGTCTTTGAAATACCGACAAGGAACCGGAGATTAGCCCAAGACAAAATCCTGCTCCACACTTCCATAGCGAAAGGGCAATCCTTACAGAGATGCGACACTGTCTCCAAAGACAAGGTACAAAGAGAACAATTAAGATTGCAGGGCCATCCCCTTTTTTGCAAATTGTCAGCGGTTAAGATTTTGTTGTGCAATAAAGTCCAAACAAAGAAACGACACTTAGGTTCTATTTTTGCTTTCCAAATGAGATTGAAATTAATTTTACAGAAAATTGTTGAGAACTGAATTTTGTAAGCACTACTTGAACTGTATTTTCCATCTGCCGACCATCTCCAAGAAATGGTGTCGTCGAGATCATTGAGGCTGTGAGTGCTGCTGATTGAATGCCAAAGTGAGACGAATTCTCTCACTTCCTCATCCCGAGTGAACGGTGCGCAGAACTGTATCCAATAATTATTTCGAAGAGCCTTGAACACCGTGATGTTTTTCCTTCTTGCTTTCTTGTATAGATTTGGTGCCATATTCTTTGGAGCCTGCCCTTCAATCCAACTGGAACCCCAAAAATCCGCCATCTTCCCATTACCAATAGTCACAATTGTTGAAGCGTTGAAGAGATCTACATCCACCTTGTCGCACGGTAATGGCATGCCAGCCCATGCCTTTTCTTTAACCGTCCACCGTAACCACAGCCATCTTAGTCTTAGCGCTCTCGCAAAACGCTCCAGGTCCAGAACTCCTAGACCCCCCTATTCTTTGGCAAACAAGTTGTGGGCCAATTAATCAAGCAATGACCCCCGCTGCAAGAGTCTGGACTATTCCCTTTCCAAAGAAAGCTTCTTCTTAACTTGTCAATTCTTTTAAGAAGCCATTTTTGCGCCGGAAAAATCGTCAAATGGTAAATAGGCTGAGCAGAAAGCACCGCTTTAACCAAAGTTTCCCTGCCTGCCTTAGAGAGCAACCTGCCTTTCCATCCTGCTAGCCTGTTAGTAATTTTATCAATTAAAGGTTGAAAATCCACTCTTCTAACAGTCCTGAAATGAAGAGGCAGTCCAAGATACTTCCCAGGAAATTTTGAGTATTTGCCGGGAAACACCTCCATCAGATCTGGCCAAAGCGTCTCGGGATAACAAATTGGGAAAATTTCAGTTTTATCAAAATTGATCTTCAGCCCAGAACATCCTTCAAAAACTTCCAGGATCCTTTTCAGAACTTTCAAATCCTCTTTATCTGCTTTAACAAACACTCCTGCATCATCAGCATAAAGAGAACAGTGAAGCTTTGCCGCTCGTGGTAGAACCCGCCCCATAACCCCAGCATCTGCCGCCATCTCAATCATCCTCTGTAGCGGGTCCATAGCTAAAATAAACAGGAACGGGGATAGCGGATCTCCTTGACGAACACCACGCATGTGCCTGATTGCATTTGTTTGTTGTCCATTGATAAGGATTTTGGAGGAGGAAGAGCCCAAAATTGTGGCGATCCAATTCCTCCACTTCTGAGAAAAACCCAAGGCTCTTAAAACCTCTAACAAATATGCCCAGTTGACGGAGTCAAACGCTTTTGAGATGTCAAGCTTGACAAAAAGCGCTGACTGTTTGCTCTTATGGAGTTTCTGAACAACTTTTTGAACGTAGAGGAAATTATCGTGAATTGAACGTTTCTGAATGAACGCGTTTTGGGCTGTGGAGACGATCTCGTTCATTCTTGGCGCAAGTCTATTTGTTAAAATCTTGGTTAAGATTTTCATAAAACTGTTAATGAGACTGATCGGTCTAAACATGTCAATCCTGTCAGCCCCTTCCCTCTTTTGCAAAAGCGTGATATTTGCCTCATTAACAAGATGCAGGCTTTTGCATCTATGATTATAGAAATCATGAATAGCATTGGATAGATCATCCTTAATCAGCTCAAAGCAACACTTATAGAATAACCCTATGAACCCATCTGGACCAGGCGCCTTTTCAGAGTGCATCCCCATAACCACATTTTTAATCTCATCATCGTTGATCGCAGAGTCCAGATCTGATAACTCAAAAGGGCTATAGCCTAAGTTGTCCCAACGAACAACACATTGTCTAGCACCCGTCGTGCCAATAACTTGGGAGAAATGATTATGGGCCTCGAGCAGGGTTTAACTTACCGGTAACCAAAAAAAACCGGACCTCACCGAGAAACGTGTTTCTCGGATTTCTCGATTTTTTTCGTTTTTCTCAAAAAAATTTCGGACAAAATTCAGAGAAAAAAAAGTTCAATTCAATCATAAAAATATAGATTATTTGTAGATAATGGCTAAAAGAAGTAGATGGTAGCGTTTTAGACCTCTTCTTTGTAGCCTAAATACATAGCTATAGGTTTGGACGAACTGGATTCAAAATCATGAAAATTTCGGCCGATAAATAAAAAACCAGATCCCACCGATAAACGTGATTTTCGGTTTTCTCGAAAAATTTTCGCCGAGAATGTTTTCCCTGGCCTCGAGCACTTTATCTTCCTGACTAGTGAGCAGTCTGCCGTCTCGAATAAAGTTTATGTTCAGTATCAAATACCGGAAACGAAGGCCATCCAGCCAAGCTTGATATCTAGCAAACGGAGGCCATCCAGCCGACTCTGCAGCTGCGAGTCCAGACGATGTGGTCCTGCAGCAGGAAGTGGCAGACCGGACGTGTAAGCGTGGCAAGATTTTCACATCAACTCAAGAACCCAAGAACCCAAGAACACATTGAACCGGGAACTGAACGCCCAAAAAATAAATTTCTGCATCGACTTAAGAACCCTAGCACAAAGATTTCTAGTTCGTGGTAGAAAGAAAGGAGTTAGAGGATGTGAGTACCAGCGAGAAACAGGCACCAAAGGGATTGCACGGATCCGTGTCGTAGCCGCCTCCATGGACCGTCGTAGCTGCCGCCGCCACCTCACGCCGTCGCACGCCTTCGTGTCGTAGCGGTCACGTGTCGAGGTTTCGTTCGATTGGACGGATCTGTGTCGTAGCCGCCTCCGTCGACCATGTAGCCGCCACCGCCACCTCGCGCCGTTGCGTGGCTGTGTCGTAGAGCTCGCACGCTCGCTTGTCATGGTTTCGTTCCACTACCAGGAGACGAGGGAGATTTCCCGGCAGGGGTTGGGCTAAGAACAGCTGGAGTGGATCAGTGGACTGGGGTCGACGCCCGGGCGGGGTGAAACGAACAGTTGTTTTGTCGTGGGCCGAGATCTTTACAGACCGGGTTGATCCAGGGGGGAATCGGCTCGAACCCCGCCGGGAACGGCTTAAACAAATAAGGCCTTAAACACTACTTGTTCGAAATTGAAACTCACTCAATTCTACGTCACTCTACATGGATTAAGACCTAAACGAAAAGCCATTAGCATGGATCTATTGCCGTGAAGAGGCAGGTTTATCAACCCATGACAAGCGGCTATAGTAAGCCGATTCCGCCTCTACGAGTCTACGTCGACTGTCCAGCCTTCTTGATGAATCCGACTTCGAATTTTCGAAACCGTGTCGGGATCGTTTCCAAAGAAACCTGAATCCAAACCAGTGTCGGTGACTTGATTTCCCTTTTTTTTCGCTTGTGGCTCGTACGGTTATACTACCTGTTATTACTCTGAATGTGAGGACTGTAATACCCCTGACTCTGCTTAATAAAGTCCAGTATGCATATCTCATCATATTATAATATAGTATCATGGAGGAAATGCCATGTATTTCTCTCTCTCTCTCTCTGTACACAGTAAACTGTATCCGTATTCCGTGACACTAATCACTTGAACTTGGCGTACACTATGCAGGGAACCTACAATTTCAGCTCAACAGCGCATGCAAGCAAACTAATACTTGTGGAAGGGTGTCAAGGACGAGTTCATGGAGGCTTGGATCTCCTCCAGGGTTCTTCCTTTGGTTTCCGGCACTAGCCGATGCACAAACACGACCGTGAGTCCGCAAATGGCCGCGAAGATGAAGAAGGTGCCTGCATCATCATCCGAGGTAATTAATACACATGCATGCATATATATATATATACACATCAGCAAAGTCGTGGAGCAGCTAGCTAGAACAGAGACTACTAGTTGCAGATTGTATATTGTCATGGTTGTGTTTGCTGATACTAAAATTTCGTCTGAAATTTTCTTCGTCCTCCCGCCGTAATTACCGTAAGAACTCCAAATCAGCAGAAAGTTGAAGGCGTACGAGACAATCCACGACCCGAGCCAACTTACTAGGGTCACAAGGCTCCCTGCCGACCCTTTCATGTTTATAGGGAAAATCTGCAAGTCCAGAGATGAGTGTTATGTTTTGGTAAGCAACTAATCTAGCTAATGTTCCCCTATAAATTGGTTTAGGGTAGAGAGTTTATTACCTCAGACATTATAACCCATGGTATTCCCCCCATACCCAGTGAAAAGGATCCGATGAAAACCTGCGTTGCAAACAACAAAAAGGCTTCAGAGAACAAAGAAACAGCTCTCAGGTGTATTGTATATATATGTTAATGGTGAATAGCAGCAGTCAGCAGTGCGTACCAGAAGTCCGGCCAAAGCCAACACGTCCAGGTCCCTTTCCCAGTGCTGCTCCTGTTCCAAGAAGAGATCGATGGGCACTGGTTGAGCAAGCCCAAGCCCAAGAAGAATGGCGATCGACTTGCAGTCGACCTAACCTACCTACCTTCCTTCTTACGGTGAGGCGATCAATATCAGGAGGAGAAAAAAAAATCAAACCTTGGACAAGAACGACAGACCAACTAGCAGGCAACCCACGCATGTCCCAGCTGCAGAGATCTGGAACGGTGCAGCAAAGACATCACTGATCACAATTCGTTGTTCGCTGCCAAGTTTCAAGAATGAATTCGTTGTCAGCGCGTTACCATCAACAGTGGCCTCCTTCCAGCCTTGTCCATCAGAAGCACCCCTAGTCCGACCATCGGAACCTGCACTACCGCCATGGCCACTGTTCCTGTGTTTCCCGACGAGAAACCTGATCGATTCATCATAGCATGAGCGCTAGTGTAGTGTAGTGCCTGTGTGTCAAACGTTTCTTTTTTTTTTCCCTTCTCTGATTGATCATTACCGGCCGAGACGAACACTTCACTGGCGTAGAAGAGAACACCATTGACGCCCCCAAGCTGCTGGAGGGCCATGAGCCCAACTCCAGCCTGAGCATGGAGCCAGCCAAGCTTTAGAAAACAGCAGAGTGTATGTAGAAGAACTGCAGGTTTTTTTTTTCAGGACGCTCACTATGACAGCACGGATGTACTCCTTCTGAAACAGGTCTAACATCTTCGACTTCGGAAGGCGCTGAAGCTTTTCTGTGAAAACCTGGACAAAATAGACTGTAGAATTAGCAAGGGAGCATGATGCATGGTCCAAGAACTGAAGAAGGACTACTGTTTTGAACTCTTGGCCTGTCCATACTTTTATTTCTGAGGCCTCTTCAGAGATATCGGTTCCATGCCCCCTTAGCGTCTGCAGTGCTCCTGTAAAGGCACCTGGGTGTCCAAACCTAGCCTGGAAAAAATACTTCAGTTTTTATATCAAAGTTCATCTCAAGGCAAGAACATATACTCTCGGGCTATTTTTTTGTATAATGATTCCTTAAAGAGTTCAAAGTATGTTCCTCGTGTAACGTTCAAATGGGCGATCACCATGATCATCAAATGACCGTCTTAGTTCTTAAGCTTGTCAATGCCACCAAAAAACTTGTGTCTTCTATATATATCAAGAGTGATATTTCAACCACAAACGGGAACCCAAAGTGTAACGAAACTCAAACAACAAGTATTAAAAGTTCAAATTAAGGTAACTCACCAGCCATCTGGGGGACTCGGGAATCAAAAGAAGGCCAACCAGCTGCACTAAACACGGCACCACTCCTGCAACAGAAAAGCTATAGCATTTATGCACATACTAAAGAGTATGCATGCAGGGTAGTAGTTCACATGTGCATATTTTGAAGCAGATACTGTTAGTTAGAAGAGAATTAATGCCAACTAAATTGGCCCCGTATAGACTCTTTATACAACTGGATTAGCACAACGTATTGTCATTTCACAGGAATTGTAGACAGGTATACCCAGACAAGCTAGCTACTTTACATGCGGCCCAACAAAACAGGACAGTCGTTTACCAACGATCGCCAAGGTGCGCCAGGCGATAAAGGTCCCAAGAACAAATGCAAGCGACCCTCCGCAGCAAATCATGAACTGCATGAATGGACACGAGTCTCATTTGTCTTTAATCATCTCTTGAGATAAAAACCAGCATGCTCTGAAGTCTAAACAACCAGTATTAATTACTTAATTTCCCTTGAACACAGAAAAAAAAAACCTGGTTTACAGTTGCAAAGCCTCCTCTAAGGTCCTTTGGCGTTATCTCTGATATGTAGACCGGAACCTGCTCCGAGACACAACAGAATTCAAACTAAATTAGTTAAGTAAAAAAAAAAGTAAAAACATGGGGGAGTTGCTTATTGTAATCACCACATATGACAGAATCCCGATTCCGCATCCGATCAACACCCTTCCGATGTCAAGCCACCAATAGCTCTACCAGCGAAAGAAAAGAAAAGAAAAGAAAAAATGAGATGAACTATAGAAAGCAAAACGAGACATGCATGTGAGAAAGATGAGGGCTAGCTGAGCGGGACCTGGGAAAATCCTATCAGGAGATACCCAAGAGCGCAGAGAACATCCGATATCGCCATTGCCTGCGTGCCGCCAGCATGTTCAAGAAGCTACATGAGAGAGGTCGGCCGACGACGACGGATGGAGAACATATATAAACAAATGAAACAATCACTCTGGCTCGCTAGCTGTTTCGTTTTATTTGGCATTCCAAGAAGAAGTTTGCTCTGGTGCTTAGCTCGGTTCAAGGAGCTAGGGCGGGGTGGTTCTGGATCGGAATGGGATTAGCACTTACACCTCTTCGGCCTGCTCGATCGGCTACAGATCCACTGACAATGGCACCCAGCATCGCTCCGATGGTCAGGATCGAGCCAAACACAGAGTACTGCATCAGGTGTTCATGAACATAGTTTTTATCACGAAGTGAGATGCTCAAGAGTGAGCTCCAGCATCATCAGCTGTGGGCACCGTACCTCAGCTAACGAGAGGCGGAGATCGCGCATGATGCTCAGCTGAGTCGGTGACGAGTAGCCGATCTGCAGCAAGCGGAACGGAACACCAAATGTTCCCAGAAAATCGTGGAAGCAGCAATGGAGAATAATATCGAACCGTAGCACGTAATTAAACGCGCGCAGGGGCCAGGGGCTTATTATTACCGACATTCCGAACTCGAAGGAGCCGGCGACGGCGATGGCGGTGCAGCCGACCACCACGGCGACCGAAGAAGAGGAGGCGCTGCCGCCCTGGCTACCACCGCTGCCGCCCACCCTTACCAAGAGGGGCTTCTCGGCTGCGTCGTCTCGTCCCTCTCGCTCCATCGGACCGGCCATGCATGGGTTGTCTTGTCCCTCCCGCCCAGTCCCGTCCTCGTTTGGTTTTGTTTGGAGCTGCTCTGAGCGGGACCAGTGGACGACCAGCGGCTGCCCGGGCTGATCGGTCCAAGCCCACGGCAGAGAGTGAACGGCCTGTTGCATGTGCTTCTTCCGGCCATGCTGATGCTTCATCTCCTGGTTCCTCTCTTGTCTTCTCTTTGTCACTTGCATTCTCTCCATCGTTCATCAAACTTGAGCCATTTTTTTGTCTGTACTTGCAGTCGTTATTCGTTACTTTTTTAATAATGAAAACACAACATGTTCCAGCCTTATGGATTGAAAAAAATAAAACACAACTATAAAACAAAAGGAAGCACGCATCTTCGGAAAGAACACATCAACGAATCAGATATCGTCTATAAATTTCTTGCAAAAATCTATGTGGCTACCACCACTATAGTACTCGTCTTCTTTGCCTAGTGCCACAGACACTAGGCAAAGCCTCTTTTACACTCGGCAAATGCTTTGCCTAATGTTGCACTCGGCAAAGAGAAGTCGGCAATGAAGAGATCGTCAAAGTGTCTTTGCCGAGTGCTATTTCTCGGGCACTCGACAAAAACTTTGCCTAGTGCCACACGTCACTCGGCGAAGAAAAGTTTCCATAACGGTGGGAGGCACGGTAACGGAGGCTCTGCCTAGTGCAGCACTAGGCAGAGGCGGCTCCTGTGCCGAGTGCAGCACTAGACAGAGGCGGCTCCTTTGCCGAGTGCAGCACTAGGCAGAGGCGGCCCCTGTGCTGAGTGTAACACTAGACAAATTATGTTTCCAAGCTACCCACGCTTCTTACCTTACCGAGTACTATGGTTATTTCACTCGGCAAAGACCCTCTTTGTCGAGTGCAACACTAGGCAAAATGACCAGAGCCACCCTTTTTATTTATTTTTATATGTTTCACCCAAACAGACAGAAAATACATATCAAACACCACATACATATCATCAACATCACATGTAAATCAGCAACAACACCAATAAGTTCACATGTCTCACAAATAAGAAGATATTTGCCTAGTGCCCGTGAATTTGCACTCGGCAAAATATTTAGCGCTAGGCAAAGTTTGTCTCTCCCGTAGTGCACCTCTATGGATCCTCTTCTTCTTTCCGCAACAACCTCTAGAATCTAAAGCACTATGTTCCTCTGAAAATGACATGTATAATTGATGATATCGATTTAAAAGCAAAGACCACATCTTACGACAAAGCCAAATACACCAGAAAATTGTCGCCACTCCAACTAGGATTTTTCTTTCCTATATGTGATTCCCTTGTTAGCAACCCAATTTCTAGTTATATGATTGACCCCGTTGTGTATCTCTATATGTAAAGCAAAGTAATTAATTCTCCAAATATTTCTAGCAAGGTAATAATAAAAAAAGATGTTGAATAGTCTCATTTTGATAATAAAAACCGCAATTCAAATTAGCTTTCCACACGCGCTTAGCTAGTTGTCTTTATCGAGAATAACACCCCCACCTTAAATACCACAAGAATATTTTAATTTTGAGGGGTAGTTTTACTTTCCAAAACAACGTATTGCGATTTAAGGGGCAGTATTTATTAAAAGAAAGTACACTGAACGAACTGGAAAAAGTCCATCTCGGTGCCCCAAAACAAGTCCATCTCGGTGCCCCCGAGAAGAATTAGTCTCTCGATCGTCCCAAAACAATTGCCATTAAATTTGATAAATTCTGCCAGCAACCAGTTTTAACTCAATAATAGCTCTCTAAAAAGATAAGTTGGGTATATTTCCATTCATAACTATAATACCCTAGGTGTTTATATTCCGCTCGACAACGAGTATGGATTTAAGCGTGAGATATCAATAAATAAAATGGACACTAAGTTCTTGTAATACCCAAAAGCGTAAAAGTGAAGATAGAGATGAACTCAGTATTTTGTGACCTTTATGCACCATCACATGTGAACACCACATTTAAAAAAATAAATAATTAATAAGATATATGTCCCTAAATTATGCATCATGCTGGTTTTCATTTTTTTGTGTGCATCTTGTGACAATATAAACATCATATGAAAAGAAATATATTAAAGTTCCAAACTGGAATTTAGAAATTAAAAGAAAATCTAGAACTTAGCAGTGGAGAAAGAAATACTATAAAACATAGAATACATCCATAATTAAATAAATTCATTCCACTAGTATGTTCAAAGTTAATATTTAAATTGAGTACAAATTTTGCTGCGGGATTTGAATTCAAAAATTTCAGATTTGAAGATAAAAGGAAAACAAAAACAAGAAGATAAAACAGAAAATAATAAAAGAAAAGAACAAGAGCCATGGGCCGAAACCAACTGGCCCAGTTTCTCCTACCGCGCTACCCTGTCGCTATGATGCGCGCCGACCGGTGGGACCTCGGCGTCAGTCACCGCGTGCGCCTATCTCTTGCGCGTGGGACCAGCAGGTCAGAACCATCCCCTCCCGACGTCGTTCCTTCCCCAGCTGAACGCGGTCTTGGCGGGCGAAGATCCCTCGCCGTGAATCTCGCCCCTGGTCGTTGATGCCTCAACAAATCTCCACCGAATCCCCGAGGACTCCGCGCCAAATTGCAACCGGTCTCCTTGGCATGGACTCGCCCCTTCCTCCCCTTTTCTAGCGGCGGATGGTTACAACGGAACCGCACGCTTCCACCGGCCGACTCCTTCTTCCCCATAAAATCCATGGATTGCGGCGCTCCCTTCCTGAGCTGATCCTCCCCTGTTAGCAAGCCGCACAGCGCACCACCCTTACGCAGGAGCCATGGCCGCCGGGGAACGCGAGAGATAGGAGGTAGAGAGAGAGGACCAGAGAACCGGCCGCTGTCGCCGTCCTTGGCTTACACCGCCATGTGGTCCGTGGCATGGTCGAGGAGGGCTGCCAGGGCATCTGCAAGCTTTTCGTGGCGTCGATGGATGGAGAACATCACTGTTGTGGACCCAATTTCTCACCGGCGATCTCTGCTTGTTGTGGGGTCGCCATGCGCCGTGGCCGAAGCTTGCGGCTCCGCGATTCTCGGTGAGTGTTCCCTCATTAGGTTCGCTTAGGTTCCGGCATTGCGTGGGGTCTCTGGTTTGGGCGCGCGGGGTACCAGGTCATCGGGCCGGGTGTCTCCGGCGGGGTCACCGCCGTGGCCAGCATGTTCGCCGCTGTGGCCTGGGTGTCGCCAGGTAGGGGAGGGGTTTTTGGCCGTCGAATCCAAACATGCGACTGAGATTAAAACCTGCGTAACGTTTCGGGTTGGGTCAATCTAGAGCGTTGATCAGCGATCGGACGGATCGGGTGCCGTCGTTGCGAGGGTAAATCTGGGCCGTGCATCCTTGATCTCATGACAGTCGTGTATACCGGTTCACATCGGTTTGGGAACTAATCCTGACCATCCGGTGGTGATCTAGTGGCCAGAAATCTCCCATACCCTTTCGCCGTGGCGATTTGCACATGAGCCCTCCTGAAATTTAGGAACCAACCCGCAGTCCATATTCACTGTTCTATGAGTCTAGGAAACCTTGCGCAGAGACCCCTGTACTTCTCTGTATTAGTGTGCCCAGTCCAGGAAGCTAAGAAATCAGATAAATAGAATTAGAAAATGATATTTAATGCAAAAATAAATGCTAGAATGTGTTTAAATCATAGAAATTTCATATGATGACCAAATTAGTTCATTCCAATTCCTATAATTCTATAATATTATTGTTTATCACATAGTACCACTGTTTTGACATGAATGTTGCAATAAAATTTATATCCTATTTAATCTTGTACAAAACACATAAAACCTTCAGAAATTCATAACTTAAAATATATAACCCCAAATCAATTCATTCCAGTGGCATTTATTTTGTTTAAATATTGTTTATCACCCGGTATCTTTGTCTAACCATGAAACTTCACTTAAAATTATCCACATGAATAACTCTATTCTAGGCATTAAATAACTTCATGAAATCATAACTCCTTAGTCATAACTCCGACCTTAGTGGTTCTCATTCCCACGATCTCGTAGCAATGTGTAGATTATTATTATTCAGTTTGTACTTATGTTTGGTGTAATGTTAATCCTATCTATACCATGTTTGTTTGTATTGCTACGACTAGCGCGAGGACACGTGTCATCTGAAAAGCATGTTGGTACCTGGAATGTCAAGTGCCAGGCAAGTTGTGCCCTTGATTCACTTTTGTTACCCAATAATGTTCTTTATAATCATTTACCATGCATAGGTTTAATTTTGATGGGACCCGATAGGTCACCCTAGATTGTTTAACTCATTACCTTGTTTACCACTGAATCACTTGGGTAGTTTTTGCTATTGCTCTATACGGTTTTGGGATTAATATTTCATTATATCCATATTCTAGTTATTTTGTTATTTTATTTATGTTCATGTCAAAATCATTATATTATTGTTAATTGGAACATGGAGCTTAACTTGAGAAACACGTGCCACCACAAGGGAGGAATGGGACCCCTTGGCTGACTAATTAGGAAAGCTAGTGAAGACTACCTTACCCGAAAGGGGTAAGGGCAGTAGGGGAGTTGCATGCAAGGAGGTTCTCGGGTTGATTTTGCTGCGATGGCGGTCAGACGGGGGATTCTTGCAAGTGCTCTTCCCATAAACTGTAGCGGGTTTTCGGAAGCTAGTGGAACTTTGTAAAGGCCTCGTAGTGGATCCCTAGTCATTCACCTTGGTAGTGTCTAAGGGTCTAGCTAGCCCTGGCGACATGGGAAACACGACTTGTGGGTAAAGGGTACAACCTCTGCAGAGTGTAAAACTAGTATACTAGCCGAGCTCATGGTCAAGAGCAGCTCAGGACTCTCCGATGATTAAATTATGGAACCTAAACTCAATTTGTCATTTGCATTTGCATGGGTTTATTATTAATTTTGTTCTGTTATTATTATTATGGTTTGGTATTTACTTACATCTAGTAATTGCTAATAAAATTTTGACCAACTTTAAAAGCAATGCTCAGCTTTAACCATTCTCTTTGATAAGCCTTACACATCACATAAACTCCCACCTTTGGTGAGTTCATGCCACATTATTCCCCACAACTTGTTGAGCGATGAACATGTGTCAGCTCACCCTTACTGTCTCACACACACCCCCACAGGAGAAGAACAGGTGGTTCAAGAGGAGCCGAATATCGAGGAGTTCGATTCGATCTAGGTGGTGTCTCCCAGTTGACTTTCTGGCGCCAAGGATGGATTTTAGATCCTGTTATATTTATCTTTTATTTTGTAAGTCTTTCGCTATGTAATAAGTACTCTGATTATACTGTGACATTTATCTCTATACACTCTGTTATTATATATGTTGTCTTCTTGGCGCATGTATGATATGCACCTGGCTTTGTTCCTTAAAGCCCGAGGTGTGACAGAAGTGGTATCAGAGGAAAATTTGACTATAGGACGAAACCTAGATAGAAATGGACAAAACCCTTACCTACTTACCTTACTCTGATTCATTCTATACTTATCTTATCTTGATCCTGTCTCACCTTTTGCTGTCATACTCTGATTACTATTTTCTTTTCAACTCTAAGACAAGATGGATTTCACACCTTGGAATCCTACATTTATGAACTTTTTAAGAGATAGGAGACCTAAGACGAAATTATAATTATTTTCTCTATTAAAAATGTTGGATGATTGTTCTGATGATAAATGCTTGATTTGCTTCTTTGATTGATTGAAATATTATAGTTGGGCATCTTAGCATGTACCACCATAAGGTAATGTATTAGCTTTAGTGGATAAAACACTAATCTACTTAGCTAATAAATCCCCCGCAGTAACATTCCCTGTAATTACTCGCCTTGTCTACAATTCTTCCTTTCTTACCCTGTGTTTCTAATCCAGATGGGCTACCCCTATAGTGTTAGAAGAGAGCACTATAGACGTGATCCTTGGTATGTCATGGTTAAGAAAGGCAAAGGCAGTTTATACACTGTGCTAAAGGAACCATAGAACTCACTAGTTCCAAAGGAGTAAGATTTGAAATCGGAATTGCAGTAACTACCGCTACTAGTCTAGCGACATTCATAGTAGATGGGAAGTTTGTTGGTGACAGCATCCGTGAGGTTAGAGATTTTTTTCGGATGTCTTTCTAGAGGAATTACTAGGGATGCCACCAGAGAGGGAAGTTGAGTTTGTCATTGATCTCTTACCTGGGACTACTCCTACTCCCAAATGGTCATATAGGATGTCTGTAGAAGAGTTAAAAAAACTTAAGAAGCAGTTAACAGAGTGACAAGAGGCTGAGTACATTCGTTCGAATTCTTCACCTCGGGGAGTGCCGAATCTGTGTGTACAGAAGAAGAAGGATCGCAAGGGATGTGTGTGGATTATAGGTCCCTTAACGATGTCACTGTGAAGAACAAGTGTCCATTACCCTGCATTGAGGATTTATTTAATCGGATGAGAAGTGCAAGGGTATTCTCGAAGATTGATCTCTGATCGGGTTACCATTAAATGAAGATTAGGCCATCAGATATTCCCAAGACGAATTTCTCGACTCGATATGGATTATATGAGTTCACCATTATGTCATTTGGATAACTAATGCACCAGCCTATTTTATGGATCTGAAGAATAAGGTGTCCATGATCTGGACAGATTCGTCGTGGTTTCATCGATGATATATTTTTATTTCAAGAGTGATAGTGATCATGAGGAACATCTGAGATTGGTGCTACAGAAGCTATGAGATAATCAACTCTACGCCAAGTACAGTAAATGCGAGTTCTGGATTGACGAGGTGCCATTCCTTGGATATATCATTTCTAATGGAGGGATACCAGTGGATCCTGCTAAAGTCAAGGAGATAGTGGCATGGAGCATACCCACTATAGTTACTGAGGTCCGGAGTTTCTTGGGACTTGCAGGATACTATCAGAGATTTATTCAAGGATTTTCTAAGATGGCTAAGCCTATGACCTCACTTCTGGAGAAGGAAAGAGAGTTTAAGTGGGATGAGAAGTGCCAAGATAGCTTTGATCAGTTAAAGAAGAGGTTGATGTCGCCACCAGTGTTGGTTATGCCGGATCTACAGAAGGGATTTGACATTTATTGTGATGCATATGGCCAAGGCTTGGGATGTGTGCTCATGCAAGAAGGACATGTGATCGCCTACGCGTCTCATCAGTTGCAGAAACATGAATTGAACTACCCATGCATGACTTAGAACTGGCAGCCGTTGTGCATGCGCTTAAGATTTGGAGACATTATATCATGGGAACCAAGTGTCAAGTGTACACTGATCATAAGAGTTTGAAGTATATATTCACTCAGAAGGATCTCAACCTTAGGCAACTTCGTTGGTTGGAGCTTATTAAGGATTATGATTTGGAGACTCACTATCACTCGAGCAAGGCAAATTTGGTTGCAGATGCCTTGAGTCGAAAGGAGCATGTTCATTCAGCTGTTGTTGCCCAGCTACCCGATGAGATTGTTGAGGATTTCAGGAGACTTAACCTGGGGATAGTTGCTCACACTGAAGGAGTTACTATTGATGTGGAACCTACTTTGGAGTAGGAAATCCGCAAAGGACAAATTGGTGATGTTAAGATACAAGAGATTAAGGATCTGATTACTGAAGGTCGAGGTCCGGAATTCACGGAAGACGAGCAAGGCACCGTATGGTTCAAGGACAGGATATGTGTCTCTGAGATTAAAAGCCTTTGTGAGACTATTTTAAAGGTAGCCCATGACTCGGATTATTCTAATCATCCTGGGAGTACCAATATGTATCAGGAATGGAAGCGGAAGTATTGGTGGTATGGATTGAAGAGAGATGTGGCTACACATGTGGATATGTGCGATGTGTGTCAAAGAGTGAAGGCTGAACACCAAAGGCCAGCTGGACTATTGCACCCACTTAAGATACCCGAGTGGAAGTGGGAAGAGATTGGTATGGACTTCATTACTGGATTGCCTCGCACCTCGAAAGGATATGATTCTATATGGGTTATTGTGGATAGACTAACCAAAGTGGCTCATTTCATTCCGGTCAAGACTACTTATAAGGGATCTCAATTGGCAGAGTTATATATGGCTCAGATTGTGTCTCTACACGGTGTACCGAAGAAGATCATTTTGGATAGAGGATCACAATTTACCCCCAGATTTTAGAAAAGTTTTCATGAGAATATGGATGTGAAGTTCAATTTTAGTTTGGCCTACCATCCTCAGACTGATGGGTAGACTGAAAGGACTGATCAAGTATTGGAGGACATGTTGAGTGCTTGTGCCCTTCAGCATGGTAGTAGTTGGGACAAGAGTCTACCCTATGCTCAGTTCTCATATATTGATAGTTACCAGGCCAGTCTGAAGATGTCGCCGTTAGAGGCTTTATATGGCAGGAAATGCAGGACTCCTCTATTTTGGACCAGATTAGAGGAAGATAGTTCTTTGGACCTGAACTTATTCAAGAGGCAGAAGAACAAGTTCGTATAATTTGGGAGAATTTGAGGGTAGCTCAGACCAGACAAAAGAGCTACGCTGATAATAGAAGAAGACCACTGGAATTTGAGGAAGGTGATCATGTGTACCTCAAGATGTCACCACTTCGTGGAATGAGAAGATTCAAATTCAAGGGCAAATTGCCCCCTCGCTTTATTGGACCATTTAGAGTTTTTTAGGCAAGTTGGAGAGATGGCCTATTAACTCAAGCTACCTGATAATCTATCTGATGTACATAATGTATTCCATGTGTCTCAACTTAAGGAGTGTCTCCGTGTCCCTAAGGAACAGTTACCAATGGAGAAGCTCAGTGTTCAGGGAGATGTGGCTTATACAGAATATCCTATTAAGATTATTGACACTTTGACTCGAGTTACAGGAATAAAGTGATAAAAATGTATAAAGTGCAATCGAGTCACCATGGAGAAGGTGAAGTTACATGGGAAAAAGAAGAAGAGCTTCGCATAGATTTTCCCTAGTCCTTCCTAAATCTCGAGGACGAGATTCTCGTTAAGGGGGGTAGGATTTGTAATACCCAAAAGCGTAAAAGTGAAGATAGAGATGAACTCAGTATTTTGTGACCTTTATGCACCATCACATGTGAACACCACATTTAAAAAAACAAATAATTAATAAGATATATGTCCCTAAATTATGCATCATGCTGGTTTTCATTTTTTTGTGTGCATCTTGTGATAATATAAACATCATATGAAAAGAAATATATTAAAGTTCCAAAGTGGAATTTAGAAATTAAAAGAAAATCTAGAACTTAGCAGTGGAGAAAGAAATACTATAAAACACAAAATACATCCATAATTAAATAAATTCATTCCACTAGTATGTTCAAAGTTAATATTTAAATTGAGTACAAATTTTGCTGTGGGATTTGAATTCAAAAATTTCAGATTTGAAGATAAAAGGAAAACAAAAACAAGAAGATAAAACAGAAAATAATAAAAGAAAAGAACAAGAGCCATGGGCCGAAACCAGCCGGCCCAGTTTCTCCTACCGCGCTACCCTGTCGCTATGATGCGCGCCGACCGGTGGGACCTCGCGTCAGTCACCGCGTGCGCCTATCTCTTGCGCGTGGGACCAGTAGGTCAGAACCATCCCCTCCCGACACCGTTCCTTCCCCAGCTGAACACGGTCTTGGCGGGCGAAGATCCCTCGTCGTGAATCTCGCCCCAGGTCGTTGATGCCTCAACAAATCTCCACCGAATCCCCAAGGAGTCTGCGCCGAATTGCTACCGGTCTCCTTGGCATGGACTCGCCCCTTCCTCCCCTTTGCTAGCGGCGGATGGTTACAACAGAACCGCGCGCTTCCACTGGCTGACTCCTTCTTCCCCATAAAATCCATGGATTGCGGCGCCCCCTTCCTGAGCTGATCCTCCCCTGTTAGCAAGCTGCGCAGCGCACCACCCTTACGCAGGAGCCATGGCCGCCGGGGAATGCGAGAGATAGGAGGTAGAGAGAGAGGACCAGAGAACCGGCCGCTGTCGCAGTCCTTGGCTTACACCGCCATGTGGTCCGTGGCATGGTCGAGGAGGGCTGCCAGGGCATCTGCAAGCTTTTCGTGGCGTCGATGGATGGAGAACATCACTGTTGTGGACCCAATTTCTCACCGGCGATCTCTGCTTGTTGCGGGACCGCCATGCGCCGTGGCCGAAGCTTGCGGCTCCACGATTCTCGGTGAGTGTTCCCTCATTAGGTTCGCTAAGGTTCTGGCATTGCGTGGGGTCTCTGGTTTGGGCGCGTGGGGTACCAGGTCATTGGGCCGGGTGTCTCCGGCGAGGTCACCACCGTGGCCAGCATGTCTGCCGCTGTGGCCTAGGTGTCGCCAAGTAGGGGAGGGGTTTCTGGCCGTCGGATCCAAACCTACGGCTGAGATTAAAACCTGCGTAACGTTTCGGGTTGGGTCAATCTAGAGCGTTGATCAGTGATCGGACGGATCGGGTGCCGACGTTGCAAGGGTAAATCCGGGCCGTACATCCTTGATCTCACGGTAGTCGTATATACCGGTTCACATCGGTTTGGGAACTAATCCTGACCGTCTGGTGGTGATCCAGTGGTCAGAACTCTCCCATACCCTTTCGCCGTGGCGATTTGCACATGAGCCTTCCTGAAATTTAGGAACCAACCCGCAGTCCATATTCACTGTTCTTTGAGTCTAGGAAACCTTGCGCAGAGACCCCTGCACTTCTCTATATTAGTGTGCCCAGTCCAGGAAGCTAAGAAATCAGATAAATGGAGTTATAAAATGATATTTAATGCAAAAATAAATGCTAGAATGTGTTTAAATCATAGAAATTTCATATGATGACCAAATTAGTTCATTCCAATTCCTATAATTCTATAATATTATTGTTTATCACATAGTACCACTGTTTTGACATGAATGATGCAATAAAATTTATATCCTATTTAATCTTGTACAAAACACATAAAACCTTCAGAAATTCATAACTTAAAATATATAACCCCAAATCGATTCATTCCAGTGGCATTTATTTCGTTTAAATATTGTTTATCACCCGGTATCTTTGTCTAACCATGAAACATGACTTAAAATTATCCACATGAATAACTCTATTCTAGGCATTAAATAACTTCATGAAATCATAACTCCTTAGTCATAACTCCGATCTTAGTGGTTCTCGTTCCCACGATCTTGTAGCAACGTGTAGATTATTATTATTCAGTATGTACTTATGTTTGGTGTAATGTTAATCCTATCTATACCATGTTTGTTTGTATTGCTACGACTAGCGCGAGGACACGTGCCATCTGAAAAGCAAGTTGGTACCTGGAATCTCAAGTGCCAGGCAAGCTGTGCCCTTGATTCACTTTTGTTACCCAATAATGTTCTTTATAATCATTTACCATGCATAGGTTTAATTTTGATGGGACCCGATAGGTCACCCTAGATTGTTTATCTCATTACCTTGTTTACCCCTGAATCACTTGGGTAGTTTTTGCTATTGCTCTATATGGTTTTGGGATTAATATTTCATTATATCCATGTTCCAGTCATTTTGTTATTTTATTTATGTTCATGTCAAGATCATTATATTATTGTTAATTGGAACATGGAGCTTAACTTGAGAAACACGTGCCACCACAAGGGAGGAATGGGACCCCTTGGCTGACTAATTAGGAAAGCTAGTGGAAGACTACCTTACCCGAAAGGGGCAAGGGCAGTAGGGGAGTTGCATGCAAGGAGGTTCTCGGGTTGATTTTGCTGCGATGGCGGTCAGACGGGGGATTCTTGCAAGTGCTCTTCCCATAAACTGTAGCGGGTTTTCGGAAGCTAGTGGAACTTTATAAAGGCCTCGTAGTGGATCCCTAGCCGTTCACCATGGTAGTGTCTAAGGGTCTAGCTAGCCCTGGCGACATGGGAAACACGACTTGTGGGTAAAGGGTACAACCTCTACAGAGTGTAAAACTGGTATACTAGCCGAGCTCACGGTCAAGAGCAGCTCAGGACTCTCCGATGATTAAATTATGGAACCTAAACTCAATTTGTCATTTGCATTTGTATGGGTTTATTATTAATTTTGTTCTGTTATTATTGTTATGGTTTGGTATTTACTTACATCTAGTAATTGCTAATAAAATTTTGACCAACTTTAAAAGCAATGCTCAGCTTTAACCATTCTCTTTGATAAGCCTTACACATCACATAAACTCCCACCTTTGGTGAGTTCATGCCACATTATTCCCCACAACTTGTTGAGCGATGAACATGTGTGAGCTCACCCTTGCTGTCTCACACCCCCCATAGGAGAAGAACAGGTGGTTCAAGAGGAGTCGAATATCAAGGAGTTCGATTCGATCTAGGTGGCGTCTCCCAGTTGACTTTCTGGCGCCAAGGATGGATTTTAGATCCTGTTATATTTATCTTTTATTTTGTAAGTCTTCCGCTATGTAATAAGTACTCTGATTATACTGTGACATTTATCTCTATACACTCTGTTATTATATATGTTGTCTTCTTAGCGCATGTATGAGATGCACCTGGCTTTGTTCCTTAAAGCCCGGGGTGTGACAGTTCTAATTATCTTCGTCTATCACGATTTTGACATCATGTCTGTCTCCATCTGTCTAAATTGTCCTAATTTATTTTGCAAAATTCAGACTTTAGTAATCTTCCGAAACATTGAATCTAATATCGTTTGTGTTGAGCCATCGACGTCTTGCCCAAACTCTAATCCTTGAAATCGGATCTGGTTCCTTAAACTTCGTTTGAAATTCTTTCATGCTTGCGTTGCACGTGTCTTTCTGTGGATTGGCATCGTGGCGCGTGGCAGGTGCTAACCGGTGTCTGGACAACGCACAACCTCTCGCCCACGTGAATGATACGCGATGTCGCTTTCGAAAGGATCACAATTTCGATGCCGCATCGATCTTGCGTATTTATTTTGCTAAATGTCGAGTCTTGTGTCTGTTTAAAATTTATGGATTAAGAGAACATGAATTTGGAATCCCGACCCACTCTTGTGATTTTTGACTCGAGTAAATTTTATTAGAAGCTCGGTGACAAGAGTGTTGATGCGAGATTAAATTGGACCGAGATAATTAGAGCCGATATTGAGTATTCATAATTAATCTGTTTCCCTGTTCAGACTGCAGATGAATTATCAGGTTTCAAATTAAATCGAATCAAACCAGGTTCAAATTTTATCGCCAGTTTTATTTGATTCGACATGTTCATACCTCTTTTAGACCCAGATTTCAGAACCCAAAATATCTACATATTTATTTTGTTAATGGTTTGGAGAAGAAAAATCAGTATTTCTGCTTATCTTCTCCACCGCCTAACTCCCTCAAACTTATCCCACGTAAGCCATCTCCCTCAGGGCTCGTTCGGTTGCTTCGGAACGACCCTCCGGAATCATTCCCCGTTGATTGTATTCACAAATTTGTATAATTTTAATAAACCGGAATAGTTCGTGGGCACAATCTGAACTAAACGAACAGGCCCTCACGTGGTGTTCCCAGAATCCCAGTTGCCTTTCCCCATCTCTCTCCCATGGACGTCGATGCCCTATCTCCTCTGCTCCTCCATTTGCAGCTCACCCCCATCTCCTCCCTCCCCCAGGCCGATGTATCCTTCCATGGCTGCCCTGATCCCCATGGCGAGCTCGCCCAGCGCTGCCCCTACCTCGCCCTCGCCCTCCCCACCCAGCAGCAAATAACTCTTTTCCCCTCTCCCTCACCTCCTAGCTCTGGTGCTCTCCCTCTCCCTTGCTGCTCCCCATAGCTGCCTGTAGCCCTCCCTGGTGCTCGACGGAATGGCCATGAGAAGTTTGGTGTTGTGTGCAGCCCGTCCTGCGACGACGACAACCTTTGGTGAGCCCCGCTATGCTTGCTGTTATTCCGCGTCCGTGGTGTTCGATAAAATGCCAAACCAATACACTCTTATGTTATCGCAGCTAGCGGTCGACGTCGCGTGTTGCACTTTACCCATTTGATGAATTGGTACGGTATGGTTAAATTAGTAGTGCCAAGAATATGCTTATTATTTCTAGGACTTTATCGAAAAGGGTTATTAGTGTTGCTTGGATGAAATTCTAATGTATGGTAACATTAATGGCTCATCTTAGTAAGTGTCAAGAACAGGATAATTGTAGAAGCTAAATAGGAGTTAAATTGAATGTATTGTTGTTTAGGGCCGCAGGAACAGTTTTAATTACACAGCTACTTTAGTGAAGTAAATCATGTTTTCCATTGAAGTGTTATATATAAAAGTTGTATCCAACTTCTATATCTTGCTTGTGTAAAAATTTCATGAACATAGGTTTAGTAGTTTAAGAGTTATGATTTTTCCAAATCCAGTCTCAGAATCTGTCCAAATTATGTACAGATTTCCAAGATGACATTGGTTGCCCAAGTTAAACTGAGAATCAGCCTTAGTAAATATAGAAGAATTGTAGTACTTTCCTTAAGCTTTCCAAAATGTCTTGGATCATCCTTTTGGTGGTCTAGAGGCCAAGTTATAGCTGTTTGTGGAGTCTAAATCTGTCCAAATCTGGACAGAGAAGACTGTTTGTGTTAACTGACCTTGATACACATTGAATTAATCTGAGATGTTTATAAATGAATTGTAGACAATTCTATTAGCTTTCTAAAAAGTCTAGGATCACCTGATTTGGATGCCTGAGACTACAATTATGGATTTTTGAATTGAGTAGTCGAATTCTGTCCAAATCTGGACAGAATTTATGTTTAGCTTTGTTTGACCTTTCTAAGTGTCAAATCTTGTTGTGTTGATAATACCAAAGGTGTAGAGGACTTTATAAGATTTTCGGAAAGTCCTAGTTTACTATTTTTGGATAATAACCATGGAGTTATGATTAAAAGAACTGACTACTGTGCTGCTATCAAGAAAATCTGCATGTGTTAAATTGATTGCTTGGTGTCATTTTGTTTGGCTTGAAAGGATTAATTAAATGTTGATTGTTGAAGACTTGTTGCATATAGTGGTTATAATAATCCATGCTTGTTGATCGATAAATATTGGAGTTGGGCATTGATCGTTTTGATTAATAGTAGTGAATAGATGTTTATCATGATCCAAATCATTTGGAGGTGAATAGCATTGTTCATTTGGAGGTGAATAGCATTGTTTGGTCTGCTTTAGTTAAAATCTAAATTCTACTTAGTGGATGTCTTCATTAGTGTTTTAAGCCTTTAAGGTTTATAGTGTGGTCTTGTAAAAGTCTATGATCCAGAATAATAATACTCTACCTACTAGATCATAAAATTCTGTAATGATCATGTGACTAGTATGTTATGCAAATTAGTCCAAACAAGTGGTTGAGAAAATAGTTGATGCGTTTCTATCTATGTTCCAAGTCTTAGGTGTCTGATAATGTCGAGTCCTAATATTGTTAGTCTTTATTATTATACTTTGGTTAGGAAGAGCATAGGATGTGTGTATAAGCTTATTTTTTCATAATGTTTGAATTAACTCGAATAAGTTGGAGAAGTGTAATTGTTATGCTTAGTGATATATCGATACCTAGTGTTTACTTGCGAATGTTTCAATGTCATGACATTAGGAGTTTAATTTATTACCCTGCGTCGTTGTTTAGCCTTATGTTATTCATCTTTATAATCATTCATGTGCATCTTGCATATCAAATAGGTACGCTAGATGATTATGCGATATGAAGAGCATGGACCAGACTGGACCACAAGATGATATTGACGGACTAACCTCAAGATGGATGATCTAACCCAGTGCCAGGATGGGAGGTGCTCGCCAAGTGAGTATCATCTAACAACACTAACTTAGTGTTATCCCAGGCAAGCTCTGGTGCATTTGCCACCTTCTTGCTGTTTGAAAAACTTTTATCACTTATCTACTGCATTAGGTGATAGGAGTTGTGTGAATAAACAATTGATGCATTACCATTCCTTGAAATTTGATTATCCTTCTTGCTACCCGTTTTATAAAGAGAACTAATGAGGCTTAGCCCTGCCTAGAGAATTAAAATTTGTTTCTTTTTAAAAGAATGATGTGTAACACTAGGTATGGGTTTGTTTTTTGAAAAAGGACTTGTAATGGTGAGAGCATCATCTGCAGTGATGAATTCATCATTCAAGTATGGTACCTCTACTAGGTACATGGTTTTGGGAAGAAAATAATAATTTTAGACTAGACGTTGAGCAATAAAGGTCGCCTGTCTGTGTCGATTAAGGACCGCAATGAAAGTAGGCTTGCTGATCTAGGACCCTTAACTGGCCACATGCCTCGTCATGGGTAAGCTTAGCCTCGGTTGGACCAATACCAGAAAGGCCGGCTCGCAATGGGAGTGGAGAGATGGCGAGAGTATCGTGTATCCACCTAGCAAGAGGCTGGATGGTGAGGTACTGAGCTCTCGGTTGGCGGGGACCCGTTCTGGTCTTGAGAAACCCGGGTGCGAGTTGACATATGCAAGGGTTAAGTGCTACATATGTCGTGTGGTGGAGATCCCCATATGGGTATTAATCGATTCTGATCGCCGTTACTTCTCGGATATGAAGACTGGATCACTGCCCTGCATCGTAGTTAACAAGTGAAACTAAAGCTGCTAAAATGAAGCTAGTGTAGGACAAGTGAATGCTCTATATTAGGCAAATCTAGATTCAGGAAAAGAAATTAACTTGTGAAGTAAAAGTTTGGCATAAGGATTCACTACTAGTAAGCTCTTCTGCAAAATGAGTCTTTGAAATTTGATAAGCCTTACCTTGATTCCCAACAAGCCAGCATATCCTTGAGAGACTTTTCTTTAGTCGGGTAAGTCTTGCTGAGTAATTGCGTACGCAAGGTTTTATTCACTGTTGTTTTTCAGGTTATAATTTTGTTCTGTTGTGGATGGTGCTAAGTGTCGGTGGGCTCGACCTTCTTATATATGTGTATCCCATCTTTAGCTTCTTTATTGAGGATTGTCACTTAAGCTAGCATGTATTTTAAAACTTATAAATGTTTTATACATTCAAATTGTAATCTTTTTGAATCAATTTCTTTTGTAATCAACTCTGATGATATATATTGTAATCTTGTTATAACTTGTAACTATTGTAACTTACAATCATGTTGTAATAAAGAAATTATTTCCGCTGCAAATGTTTGTATGTGAGTTGTGTTTACTTAATCATGCGATCTTGGTGATAAGTGTTTTATCCGAGGTCCTTGGGACACTCGGACAGATCCTGTTAAGTTGTTTGGTACACATGCACAGACGCCTGAGGTCCTTGGGATGAGGGCAGGTGCATGTAGGCCCGATAACTTGGTAGGTTCTGCGACAATAACATCCTTGACTAAAGCATTCTTTTTACGGACAATTTTAAAAAGTTTCAAAAATGGTGCTTAAGCGGTCTATCCAAGATCCATCGATCATCCCAAAACCTGGTTGAGTAGGCAGTAGCGATAAAATAATAATAATATATGTCCAAGAGACAATCATGGACCTTGAGAAAGTTAACGAGCATTTAAGATAATGATCTGAGATGCCCACCGTCTCTCTTCTTAGGGTTGCAGACGTCTAAGACGCTGTCGTCACCGTTTCACGAGCGTGGCACTACTAGCACACTAGCATCACGACAATTTATCTCCGCACATGTGTATACCTTGGACACGCTGCTTCTTTTATAGCGGTGTTGATCGGTAACAGACTTGTGGAGTACGTGTAAAAGCATTATTGCTGCTACATGAGGATGTATGACTACTTCCACTATATCGACACACTATTCTTCTGTTGTATTGCACGTCTAATGGTCACGATCGATGATCATTTACATGGTTGAACGTTATAGATATGATAGTTTATAGTACACCTTTTTCTCTACAGTGGTGCCAAAACCAAGTCACGTGCGTTTTTTAATCTAGATGGTTTGCATATATGCGACATGCCTAGTATATTCCAATATATTTTACTTTGATTGTAGCACAAAGTGCAAAAAATGAGATAGTTGTTGGTATTGTTGCACAACATGTTTGCTCCTACTAGCTACAATCACTATTAGGGCATAAGATCAATTCACTTTTCTTCCGACACTCGCACAACTTTTCCCCTACCGGCTGAAGTCACCAACGAAGCTAACGATGTGTATATCTTTCAGGTTGGAAAGGACAACATATCCGACTTCGGTGTATTGTTCTTGTTCTATCTCACATGATAGTCAACATGATTAACGGTGAAAATAGGGACATTTATAATATCTCGGAATCAGCTTGATTTGGTCAATCCGATGAAATTTCATAGCAATCTCATTGATATGATTGATGAAATTTTAGGAGGTTTCAAGGCACTGCCTTGAGACCATCGGGGACTGTCGTTTGCGAACAACACATACATTATTTGGACAATATCTTTTCACACCAATGGTAGTATCCAATTCTCCTCCTAACTTGATATTGCAAGCAATATTATGTATGGTATGACCCAAATGTAACATCCATACATAGGACTTGGTAATGGAGATCATCATGATAAAGGGTCATACTATCTTGTGTTTAATATGCTTATTTATGATGTTTTATTTTCCAATCATATAACTCTCCCATGTATTAAATGTGATAGAATAACTTCCCTAAATAAATTAAGAGTTCACTTTAATACCCTTTCAATTGCTATGCCTATAAATATTCTATTCATCATTTGGTAGGTCCACCAAAACAGAGTACCATTGGTTATTCTAATCTAATAGTATGAATGTCGGACATCTGCATGCATACACAACAGGAAACAACTGACTTTTGGTGGTCAAAACTATTTGAAATTAGCCAAAGATACTCTAACATCCAATGTCGATTAGGTGTCAAAAGAAATGAGACAAAAGTTAACTAACTTCCGACGGCCTGACAAAACCATCAGAAGTTAATGTGGTTGGACCACTAACTTCTATCGCATGGTGGCATTGTAAGAAGTTAAGTTTAACTTTCGATAGCCAATCATAGTCATCAAAAGTTACCTATCCTGTGTGAACTTCCAATAGCTATGATCATTAGTTGGAAGTTACACTAAAAAGTGCTATTTATTTTTCTTTTATCCTTAGTCCACAATTCAAAAAATATGTCATATATGCACATCACATCATACATCTTATAACCCAAATAAAGTTCAAATTCTCACTTTCATACATCAATTTCACACATACATGTCAAACAATACTAGTGGACATGTTTAAACATCTTCTAAGCATGACAAAGTATGAAAACAACTTGCTCAACAATTATAAGTGATTTTCATCCAGATACGACACTCACACATCTAGAGAATGCTCATGAAGATGGTTTGAGTTTTGTCTGCTACTTGTAGGTGTGACACGTAGAAATCCTTGGACATGTGAGCTCGAACCGTCGTCTCAAAATCTAGGTGCTTGTAAACTAGACAACATATTTCTATAGATCTAAATATACACGTGTTAGATGTCAAGGTGCATATACAGATAAGTTTAACTTATGTTGAAATAGTTTACCTAAGGTGGATGCCATGGTGCAGGTGGCCTAGGTGGTGGCATCCCCATCGATGGAAGTTGAATGTTCAGTTTCAATCCTGCACCTTGCAATGGTGTCTATGAATGCACTGTTTTAGTGATCAATTACATATTTAGTTAATTCAAATAATTGACACAAATTAAATGTACCTGAATTTGATGAGTAATCTATGAAGCATAATGATTGGCATAGTAATATTATTGTGAAGCGATGTAGTTTGTATAGTAGGCATCACATTATGCCATCTTTTCACGCAGACAAGTGACTTTAGCATCTTGCCCTCAACTATGAGAAGAGCTAATCGCTAAACTATATGACCCAGATGCTGCCTTCTCTCATCTCACCCCTCTTGAGTCAATCACACCAGTAAACGTAGTATATCTACAAAGGAAAAAGCAAAAACTCCAATTGATATGAAAAACAAAGACTCTATTTGACATTTACATCAATAAAAGTTATTTGAAAGCTGGTGAAGCCCATAACTTGCAAAGAGCATGTTAATCTTATGCATGATTAGACATCCAAGGAATTATTACCTTCTGTAAGAAAAATGGATCGTGATCCATTTGATTAAGTGTAGGGGTCTGATCGGATCAGATATGAACGGATATTACTCGTTCCATATCTATTTTTATATTTTCCCTTCGGATTTGGATCAGATTAGGATATTATATCAAATTGCATTGAATAAGATTTGAATAGATATCGACATCTTAAATATACAACTTTGATAATACGGATACAAATAAAGATCGGATATGGATCAAATACTGAGTACCCAAACTCAGATATGGATCAGATCTCAACCCTCTTTAGACAAATAGGATTCTAATCCCCATTGCCTTTAACTTCCGAAGCCCCAAAAGCAAAGCTTCGTACTCAGCAATATTATTTGTGCAGCTAAAATCAAGTTTTACTGCGTAGCAAGTTCTGACTTTGGAAGGTGCAACTAACACAGCAGCTGCTCCTGCCCCGAAGGTTCCCCAAGAACCGTCGTAGAATACTGTCCAAGCTTCGGCATCTTTAGTTGTTTCTTCTCCCTGAGCCCCTGGCGTCCAATCAGCGATGAAGTCTGCTAATGCCTGGGACTGTATTGAGGATCTATGCACATAATCAATGCTAAACTCGTTGAGTTCCACAGCCCACTTTCCAATTCTTCCAGTAGCTTCTCTGTTTCTCATGATATCCTTCAAAGGTTGTGACGAAGGAACAATTATATGATATGCTTGAAAGTAATGTCGTAGCTTCCTGGAGGCCATTAAGACATCATATAACACCTTTTCCAATTCTGTATAGTTCTTTTTTGATAGACTGAGGACTTCAGAGACGAAGTATATTGGGGCTTGCTTTTTGGTTTGTCCTTCAAGCTTTTCTTGGACAAGTGCCGCACTCACTGCCGAGTGCGAAGCTGCTACATACAACAACAGAGGAGCCCCTGGCGCTGGTGGAGTTAGGGTCATTAGATCTATCAGATACTGCTTCAGCTCTTTGAAGGCCTTCTGCTGAGCTGATCCCCATTGAAAGACTTCGACTGACTTCAGCACTTCAAAGAATGGTAGATTTCTCTCTGCTGATCTAGATATGAATCGATTCAGAGATGCCAGTCTTCCTGTCAGCCGTTGAGCCCCCTTCTTTGTGCTTGGCGGCTCCATCCGAAGAATAGCTTCGATTTTATTTGGATTAGCTTTGATTCCTTTTGTTGAAACCAGACAACCAAGGAATTTCCCCTTCTTCACTCCGAAGACACAATTCTCTGGATTCAGCTTCAGACCAGCTTGTCTAAAATTAGCGAATGTCTCCTGCAAATCAGCGATGTGATTTTCTTGCTTCGTGCTTTTTACTATAATATCATCAACATAGGTTAGCACATTTCTGCCTATCTGAGAATGGAGAACCTTCGCTGTCATTCTACTGAAGCTTCCTCCAGCATTCTTGAGCCCCTCAGGCATCCAAAGATAACAATATGTTCCACTAGGGGTTATGAAGCTGGTTTTTTGGCTCATCCTCTTTCTTCATCCAAATTTGATGATAGCCTGAATAACAATCTAGCAGACTCATAAGCTCTGACGAAGCTGTTGCGTCTACTAGAGAATCAATCCTTGGTAATGGAAACTCATCCTTCGGACAAGCCTTGTTGAGATCAGTAAAATCAATACACATCCTCCATTTACCATTGGCCTTCTTCACCATAACAGTGTTGGCTAGCCATTCTGGGTATTTCACTTCTCTGATGACTCCAGCGCTAAGAAGTCTTTTCACTTCATTCCGAGCACCTTCGGCTTTATCATCAGACATTTTTCGAAGCCTCTGCTTTCTGGGTCTGAAGGATGGATCAACATTGAGCGAGTGTTCAATGACATCTCTGTTAACACCACAGAGATCATTGGCTGACCATGCAAAGACATCTTTGTTGTTGAACAAAAACCTTATCAGGGTTTTCTCCTGTTCTTCAGACAATTGAGATCCCAGCAACACCTTCTGCTCTGTAATATCTTCACATAAAAGCATGGGCTTCGGCTGATCGGCCAAAGCAGCCTTCTCCCTTCTATACTTGTACTGCTCACAAGCTTTGGCTCCATCTATACTATGGATTGCCTTTGAATTTGTCCAGTTCCCTTCAGCCTTTCTGGCAGCTTCCTGACTCCCATGAATAGCAATAGGTCCTTGATCCGAAGGTATCTTCATGCAAAGATATGCTGGATGAAGAATTGCTTCAAAAGTGTTGAGTGTTCCACGACCAATGATTGCATTGTAGGGGTACTCCATGTCGACAATATCAAACACAACTTGCTCAGTTCTGGTGTTGTTAACAAATCCGAAGGTCACTGGCATCGTGATCTTGCCTAGTGCTACAATCTGTCTTCCTCCGAAGCCACAAAGAGGGTGTGTAGCATCATGAATCTTATCTTCTGGCTCTTGCATTTGTCTGAAGGTCTTAGCAAATATAATATCCACTGCACTGCTTATATCAACCAGAACATTGTGGACTAGAAAACTTTTGATAACACAAGAAATAACCATAGCATCATTGTGAGGATAATCCTTGAGCTGAAGGTCCTCTTGGGAGAAGGTAATTGGGATGTGAGACCATCTTGACTTGATGAAGGGTCCCTGCACCCCGACATGCTGTACCCTTCTCTATGCCTCCTTCTTCTGCTTCTTGTTGGCCGGTTCTGAGCACGATCCGCCTGTTATCGGGAGCACCAGCTTCGTAGCCGAAGCAGCTCCAGCTTGGTTGTTGACCGAAGCCATTAGCTCAGAAAGTGGAAGTGAGTTCACCGGAGGTGGGCGCCAATGTTGGGGACTTGTTCTCAAATGCTATGAATTAAGAACAAGGCAACATAAAAAAGTTAAATGTTAATGCCCTCCGTCCGCTGAAGCATTATCTCCCCAAGGATTTAATGAACTTCGGACGAAGGTCGTAGATTAAATATCATGAAGGTCATACCTTCGTGATTAGGTTTATAGAACAATGTAAAATGAAGCATAACGTGTAAAACATATGTTAGAAGCGATAACATTATTCTTATATTTCATTATATGGATCTGAATATTAAAACATGACATTTGAGTACGTTTATACCTTCTCCTTGACGGAAAACAATAATTCCAGTGTGATGCGTCAACAATTACAAGATTGTGTGAACAGTATAGGGGTACTGTTCATCTATTTATAGGCACAGGACACAACCTATGTGAAATTACATTTATCCCCTTTATAATCAATTACAATACTGACACAAAACATCATGGGTCTTTGAGTCATTTGATCTTTAAGTCGGTTCGCCCCTTCGTCTTGAGACTTGTCACTGTGCCGAAGCTCTATCGGTGATAACTTCGGCGCTGTTCTTGAAAGGATCTTGCCGAAGGTGTTTTCCTCTTTTAGGATCTTCGGCTACGAAGCATACCCCCAGCAGATGGATAATATCCATACCATTTACATCCCTAATTAAGTGTTTTGGTGTTTGATGAACACCATAACCATTTGTACTAATGATGTTTGCTAGTGTTCAAGAATATAGTTCAAAAGATGCAGTATGGACTTTGACGAAGGCAATGAGGTGATCAAGGAGATCAACACATTAAAGGAAGACATTAGAAGACTCATTGGAGGCGTATCAATATCAAGAAATAGTCCAAGACATAAGGCTAAAGTGAGAGCACCTAGGGGGGGTGAATATGTGATCCTGTTAAAATCAAATACTAAATAGCCACAAACTTGATTATAGAAATGTTAGTGTGAGTTAATCAAGTTGCTATGAAGAAATCTTCTTGTGAACAAAACAATAATAAGGAAAAGCAACACAAGAGACACACGATTATTATCCTGTGGTTCGGCCAAGTAACACTTGCCTACTTCCACGTTGTGGCGTCCCAATGGACGAGGGTTGCACTCAACCCCTTTTAAGTGATCCAATGATCAACTTGAATACCACGGTCTTTTATCTTTTGAGTATTCTTCCCATTTGCGAGGAATCTCCACAAGTTGGAGCCTCTCGCCCTTACAATATAGATCACAAAGAAAGCACAAGAGTAAGGATGGGAGAGCAACACATGCAAGACCCAAATCCGTAGCACACACACGCACACAAGCCAAGACTTGAGTTCAAAACACAGCACAGAGAGTTCGCAACTCAAACGGAGCTCAAATCACTAACACAGTCGATCAAAGCGTGGAGGCGGAGTCTAGGAGTTTTGGAATGCTTAGAGAAGGCTTGGTGTGCTGCTCCATGCGCCTAGGGGTCCCTTTTATAGCCCCAAGGCAGTTAGGAGCCGTTGGAGGCGAACTTGGAAGGCAATTCCTGGCTTCTGTCGAGTGGTGCACTGGACAGTCCGGTGCACCACCGGACAGCTACTGTAGCAGTCCGGTGCGATCTCCTTCCATATCGGACGCATCCGACCGTTGAGTCGGCGGTCCCGTTGACGCATCGGACACTGTCCGGTGCACACCGGACAGTCCACGCATCGCCCATTGATTGCGCTTCCGACCGTTGGCTCGAGCGACTCTTGGCTCACCGGATAGTCCGGTGAATTTTAGCCGCGATGCTTTATTCTTTTCCCGAGAGCGACGAGTTCGTCACCGAACACTTGGGCGCGATCATCGCTGAAGACTTGGGCGCGAGCGCTGATGACGCACCGGACAGTCCGGTGCACCACCCGACAGTCCGGTGATTTTTAGCGAAGTCGCCAGCTGATTCCCGAGAGCAGCCAGTTCACCGTTGGCCAGCCCGGGGCACCGGACACTGTTCGGTGCACCACCAGACAGTCCGGTGTGCCAGGCCCGAGCTGGTTTTGGCTGTACACAACCAACTCTTTTCCAACTTCTTTCTTCTTTTCTTGGTACTATTTCTAGCACTTAGATAAACATGTTAGTATTCAAAAATAATTCACTAAGTCTAGAAACATACCTTGTTCTTTGATTTACACTTCTCACTCATTTAGCACATAAGAACTCAATCAATATGTGTTGGACATCTAATCACCAAAACACTTATAGAAATGGCCCAATGGCCCATTTCCCTTTCAATCTCCCCCTTTTTGGTGATTTATGCCAACACATCAAACAACAACAAAAGAAGTGCCATATCAATGCAAATGAAGACCAAATTCTTTTTACTTAGGATTTGGCATATTTGGATCATTCTTTGCCACCACTTGGTTTGTTTTTGCAAATCAAATCATTTTTCCTATCTCTAAGTCGAACACACTTGATTGAGCAAATAGAGAGATATTTCAGGAGTAAAATTGATCAAGTGCCAAAACTCCCCCTTTTTCCCATAATCAAAATTCTCCCCCATAAGAGACCAAATTTTGCAGTAAGATTATTTTAGACAAAATACAAATTCTAACTCTACTATTTTCAAAATTCACAAGTGGTTGGCTGATCCATTTTGCTTTGGCCTTAATTTCTCCCCCTTTGGCATTAAGCACCAAAACGGGATCATTTTTGGCCTTTTAACCCCATTGCCTCACCAAAGTGTCAAATAAGAGCAAAAAGGCAACGAGAGCATTAGTATAAACTTGGAATTAAATACACTAATACCGGAGTGTAGTGGAAGTCTTTTCATCGTCCAAGTTCATTTTCCCTTTCAACGGTCCTTCGAGGCAACTTCAAGTATACTCAAGCAAACAAGTTAGTCTCAAAGGAGTCAAGTTGTAGCACATCTCCCCCTAAGCATGTGCATCATTTGCATACGGACTTGTGAGGTCCGGGGATGACTTGTACAACTTGAGCACCACAAACAAACAATAATTGATTTAAATGCTCAAAGTAACATGATCAAAGACATAGAACACATGTATGCTATAGATCAATCCAAGTTACACGAATCTAGGACATTTAGCTCACTACGAAACCTGCAGAACCTTTTCTCATCTAAAGGCTTAGTGAAGATATCGGCTAGCTAGTTCTCGGTGCTAATGTGGTACACATCGATATCTCCCATTTGCTGGTGGTCTCTCAGGAAGTGATGCCGGATGTCTATGTGCTTAATGCGGCTGTGTTCAACAGGATTATCTGCCAAGCGGATTGCACTCTCATTGTCACATAGGAGTGGGACTTTGCTTAGATTGTAGCCAAAGTCCCGAAGGGTTTGCCTCATCCAAAGTAATTGCGCGTAACTCTGTCCTGCAGCAACATACTCGGCCTCATCGGTGGATAGGGAAACAGATGTTTGTTTCTTGGAACTCCAGGACACTAGGGACCTTCCTAGAAATTAGCACGTCCCTGATGTGCTCTTCCTATCAACCTTGCATCCGGCATAGTCGCAGTCTGAGTATCCAATCAAGTCAAAGGTAGACCCGTTTGGATACCAGATCCCGAAGCAAGGCGTATAAACTAAATACCTAAGAATTTGCTTAACGGCCATAAGGTGACATTTCTTGGGGTCGGATTGAAATCGAGCACACATGCATACACTAAGCATAATGTCTGGTCTACTAGCACAAAGATACAGTAATGAACCTATCATTGACTGGTATGCCTTTTGATCAACGGACTTACCTCCTTTGTTGAGGTCAATATGTCCATGAGTCCCCATCGGTGTCTTCGTGGGCTTAGCATCCTTCATCCCAAATCTCTTGAGAAGATCTTGGGTGTACTACGTTTGGGATATGAAGGTGCCGTCCTTGAGTTGCTTCACTTGGAATCCAAGGAAGTAGGTCAACTCGCCCATCATTGACATCTCGAACTTTTGCATCATCACCCTGCTAAACTCCTCACAAGACTTTGGTTAGTAGAACCAAATATTATGTCATCGACATAAATTTGGCACACAAAAAGATCACGCTCACAAGTCTATGTAAAAAGAGTGGGATCAACTTTCCCAACCTTGAAAGCATTAGCAATTAAGGAATCTCTACGACATTCATACCATGCTCTTGGGGCTTGCTTAAGTCCATAGAGCGCCTTAGAGAGCTTATACACATGGTCGGGATACCTGTCATCCTCAAAGCCAAGGGGTTGCTCCACGTATACCTCCTCCTTGATTGGCCCATTGAGGAAAGCGCTCTTGACGTCCATTTGGAACAACCTAAAAGAATGGTGAGCAACATAGGCTAATAATATCCGAATTGACTCTAGCCTAGCAACAGGAGCAAAAGTCTCCTCAAAATCCAATCCTACGACTTGGGCATTACCTTTTGCCGCAAGTCGAGCCTTGTTTCTTGTCACCACTCCGTGCTCGTCTTGTTTGTTGCAGAACACCAACTTGGTTCCCACAACGTTTTTCTTTGGATGTGGCACCAGGCTCCAGACTTCATTCCGTTTGAAGTTGTTGAGCTCTTCCTGCATGACCAACACCCAGTCCAGATCCTGCAAGGCCTCTTCTACCCTGAAAGGCTCAATAGAAGAGACAAACGAGTAATGCTCACAGAAATTAGCTAATCATGAGCGAGTAGTTACTCCCTTGTTGATGTCACCCAGAATATGATCGACGGGGAGATGTCTTTGGATCGTCGCTCGGACTTGAGTTGGAGGGGCCCATGGTGCTTCTTCCTCCATAACATGTTCCTCCTATGCTCCCCCTTGATCCTGCTCCTCTTCTTAAGGTACCTATACATCGTCTTGAGTTGGGGGATGCACCAATGTCGAGGAGGTTGGTTGATCTTGTTCCTGTAGTTCCTGTGGTCGCACATCACCTATCGCCATCGTGCGCATTGCGACTGTCAAGACTTCTTCTTCATCTAAATCATTAAGATCAACTTGCTCTCTTAGAGAGCCATTAGTCTCATAAAATACAACGTCGCTAGAGACTTCAACTAATCCTAATGATTCGTTGAAGACCCTATATGCCTTTGTATTTGAGTCATATCCTAGTAAGAAACCTTCTACTGCCTTGGGAGCAAATTTAGAATGTCTACCTTTCTTCACCAGAATGTAGCATTTGCTCCCAAATACTCGAAAATAAGAAATATTTGGTTTGTTACCAGTAAGGAGTTCGTAGGAAGTCTTCTTGAGGAGGCGGTGCAGATAAAGCCGGTTTATGGCATGGCAGGCTGTGTTCACAGCTTCCGACCAAAATTCATTTTGAGCTCTCCTTAAGAAGCGCTTTAGGGTCCCTTGGGATTCTGACTTGTCTTGCAAAAAGAACACCCAAGTGAAGCGGGAAAAATCATTGACAATTACAAGACCATACTTACTTCCCTCGATGCTGAGATATGCAACGGGTCCAAAGAGATCCATGTGAAGAAGCTCCAGTGGTCTTGATGTCGTCATCACATTCTTGCTATGATGGGTGCTTCCCACCTATTTCCCTGCTTGGCACGCTGCACAAGGTCTGTCTTTCTCAAAACAGACGTCAGTTAGTCCTAACACATGATCTCCCTTTAGAAGCTTATGAAGGTTCTTCATCCCAACATGTGCTAGACGGTGATGCCAAAGCCAGCCCATATTAGTCTTAACTATTAAGCATGCATCTAGATCGGCATTCTCTTTCGAAAAATCAACTAAGTAGAGCTTGCCGTCTAATACACCCTTAAAAGCTAATGAACCATCACTTCTTCTAAAGACAGATACATCAATATTTGTGAATAGACAATTATAACCCATGTTACATAATTGACTCACAGATAACAAATTATACCTGAGTGATTCAACTAAAAACACATTAGAGATAGAATGCTCGGATGTGATGGCTATCTTACCCAAGCCTTTGACCTTGCCTTGATTCCCATCTCCAAAGATGATCGTATCCTGAGAATCCTTGTTCTTGACGTAGGAGGTGAACATCTTCTTCTCCCCTGTCATGTGGTTTGCGCATCCCCTGTCAATAATCCAGCTTGAGCCCCTGGATGCATAAACCTGCAAGGAATTTAAGCTTGGGTTTTAGGTACCCAACTCTTGTTGGGTCCTACAAGATTAGTCACAACAGTTTTTGGAACCCATATGCAAGTTTTGTCTCCCTTGCATTTGGATCCCAGCTTCCTAGGAACTACTTTTGCATTCTTACATAAAAGTACAAAGGAAGTATTGCAAGTATGGTAAACAGTAGTAGGACCATTACAAACTCTCCTAGGCTCATGGGACATAGCATGATTACGCCTAGGCCTATTTCTACCATAATCATAAGTGGAGCTAGAAGCAACCATAGCATGAGAAGTATGATAACCAGGTAAAACAGCATGATCTTAGCATCTATCATTATGAGCATGCCTAGTAAATTTCCTATCATAAATATAGGCATGATTCTTTTGAGAACTACTAGCCATAGGGGCCTTCCCTTTCTCCTTGTTGGAAATGGAAGTCCTTTGGCTCGTTAAGTTCTTGGTTTCCTTTCGAAAACCAAGTCCATCCTTAATTGAGGGGTGTCTACCAACAGTGTAGGCATCCCTAGCAAATTTTAGTTTGTCATAATCAACTTTGCAAGTCTTAAGTTGAGCATTAAGACTTGCAACCTCATTGTTTAATTTAGTAATGGTGACAGCATGTTCATCAAAATTAACATATTTACACCTATTACAAATAACTACATGTTCTACACATGAACTAGTTGCATTTGCTTTCTCTAGTTTAGCATTTAATTCATCATTTAACTCCTTTAGACTAGAGACAGATTCATGACAAGCAGACAACTCTGAGGCGGACAACATTTCATTTCTTTTAATTTCTAGAGCAAGAGATTTTTGAACACTAACAAATTTATCATGTTCCTCATACAAGATATCTTCTTGATTTTCTACTAATTTATCCTTTTCATTAAGGGCATCAATTAATTCATTTATTTTGTCTACTTTATTTCTATCTAATCCTTTAAACAAATCAGTGTAATCTACTTCATCATCAAAAGATTCCTCATCACTATAAGAAGAGTACTTAGGGGTATCTCGAATATGTACCTTCTTCTCCTTAGCCATAAGACATGTATGGCGTTCGTTGGAGAAGTGTGAAGATTTGTCGAAGGCCGAGGCAACCAATCCTTCATCGTCGGAGTCGGATGAAGAGCAGTTAGAATCCCATTCATTTCCAAGGTGCGCCTCGCCCTTTGCCTTCCTATTGTTCTTCTTCTTTTCCCTCTTCCCGTGCTTTTCTTGTCCCTGGTCATTATCATTATCAGGGCATTGAGCTATGAAATGACCAGTCTTACCGCATTTGAAGCAGGAGCGCTTTCCCCTTGTTTTATTCTTGTTGGGGTACTCCTTGCGTCCTTTTAGCGCGGTCTTGAAGCGCTTGATGATAAGTGCCATCTCATCCTCATTGAGCCCAGCAGCCTCCACTTGTGCTACCTTGCTTGGTAGCACCTCCTTGCTGCTAGTTGCTTTGAGAGCAACGGGCTGTGGCTCGTAGATGGGCAGTGGACCATTTAGCGCATCATCCATGTATCGCGCCTCCTTCACCATCATGCGCCCGTTCACGAATTTTCCAAGGATCTCCCCGGGCGTCTTCTTGGTGTACCTAGGGTTTTCACGAATAAGGTTGACAAGATGGGGGTTAATAACGGTAAATGATCTGAGCATGAGTCGGACGACGTCATGATCCGTCCATCTTGTGCTCCCGTAGCTTCGGATTTTGTTAACCAGGGTCTTGAGCCTCTTATAGGTCTGTGTTGGCTCCTCTCCCCTGATCATCGCGAACCTCCCCAGCTCGCCTTCCACTAGTTCCATCTTGGTGATCATGGTGGCGTCGTTTCCCTCATGAGATATCTTGAGGGTGTCCCAGATTTGCTTAGCGATGTCCAAGCCACTCACTTTATTGTACTCATCCCTACAAAGAGATGCTAGCAAAACAGTAGTAGCTTGGGCATTTTTATGAATTTGTTCATTTATAAACACAGGATTATCCGTACTATCAAAATGCATCCCATTTTCCAGAATTTCCCAAATGCTAGGATGGAGAGAAAATAGATGACTACACATTTTATGGCTCCAAAATGAGTAATCCTATCCATCAAAGTGTCGGGGTTTTCCAAGAGGAATAGAAAGTAAATGGGCATTTGAGTTATACGGAATACGGGAATAATTAAAGGAGTAGTTTTGATTAGCCGTATTTTTCTTGGACGAGGAGTCGTCGTCGTCGTCCCTTGGTGAAGACGATGAGGCATCCTGTCATAGTAGATGATCTTCTTGATACGCCTCTTCTTCTTCCCGTCCCTCTTCTTATGACTCGAGCCTAAGTCAGTGGGCTTGTCGTCTCTTGGCTCGTTGAAGAGGGACTCCTTCTCCTTGTCATTGACCACCATCCCCTTACCCTTAGGATCCATCTCTTCGGGCGGTTAGTCCCTTAGATGAAGAGTACGACTCTGATACCAATTGAGAGCACCTAGAGGGGGGGGGGTGAATAGGTGATCCTGTAAAATCATACACTAAATAGCCACAAACTTGATTATAGAAATGTTAGTGTGAGTTAATCAAGTTGCTATGAAGCGATCTTCTTGTGAATAAAACAATAATAAGGAAAAGCAACACAAGAGACACATGATTTTTATCCCGTGGTTCGGCCAAGTAACACTTGCCTACTTCCACGTTGTGGCGTCCCAATGGACGAGGGTTTTGCACTCAACCCCTTTCAAGTGATCCAATGATCAACTTGAATACCACAGTCTTTTATCTTTTGAGTATTCTTCCCATTTGCGAAGAATCTCCACAAGTTGGAGCCTCTCGCCCTTACAATATAGATCACAAAGAAAGCACAAGAGTAAGGATGGGAGAGCAACACACGCAAGACCCAAATCCGCAGCACACACACGCACACAAGCCAAGACTTGAGCTCGAAACACATCACAGAGAGTTCGCAACTCAAACAGTCGATAAAATGCGTGGAGGCAGAGTCTGGGAGTCTTAGTGTAACACCCAGTTTGTAACATATAATAAAAGAGGAGAAATTAATTCCTTTATCTATATGTGTGTGTTATTTCTACTTACCATCATATGTGAACACCCACTTACATAATTAAATAAATACCCCAAAGACACCTAAATAAATCTTGCATCATGTTGAGTTTTACTCGATTGCGCATTTGTGGTTAATAAAATAAATGAGTCATTAACAACATATCAATGGATCCATAAAATTTAAACTCTAACTTGGAAATAAAACCATGAAAATAGAGGAGAGAAATGAATAATATTTAATATAAAATAATATTATAACTAAATAATTTCACCATATGTTGATGTGACCAAATTGCATGGTTAAAACGAATTTGAATTTGCAATTAAGTTAATTCAAAATTTGAATTCAAATGAATTATAAATAAAGAAAAACAGAAAATAGAAGCAAAAGAAAAAGAAAAGGGCAATCGTGCTTACCTGGGCTGATTTCACCTGCGGGCGGCTCATTAGGGCGCTGGTGGCCAGCCCACTCCACATGTCGTTGCCGACACATGGGCCCCCCAGGCAGTCACCCACTCACCGCGCGCACGGGTGGCCGAGAACAGCGGCGCTGACGCCGCTGGCCCACGGACCAGTCTCACACTCCCGTGCGGCTATCTTCTGTGAACGTGCGCTCAATGGCAGGTGGGCCCACTGGATCGGACTCCGTCTTCCTCGGATCTCCACCGGCCGTGGCGCCGTTAAACCATGCCGCTAATCTCGGCCCCTAACCCACGATTAAACCTAGGTGCGCGAAGGATAAAACCTATGCCGCGTCCGTACCTCGCGGCGACCAGCTCCCAAACCCTTTTTGCATCACCAGACCCTAAAACCACCATCACCGCCATGCACCATTGGATACACCAGTACCCGTCGCCGTTGCCGTGAGCCGTGTGGTCGTCCGGGGCATGCATATTGGGTCGGGGTGATTCGCGAGGGCCCGTGGAATGCGTCGGTGGCGGATTGGCGCCGGGATAGCCTCGGTCGTCGACTGAATTCCTTGCCGGAGCTCAAGCAATCCCACCGTTCTGCCACTCGCCGTGGTCGGGTTCGTCTGCAACAAACTGCGAGGTAATTGATTTTCCTTTGCAGTCGTCGGATGTAGGGCATCATGTTGCGCCAGCGAAATAGGGGTTTAGGCGTTGTACTGAGGACTTGGGCCGCCGGGCATGGCGCGCCATCGCGGGTGCTATCCGTGCTGCCGTCGCGATTCGTCGCTTGGGGTGGCGGGCGATCATGGTCGTCGATCCTTTACGACCCAGATTAGATGCTAGGTTACCGTTTCGCTAGTTTGGGTGTGAGCGGTCGGATCGGGATCCGACGTCTGCCGTAGCGTACCGGTTCGGCGCAGGGAAGGATTTGATCCGAGCTCTCCATTTCATATCGGACGGCCGTTAACGCTTCATACCCCTTCGTCCGCATCATTTGCATAAGAGCCCCCGATAAACTAGGAAATAAACCCGCCGTCCATTTTCACTATGCACTGAGTCTAGGATATCTTGCGCAGAGCCCCCTGCGCTTCATAGAAAATGAGGCCCAGTCCAGAGCTGACTTAAAATTGAATAAATGAATTGAAAATAGATTTTTAATATGAAAACAATTACTAGAACGTGATAAATTCATAGAAAATCCATACTTGGTCCAAATTGAGCCATTCCACTTTCTAAAATTTTGTAAAATTATTCTCTATCACTTAGAGTCTCTGTTTTATCATGAAAACAATAAGAAATTTAATTTCCCACTAAATCCTATTTTAAGCACATAAAACCTTTGGAAATTCATATCTTAAAATCTATAACTCCAAAAATTATGATTCCTGTTCCTAGGATTTTATTTTAATGTGTAGATTATTACTGTGTATTTTGTTTATATGTTTGGTGTAATGTTAATTTTCCTATATACTGTGCTTGTTTGTATTGTGGCGAGTAGAAGAGCCTGTGACCGAGGATCCTGGTAAGCAGCAGATAGAAGTAGCTGAGCAGGAGCTCATTGAAGGCAAGTTGTGCCCTTGACCACTTTTTACCCAATAATGTTCTTTAATGTCACTTTTTCATGCATAGGTTAATTTTGATGGGACCCGATAGGTCACCCTAGATTGTTTATCTCATTACCTTGTTTACCCCTGAATCACTTGGGTAGTTTGCTATTGCTTTACATGGTTTTGGGATAATCATTTATTATATCTATATTCCAATTCTTTTGTTATTCTATTTATGTTCATGTCAAGATCATTAATGTTAATTAGAACATAGAGCTTAACTTGAGTAACACGTGCCACCACAAGGGTTTAATGGGACGCCCTTGGCTGACTAATTAGGAAAGCTAGTGGAAGACTACCTTACCCGAAAGGGGCAAGGGCAGTAGGGGAGTTGCATGCAAGGAGGTTCTCGGGTTGATTTAGCTGTGATGGCGGTCAGACGGGGGATTCTTGCAAGTGCTCTTCCCATAAACTGTAGCAGGTTTTCGGAAGCTAGTGGAACTTTGTAAAGGCCTCGTAGTGTTTCCCTGCCTCGCCTCCTAGGTAGAGGTGTATGGGAGTCGCGATCCCTTGGCAGATGGGTAACATGACTTGTGGGTAAAGGGTACAACCTCTGCAGAGTGTAAAACTGGTATACTAGCCGAGCTCACGGTCATAAGCAGCTCAGGACTCTCTGATGATTAAATTATGGAACTTAAATTCAATTTGTCATTTGCATTGCATGGGTTTATTATTAATTTTGTTCTATTACTTTATTTAATGTTTGGTATTTACTTACATCTAGTAACTGCTAATAAAATTTTGACCAACTACTTAAAAGCAATGCTTAGCTTTAACCCCTGTCATTGATTAGCCTTACACATCACATGAACTCCCACCTTTGTGAGTTCATGTCCACTGGTTCCCCACAACTTGTTGAGCTATGATCATGTGTGAGCTCAGCCTTGCTGTCTCACACCCCCACAGGAGAAGAACAGGTGGTTCAGGAGGAGCCACAAGGCGAGGAGTTTGATCTGATCTAGGTGGCGTTTCTTAGTTGACATTGGCACCAAGGACGATCCTTAGTTCGTTTTATATTTATCTTTTATTTTGTATCAAGACTTCTACTATGTAATAAATACTCTGATGTTATTGTGACATTTATCTCTATACACTCTGTTATTATATATGTTGTCTTCTTGGCGCATGTATGAGATGCACCTGGCTTTGTTCCTTAAAGCCGGGTGTGACACTTAGAATGCTTAGATAAGGCTTGGTGTGGTGCTCCATGTGCCTAGGGATCCCTTTTATATCCCCAAGGCAGCTAGGAGCTGTTGGAGGCCAACTTGGAAGACAATTCCTGCCGTCTGTCGAGTGGTGCACCGGACAGTCCGGTGCACCACCGGACAGCTACTGTAGCAGTCCGGTGCACGATCTCCTTCCATATCGGGTGCATCCGACCGTTGAGCCGGCGGTCCCGTTGGCGCACCGGACAGTCCGGTGTGCCCAACCGACCATTGGCTCGGGCCATGCATCGCCCGTTGATTGCGCTTCCGACCGTTGGCTCGAGCGGCTCTTGGCTCATCGGACAGTCCGGTGAATTTTAGCCACGACGCTTTATTCTTTTCCCGAGAGCGACGAGTTCATCGCTGAAGACTTGGGTGTGATCGTCGCCGAAGACTTGGGCGCGAGCGCTGATGACACACCGAACAGTACAGTGCACCACCGGACAGTCCGGTGATTTTTAGCGAAGTCGCCGGTCGATTCCCGAGAGCAGCCAGTTCACCGTTGCCAGCCTGGGGCACCAGACACTGTCCGGTTGAGAGCACCTAGATGGGGGGTGAATAGTTGACCTTGTAAAATCAAACACTAAATAGCCACAAACTTGATTACTAGGTTGTTAGTGAAATCAAGTGGCTATGGAACACGCTCGTGCGAATAAAGCAATCACAAGAAGCAACACATGAGACACGTGATTTTTATCCCGTGGTTCGGCCAAGTAACACTTGCCTACTTCCACGTTGTGGCGTCCCAATGGATGAGGGTTGCACTCAACCCCTTTCAAGTGATCCAATGACCAACTTGAATACCATGGTGTTTTTATCTTAGAGTACTCTTCCCGTTTGCGAGAAATCTCCATAAGTTGGAGCCTCTCGCTCTTACAAAGTTATGATCACAAAGAAAGCACAATAGTAAGGATGGGAGAGCAACACACGCAAGACTCAAATTCGCAGCACAACCACACACATAAGTCAAGACTTGAGCTCAAAACACAGGATAGGGAGTTCGCAACTCAAACGGAGCTTAAATCACTAACACAGCGAATCAAATGCGTGGAGACAGAGTCTGGGAGTCTTAGAATGTTTCTTGAAAGCTTGGTATCCTGCTCCATGTGCCTAGAGGTCCCTTTTATAGCCCCAAGGCAGCTAGGAGCCGTTAGAGATCAATTTGGAAGGCCATTCTTGCCTTCTGTCGAGTGGTGCACTGGACAGTCCGGTGCACCACCAGACAGTCACTGTTCATGTCTGGTGCGCGATCTCCTTCCATTTCGGGCGCATCCGATTGTTGCTTCTCGGGGCGGTTGGCGCACCGGACACTGTCCGGTGAACATCGGACAGTCTAGTGCACCCAACCGATCGTTGGAGCTGGCCACGTGTCGCGCGTTGATCGCGTGGACGACCGTTGGCTCACCGGACAGTCCGGTGAATTATAGCCACGTTGTCTTTTCCGTTTCCCGAGAGCGACGAGTTCGTCGCGGATGACTCACCGGACAGTTCGGTGCACCACCGGACAGTCTGGTGAATTATAGCCGTACGACTCCGTCGTTTCCCGAGAGTAGCCGGTTCACCGTCGACTCGCTTGGGGCACCGGACACTATCCAGTGCACCACCGGACAATGTCCGGTGCGCCACCGGACAGTCCGGTGCGCCAGGCCCAAGCTGATGTTGGCTGTACACTGCCAACTCTTTTCCAATTCGTTTCGTCCTTTTTCGGCACTGTTTCTAGCACTTAGATAACCATGTTAGTACTCAAAAACAATTCACTAAGTCTAGAAACAAACCTTGTATTTGATTTGCACTTCTTGCTCGTTTAGCACATAAGAGTTCAAAACATTTGTGTTGGACATTTAATCACCAAAACAATTATAGAAATGGCCCAAGGGCACATTTCCCTTTCAATCTCCCCCCTTTTTGGTGATTCATGCCAACACATCAAATAGTAACAAGAGGAGTGCAAGATCAATTCAAATTGAAGACCAAATTCTCTTTACTCAAGATTTGACATATTTGGATCATTCTTTGCCACCACTTAGTTTATTTTTGCAAATCAAATTCTTTTTCCTATCTCTAAGTCAAACATACTTGTTTGGGCAAATCGAGAGATATTCCAAAAGTAAAATTGACCAAGTGCCAAAAACTCCCCCTTTTTCCCATAATCAATATTCTCCCCCATAAGAGACCAATTTTTTGCAATAAGGGCAATAAGAGTATTTTGGACAAATCACAAATGTTAACTCTATTAATTCACAAGTGGTTGGCTGATCCATTTACTTTGGCCTTAATTTCTCCCCCTTTGGCATTAAGCACCAAAACGGGATAACTTTTGGCCCTTTAACCCCATCGCCTCACCAAAAATGTCAATTAAGAGCAAAAAGGCAATGAGAGCATAAGTATGAACTTGGAATTAAATACACTAATACCGGAGTGCAGTGGAAGTCTTTGCGTCATCCAAGTTCATTCTCCCTTTCAATGTACCTTCGAGACTACATCAGGTGTACTCAAACAAACAAATTAGTCTCAAAGGGATCAAGTTGTAGCACATCTCCCCCTAAACATGTGCACATTTGCATACGGACTTGTGAGATCCGGGGAGGACTTGTACAACTTGAGCACCACAAATAAACAATAATGGATTTTAAATGCTTAAAGTAACTTGATCAAAGGCATAGAACACATGTATGCTATAGATCAATCCAAGTTACGTGAATCTAAGACATTTAGCTCAATACGCAACCTGCAAAAGCTTTTCTCATCTAAAGGCTTAGTGAAGATATCGGCTAGCTGGTTCTCGGTGCTAATATGGTACACATCGATATCTCCCTTTTGCTGGTGGTCTCTCAGGAAGTGATGCCGGATGTCTATGTGCTTAGTGCGGATGTGTTCAACAAGATTATCCGCTAAGCGGATTGCACTCTCATTGTCACATAGGAGGGGGACTTCGCTCAGATTGTAGCCAAAGTCCCAGTGGGTTTGCCTCATCCAAAGCAGTTGCGCGCAACACTATCCTATGGCAATGTACTCGGCCTCAGCGGTGGATAGGGCAATAGATGTTTGTTTCTTGGAACTCCAGGACACCAGTGACCTTCCTAGAAATTGGCATGTCCCTGATGTACTCTTCCTATCAACCTTGCACCCAGCATAATCGGAGTCTGAGTATCCAATCAAGTCAAAGGTAGACCCCTTTGGATGCTAGATCCTGAAGCAAGGCATAGAAACTAAATACCTAAGAATTCGCTTAACAGCCACAAGGTGACATTCCTTGGGGTCGGATTGAAATCTAGCACACATGCATACACTAAGCATAATGTCCGGTCTACTAGCACAAAGATAAAGTAATGAACCTATCATTGACCGGTATGCCTTTTGATCAACGGACTTACCTCCTTTGTTGAGGTCAACGTGCCCATCAGTTCCCATCGGTGTCTTCGTGGGCTAGGCGTCATTCATCCCAAATCTCTTGAGAAGATCCTGAGTGTAGTTCGTTTGGGAGATGAAAGTGCCATCCTTGAGTTGCTTCACTTGGAATCCAAGGAAGTATGCCAAGTCGCCCATCATCGACATCTCGAATTTTTTCATCATCACCCTGCTAAATTCCTCACAAGACTTTTGGTTAGTAGAACCAAATATTATGTCATCGACATAATTTTGGCACACAAAGAGATCACCATCACAAGTCTTGGTAAAAAGAGTGGGATCAGCGTTCCCAACCTTGAACGCATTAGCAATTAGGAAATCTCTAAGGCATTCATACCATGCTCTTGGGGCTTGCTTAAGTCCATAGAGCGCCTTAGAAAGCTTATACACGTGGTCGAGATACCTGTCATCCTCAAAGCCAGGGGGTTGTTCCACATAGACTTCCTCCTTAATTGGACCATTGAGGAAAGCGCTCTTTACATCCATTTGGAATAGTCTAAAGGAATGGTGAGTGGCATAGGCTAATAATATTCGAATAGACTCTAACCTAGCCACAGGAGCAAAAGTCTCCTCGAAATCCAAACCTGCGACTTGGGCATAACCTTTTGCCACAAGTCGAGCCTTGTTTCTTATTACCACCCCGTGCTCGTCTTGCTTGTTGCGAAACACCCACTTGGTTCCCACAATGTTTTGCTTTAGACGTGGCACCAGGCTCCAGACTTCATTTCTCTTGAAGTTGTTGAGCTCTTCCTGCATGGCCAACACCCAGTCCGGATCCTGCAAGGCCTCTTCTACCCTAAAAGGCTCAATAGAAGAGACAAACGAGTAATGCTCACAAAAATTAGCTAATCGTGAGCGAGTAGTTACTCCCTTGCTGATGTCACCCAGAATCTGATCGATGGGGTGTTGTCTTTGGATCGTTGCTCAGACTTGAGTTGGAGGGACCCGTGGTGCTTCTTCCTCCATAACCTGTTCTTCTTGTGCTCCCCCTTGATCCTGCCCTTCTCCTTGAGGTACCTGTTCACCGTCTTGAGTTGGGGGATGCACCATTGTAGAGGAAGATGGTTGATCTTGCTCCTGTAGTTCCTGTGGTCGCACATCACCTATCGCCATCGTGCACATTGCGACCGTTGGAACTTCATCCTCATATATGTCATCAAGATCAACTTGCTCTCTTGGAGAGCCATTAGTCTCATCAAATACAACATCGCTAGAGACTTCAACTAATCCTGACGATTTGTTGAAGACCCTATATGCCTTTGTATTTGAGTCATACCCTACTAAAAACCCTTCTACTGCCTTGGGAGCAAATTAAGAATGTCTACCTTTCTTTACCAGAATGTAGCATTTGCTCGACATTGGGTTTGTTACCGGTAAGGAGTTCGTAGGAGGTATTCTTGAGGAGACGATGCAGATAGAGCCGGTTTATGGCGTGGCAGGCTATGTTCACAGCTTCCGACCAAAACCGCTCGGGCGTCTTGAACTCTCCAAGCATCGTTCTTGCCATGTCGATTAGCGTCCTGTTCTTCCTCTCTACCACACCATTTTGCTGTGGTGTGTAGGGAGTAGAGAACTCATGCTTGATGCCTTCCTCCTCAAGATATTCTTCAACTTGTAGGTTCTTGAACTCGGACCCATTGTCGCTTCTTATCTTTTTCACCTTTAGCTCAAATTCGTTTTGAGCCCTCCTTAGAAAGCGCTTTAGGGTCCCTTGGGTTTCTAATTTGTCCTACAAAAAGATTACCCAAGTAAAGCAGGAAAAATCATCAATAATTACAAGGCCATACTTACTTCCCCCGATGTTGAGGTAGGCAACGGATCTGAAGAGGTCCATGTGAAGAAGCTCCAGTGGTCTTGATGTTGTCATCACATTCTTGCTGTGATGAGTGCTTCCCACCTGTTTCCCTGCCTGACATGCTACACAAGATCTGTCTTTCTCAAAACAGATATCGGTTAGTCCTAACACATGATCTCCCTTTAGAAGCTTATGAAGGTTCTTCATCCCAACATGTGCTAGATGGCGATGCCAAAGCCAGCCCATATTAGTCTTAGCCATTAAGCATGCATCTAGATCGACATTCTCTTTCGAAAAGTCAACTAAATAGAGCTTGCCGTCTAATACACCTTTAAAAGCTAATGAACCATCACTTCTTCTAAAGACAGATACATCTACATTTGTGAATAAACAATTATAACCCATGTTACATAATTGACTCACAGACAATAAGTTGTACCCGAGCGATTCAACTAAAAACACATTGGATATAGAATGCTCGGATGTGATGGCTATCTTTCCCAATCCTTTAACCTTGTCTTGGTTCCCATCTCCAAAGATGATCGAATCCTAGGAGTCCTTGTTCTTAACGTAGGAGGTGAACATTTTCTTCTCCCCCGTCATATGGTTTGTGCATCCGCTGTCGATAATCCAGCTTGAGCCCCCGGATGCATAAACCTGCAAGGCAATTTAAGCTTGGGTTTTAGGTACCCAACTCTTGTTGGGTCCTACAAGGTTAGTCACAATAACTTTTGGAACCCAAATACAAGTCTTGTCTCCCTTGCATTTGGATCCCAACTTCCAAGCAACTACTTTTGTGTTCTTACATGAAAGTACAAAAGAAGTATTGCAAGCATGATAAATAGTAGAAGGTCTATTACACATTCTCCTAGGCACATGATACACAACATGATTTCTCCTAGGCCTACTTCTACTATGAACAAAAGTGGAACTAGAGGCAATCATAGTATGTGAATCATTATAAGTAGCATGATCATAACTCCTATTACAATGAGAATGACTATCAATTTTCTTATCATAAATAAAGGCATGGTTCCTTTGAGGACTACTAGCCATAGGGGCCTTCCCTTTCTCCTTATTGAGATTGGGAGTCCTTTGGCTTGTTAAGCTCTTGGTTTCCTTTCGAAAACCAAGTCCATCCTTAATTGAGGGGTGTCTACCAACAGTGTAGGAATCCCTAGCAAATTTTAATTTATCAAATTCAACTTTGTAAGTCTTAAGTTGAGCATTAAGACTTGCCACCTTATTGTTCAATTTAGTAATAGAAGTGAGATGTTCATCACAGGCATCAACATCAAAATCCTTACATCTATTACAAATAATAACATGCTCTACACATGAACTAGTTTTATTAACTTCCTCTAGCTTAGCTTTTAATTCGTCATTTAAATTCTTTAAACTAGAGACAGATTCATGGCAAGCACATAACTCAGAAGATAACATTTCATTTCTCTTAATTCTAAAGCAAGAGATTTTTGCACACTAACAAATTTGTCATGTTCCTCATATAATATATCCTCTTGCTTTTCTAGCAGTCTATCTTTTTCATTGAGAGCATCGATTAATTCATTAATTTTCTCTACTTTAGCTCGATCTAACCCCTTAAATAAATTAGAGTAATCTACTTCATCATCAGAAGATTCCTCATCGCTAGAAGAAGTGTACTTAGGGGTATCTCGAATATGTACCTTCTTTTCCTTGGCCATAAGACATGTATGGCGTTTGTTGGGGAAGAGTGAAGACTTGTCGAAGGTCGAGGCAACCAAACCTTCATCGTCGGAGTCGGATGAAGAGCAGTCAGAGTCCCATTCCTTTCCAAGGTGCACCTCGCCCTTCGCCTTCCTGTAGTTCTTCTTCTTTTCCCTTTTCCCGTGCTTTTCTTGTCCCTGGTCATTATTATTATCGGGGCATTGAGCGATAAAATGACCAGTCTTACCGCATTTAAAACAGGAGCACTTTCCCCTTGTTTTATTCTTGTTGGGGTACTCTTTGCGTCCTTTGAGTGCGGTCTTGAAACGCTTGATGATAAGCGCCATTTCTTCCTCATTGAGCCCGGCAGCCTCTACTTGTGCTACCTTGCTTGGTAGCACCTCCTTGATGCTTATTGCTTTGAGGGCAACGGGCTGTGGCTCGTAGATGGGTAGTGGACCATTTAGCGTGTCGTCCACGTATTGCGCCTCCTTCACCATCATGCGTCCGCTCACAAATTTTCCAAGGATCTCCTCGGACGTCATCTTGGTGTACCTGGGTTTTCACGAATAAGATTGACAAGATGGGGGTCAATAATGGTAAATGAACTAAGCATGAGTTGGACGACATCATGATCCGTCCATCTTGTGCTTTCGTAGCTTCGAATCTTGTTGACCAGGGTCTTGAGCCTATTGTAGGTCTAAGTTGGCTCCTCTCCCCTGATCATCGCGAACCTCCCCAGCTTGCCCTCCACCAGTTCCATCTTGGTGATCATGGTGGCATCATTTCCCTTATGTGATATCTTGAGGGTGTCCCAGATCTGTTTTGGCGTTGTCCAAGCCACTCACTTTATTGTACTCATCCCTGCAAAGAGATGCTAGCAAAATAGTAGTAGCTTGGGCATTTTTATGGATTTGTTCATTTATAAAAACATGATTATCCATACTATCAAAATGCATCCCATTTTCCACAATTTCCCAAATGCTAGGATGAAGAGAAAACAGGTGACTACGCATTTTATGACTCCAAAATGAGTAATCCTCTCCATCAAAGTGTGGGGGTTTTCCAAGAGGAATAGAGAGCAGATGGGCATTTGAATTATACGAAATATGGGAATAATCAAAAGAATAGTTTTGATTAACCGTCTTTTTCTTGGAGGAGTCGTCGTTGTCGTCCCTAGGTAAAGAGGAAGATGCATCGCTGTCGTAGTAGATGATCTTCTTGATGCGTCTCTTCTTCTTCCCGTCCCTGTTCTTGTGACTCGAGCCTGAGTCGGTAGGCTTGTCGTCCCTTGGCTCGTTGAAGAGGGATTCCTTCTCCTTGTCGTTAATCACCATCCCCTTACCCTTAGGATCCATCTCTTTGGGCGGTTAGTCCCTTAAATGAAGAGTACGACTCCGATACCAATTGAGAGCACCTAGAGGGGGGGGGGGTGAATAGGTGATCTTGTAAAATCAAACACTAAATAGCCACAAACTTGATTATTAGGTTGTTAGTGAAATCAAGTGGCTATGGAACACGCTCGTGCGAATAAAGCAATCACAAGAAGCAACACACGAGACATGCAATTTTTATGTAACACCCCTGGTGTTACTGCAACTAAAACTTGAGCATGGCATCATAAGCATTAACATTGCATATGTTTGATATACCTAGAGTGCATTCACTAGGTAAAAATTTCACTCAAGTGCATTGTTTCTGGTGTTTTGCAAATAGGACCCTGGATAGGGGACCTAACCCTAAATCAGGCTTAAAGGGGCAAAACTTAACCTAAGATAGGAAAACCTAAAGATTTTAGGGAAAAGAGTCATAAAATATCCCCAAAAACAAAGTTGAATCACATTTATGCCCCTAGCATACCAAAAACCCTGAATAAACCCCTGGAAAACCCTAAAACCAAATCCTAGGGACCTAGGTGCAAAATTAGTCCACTTTTGGGCTAAAGTGCAAAAACCAAGTCAAATAAGTATTTTAAGTCATTTGGTTCACAAATATGTGGACTTGAAAGCCAAACCCTAAGTTTTGGACTCATTTGCAAAAAGGACCCCAATTTTGATTCCTATGCTAAGTCTGAAATCAGGGTTATAGGCCCAACTTTGGGGCTGTGTAGCTTTCAAAATAGTGAGAATTCATATTAGGTCACCACAGAAAAATTGTAACCTGATTATAGAAGAACAACTTTGCTTAAGGTGGTAAGCTCACTTGTTAAGAAAAATCCAGAGATAATTGGGCCTGAAGTTGGACTGTCAGACTGCTTGAGGTTTGAAATTCAGAGTAACAGTGTTATGAGATGAACTTTGAGCTCGATTTTGAGTGGGATCCAGTGACTTTTTGTGGGAGCACATTGTAGCAAAGTTATAAATGGATTATAGCTCTATAACTTTGCTGCAGAAAGTTGGCATAGGTTTCACACAAAATCAGGAGTAAATTGAGCTCCAAGAAGCTCTGTCAGGTCGACTGACTGAAGGAGCACCATGGTACAGTGCTCAGATTGGGATAAGACTGCCAGCACCGGATGTTCACCGCCGACGACCGATTGCCACCGTGATTCGTGCGACAGCCGGTCCACGTTGTTCTCGGGGTAAGTGGGTAACACCGGTGTACGCCGCCGTGGGTAAGCTCCAACCGTTAAAGAACTCCGGCCACCGTACGGTGTCACCACGGTCGAAGCCGATAAGAACACCGGTGATAGCCGTCGTCCGGCCTTGCGCCGCGTGTCCCAACCTCGCCACCACATCGCCGTGACTTCCTCTAGCTTCCCGTCAATCACCGGAGTTACTGCCACGTCGTGGAACACGTATTCACTGCAACTGTGTTCTTCTTCACTTCCGACCGCCGCACGTCAGTGCCTAAAATTCACGGTCACCGCCGTTGTGCGCTATAAATTGACCCCGCAGCAAGCTTCGCAACATCATTGCACACCCCCACACCAAGAATTGCTCCCAGCCGAACACTAGTGAGCCCGAATTGCGCATTCTCCCCAATTCGGTCAAAGATATTCTGGAGTGGAAACCCCCAACCACTGTTCACCAAGTCCGGAGTTTTCTTGGACTAGCTGGATATTATCGCAGATTCATACCAGATTTTTCTAAGCTTGTGAAGCCAATCACAAGTTTGTTGAAGAGTGACATTAAATTCAATTGGTCTTCTAAGTGTAATGAAGCCTTTGAGCAATTGAAGACACTATTAACCACTGCTCCGGTATTGGCTCAACCGGACATCACCAAACCCTTTGATGTATATTGTGATGCGTCAGGCAGTGGACTCGGCTGTGTATTAATGCAAGAGGGCCGAGTAATTGCATATGCTTCAAGGCAGTTGCGCCGACATGAGGAGCATTACCCAACTCATGATCTGGAGCTAGCTGCTGTGGTTCATGCCCTGAAAATTTGGCGTCACTATCTGCTGGGAAATATCTGTCACATATATACAGATCATAAAAGTTTGAAGTACCTCTTTACCCAGTCAGAATTAAATATGAGGCAAAGACGATGGCTTGAGCTTATTAAGGACTATGAACTGGAGATCCATTATCACCCAGGCAAGCCAATGTCGTGGCGGATGCACTGAGCCGTAAGGTTTCCTGCCACTGTCTTACGGTGAAGACATCTGACAGCACTTTATGTCAAGAGATGGAAAAGTTAAACCTGGGGATAATCCAACAAGGGGTTCTGAATCAGCTAAAGCTTGAGTCAATCATTTTGCAAAGGATAATTGATGCTCAAAGGGATAATCTGGGTATGAAGCACATACGAGAGAAAATAAGGGCTGGAACAGCCAAATGTTTCAAAGAAGACGATCAAGGTGTGCTATGGTTTAAAAACCGTATAGTAGTGCCAAAGAACGAAGAACTCCGCCAGCAAATTCTTGATGAAACACATCTTAGTCGTTATTCTATTCATCCTGGGAGCACTAAGATGTACCAAGACTTGAAGCAACATTACTGGTGGACAAAGATGAAAATCGAAATTGCACGCTATGTGGCTGAGTGTGACACTTGCAGACGTGTCAAGGCCATACACATGAAAACTGCTGGTCCATTACAATCTTTGCCGATCCCAACATGGAAATGGGAAGACATAAGTATGGACTTTATTGTGGGATTGCCCAGGACGGCCAAAGGGTATGATTCTATTTGGGTTATCGTTGATCGACTCACAAAGATTGCCCACTTCTTACCCGTCAAGGCCAAATATACAGTTACCACTTACGCCGCATTGTACATTGCCCGTATTCTCAGTTTGCATGGTATTCCAAAAACTATAGTGTCAGATCGTGGACCTCAGTTCGTATCCAAGTTTTGGGAAGAATTTCATAAATCCTTGGGTACCAAATTGCTCCACAGTTCGGCTTACCATCCTCAAACAAGTGGGCAGACTGAGAGGGTCAATCAAATACTTGAGGATATGCTGCGGGCATGTGTTCTGGACTTCTCACAGAAATGGGATGAATGTTTGTCCTTAGCGGAGTTTTCATACAATAACAGCTATCAAGAAAGTATCAAGATGGCACCTTTTGAAGCTTTATATGGGCGACGGTGTCGAACTCCGCTAAATTGGTCTGAACCTGGAGAAAGGTACTTCTTTAGGCCTGATATGGTGAAGGAGGTCGAAGAAAAGGTTCAGAAAATTATTCATAATATGAAGAAAGCTCAGACCGACAAAAAAGTTACACAGACCGACGACGACAACCCTTATGCTTTCTGGTGGGCGACTATGTCTACCTGAAAGTTTCACCAATGAAGGGTGTATCGCGTTTCGGGGTTAAAGGGAAACTTGCACCCAGGTATATTGGTCCATTTCCGGTACTTGAGCAATGCGGGCCAGTGGCATATCGACTGCAACTCCCCGAAATTCTGTCTGCTATCCATAATGTGTTCCATGTGTCACAATTGAAGAAGTGTCTTCGGGTTCCCGATCGAACCATTGAAGTGACAAATGTTGTCCTAGAACCAGATTTAACATACTCGGAACATCCTATTCGAGTTCTGGATCAAAAGGACAGGGTTACCCGGAGAAAGACTCTCAAGTTCTACAAGATACAATGGAACCAACATTCTGAGGAAGAGGCTACATGGGAAACTCAAGACTTTTTGAATAAGAATTTCCCAGGCTTTCTAGCCTCATGTAATTTGTAAAATATGTACAGTTATTGCAATAAAGGAGTGAACCCCCACACCACCCCTGCCTTGTACCAAAAATAAGGGAATAAAAATGTGACACATTTCCTTTTCCATTACTCACCCTAGGACTTTAAATCTCGGGACGAGATTCTTTAATGGGGGAAAGGATGTAACACCCCTGGTGTTACTGCAACTAAAACTTGAGCATGGCATCATAAGCATTAACATTGCATATGTTTGATATACCTAGAGTGCATTCACTAGGTAAAAATTTCACTCAAGTGCATTGTTTCTGGTGTTTTGCAAATAGGACCCTGGATAGGGGACCTAACCCTAAATCAGGCTTAAAGGGGCAAAACCTAACCTAAGATAGGAAAACCTAAAGATTTTAGGGAAAAGAGTCATAAAATATCCCCAAAAACAAAGTTGAATCACATTTATGCCCCTAGCATACCAAAAACCCTAAATAAACCCCTGGAAAACCCTAAAACCAAATCCTAGGGACCTAGGTGCAAAATTAGTCCACTTTTGGGCTAAAGTGCAAAAACCAAGTCAAATAAGTATTTTAAGTCATTTGGTTCACAAATATGTGGACTTGAAAGCCAAACCCTAAGTTTTGGACTCATTTGCAAAAAGGACCCCAATTTTGATTCCTATGCTAAGTCTGAAATCAGGGTTATAGGCCCAACTTTGGGGCTGTGTAGCTTTCAAAATATTGAGAATTCATATTAGGTCACCACAGCAAAATTGTAACCTGATTATAGAAGAACAACTTTGCTTAAGGTGGTAAGCTCACTTGTTAAGAAAAATCCAGAGATAATTGGGCCTGAAGTTGGACTGTCAGACTGTTTGAGGTTTGAAATTCAGAGTAATAGTGTTATGAGATGAACTTTGAGCTCGATTTTGAGTGGGATCCACTGACTTTTTGTGGGAGCACATTGTAGCAAAGTTATAAATGGATTATAGCTCTATAACTTTGCTGCAGAAAGTTGGCATAGGTTTCACACAAAATCAGGAGTAAATTGAGCTCCAAGAAGCTCTGTCAGGTCGACTGACTGAAGGAGCACCATGGTACAGTGCTCAGATTGGGATAAGACTGCCAACACCAGATGTTCACCGCCAGCGACCGATTGCCGCCGTGATTCGTGCGACAGCCGGTCCACGTTGTTCTCGGGGTAAGTGGGTAACACCGGTGTACGCCGCCGTGGGTAAGCTCCAACCGTTAAAGAACTCCGGCCACCGTACGGTGTCACCACGGTCGAAGCCGATAAGAACACCGGTGATAGCCGTCGTCCGGCCTTGCGCCGCGTGTCCCAACCTCGCCACCGCATCGCCGTGACTTCCTCTAGCTTCCCGTCGATCACCGGAGTTACTGCCACGTCGTGGAACACGTATTCACTGCAACCGTGTTCTTCTTCACTTCCGATCGCCGCACGTCAGTGCCCAAAATTCACGGTCACCGCCGTTGTGCGCTATAAATTGACCCCGCAGCAAGCTTCGCAACATCATTGCACACCCCCACACCAAGAATTGCTCCCAGCCGAACACTAGTGAGCCCGAATTGCGCATTCTCCCCAATTCGGTTCAAGAACACCGTGAACTAACCTCGCCGAGGCCAGCCCCCTTTCTGGTCAGTCCAACCCTCCCTCTCCCTCGTTTAAGCATTCTCACCTGTCTACGATGCTTGCTGACCCGTCCAATTGGACTAAGGATCCACTGACCGTCGGGAACGCATGGATCTTTGATTCATCCGCGCGCTCACCGTGGCCAGACCACAATAGTTCGCGATTTGTGCAATTAACTTGGGGAAATTGCTCGGGGTAGCTTGGATTTGGTGTCCGCCGCTCGGGTGCGCCGGTCAAGGCCCCGTCCGGCCGGTCGGCGTGCTCGCCGGAGTTCATTCTAGCGCGGACGCCGTCGGGGACGTACCGGGTAAAGAAATAGAAAACCGAGGACTATACTGCAAACTGTCAGCGACACGGTGAAACAGTAACAGGACTTATCTCCAGTTAGCCAAGAACCCGGGGTCCCTTCTGCAAATATGCCAGAGCGCGCGGGCGCACGCGCGCGTTTTCCCCTTTGAATTGGGCCGCTGGGCTGAAATCAGCCCAGTACTATTCCCTGGTTTTCCTTTTTCTTTTATCTCCAGAGCTAAAACAATTGTAGAAAATTACAGAAAAATCCTAAAATTGTGAAACCAATTTTCCTAGGTTTCTTATTTTCGCTAGAATTTAATAAAAATAGTTTTGTGATTTTTAGGTTAAATAAGGAATTTTAAGGCATTTAAAGTAGTTAAAAGTAGTAGTTTTGGATTTTTAAAAGATAAATGGTAATCCCAAAAATGCTCGAAATTTTTATATGAGTTCCTCATATTATTTAGAAGCCTTGGGTAGAATTTGGGTTGATTTGGATCTTGTTTGATCACCAAACCCCAAAACACCCCCTGCCTTTTGAACTCCTTTACTGACTCCGGAAACCCTAAGTTCTCGGAGTTCCGTGAAGGAAAGTTGTATTCAAGACTTAGATAATAAGTTTATATTATCTTTGCACCCTCATGAGCATCCCATGGCATCCATTCTTAAACATATGTATGATTATGATTAGAACGTGAAGAAGAAGAAGTGGAAGTCACCGAAGAAAGGACACCACCACCCTCGGATTCTCAAGCAGGCAACTGCTTCTACTTTGATATTTGCGGATCCGAGCCAGACTCACCTGTTAACGAAGGCAAGCCCCGGTGCATGCAACCCCTTTTCTTGTGTTTTTAAATACTTTTCGCACACTTTAAGTCAAGTGAAATGTGCATTAAGTTCATAGGAATTGCTTGGAACCCTTTGATGCATGGCTTTCCTTGATATCCACACCTTTATAGATACTTCTGGTGAAGTATCAAAATTGGATTTACAAAAATGCTTAGCCCTGCTTAGATCTTGTGGATAGAGGTTGTCTTTTGCTATACTGCCTAGCTCAGGGGTTATTCTGAGGAAAGATGACTTCTATCTGCAAGAATACTTTCATTGAGAGCGTGGTGGGATCTTACTGCAAAGTTCCCTGTGATGCTCTTTTCATCCTAAGGAACAGAAACAATCCTAAGGATGGAAGTACTTAAATCAAAACTTGGGTTTGAAACAGGTGATGTTCTACCCAGGTTGATTAAGGATTGAATGTGTATGTAGGCGTGCTGATCGAGGACCCTTTAACTGGTCACATGCCTCGTCATGGGTAAGCCTTGCCTCGGGCAGACTAAGGCCAGAATAAGATAACATGAAATGGGCGTGGAGCGGTGGCGGGAGTAGCATGTACCCACCGTGGCAAGAGGCTGGACGGTGGTGTATCTGTGCTCTCGGTTTGCGTGAACCTGATCTATTCTTAAGAACCCCGGTGGCGGGTTGACATATGCAAGGGTTAAGTGCTACATATGTCGTGTGATTGGAGATCCTCAGCTGAGTATAATCGATTCGGATCGCCGTACCTTCGCGGTTATGAAGACTTGGTCACTTCCCTGCAACCTAAAGTCAGGATGTGAACATTATGAATAAAAAAGATGTTGTATTGATGAGATGATGGAATTAGACTAGATGCAAACAGTGTCTATTAATATTCAATCTAGCGTTAAAATATTGAAAGTAAGGACTCACTTTAGTAGGCTATTTCTGCAAAAGTATCTAAGTTGATTCTTGCTAAAGCCTCTCCTTGATTCCTATTTATCCAGCATACCCTTGAGAGTCTTTTCCTTAGTCGGGTAAGACTTGCTGAGTAATTCCATACTCAGGGTTTATTCCCTCGTTGTTTTTAGGTGAGGAAGCAGCAGATTTCTGTTGCTTCTGTACCAAGGTGGTTCCTAATGAAGATAAGCAAGAGTGAAGCGCGGGAGGAAAGGATCCTCCATTAAGACTTTTGTGTGATAACTGTCGGGAGGAGTTTTTGCCTCCCTTGGTATGTGTAATAATATTACTCTGCACTTGTTTATATTCCTGGTCTGTAATAAACAACCTGATCTTACTTTTTAATAAATGTAAGTTATGTAATCGCTTCCGCATTTCTTTATCTCCGATGTTCTGTAATGTCTGCAAGACGGGTGAGATGTTCCTGGAAAGGTAAGGAAAGATACCGAGCTTGTCAAGTAGTTCAAGGGCACCTACAGGGTTGTCTAAGGTCCGTTGGACAAGGACAACTGTAGGTGGGCCTAATTACTTGGGAGGTTCCGTCACATTTTATCCCATGGTTCGGCCAAGTAACACTTGCCTATTTCCATGTTGTGGCGTCCCAATGGACGAGGGTTGCACTCAACCCCTTTTAAGTGATCCAATGATCAACTTGAATACCACTGTGTTTTTATCTTAGAGTACTGTTGGGGCCAGCTTTGTCGTCGAAGGTCCTGGAAGAAGAAACACCTTTGGAAGATCAACACAGAAGCAACGCCGAAATTGTCATCTAAGGAGCTTCGGCATAGTAACACGCTTTGAGACGAAGGTGTAACACCGACTTAAAGATGAAAGGACAGATTGACCCATGATAATTTATGTCATAAAAGTAGTCAATTATATAGGGTACAATTGTAATTTCACACAAGCTATGCCCTGTGTCTATAAATAGATGAACAGTACCCCCGTATTGTTCACGCTGATTTGTACTCGCTCGTGTATCACGCTCGAAACCTTTGCCTTCTGCCAAGCCAAAGGTATAAATGTAATTCAATATCGTTTTTATTTATCCACAACAGTAAAAATATATTAATAACGTCATATAGTTATTCATGATTATTTATGTTGTTTTTCATATTTCATATGCTTCTTCTTATATTGATATACACTGTAATGACGAAGGTACGTCCTTCATCACCTTTGTCAGAAGATCATTATATCCCATGGGAAATAATGCTTCAGAAGACGAAGGGCATTAGTTTTTAACATTTTGTGTTGCCTTGTTCTTGATTCATAGCACTTGAGAACAAGTCCCCAACATTGGCGCCCACCTCCGGCGAACTCACTTTCACTTTTGAGCTGATGGCTTCGTTCAACAACCAAGTTGTAGCATCTTCAACTACGAAGCTGGTGCTCCCGATAACAGGCGTTTCATGCTCAGAGCCAGCCAACAAGAAGCAGAAGAGAGAAGCACAGAGAAGGGTACAACATGTTGGGGTGCAGGGACCCTTCATCAAGTCCAAATGGTCCCACATCCCAATCACCTTCTCTCAGGAGGATCTTCAGCTCAAGGATTACCCTCACAATGATGCTATGGTCATATCTTGTGTCATCAAGGGGTTTCTGGTCCATAATGTTCTGGTTGACACAGGCAGTGCAACGGATATCATATTTGCTAAGGCCTTCAGACAAATGCAAGAGCCAGAGGATAAGATTCATGATGCTACACACCCTCTTTGTGGCTTCAGAGGAAGGCAAATTGTAGCACTTGGCAAAATCACAATGCCAGTTACCTTTGGCTTTGTTCATAACACAAGGACCGAACATGTTGTCTTTGACATTGTTGATATGGAGTACCCCTATAATGCAATCATTGGTCGTGCAACACTTAATGCCTTTGAAGCAATACTTCATCCAGCATATCTATGCATGAAGATACCTTCGGAACAAGGGCCCATTGCTGTTCATGGAAGTCAAGAAGCTGCTAGAAAGGCTGAAGGAAATTGGACAGACTCAAAAGCAATTCACAATATAGATGGAACCGAAGTATGTGAACAGTACAAATACAAAAGAGAGAAGGTTGCTTCGGCGGATCAGCCGAAGCCTATGCTTCTATGTGAAGACATAGAAGAGCAAAAGGTATTACTGGGGTCTCAGCTATCTGAAGAACAAGAGAAAACTTTGATAAGATTTTTATTCAACAACAAAGATGTCTTTGCTTGGTTAGCCAATGATCTCTATGGTGTCAATAGAGATGTCATTGAACATTCACTCAATGTGGACCCATCCTTTAGGCCAAGAAAGCAAAGGCTTTGGAAAATGTCTGATGACAAAGCCGAAGGGGCTCGGAATGAAGTGCAAAGACTTCTCAGTGCTGGTGTCATCAAAGAGGTAAAATATCTAGAATGGTTAGCCAATACTGTTATGGTGAAGAAGGCCAATGGCAAATGGAGAATGTGTATTGATTTTACAGATCTTAACAAGGCTTGTCCGAAGGATGAATTCCAATTGCCAAGAATAGATTCTCTAGTAGACGCAGCAGCTTCTTCAGAGCTCATGAGTCTACTGGATTGTTACTCTGGCTACCACCAAATCTGGATCAAAAAGGAAGATGAGCCAAAAACTAGCTTCATAACCCCCAGCGGCACATATTGCTATCTTTGGATGCCTGAGGGGCTCAAGAATGCTGGAGGAAGCTTCAGCAGAATGATAGCCAAGGTCCTTCATTCTCAGATAGGCAGAAATGTGCTGATCTATGTTGATGATATCATAGTGAAAAGCACGAAGCAAGAAAATCATATTGCTGATTTGCAAGAAACATTTGCCAATTTCAGACAAGCTGGTCTAAAGTTAAACCCAGAAAAATGTGTTTTTGGGGTGAAGAAGGGCAAGTTCCTTAGCTGTCTGGTATCAACGAAAGGAATTGAAGCTAACCCAAGCAAGATCAAAGCTATCCTTCGGATGGAGCCACCAAGTATGAAGAAAGGAGCTCAACGGCTAGCAGGAAGATTGGCTTCATTAAACAGATTCATATCAAGATCAGCAGAAAGGAATTTGCCATTTTTTGAAGTACTGAAGTCAACCAAAGTCTTTTAGTGGGGCCCGATGCAACAAAAGCTTTTGAAGAGTTGAAACAATATTTAATTGATTTAACAACGTTAACCCCACCTGCGCCAGGGGCTCCATTGCTTTTATATGTGGCAACTTCGCATTCTGCAGTAAGCACAGCACTAGTACAGGAGAAGCTAGATGGCCAAGCTAAAAAGCAAGTTTCAGTATACTTTGTCTCTGAAGTTTTAAGTCCATTAAAGAAAAATTACACAGAATTGGAGAAGGTATTATATGCTGTGTTAATGGCCTCCAGAAAGCTTCGGCATTATTTTCAAGCATACCACATAATTGTTCCTTCGTCACAACCTCTAATGGACATTATGAGGAACAGAGAAGCTACTGGGAGGATTGGAAAATGGGCTGCAGAACTTAACGAATTCATCATTGATTTTGTACATAGATCTTCAATTCAGTCCCAGGCGTTAGCAGACTTCATTGCTGGTTGGACGCCAGGGGCTCAGGAAGAAGAAGTAAATAAAGATGTCGAAGCTTGGACAGTGTTCTGCGATGGTTCTTGGGGAGCCTTCGGCGCAGGAGCAGCTGCTATTCTAGTAGCACCTTCGAAAGTCAAAACATGTTATGCAGCCAAGCTAGACTTCAGTTGTACAAATAATATTGCCGAATACGAAGCACTCCTGTTGGGGCTTCGAAAGTTATGGGCAATGGGAATAAGAAGGGCTATTCTGAAAACTGATTCTCAAGTCATTTCTGGCCATATAGATAAAACTAGCAAGGCAAGAGATCTAAAACTTGAAAAATATCTGGACACAGTCCGAAGGTTGGAGGCTTCCTTCGAAGGTTTCTCTGTCAAGAACATTCCAAGAGGCGAAAATGAGCATGTAGATCTGTTAGCCAAATTAGCAGCTCAGGGGCTCCCTCTACATTCGGAAGTATTTTTTGAAACAATAAAGGCACCTTCGGTTGAACTCATGGAGAGAGCAGTGCTCGCCATTTCTCTAGTACATAGTGAAGATTGGAGGACTGAAATCATATCTTTCCTCCAGGGTAACTGCCTCTCGAACGACGAAGTTTATAATAAAAGAATGGAAGCAAGAACAAGATAGTATATCATAATAGAAGGGGAATTATACAAGCATGGAGTTTGCTCCCCCTTCTCATGTGTTTATCCAGAACCGAAGGTATAGAACTAATGAAGGAGATACATGTAGGATTGTGTGGATCTCATATTGGGTCTAGGCCTTTGCTGGGAAAGGTTTTCAGACAGGGATTTTACTGGTCGAAGGCAGCTTCGGACGCAGCAGATCTGGTCCAAAAGTGTGAAAATTGTCAAAAATGTGCAAGGGACCAAAAACAACATTCGTCATTAACTCAGTTAATACAACCAACATGGCCATTACAAAGATGGGGCCTGGACTTGTTAGGACCACTTCCACCAGCACAGGGCAATTTAAGATATGTTGTGGTGGCCATAGAATATTTTTTCAAGTGGATTGAAGTGAAGCCTTTAACCACAATAACTTTGGTCATAGTCTAGAAATTCTTCTGGCAAAACATTGTTTGTCATTTCGGCGTACCGAAGGCCATAACTGTGGACAACAGAACACAGTTTGATGCCGAAGCTTTCAAGGAATTTTGCGATCAAATTGGCACAAAGATTCATTTTGCGTCAGTCAGACATCCAGAGTCAAATGGACTTGTCAAAAGAGCAAATGGTATTATAATGACAGGAATAATGAAGTTAATCTTCAATCAACCGAAAGGAAAGTGGCCAGATGAGTTGATTAAAGTTGTGTGGAGCCACAATACAACTATATCAAGGTCAACAGGTTTTACACCGTTCAAGTTATTGTTCGGTGACAAAGCTATAACCCTAGAAGAAGCCAAGGCAGGGTCAATTAGAACAGTAGCTTCGGCCGAGGACGAAGCTGATTATTCTGTGGCAAAAGATGCTATAGAAGGGACCAGACTTCAGGCTGTGGAGAATATCAATAAATATCAAGCCGAAACAATAAAATGGCGTGACAGAAAAGTTCGGTTGAAAAACATTAAGCCATGGCATCTGGTACTTCGGAGAGTGGCCAATCCAGACACAGTAGGCAAGCTACAACTGAAGTGGGAGGGACCCTTTCTGGTGGTATCTTCGTCAAGACCCGGTTCTTACAGATTGAAGGATATGGACGGCAACGACATTCCTAGATCTTGGAATGCGGATGAGCTTCGACGATATTATGTGTAACTTGATGTAATATTTTTTCATTTTTTCTATGGCACCCTTTTCCTTTCCAAAGGGGGAGAAAGGTTTTTAATGGGGCCATAAATTGTAATTTTTTCTTTTCTTATTTAGCTCCATGAGAGCAAAATCCCCCAAGGATATGTAAAATGTAAAATCTGAGCATGCACCATCGAGTGCAGGGAAAAATACTAAGAAGCTCAAAAGACGTTTCTAAGGGGATGCAGAGCACGACGAAGCTACAAAAAGTCGTTCCTAAGGGAGCACAGCGTAAGTTTTCTGCTCAAAAGTCGTTCCTAAGGGAATGCAGAGCCAAATACCGCCGAAATATAAGGCAAAGAAATTCAAAAGACGTCCCTAAGGGAATGCAAAACTTACACCGAAAAGTCAATGGTGGTACCGCCGAAATAGAAGGCGAAGAAGTTCAAAAGACATTCCTAAGGGGATGCAGAACTTACACCAAAAAATAAGCGGTGCAGCCGAAAAATAAATGGCAAAGAGAATTCAGCTATTCCTAAGGGAATGAAGAGTTTTGATGTGGCTTCGTAAGCATGTGTCTGGACATTCATTTGCACAATACATCACATCATTCATTGCATTCATATACATTCAGTTAGACATACATAGGATCATCATCATCATATCATATAAATATAGACAGATTGCTTTGGCTTTAATGATAAGGCTTTAGTAAAAAGAAAAGAAGCAAATTTATGCTTCGTTGTGTATGAAAAGAAGGGAAGGTGTTTTTCGCCTTCGGCTCAAAAAAATACAAGTTTCGTCCACATCAAAGCAATTCATACATGGACAGAAAGGTAAAAATATATTACAAGGTATGGACAAATTTACATAGTATTATCTGATTCTTAAATTACAATATTCTTTACAAGAATAATTCAAAAGTTTCTCTAAAGTTTTTCAGAGCAATGTCTTTGGCTTCAGCATCATTCGTTAAGCTTCAGATCATCCACCAAGCTTCGGATCATTGCTCTTCGACTTCGTCATCTTGTACATAACAAAGCGTTATAAGGTAAATTCAAGTTTCAAGTAAAAGGTAAGCACAAGGTATGACTTTATTACCGGTTTGAGGTGACTTCGAGCTTCGTCACCAGCCAAGCTTCGTCCACCCTTTGCCCAAATTTGAGTTACAAATCTGTTCCCAATGCTTCAGGCCAGGCTGGGAATGTTATTCAAGTCTGCTGGAGATAAGCTGAAGTTCGGCATGGTTACAATATTCCTGTGCGTGCAACCAGCCTTCATAAAAGCAACAGGTGTGCCACGAGAAGCTAGTAGAGCACAGAAGTCACCATGCCCAGCTATGACTTCATCGAGAGCATCAACTTCGCCTTCAATATGATCGAAGATGCCTGGCAGGTTTTCAGCTGAAGGTTTAAACTTTTTAGAATTGGCTCCAACCGAGTTGAAGACCTGCTTCAGTCGTTGCACACAACGGTTGCCGAAGTCCAGACATTTATCTTGAAGTTCCTTCAATGACTTTTGCAAGTTAGAACTCTTCGCAACTTTAGCTTCAAGCTTTGCATCCAAATTTTTCTTCTCTTCTTCAAAGTTTTTTTACTTTGTGGAGAGTTCACTGTTCAATCTAGCAATCTCGGCTTGGGCTTCTGCCAGTGAACCCTCCATCGTTTGAAGCATAAAGTCTTTCTTTTCTAGAGATTCATGATCTTTAATTTTGCTCTCTAAGCCCTCAATTATAGCTTTATTTTTCTTGTCCTCAAGATCTTGTTGCATCCTCAAAGTTTTACTTAGTAGTAGGCTCTGGAAAAAATAGTCTTCGTCAAAAAACACCTTAATATCAAAACAATAAAAAATTGAGGAAAAAGCCTTACCTTAAAATTAGAATAAAACAAACTAATGGCGATATGTTGCCGCCGGTACCTGCTGAGGTCGGCTTCGAGCTTTGGAAAACCAACACTCTTCGATAGAGTGCTGATAACCTTCGCTCCAGTTCGGTCTCGAAGGCATCCTAAGCTTTCTTCGTCAACGCCACCGAAGAGCAGCGCTCCTGGCTGGTAGCGGCAAGATATAGCATACTCTCTTAGCTCTTCTTTTTCAGCTTTAGATAACTCTTGCCCGATCATGTTTTGGAAGTTGAAGTCCCGTTCCCCCGAAATATCTTCGGTAGACTCCTTCTCTTTTCCAAGCATTGTGGCCAGGGCTTCTGCAGTAGCTGCAATAGTTTCTTCCTTGGTCAAGTTCAGAATCATTTTATCAATGTTAGAGAACATGCTTTCTAGGTTTGTGGTTTCGGCCGCAGCAGCTTCGGAAGTTGTAGCTTCGGTTGTAGCAGCTTCGGTAACTATAGCTTCTTCGGCGGCTGGTGTTCTTGATGTTGGCGCCGGCGGTGGAGTTTCTTAAATAGCTTTGATTATAGTAACAATTCTTCGTTTTTTCGGCCCAGCAGACTTTTTCATGCCGTAGGCTCCTCCTTCTGTAAAAGCTTCGTCAGATGTAGCCCCAGTGGACTTAGCTTGATAGGCAAGGATTCAGTCATTACCTTTAAAATTTCTTCCACGTCAGAGGCAGAAGGTGTTGAAGGAGCTTCTTCCTCTGTATCAGTTGTTTCTGGCCTCGGAGCTGTAGCTTTTCTCTTCTTCAGTACGGTCACCTTCGGCTCAGGGCTGCTTTTTCTCCTTTTCAGTAATTTTTCATCTTCTTTTATCATTCTAGCAGCTTGTCTCTTCATAACACTGACAACTCTTTTTTGCTTTGGCCCTTCGGCACCCTTGCTCAATCGTTCATAGTCAGGGTATTCAAATTTCGGGGCATCCATTACTCGGTTCAGCCTTCGTTTCGGCCGGGTGCCGAAGGCTGCGGTCATCAATTGATCTTCTTTCTTAGTATAGTTGCCCAAAATTTCATTACACATAGCCTCAATCATTTCCAACCATTCTTGGCAAGGCTCTTTGAAATGTTTCTTGAACTTGAACTGATAGGGCAGTCGAACAAGTTCATTCTTTTTCTTTTCTCCTTTAAGCTTCAGCATATTCCATTCTTTTAATGTCGGAAATACTCTATTGGCTAAGTATTCCTGCACCAAATCTCTAGTACCGATATGCTCAGACACAACTCGGAATTCGCCCATAGCTTTTCGGCATGGTGACCCTTGTAGCATGTCGCACAGGGGCCTAGTTAACCCGAAGGTTAGAACCAGTGGGCTCTGAACTATCTTCTCCTTCTCATCAACCTTAACATAAAACCACTCATTCTTCCAACCGGTTGGCCATTTGGTGCGATAGCTGACCACCGGAGTCTTCATATCTTTGCAATAAGCAAAGTTGTAACAGCCGAAATTCTCGTGAAGCCCATCTTCTCTAGCCTTCGTCTGATAATGAAGCTCGTGCACCTGACAGAAAGCTTCGGCAAGCGGCTCCACTCCTTGGCTTCGAAGAGCCCAGATAAAGACGCTGAGCCTAACGATGGCGTTAGGAGTCAGCTGATGAAGATAAATTTCAAAAATTTTCAAAACATCCCCAATCATTTCATGCAAAGGAAACCTCAATCCTGCTTTGAAGAAACTTCTAAAAACTACCATCTCATCATTTTCTGGCTTCGGAGTGGTTTCTTCCCCGCCAAAACGAATTAGCTTCTTCTCGGATTCCCCGAAGTAGCCTAGCTTTAACATCATGGGCATATCAGCCGCAGAGACAGTAGACTTTCCAAAATCCAAGTGGCTGGGTTTGGATGGCATGACGGTGTTATAATATATCTCTTCTTCATCAGCATTAGCCTCTTCAATGTCAGCATGTTCAACTTTGGAAGCATGTGCACCTTCGTCAGAAGCACCCTCTGTTACAACCAGTCCCGATTGCCTCATTACTTCGGAGATTGGGGCAGTTTCAGCAGCTTTGGCCTCCTCTTTGTCGCACGTAATTCTAACGGTTGAACGCACTCTGGCCATTTGTTAATTTCCTTGTAGTTCTTACAAAGTTGATTGTTTTTTCGCAGTTTTTTGACGAAGCTCCCTCTTTTGATGAAGCTAATCCAGAACAGTGGCTTGCTCGGAAATGTAATGAAAAAGCTTCGGCTATGGTTAAAATTTTCAACAGCACAACAGTACAATGGCAATGAATGCTGTGATAACTTCACAACTACCCGTCTGTTTATATAGTGCTGCAGGTGGGAAGGTGAATCGCCAAACTAACCGCACCCGCTGAACAGTTACTCACACCAGCTAAACGGTGGACCAACTGATGCTTGGGACAAGAACCGCCAGACCGCACATATCCGCTGCATGGTGAACCACCTCTCGCACATGGAATATTTTAATCGTTTCTCGACAACGAGCTCAGGGAAGGTGTTTTTCGGGCCTTTGGCATTCCGAAGCTTCAGAAATGTTTTCACGGATCAAGCTCGTTATGAAAAACAATCTAGCGCCACGAAGGGGCTACTATTGGGGGCCAGCTTCATCGCCGAAGGTCCTGCAAGAAGAAACGCCTTCGGAAGATCAACACAGAAGCAGCGCCGAAACTGTCATCTAAGGAGCTTCGGCATAGTAACATGCTTTGAGACGAAGATGTAACACCAACTTAAAGATGAAAGGACAGATTGACCCATGATAATTTATGTCATAAAAGTAGTCAATTATACAGGGTACAATTGTAATTTCACACAGGCTGTGCCCTATGTCTATAAATAGATGAACAGTACCCCCGTACTGTTCACGCTGATTTGTACTCGCTCGTGTATCACACTCGAAACCTTTGCCTTCTGCCAAGCTGAAGGTATAAATGTAATTCAATATCGTTTTTATTTATCCACGACAGTAAAAATATATTAATAACGTCATATAGTTATTCATGATTATTTATGTTGTTTTTCATATTTCATATGCTTCTTCTTATATTGATATACACTGTAATGACGAAGGTACGTCCTTCATCACCTTCGTCTGAATATCATTATATCCCATGGGAAATAATGCTTCAGAAGACGAAGGGCATTAGTTTTTAACATTTTGTGTTGCCTTGTTCTTGATTCATAGCACTTGAGAACAAGTCCCCAACAAGTTCTCTTCCCGTTTGCGAGGAATCTCCACAAGTTGGAGCCTCTCACCCTTACAAAGTTATGATCACAAAGAAAGCATAAGAGTAAGGATGGGAGAGCAACACACGCAAGACTCAAATACGCAGCACAACCATGCACATAAGTCAAGACTTGAGCTCAAAACACAACACAGGGAGTTCGCAACTCAAACGGGGCTCAAATCACTAACACAGCGAATCAAATGCGTGGAGACAGAGTCTGGCAGTCTTAGAATGTTTCTTGAAAGCTTGGTATCCTGCTCCATGCGCCTAGAGGTCCCTTTTATAGCCCCAAGGCAGCTAGGAGCCGTTGCAGATCAATTTGGAAGGCCATTCTTGCCTTCTGTCGAGTGGTGCACCGGACAGTCACTGTTCATGTCTGGTGCGTGTTCTCCTTCCATATCGGGCGCATCCGACCGTTGCTCCTTGGGGCCGGTTGGCGCACTGGACACTGTCTGGTGCACACCGAACAGTCCGATGCAACCAGCCGACCGTTGGAGCTGGCCACGTGTCGTGCGTTGATTGCGCGGATGACCGTTGGCCGCTGGCACCATTGGCTCACCAGACAGTCCGGTGAATTATAGTCATACGACTTCATTGTTTCCCGAGAGCAGCCGGTTCACCGTCGACTCGCCTAGGGCACCGGACACTGTTCGGTGCACCACCAGACAGTCCGGTGCGCCAGGCCCGAGCTAATGTTGGCTGTACACTGTCAACTCTTTTCCAATTCGTTTCTTCCTTTCTTGGCACTGTTTCTAGCACTTAGATAACCATGTTAGTACACAAAAACAATTCACTAAGTCTAGAAACAAACCTTGTCTTTGATTTGCACTTCTTGCTCGTTTAGCACATAAGAGTTCAAAACATTTGTGTTGGACATTTAATCACTAAAACAATTATAGAAATGGCCCAAGGGCACATTTTCCTTTCACCGGTGCACCACCAGACAGTCCAGTGTGCCAGACCCGAGCTGGTTTTGGCTGTACATAGCCAACTCTTTTCCAACTTCTTTCTTCTTTTCTTGGCACTGTTTCTAGCACTTAGATAAAAGATCACACCAACTACATTTATGGTGTACCGCCATCAAGTACTAATGGAAACCAGCCCCACGACATTTTAGGCGAAAGCTTGATAGTGTCGATGGCGAGGAGCGCGCATCCGAGAGAGGTCAAAAGTGGAGTACCACTTGCATGTAGAGAAGGTCCACAACTATCTACAGATTGCCTAACCGAGAGCTTAGCCCTCGCGTAGGCTACGCTTGCATGGGATCCAACAGGTATTAGTAAGAAGCTTGTGTTATTCATTACACCTCGATACAAATACCAGCACATCAAAATGAGTTTGTATCTCTATCATATTTAAGCTTTCGCATTATATATTGTTGCCTTTGATCGTGTGTTTTATCTTATTAGCTTAGTCATAGGTTAGTGGATAGATCAAAACCTAGGCTGCTAAACTCCTTTTGCGGTAGAGATAATGACACTTAGAAAAACCTTAGTTGCACATATCAACACTTTGTTATATGTATAGGTTTTGTTTAAGAGATAAATAGAGGCCCAGATCAGTGTGAAAATAGTAATTTTAATTCACCCCATGTTAGGCCTTTTCGCTTTGGAAGGGATTGGGGGATTAAATCCCTTTTTAGTCAAAATTGAATAGAAGCGATTTAATCCCCTTAATCCCCTTCGATTCTTGTGCAAACGAACAAGCCCTTAGGCGTCACCATTCCTTCCACCTTCGCATATAAATATTACTAATTAGTTGCCCATACGTTGCTACGGTTTCTATATATCATATAGGTAGATCTTGATTAAATGAGACATTTATTCAAACACGATCCAAACCCATAGATTTCTAGATCGCACCAATTGGAGACAACCGGGGACCAGGATAGGGTCAGCACACGTGCCGGAAGTTGGTGTGCCTTGGGATTGAACTAAACCAATGCCGAGCTAGATGTGCGACAGTGTCTGTTGGTGTCGATTGACACTTGGTCAAGCGGGCCCAAACACTAGGGAAAGGGGGTATTCTGGTGCTCAACAAAATAGTAGGCATGGAACTGTAGCGTCTTGTTAAGCATGTCCGATCAATGTATAGTGTGGGGGGATTTATAGGTAACCAGGTGGGTGGATGTGCCTTTCTAGGTACAATTATGCCCCCGGTTACCTGCTACAGCCCTGGATTATTCCCCTACGGGGTCATTACAGGTCATTACAGCGATGTTAAGTACAACTTGATCAAATACACAGTAAACCCTACCCTAGGGAGGGGCTTACAAATAGGCCCAATGTTGAGGGCCTTCGTCTTCCGAAGGTCCTCAAAAACATGATTTAACAATATTTCCCAAGTGTAATGAATGTACAGGTACCTTCGGACTCAGAACAAAATTGTACATAATATGAAAAGCATGGTCTGGACGAAGGTTGAACAAGCTCCGAAGCTACACGCAAGGAAGCTTCGGCTCAGTAGCAGAAAAAGGAACTGACTTAAATAGGAAAAGGCTATCTAGTCCTCGACAGATTGTCCTTAAGTCAATAGTAGACATAAAGGCATAAATGTAATTTTACACAGGCTGCACCCTATGCCTATAAATAGATGAACAGTACCCCATTACTGTTCACGCTGACTTGTACTCGCTCGTGCGTCACGTTTGGACTTTTACCTTCTATCAAGCCGAAGGTACAAATGTAATTCAATATTGTTTCTGTTTATCCATGATGATAAAAAGAAGATATATTAATAATCTCATATGATTATTCATGTTGTCTTTTATATTTCATATGCTTCTTCTTTTATTAATATACACTGCGATGATGAAGGTACATCCTTCATGACCTTCGCCTGAAGATCATTATATCCTAAGAGAAATAATGCTTCGAAGGACGAAGGGTATTAACCTTTAACATTTTATGTTGCCTTGTTCTTAACTCATAGCATTTGAGAACAAGTCCCCAACATTGGCGCCCACCTCCGGTGAAGTCATTCGACCATCTTCGGCAAGCTGTGACCTTCGTCATGCCGCCGAAGAAAGCTTTAGGGCTAGAGGCTGCACTGCAGCCACTAGACGTCAACCAGAACATACTGCGCGAAGCCCGAACCCAAAAGAGGAAGGCTACAAGTCCAACACTCCAGGAGGACTAGTTCGACCAGGAGATAAAAGACCTCGAAGCTATTCATCAACAGGTCTAGAGGAAGAAGGAGAAGATGCTTCGCCTCTCCGAATTATAGAGGAAGATTGATGAAGCTGCTGAGGAAATGCGTCATCTCACTCAAGATGACCAGGACCGAAGACCTCCATAGAGGGAGCTTCGTCAAGACAATTGCTATAGTGATGATGATTGGTATGAAGATTTCCATCATGGAAATTTTGCTTTTCATGATGCTTCTCCTCTATCAGCAGAACTGTAGGCTACATCATGGCCCCCATCATACAAGCCACCTCAACTCCCCTTGTATGATGGGCACTCGGATCTGAAGCAGTTTCTGATGAGCTACGAAGCAACTATATCTTCGTACGGGGGCAACACTGCAGTCATGGCAAAATCCTTCTTCATGGCTGTCCGAAGCGTGGCCCAGACATGGTACTCTTCTCTTCGGCCAGGGACGATCACGTCATGGCAAAAGCTAAAGGACATGCTGGTCACCAGTTTTCAAGGCTTTCAAACGAAGCCAGTCATAGCTCATGCCTTGTTCCAGTGCACACAAGACCATGAGGAATACCTTCAGGCGTATGTCCGAAGGTTTTTGTGACTCAGAGCACAAGCACCCATAGTGCCCAATGAGATCGTCATTGAGACAATGATCAAGGGTCTTCGGTCAGGGCCTACGACCCAATACTTCGCCAGGAAACCCCCCAGACTCTAGAGAAGCTGCTTCAGAAAATGGATGAGTACATCCGGGCGGACAATGACTTCTGCCAAAGAAGGGAAGAAGCTTACAGATTCTCTGAGATGACTAGGGGCTTCGGAGGAAGAATCCACCCTAGGCATGTCAGATCAATCCACAGCTCCAGTCAGAATGATGACAAAGGAAGCCATCTTCAGAGGCCACAGCACACCTCACAGTCTTCGGCACAGCAGCAAAGCTCCTTTAGGCCGCCAGCTCCAAGGGGCAGAGGCGCCAGGGGCTTCGGAGGAAGATATGGGGATCAGCCCAGGAAAATCTATTGCTTATTCTGTGGTGAGGACAAGGGCCATACTACAAGAATGTGCCAAATCACTATTCTGAAGCAAAAGGAGATCGCTGAAGCCGAAGCTCGGTAGAATCAGCCGAAGCAGGTCTTGCACATTGCTTCGTGTCACTCTCCCTACATACCAGAATATGTGGGCAACCATTCTGCAGCTTCTGTTGCTTCGGCAAGCCATTCACAGGCTTCTTGGCCTCAGCCCCCACCGCCACCACCTCTGCAACCTACTTATTCTGAAGCCAACAGCCAGAAGGGCGCCAACACTCCCAACAGCAATGTGAATTCAGAGAGGAATCCGAAGCTCGTACAGTCAATAGTACTGTGCCAGAATCAAAGCACATATACTGAGCGATATCCTGCCTTTGAAATCCTTTTATGTTCTATGCCATTTTTCTTTTTAATAAGGAACAAGTAATGTAAATTTAGTTTTAAGTTTCTTGTAATGATTTTGCTTCTATCAGAATCAAATATATCTTCTTCATAGATTTACGAAGTTCAAAAGTTACGAAGCTACAAAAAGACGTTCCTAAGGGAGCGCAGCATAAGTTTTGTGCTCAAAAGATGTTCCTAAGGGAATGCAGAGCTAAAATTGCCAAAGCTACAAAAAGTCGTTCCTAAGGGAGCGCAGCGTAAGTTTTCTGCTCAAAAGTCGTTCCAAAGGGAATGCAGAGCCAAATACCACCGAAATATAAGGCAAAGAAGTTCAAAAGTCATTCCTAAGGGGATGCAGAACTTATACCGCCAAAATAGAAGGCGAAGAAGTTCAAAAGACATTCCGAAGGGGATGCAGAACTTATACCGAAAAATAAACGGTAAAGCCGGAAAATAAACGGCAAAGAGACTCCAAAGTCATTCCCAAGGGAATGCAGAGTTTTGTGTATAGGTGTGTGGCTATGTGTCTTCGGCATTCCCATCATTTTTGCATCATGTCATCATGTCATATCATACATCATGCCTCATATCGCATCAATAGACACAAGAATCGAATATGGAGCTAATCTTCAGAAAATGCTTCGTCAAAATGAAAATGTGTTAAGGCACGAAGTAAGCTTCTGAAAATACAATTTTATCAGTCTTGTTACAAGAAGGGATCTCTCTTTTCAAAGCAAGGTTATCTTTCTTTACGAAGCATGGATCTTTGTCTTTGCAAAGCATGAAAAGAAGGGAAGGTGTTTTTTCACCGAAGGCTCAAAAACGGTATGTGCGTATGTTTCATGCATCGCAAAGAAATAAATTACAATAATTTACATATTTGTTTCAATATTACATGTCTCAGACATTAGATAGATTTGTTACCAAAGAGATCTAGTCTTCCTTCAGTTGTTTTACACATCAGGCCTCTTAAAATGAATATTACAATAAAATCTATTCCTCTTTAAGGACTTTTTCGGCAATTTTGTTCAGTAATTTATTGATGACTTCATCAATAATGGATTCAGCCGTGCTTATGATATCCAATGATTTCTTCATCTCCGGATCAACAAGGGGATCATACGGCTCCGGTGGTGGGGATAGTTCAGCTGAAATAGATAAACACATAAGTTCGAAGCCTTAAAGAAAATAACGAAGCTAGGTGATCAAGATATAATACCTATACACCTTTTGAAAGGGAATTAGGCTTACACCTATTTCCTAAATTGATTTTGGTGGTTGAATTGCCCAACACAAATAATTGGACTAACTAGTTTGCCCAAGTTTATAAGTTCTACAGGTACCAAAGGTTCACAATAAGCTAATAAAAAGATCAAGAGAAAGGGTTCAAACAAAGGAGCAAAGGGACAATCGAAGGCACCCTGGTCGGGCGCACCGGACTGTCCGGTGTGCCACCAGACAGTGTCCGGTGCACCAGGGGACTCCAAGCTGAACTTCGCACCTTCGGGAAATCTCAGAGTCGCCGCGCTATAATTCACCGGACTGTCCGGTGCTCCAAGGAGAAGCGACTCTAAACTCGCCAGCTTCGGGAATCCGCTCCGCTATAATTCACCGGACATGTCCAGTGTACACCGGACTGTCCGGTGTAACGGCGGAGCAACGGCTACTTCGGCGCCAACAGTCACCTGCAGCGACATTAAATGCGCGCCAGAACGCGCAGAAGTCAGGCACGCGCGCAGTGGCGCACCGGACACTCTACATTACATGTCTGGTGCGCCACCGTACATCAAGGTGGGCCCAGCAGTTAGAGCTCCAACGGTCGGAACCCAACGGCCTGGTGACGTGGCTGGCGCACCGGACACTGTCCGGTGTGCACCGGGCTGTTCGGTGCACCATGCGATAGACAGCCTCCACCAAACGGCTAGTTTGGTGGTTGGGGCTATAAATACCCCCAACCACCCCACATTCAAATCATCCAAGTTTTTACACTTCCAACTACTTACAAGAGCTAGGCATTCAATACAAGACACACCCAAGTGATCAAATCCTCTCCAATTCCACACAAGGCTTTAGTGATTAGTGAGAGAGATTTGTCGTGTTCTTTTGAGCTCTTGCGCTTGGATTGCTTCTTTCTTTCTCATTTGTTCTTGTGATCAAAACTCAATTGTAACCGAGGCAAGAGACACCAATTGTGTGGTGGTCCTTGCAGGGAAGTTTTGTTCTCGGTTTGATTTGAGAAGAGAAGCTCACTCGGTCCGAGGGACCGTTTGAGAGAGGGAAAGAGTTGAAATAGACCCGGCCTTTGTGGCCTCCTCAACGGGGAGTAGGTTTGCGAGAACCGAACCTCGGTAAAACAAATCCACGTGTCTCACTCTTTATTCGCTCGCAATTTGTTTTGCGCCCTGTCTCTCGGACTCATTATTATTTCTAACGCTAATCCGGCTTGTAGTTGTGATTAACTTTGTAAATTTCAGTTTCGCCCTATTCACCCCCCCCCCTCTAGGCGACTTTCACCTTTCGCGTTCTGCAGCTTCTTCAGCTCGCTTTGCTTCTGCCCGGGCGTTGTGGGTGTCTTTTTCACTCTTCTTTATAATCTCATGGGCCATCTCTCAGTAACCGTTCACCCAGATATCATTATAGAATTTCCCGCCCATTAAGGTTGCTTCAGCTTGTCACACCCGGCTTTAAGGAACAAAGCCAGGTGCATCTCATACATGCGCCAGGAAGACAACATATATAATAACAGAGAGTATAGAGATAAATGTCACAAAACATCAGAGTATTTATTACATAGCGGAAGACTTATTACAAAAAAAAATATAAATATAAAACGAACTAAGGATCGTCGTTGGCGCCAATGTCAACTGAGAAACGCCACCTAGATCAGATCATACTCCTCGCCTTGTGGCTCCTTCTGAACCACCTATTCTTCTCCTGTGGGGGGTGTGAGACAGCAAGGGTGAGCTCACACATGATCATAGCTCAACAAGTTGTGGGGAACCAGTGGACATGAACTCAAAAAGGTGGGAGTTCATGTGATGTGTAAGGCTAATCAATGACAGGGGTTAAAGCTGAGCATTGCTTTTAAGTAGTTGGACAAAATTTTATTAGCAGTTACTAAGTGTAAGTAAATACCAAACCTTAAGTAAGTAACAGAACAAAATTAATAATAATCCCATGCATATGCGAATGACAAATTGAATTTAAGTTCCATAATTTAATCATCAGAGAGTCCTGAGCTGCTCATGACCGTGAGCTCGACTAGTATACCAGTTTTATACTCTACAGAGGTTGTACCCTTTACCCACAAGTCATGTTACCCATCTGCCAAGGGATCGCGACTCCCATACACCTCTACCTAGGAGGCGAGGCAGGGCAACACTATGAGGCCTTTACAAAGTTCCACTAGCTTCCGAAAACCCGTTACAGTTTATGGGAAGAGCACTTGCAAGAATCCCCCGTCTGATCGGCATCGCAGCTAAATCAACCCGAGAACCTCCTTGCATGCAACTCCCCTAATTAGTCAGCCAAGGGCGTCCCATTAAACCCTTGTGGCGGCACGTGTTTCTCAAGTTAAGCTCTATGTTCCAATTAACATTAATGATCTTGACATGAACAGAAATAGAATAACAAAAAGAATTGGAACATAGATGTAATAGATGATTATCCCAAAACTATGTAAAGCAATAGCAAACTACCCAAGTGATTCAGGGGTAAACAAGGTAATGAGATAAACAATCTAGGGTGACCTATCGGGTCCCATCAAAATTAACATATGCATGAATAAATGATATTAAAGAACATTATTGGGTAAAAAGTGGTCAAGGGCATAACTTGCCTTCAATGAGCTCCTGCTCAGCTACTTCTATCTGCTGCTCACCAGGATCCACAGTCACAGGCTCTTCTACTCGCCACAATACAAACAAGCACAGTATATAGGAGAAATTAACATCACACCAAACATGTAAACAAAATACACAGTAATAATCTACACATTAAAATAAAAATCCTAGGAACAGGAATCATAATTTTTGGAGTTATAGATTTTAAGATATGAATTTCCAAAGGTTTTATGTGGTTGAAATAGGATTAAGTGGGAAACTAAACTTCTTATTGTTTTCATGACCAAACAGAGGCTCTAAGTGGTAAAGAATAATATTACAAAAATTTAGAAAGTGGAATGGACTAATTTGGACTAAAAATGGATTTTCTATGAATTTTATAAGTTATAGCAATTCTTTTTTCTCATTAAAATCATTTTCAGTTTAATTTAACCATTTCTTATGAACTCTGGACTGGACGCACTATTACAGAAGAAGGCAGGGGCCTTAGTGAAATTTTTTCTGAAGACTCAGGCTTAATCCCGCGCGGATGGCGGGTTGATTTCACTTTTCTAGAAGGTTTCATATGTAAAACTGCCAGAGCGAATAGGTATTACACGCTCACAGCCATCGGATTATAAATCTACGGCCACGATTAGACCAGCCCAGCAACAAATCAGTATCCGATAGGAATCACATGATTAGAATTCTACGGTTTAGATTTAACGACTCGCAGATCCACTCCGCGCCACCGAATCTCGCATCGACTAGTATGATTTAATCGATTGAAGGGAATAAGCCAAACTGATCTAAACCCTTCGCTTAAAATCCTATGGTCCCTGGCTCCCACAACATACCTCTAATCCTAACCGTTCAGGGCCGGATCAAAGGCCAACACCTCATCTTCCCCGATGGAACAATACGCCGGCGCGCCTTTGGTCTCTGGTCGGCTGTCTGGCACGCGCGCATCCCCACAGCCCTGCGCAACCTGAGGTCACGCCGGCGGCGGCGCGCCAGTATCACCCAGGTGCGCGGCACCGCACGAGATCTAGCGCTAACCTACCCTAGGATGATGTGGTCGGCCAATAGGAAGACACTCACCAGAGTTGCGACGAATTGTTTCCCCTCGGTGGTGTTGAATCGCGACGGAGCTGCTCCTGTGGTTCCCGCCACGCGCCCGCGAACACCAAGACCAGGGTGATTCAGGTCCCCGGTGTAGCCATTGGATTTCTCAATGGCGCACACAGCCCTCTTGCCTTCCCCACTCTCTCTCTCCCCTATACCGTCAAGCGTCAATGGCGACGGGAGTTTTTCTCCTCTCTTTTTTTTCTATCGCATGTAACCGAGCAGAGGTATGGCGGCGGCGGTACTTATATTGCCACACGATGAGGCAGTCCGCGCACGGAATGCGGTCAGTTTTAACAACTCCGAGCTATGCGCGCGTCCAGGATTGCGCCATGGCATCGAGCGAGCGTGATGGAGTCTATGCCAGTGGGCCCCACAATCCAGAGGAAAGGGCGCGGAGAAGAACATGAGCCTGAAGTCACGGGCCCACGGTCAGTGAGATGGAATCCGCGCTCGCATGAGTGATGTGAGGCTGACAGGACGGGTCCCAGGTGCTGGTACTGTCTCCAGGCTGGGCTGCGCGGGGAAAAACACTAATGTGCAAGATTGAGGTATGGCGGCCCAGATGAGTATTCTTCTCCTTTTTATTTTCTGTATTTCTAAGTTTAACTTGAATTCAAATTTGAATTCAAATTTGTGCCAAATTTATTCTCTATTATTTTTGTGAAATTAAGGATACCAGTTTTAGAAATATAATTATATTATGTATATTTTTATATTTTTCTACTTATTCTCAAAACCCTACTTTTAAATTTAGGGTTTAATTCAACTTCTAATAAATATTATCTTATTATTATTACCTTATTATTTTATTTAATGCACAAACACATAAAACTCCAACAAGATGCACTTTCTCTTATTTTAATATGATTTGTTTTAATTAATCACTCTTATTTATAAGTGTACTCTTTTTATGATGCCAATATGGCACATAAAATAAGAAAATCTAATATAGTATTCCTGTATACATTTTTAGGTATTACACACCTGAAGGATCCTTTGTATCATTTATGGAGAAGGCAGCTTCGGCCTGGGCCATGGTCTTAACATGGTCACATCCAGCCTTCTCCAAGATGGATGAAATCCCCCGCGCACCGGAAAACACGCAGACATCTCCGCGATTACTTAAAATTTCTTCGAAGGTCTCGGCTTCTCCATTAATCCATTCAACAACGCCTTCGGGGTCGCCTCGTATAAAGTTTTCTTCAGTGGAATAGGCACCCACTTTGGCGAAGCTAGCTTTTATTTTCTTCACACAATCCAAGGACTTCTTGAAGCACCTTTCCTTGGATTGCCGAAGTTCTTCAACGCTTTTCTCTAAATAATTTTTCCAGTACTCGCTGATCTCTCGGTTGGCCTCTGCGAGTGCGCAATTCTCTTTAGCTCCGGCCAGCTGTTTGCGAAGATCTTCAATTTCTGCTTTCTAGGCTTAGGCCTGAACTTTAAAGCTAGCCTCGTCTTCCTTCACTTTGTTTACCAATGAAATTAAGATTTTGTCTTTTTCAAGACCTTCGTTTCTTAATTCAACCACCTCTGAATGAAGGTTATTAAGGGCCATCGTATAGCCTTCGTCTTCAATATTTTTCTGTGCCCTCAGGGCATTGCTAAGAATCAAGCCCTGTAACAAAAGAAAGGGAGAGAATTGAGTATGACAAATAAAATACTTCATTCTAAAATTCAAAGTTAATCTCTATACCTTCATACTGTTGTATGCTAGGCTGTCAGCAAGATCATCCTTCGACAAAATCGAAAGGCCGTCTTCTAGCTTTGGGAATCTAATGCTTCGACCTATCTTCGGGCAAATGGATATTTCTTTGTTATTCAGAAGACAGTACAAGAAATCATCTTCATTACTCCCGTTAAAAACTAAGGCTCCTTTCGGATATTTTAGTTTTTGAGCATAATGCCTTGCTTCTGCGATTTCATCTTCGGACAATTTCTTCCCCGAAGCATGTCGAAAGATGTAGTCGATAGTTTCGATTAGAGTTTCAGGAGCAGGAGTTTTAGGTGCAGTATGTCCTGCTGATTTTTCCTCGAGCGTGGCAAGTTTCGCTGCAACAGGTGCTGAGGGCCCAGCTTCAGCTTCAACTGGAGCTTGCGGAGCTTGCGTAGCTTCGGTTTCTGCTTGCCCAGTTTTAGCTTCGACTGGAGTTTTGGCAGCTTCAGCAGTCTTCTTTGTGGGAGCAGGGCTCAAAGCCTTTGTAGTCTCCAGCACAGCATCCAGCACGTTAGCCATTCTCCTCCTCTTGGGAGTTGCGGTAGAAGCCTTTTGCATCTTCGGCAGTTTTGCCTCTGCTGCTGGGCTCAGGATTTCTGGCTTTTTTATTACCTTCTCCACCTATGGCTCTTCAGCCTTATCATCTTTTGCTTCAGCTGGCCTGACTGTAGGCACCTTCGGCACTACAATCGGCTCTTCAACGCTTTGCACAATCGAAGCAGTTTTCCTTATTTCGGCAGTTGAAGAGGGCCCTTCGCCAAGTTCAGGTACTTTGGCCGGTTCAATGTATCGCGGTGGGTGGGTCAAAACCTTCAATTTTTTGCTCTTCGGCACAACTGTGGTGGCCGAAGTGGCAGTCTTTCTCTTCCCTTGCCCTCGCAGCGGATACCGGTAATCAGGATATACGAAGCCAATAGCATCGAATACCCTGTTTAATCTTTTCTTACCCCGACCTCCAAATGCTATGGACAAAGCATTATCTTCGGCCTTAGAGTATGCTCCAAGTAGATCATCACTGGTAGCGTCTATACACTTCAGCCAGTCGTCGTTTGGTTCACCAAACTTCTCCCTAAGCCGGATCAGATCACCTTCACTGGAGTCAGTGGTGGTCTCCTTTGGCATATCCCAATTTTCCACAAGTGGCCATACCCTGAAGGAGATGTGCTCTTGAATTAAATCCCTCATGCCAATATGGGCACACACAGTGCTAAAAGCCCTCTGGCATGCTTCGACAGTGTCATCAACTTCCACCATCGGCCTTCGAAGGCCGAAGCGAGACCAGATGGGGCGCTGAATGATTTCCTTGGTATCTTCCCTTGCCTCTAAATCATTTTTAACATAGAACCACTCCTCCATCTAGGCCCCAGGCCACCTTTTCCGAAATGTTCGCACTAGGTGGCTTGCATTAGGACGAGCAATAAATCCATAACAACCGAAGTTGTTGTGATACTGTTCTTTACTAGTAGCCTTCGTCCCATATAAAAGTTCGTGCATATTGCAGAAGCACTTCGTGTGGCTCTAGCTCCTGACTCCTTACAGCCTAGACAAAAATCCCCATCCTCATTATAGCTTCGGGGGTGATTTGATGAAGGAAGATCTGGTATATTTTTAGCACTTCAACTACAAACTTGCTCAAAGGAAACCGAAGACCAGCCTTAAGAAAGCTTCGGTAGATAACAACTTCATTTTTCTCAGGGGCAGGGGCAGGGGCGGTGTTGTCTCCGCCAACTCTTATGATAGACATGTCGCGAAAGTACCTTCCTCTCATGTTGTCAAGATGACTCTGTTTAATAGTCAATTTCCCGAAGATAGTGTAGCTTGGTCGCCAGGGCCGATCCTCAGAATCTTCGTCTCCACTCTCCACATCATAACTATCACTATCATCAGTATCTTCAGACAAACCTTCTAGAATCTCTTTGGTAATCTTCTCTGTATTTGTTTTTGACATAGACTCGACAAACCCGGCCATAAAAGGATCCACAGATTTCCTTTCTTCAGACAACTTCGTCTCCTCAGTTAGCTTCGTCTCTGCAGTCATTTTCTTCTCCTCAGTCATCTTCTCCCCAGACATGATGAAACACATCCTTAAACCGAAGCTCGAAAAGACTTGTAAATAAGGCGAGAGCTAGGCGGCAAGAGCTAAAAAGTTTGAGAAAATAATGCTACTAGTGGAAACAGCGTATCAAATGCTGCCGCTATGGTTTATATTTATACGCCCAGTGTGTTGTAACCTGGTGGGTCCCATCTGTCATTGGCTATTGCTATTCTAGCAAAAGGGAAGGTGTTTTTTCAGACCTTTGGCTAAAGGCCTTCGTTCATGTCACAGTCTAAATTTGTTGTTATAACAAATTAATACTGCGAGGGGCTACTGTTGGGGGCCTTCATCTTCCGAAGGTCCTCAAAAACATGATTTAACAATGTTTCCCAAGTGTAATGAATGTACAGGTACCTTCGGACTCAGAACAAAGTTGTACATAATATGAAAAAGCATGGTCTGGACGAAGGTTGAACCAGCTCCGAAGCTACGCGCAAGGAAGCTTCGGCTCAGTAGCAGAAAAAGGAACCGACTTAAATGGGAAAAGGTTATCTAGCCCTCGATAGATTGTCCTTAAGTCAATAGTAGACATAAAGGGCATAAATGTAATTTTACACAGGCTGCGCCCAGTGCCTATAAATAGATGAACAGTACCCCATTACTGTTCACGCTAACTTGTACTCGCTCGTGCATCACGTTTGGACTTTTACCTTCTGTCAAGCCAAAGGTACAAATGTAATTCAATATTGTTTCTATTTATCCATGATGATAAAAAGAAAATATATTAATAATCTCATATGATTATTCATGTTGTCTTTTATATTTCATATGCTTCTTCTTTTATTAATATGCACTGCGATGATGAAGGTACGTCCTTTATGAACTTCGCCTGAAGATCATTATATCCTAAGGGAAATAATGCTTCGAAGGATGAAGGGTATTAACCTTTAACATTTTATGTTGCCTTGTTCTTAACTCATAGCATTTGAGAACATGTCCCCAACACCTGAATGACAGCAGGACGCAGCATGGGTCTGCCATTAGACGGTGCAGTCCTCGCCCGTGCATGGCACTCTTCGCTCTGAGGCACCGGGTCTTTGATCCTCGCTAAGGTTGCAGCTCGGAACTGTCTGAGCTAGCGGGGTCGCCTTCGTGAAGTCATGAGGAGCCTCTGCTTTAAACGGTAAATCCCTTCGCTTCAATGTTTTCGATGGTTCTTGGACATAGACCTCGACTTTGATAACTGTTGAAGTACCCTTCGCCTCCTGTGCCTACAATAGAACCTGTCCAATTGATGTTAAGAAAACTGATCGAGGGGGGCGGACGACCTTTTCTCTAACAGTGTCATCCCTATCGGTGCGGTGGATCCGATGGTGCACCTCACGTGGATTTGGTCCGCATGACGGCACGCTCCAGGGGTCAGATTGCATGGATCCGATTGCGGCTCACGCTGCATCTAAGATTTCGTCCTAGAGATATCGAGCGGAGATGTGGTGAGGAGAGAGGCGGAGATGATGATCAGCGAAGTATGTGGCGTGGGGTGAGATGAGATGAAGTTCTTTCTCGCTTTTTTCCATGCTCGTGAGATCAGAGATGTGAGATGAGGTATTAGACTATAGATGGCAAAATGGGTCATGCCAAGCAGGCTGGCCCGAGGCACGACACTATTTATTAGTGTTGTGCCCTAGCTCGGCGTGAGAACTGTGTTGTGACTAGGCCGCGTTCTCGGCCCACAGTGCTGGCCTAGCCCAACCCGACACGATTATATTTTTATTTTTAAATTATTAGTATGTATATATTTACAATATCTATCCTTTGTATAACATAATATTTAAAACATCTATCCTTTGTATAACACAAATGGATTTGAGCTCTAATGGTTAGAAGCTAAGCGTTATGATGGGGAGGTGCAAGGTTCGAACCCCAACTTGCGCTCATTCTTGGATGTTTGGGTGGAAATCATTGGGTGTGTGTGAGGGGAGACGACACGTGAAGCATTGCTGCTTAATCAAATAGACCGTTGAAGATTTTCGCATTGAAATTAATTTATTGTTTAAAAACAGCTGCTGCATGACCTTGATAACCACCATCATGTGACAACTTGAAACACAACTGCAAAAACATTGGCTAGTAATCAACATTTCTTAGCAATGAACATCAATGAAGAAAGAAATTTTTGATTTTGTTCCCAACAGTTCGATCCAAACCTCTAAGACACTAAAAACCTCACCAAAAGGTCAAAAAACAAGAGCACCTCAACCGATTGACGGTTGGATGCCTTGAACAAGTTCCTGATAAAAGTATCAAGCAATCAAAACAAACAAAACTTACATCAAACATTGGAAACTTTGAGAAGAGGTAAAAAAAGAAAATCTCTCAATTCAGAGCGACAGTGCACCTCTCCTAGCTAATAGTACCGCTTAATCAAAACTTTATAGATCAAGACAAAACTTTATTAATAGCAAGATAGGGATAACTCAAGATTGTTCCAAAAGTTTGAACTAAAAACAATCAACCCTTTGCAAATGGGACAATTGATGTTTCTTAAAGTGTTCGGGCTATTCAAAACTTGAGCTTGAGATGAATCATCCCATGCCCATAGAGGGCAATGATTCTAGGAGTGTCTCTTGTGTCTCAAACTAGTCCAAACTTTCCATGAACTCAGATTCACGACTTCACTTCAAAAACTCCAGATGAAAGAACACGGGGGAGAGAGACTGAATCCAAAAAACCAAAGCAATCAGACTTGCACATGGATTTACCACATAGGACATGACGTGGTTAAGGTCACGCTTCATGATTCACAAAAACATAGATGCAACCAGTTCAAAGCACCTAAGGATCTCCGAACAAATGAAAACATAGAGTAAAACCCAAAAGCTAGAGAAATGGTTGGCTAGTGTAGCCCTTCCTCCTTATCTATAGAGGTATTTTACATTCCCAACATACACTTAGGTATATAGAGTTTATCCACTCAATCAAGGGCAAAATGGACCAAGTCTCATTTTGTCGATATGATGGCCATGCTCCCTTCCGAAAGTTACTTTGCCTTGCACCCTTTATGATGGCTCTACGTCTGCCTCCAATTCTCTCTGGAATCACATTATTGGATTTTAAGGCCAAACTCGCGAAAACAGTCGCTAGGTGGATTTGAGAATCAACCACCATAACCTCCACATGTAGCGTACTCCATATGTGTTCCTCATGTTCTAGAGATGTGTCGCAGCTAGTCCTCAACTGTGGTGGCGACGTGATTCACTCCATCATGTCCTCACGACTACTGATGTCCCTAGGTGTCTACCATCATAGTTGATCACTTAGCTTCTCTAGTCCCTCAAGTCAATACCTAGCGCTTGTCCTTCACCACTCTCGATCCATCCGCATGAACTAGCTTGACCTTCATTTTTTCTATCGACCAATGCCTCTGGACTCCACACCTTCACATCATAAGCCAAGAGACATTTTCACATACTCATGCCCCAGTTAGTTATCTACATGAATCAACCTAGGATGCTACTCTATTGACCATTACTCATCACAAAACTGAACCATAAGAGCACATCTCAACCATATGTTTTCATATATGATATAATCATTAGGACATGCATCTATCTTTTGCACTTTCAAACCAATTGACCAAATAACCTCTTTGGCTTCATATGTTGATGTTAGCAATTTCTTCCCTCTAGAAGAAACTTCTTTATGAGTTTTAATATCTCATTAAAATCCTTATCAATGATACCATTTATTGCCGTACTCTCCAAAAATTCCAATTTTCTGTGTAACTTCATGTGACCCTCTTTACAATCTAGTTATAACAAAGTTTTATAGTCCTCTAACATACACTATAGTTTTTTCTAAGCAATTTCTTTTCATAGCCTTTCTCTTCATCATGCAACATTTGTGCTAAAGCGTCATTTTTTAAATCTCTTTAGCCTTACCCATTACAACATCTATAAATAAACCATACTGAGCATGTCATCATCATCCTCTTCTTTGTCCTTGTTGGGGGCCTTCCTCTTCCAAAGGAACTCAAAAATATGACTAACCATATGTTTTCAGTATGATTATGAATAGTTATAGGAATCTTCAGCTTTGGGATGAAGAACTTCCTTTATCACGGAATGAAGGGAGATAAAGAGTGGGCAACGAAGCTAGAAGCCAAGGACCTTCGACTTAACGTATTGACGAAGCTCAAGCATGATGATGACTGAAAGGGGTTAAAGACCTTATAGTCCCCAATAATTCATGTTAGGATTATAGGCAGTTGCCAGAGATATAAATGTACTTTTATCCAGGCTATGTCCCGTACCTATAAATAGATGAACAGTAACACCTTATTGTTTAGGCTGGATTGTAATCTCTCTCTCGCGTCATTCTCACATCCTCACCCTCTAACAAGCCGAAGGTACCAATGTAATATGAATATTATCGATGTTTATTCATGTTTATGGAATACAAAAATAAATAGACTATTAATATATAATTATTGTTAGCTTTGTTCCTTTGTATTCCTTTACTATCTTATTTACATTTATATTTACATGCTAAAATGATGAAGGTATGTCCTTCATAACTTTCGTCTAAAGATCATTATATCCAAGAGGAAATAATGCTTCGAGGGACGAAGGTCTTTATCCATTAACAATTGTGTTGCCTTATTCTTATCTATAGCATTTAAGAACAAGTGGCCAACGTTGGCGCCCACCGCCGGTGTACTCACTTCCACAACCTTCGGCAAAGCATCAACCTTCGTCATGCCGCCGAAGAAGACAACAGCGTCAGGGGCTGTATTGCAGCCACTGGACACAAACCAGGAGACGCTCTCTCTCCGAGAAGCTAGGACTTAGAAGAGAAAAGCCACCAGCCCAACACTTCAAGAGGAGGAGCTGGACCAAGAGATTAGGGATCTAGAGGCCATCCATCAACAAGTACAACAGAAAAAGGAGAAGATGCTCCGGCTGGCCGACCTCCAAAAGAAGATAGATGAAGCTACTGAGGAGATGCGTCATCTTACTCAAGATGACCAAGACCGAAGGCCTCAGCACAGGGAGCTTCATGAGGAAAGCCCATTCAACGAAGATGAATGGTATCGACTTCCATCATGATAACTTTGCTTTTGATGATGCTTCTCCCCTGGCAACAGAATTACAGGCTACCCCATGGCCATCGTCGTACAAGCCACCTCAACTCCCCATGTACGATGGGCATTCAGATCCGAAGCAGTTCTTGATGAGCTACAAGGCCACCATATCCTTGTATGGGGGCAACACTGCTGTCATGGTGAAATCCTTCATCATGGCAGTTAGAAGTGTGGCTCAGACAAGATATTCCTCTCTTCGGCCAGGAACAATCACCTCACGACAGAAGTTGAAGGACATGTTAGTCACCAGCTTTCAAGGCTTCCAGACAAAGCCAGTCACTGCTCAGGCTTTGTTTCAGTGCACGTAGGACCATGAGGAGTACCTACAAGCGTATGTCCGAAGGTTTCTACGGCTGAGAGCCCAAGCGCCTATAGTGCCCAATGAAATTGTCATTGAGGCCATGATGAAGGGGCTCCGGCCAGGACCTACAACGCAATACTTTGCAAGAAAGCCACCACAAACCTTGGAGAAGCTCCTCTAGAAGATGGATGAATACATCTGAGCTGACAATGATTTTCGGCAAAGAAGGGAAGAAGCTTACAGATACTCCGAGATGGCTAGGGGCTTCGGAGGAAAACTCCACCCTAGGCATGTCAGGTCGATCCACAATCCTAGCCCAAGCAGTGACAGGGAAAATCCTGCCCAAGGCCAGCAGCATAGCTCTTAATCGTTAGGAGCACTGCAAAGCTCTTTTAGGCCAGTGGCTCCAAGAGGTAGAGGGGGAAGAAGCTTCGGAGGAAGGTTTGGAAATCAGCCCAGGAGACTATTTTGCTTATTCTATGGTGAAGATAAGGGGCATACCACAAGGATGTGCCAGGTAACGATCCAGAAACATAAGGAAATCGCTGAAGCCAAAGCGTGGCAGAATCAGCCGAAGCAGGTCCTACATACTGCTTCGTGTTACTCCCCGTATATCTCGAAGTATGTAGGCAACCAACAGCCTATGACTTCTGTCGCTTCGGCAAGTCACTCCCAAGCTTCCTGGCCTCAGTTGCCACCACCGCCACCGTTGGTTCACAATCAGCAGCTAGAAGGGCACCATCATGCTCAGCAACAGCGCGACCTTCGGGAGGATTCCGAAGCTTGCACAGTCAACAGTACTGTGCTTGAATCGAAGCACATCTACTAAAAGGGTTACATGGGCTCGGCTAAAGAATATACTCATCTAATGTATCTTAACTATTTCCGTCTTTATATTTTCTTGCAAGAAAAACAATACAGGAAGGATTAACCTTCAACTTTGATATAATAATACTGTGGTTACACCATCGAGTGTGACAAAAATCAAGCTCCAAAGTCATTCCTAAGGGAGCGCAGAGTAAGTTCCGAAGTTACAAAGTCGTTCCTAAGAGAGCGCAGAGTAAGTTCCGAAGCTCAAAAGTCGTTCCTAAGGGAATGCAGAGCTAAGATGTCACCTAAGTAAAAGGTGAAGAAGCTCCAAAGTCGTTCCTGAGGGGATGCAGAGCTTAGCTCTAAAGTCGTTCCTAAGGGGATGCAGAGCTAAAATACCACCAAAGTAAAAGGTGAAGAGACTCAAAAGACGTTCCTAAGGGGATGCAGAGTCTGGGTATGTATTTGTGTGGGTGCTCTTCTTCGACATAAACATCATACTGCATCATGACATCACATCATTTCGCATAGCATTACATCATACATCATATCGCATCAGCAAAAAAGTTGTGGAGAAAGAAAAATGCTCCTCCAAAAATATTTGATGGATTTTGAAACAATGGGTTGAAGCACAAAAGTATACCTTCGGCAGACATAATTTTACACAGCAGGGAAATCTTTGTCAGCAATATTATCGTACAACAGCCATGGCAAAGTATGAGATATTTAATCAATAGAGGGGGCAATTTTTCTTTGCAAAGCATGAAAAGAAGGGAAGGTATTTTTTCGCCGAAGGCTTAAAAATGGTATGTACACAAATTTCATGCATCACAAAGAAATATATTACATTAATACACATACAAATATTTGATGTTTGATCCATACACAAATATTACACTTCCTAGAATGCAAGAATTTAGTCTTCTTTCAGTATTCTTTCGGCGGCTTCATGTAAAAGTCTGTTGACGACATTGTCAACAACTTCGTTAGTAATCTTCATTACATCTAAAGCCTCTTTCATAATTGGATCCACCTCAGGGTTGTATGGCTCCGGTGGTGGCGAAAGGCCGGCTGTAACAAAGAGCATAATGGTGAATTTCGAAGCTAAAAACAAACAACGAGACAAAAAAGTCTTTAAAAGGATACCTATAATCATTGCGCGTTCAGTAGCTTCTTCAACTTTGCCTCTACTCGGGCATCGTGAGATTCTTTTTCACTCTTTTTTATAGCTTCATTGGCCATCTCACGGTCGCCCTTCATCCAAACATCGAAATAGAACTTCCCGCCCATCAAAGTAGCTTCGGCTGAAGGTTCCTTCGTATCATCTACAGAGAAGATGGCTTCTGCCTGGGCTGCAGCCTTAACATGTTCAGAGCCGATTTTCTCAAAAACTGCTGCAACCCCTCGTGCACTGGCGAAGGCACAAAAATTCCGACAACCGCTGAGTATTTCTTCAAAAGCTTCGACCTCTTCACCGATCCACTGAATAACTCCTTTGGGATCGCCTCGGATAAATTTTTGCTCTGATGAGTATGCACCCACCTTTGTAAAGCTATCTTTTAGTTTCTTCGCACAACCCATGGACACTTCGTAGCATTTTTCTTTGGAATCCAGAAGCTCTTCAATATTTTTCTGCACCCTTGCTGTTTTCATTTCACTTATTTCTTGTTTTGCCTTCGCATCATCGAAATTTTTATTCATTTCAGCAAGTTTTTTCTTTAAACCTTCAACCTCGGCTTTGTGAGCTTCGGTTTGTGCGTTAAGCTTGTCTTCGCTGGTTTTCAGCCTATCCACTAAGGAGAGCAGTATTTTGTCTTTTTCAAGAGCTTCATTCCTTAGTGTAATAACTTCTCATCGAAGATTTCCAAGCACTAGCTCGCAACTTTCATCTTCTGCCTTCTTCTAGGCCTTTACAGCCTTGCTCAAAATTAAGCCCTACAAAAATAAAGGATGAGCACATACTGAAAAAGAAAAAAAATTATTACAAAAATAATCTGCTTTCTAACAAGTTAAAATGCTCCCACCTTTAGACTGTTATAGGCAAGGCTATCTGCGAGTTGGTCCTTCATCATTACAGACAAGCCCAGCTCGAGCTTCGGATATCCTACATTGTCTGTCATCTCTCGACAGACATGAATCTTTTTATTGTCAGGCAGACAATAAAGGAAGTCATCTTCATCATCCCCACCATACACCAAGGACCCTCGAGGGTACTGCAGATCCCTGGCGTAATGTTGCGCTTTGGCAATTTGCTCTTTTGATAATCTTTTCCCTGAAGCATTACACACTATAAATTCCAATTCCTCAGTAGGTGCTCCTGGAGCAGGGGATTCAGACTCCTCGGCAGCCCTCTCTTTTTCTAACAGTAATGGTGCTTTGGCGACATCTGAAGGTCTTGTTTCAGCACCCTTTTCAACAGCCTCCGAAGGTCTTGCTTCGGCGAGAGCTGAGGACCCAGCCTCAACTGCAACCTACGTTTTGCCAGCTTTGGCAGATTTCTTAGTATTCTCTCCTTCCACACTAAGTGCTTCGGCAGAAGCAGGAGTTAACGTCTTCGTGGATTCCATAACAGCGTCTAGCACGCTGGCCATTCTTCTTCTCTTCGGAGTTACTAAAGCAATCTTTGGTACCTTCGATACCTTTGTCTCTTGAGGTGGACTCGAAACCTTTAATTGCTCCGCTGCCATCTTCGGTTTTGGCTCTTCGGCCGAATCTATCCTAGCTTCGACAGGAGCAGGTTGATGTGACTCAAAAGAAGAAGACCCTTCAGTAGGCCTCGGTTCTTCCGCTGTTTCAGCGTGCTTGGGGCGATGTGTCAAAACCTTAACTTTCTTTGGCTTTGGCGTATTAGAGATTGCCGAAGCAGCAGATCTTCTTTTCTTCCCCTGCTTTTGCAAAGGGTAGCAGTAATCTGGGTATACAAAACCAATGACATCAAAAACCCTATTCAGCCTCTTCTTGCCTCGACCTCCGAAGGCTGCAGTCATAGCATCATCTTTGGCCCTTGAATAAGCACCAAGTAATTCATCGCGGGTTGCTTCGATAGCATCTAGCCAGTCGTCGTTTGGCTCATCAAATTGGCTTCTATATTTGAATGTATACTTCAAATAAACTAGGCCACATTTGCTAGACCCAGCAGCAGCCTCCTTTGGCATCTCCCACCCACTTCCGAGTAGCCACACTTTGTAAGCAATATGTTCCTGAACTAAGTCCCTGGTGCCTATGTAGGTGCATACTGTGTTAAAAGCAGCTTGGCATGCTTGTACGTTGTTTCCAAGGGAAAGGGATGGTCTCCTAATGCCGAAGTGAGACCATATGGGACGTTGGATAATCCCCCTGATGTCTTCCCTTTCAACCAGATCATTCTTCATATAAAACCATTCTTGCATCTAGGCCCCTGGCCATCTCTTGCAAAATGTTGAAACTGGATTGCTCGCTTCACAGCGGGTTATGAAGCCATAACAACCAAAGTTGTTGTGATATTGTTCTTTTCCGGTGGCCTTCATGTCATAAGACAATTCATGCATATTGCAGAAGCATTTTGCATTTGGTTCTAGTCCTTGGCTCCTCATGGCCCAAATATAGATTCCCATCTTGATAATGGCTTCAGGAGTAAGCTGATGAAGGTAGATCTTGAAGGTTTTCAGCACTTCGACCAGCATCTTATCCAGAGGAAACCAAAGCCCTGCTTTCATGAAGCTTCTATAGACGACCACCTCATCAGTTTTCGGCAGAGGCACGTTATTCTCCCCTCCAGCCCTCACAATAGAAATATCACGAAAGTACTTTCCCTCATTGCATCAGTTTCTCCCTGCTTCATTATCGATTTCCCGAAGACAACATGGATTGGCCTCCAGGGCTGATCTTCGGCACCCTCATTCTCACTTTCTGCATCAAAGTCTTCACTGTCACTGGAACCCTCAGGTATCCCAGCTAATGTCTCATGTGCAATCTTTTCTGCATTGGTTCTCTCTATAGCTTCGTAAAACTTGGACAACGCCGGGTCGACGGTCTTCTTCTTACCAGCCATCAAATCAAAACTTGTTGAAATGCCGAAGCTTAAAATCCCGACAAAACAAGAAAGTTTAAAATGGCAAGCACAGTGTAAACAACTAAAATAGCACAAGAAACGTTTTCAATACGAGCTCATATCTATATGCATAGCGCCCCACGGCTTGGTGGGTCCGGCATGTCAGTGTCGTTCGCTATTCTAGCGAAGGGAAGGTGTTTTTTCGGACCTTCGGCTAAAGGCCTTCGTCCACGTTGCAGTCTAAATTTGTTACAAAGAAACAAATTAATACTGCGAGGGGCTACTGTTGGGGGCCTTCCTCTTCCGAAGGTCCTCAAAAATGTGACTAACCATATGTTTTCAGTATGATTATGAATAGTTACAGGAAGCTTCGGCTTTGGGATGAAGAACCTCCTTTATGATGGAATGAAGGGAGATAAAGAGTGGGCGACGAAGCTAGAAGCCAAGGACCTTCGACTTAACGTATTGACGAAGCTCAAGCATGATGATGACTCAAAGGGGTTAAAGACCTTATAGTCCCTAATAATTCATGTTAGGATTATAGCTAGTTGCCAAGGATATAAATGTACTTTTATCCGGGTTGTGTCCCGTGCCTATAAATAGATGAACAGTAACACCGTACTGTTCAGGCTGGATTGTAATCTCTCTCGCGCGTCATTCTCGCATCCTCACCATCTGGCAAGTCGAAGGTATCAATGTAATATGAATATTATCGACGTTTATTTATGTTTATAGAATACAAAAATAAATAGACTGTTAATATATAATTATTGTTACCTTTGTTTCTTTGTATTCCTTTACTTTCTTATTTACATTTATATTTACATGCTAAAATGATGACGGTACGTCCTTCATAACCTTCGTCTGAAGATCATTATATCCAAGAGGAAATAATGCTTCGAGGAACGAAGGTCTTTATCCATTAACAATTATGTTGTCTTGTTCTTGATCTATAGCATTTGAGAACAAGTGGCCAACAGTCCCTATAACCAATGTTTCTTCATGCTTGGTACAACATCCCATTGCAGTAAGTGGAGGTGAATCAGTCATAATGATGACTATTCTATCTTATTCTTGTAGTCTCTGTACGAACAACACATGAAACCCATTCGCTTGTGTCCATGACCATCTTGAGAAAATAATAAACGCCTTTAATATATTCTTTTGAGTTTCGATCCACATTGTGTATCTCTTGAAGATCCGTCTAGATTATTTTATAAAATATTTTTAACGCTATCTTTTTAAACATAATTTTAAAATTTTATTTTCATCATCTTTTTCACTATTCTGTTTTCTCCTAAATCATATTACCTTCATACATATTATAATACATATGAGAGGATGATCTCACTAAATTTGAAAATTTGGAGCTAAAAACAGACCATGAAATTCAAAAGATCTAGGTAAAACAAGAAAACATTATATACCATCCTTCATAAAGTGCATATAACTATTTTCTATATCCCCTCAGCAATCTACACAATAATTCTATTTGTTTGTATACCCTCCTTCATAACGATTGATTTGGATGTAAATACAATCACAAAATTCCTATTTGTTTTCCCTAAATTATATTATCATCATACATATTATAGGTCAGACAATATAAGCTATAATGAAAAATCACTATATTATATATATCTACTTAAAAAGGATATTACATTATATCTATAGAGGTGCACATATGAGAGGATAAACTCACTAAATTTAAAATTTTAGATCTAAAAACAAACTATAAAATTTATAAGACATAGGTAAATAAAAATGTATACCCTTCCTTATAAAACCCATATTGATTATATTTTCCACCTCCCCTCAACAATCTACACAATATTTCTCTAGGGATTGATTTGGATCTAAATACATCAACCACACAATTCAAGAGATCTAAACAAACCAAGTAACCTTTTGAATCATGCTACATGAGAGGATGAACTCGCTAACCTTTTTTCACAATTAAATAAGTGAAAACTTCAACAAATTCTTAAAAGCAATTGGGTGGCACTACCCCTCCTTGTAGCTTATGGTAGCATAAATAGAGCTATTCTCTATTCTTGGCACCAGCTCAAGGAGAGAGAGTTTATAAAGCAGGTACATTAGTATCCATTGATGTCTTGTCATTAGTACCAGTTGAAGATACTAGCCAATATTAATTATATTAGTATCATTTGGTGTCTTTAACCAGTACTGATGACTTAACGTTAATATTGAATAGAGACACCAACCAGTAACAATTTCCTCTACAAGGAAGTGTCAGTTAAAAAACCATTACTGACATTTGCGTTAGTATCGATTCTAAAGTAACTGATGTTGTCGGATGGAAGTCCCTTTCTCCAGCAAAACTAAGAGCACCATCTTAAAAAACGTAAGCAAAACTAAGAGCACCATCTTAAAAAACGTAAATTAAAATCATAATGGGTCATGCATGGTATAAATAGAATGTATGGATAGGGAGATTTAGGAGGGAGAACAGTTGGAATTAGCCTTAGTGTCCAAGGAGCTAAAAGTGACTAAAATCTATTCTTTTTCTGCATATACCCATGTCTCCCTCGCATCCCCCATTCCATTTTGTAGACAACATTAATGGTAGAGTACTTTGGTATTTCTAAACAACATTAATGGTATTAGTCACAACTTTAGTCACTTAATCCGAACAGAGATCGACTAAAGTTTAGTCACTTTGTTTAACTGATGGGATCGAGGCACTCAAGCGCTCAAGATCTGGAATATCCAAGCCACCTCGCTCGACCCGTCGACCTGCTTCTTTCCATCATTAATGGCTTGTTTGGGAGCAAGAGGAATGTAGTAGATTTGAGGGGCTAAAATCCCCTTGCTATTGTATTTTAGCCCTTCAATTCCTCTAAATTCTCTTGCTCCCAAATAAGTCCTAGATCCATATTATAAAAACTATCACCAGATCTTGTCGAACTCTAGGGTGAATTGCTTTGGCACTTGTAAAGCCATTTGAAGGTAAATTGGTAGAGAGCTGATGACTGGATGAACCAACTATCAACGCCCCACTAGGGGAGAATAGCTTTGGTGCCGCCATCCTTGCTATCTTTCGTTTACTTGCTATGTTGACGATAGCTGCAGGTGGGACCAAGCGGATACGTCGAAGTGGGTTGAGTTGGTCAGCCACCTGCCCTGAAAAGTACTCTAAACTATCTAGATTATATTTATGACATGTGTTGAGCACAGTTTTGAGCTGGCGGACGGTCCGGCCCTGAGGCCGAACGGTCCGCGGTCCAGACAGTCCACGCCTGTGGGCCGGACGGTCCGCGCATGCGCCGAGCAGTTTAGGGTTCCGAGTTTTGTGCTACGGTTGTTAGCTATATTCGCGGAATTAGCTCGGAATCAGTTGTGTAAAGGGTCCAGCCCCCCTCCTCTATAAATAGAGAGGTCTACGGCCGATTTGTAATCATCATCAGTCGAATCAATACAACTTCTATTTCGCATTTATTTTCTGTACAATTAGGAGTAGTTCTAGTCTAGTTCTAGTTTAGCCTCTCAATCCCCAAATTCTCCGCCTCTCCTCGACTCTACGTCGATTAGAGGAGTCTAGGTCGGCCTGCCCGAGCCTAGATAACTCCTAGGATCTCTCCTCCCCGATGGGGTCCCTCCCGGGAATGAGATCCAGGCGCCGCCGGCGATCTTTCGCCGCCCCTGCGCACGCGCGGACCGTCCGGCCCTAGGGCGCGGACCGTCCGGCCCTAGGGCGCGGACCGTCCGGCCGTCAGGTAGGGAACCCGAGCTCCTGCACCAGGTCGCAGACCGTCCGGCCCTGTGCCGCGGACCGTCCGCGCCTGACCAGAGAGCACCGTCGCCTCGCGTCAGGTCGCATACCGTCTGGCCCTGTGCCGCGGACCGTCCGCGCCTGACCAGAGAGCACCGCCGCTGGTTCTTTTGAAGTGATTGGCGCCTCCAAAAAGGCGTCAACATACTTTTTGGCGACTCCACTGGGGATAACAAATATAGACGCATCAAATCGGCCCTCAATGGCCGGTTCAAGGGATAGCTCTGATATTTCCCCAAGCAACATCATTGAGCCGACTTGGGAAACCTTGCTGGCTGATGAACAGCTCCAGTTTGAGGAGCACAAGGAGCGTATGATCCAGGAGGCAAAAGCAAAATTCTTGGCCAGCTTCAAAGTGGACAGGAACAACAAGGTCGTCCGACATCGGGCGACGGATCCGGCTTCGCTCCAACCCACACCAGATATCCCCAATGTAAGTAATACCAACAAGCTACAATCTCTTAGAAATTATGTAGAAGAGCAACGTGAACAAATGCAGAACATCATATGGGGTATGCAAAGCGATTTTAAGAGACTAGTACGCGCATTTGATAAATCTAATATCGCAAATTTTCCTTCGCACGAGGTTGAGTTAGGGGGTAACACGCGTAATACATCGGCTACAGGTTGTCACGACCAGTCACAACCCCTTTATGGGATGCCGATGGACACATACCCTGAGCAACCGCAAATCGGCAGCAAATCAGCCGATCTGCACATGCCCGGACCGTCCGCATGTGAGCGCGGACCGTCTGGGCCAGCAACAGTCGGGCCTATTTTTAATGAGTTACCTAGATATGCGCCCGAGCCACCACACACGGCACAAAATCTAAACTACCTAGTCGGACCTTCCGCATATAACGACGGACGGTCCGCGTATAATCACGGACGGTCCGGACCAATGTCCGGACAGTCCGCGCATGACCTTTTTGAGGAGGATTGTTACCTGAATCCTCACCCGTCCCAGCAACATTTCCCATCGTGCTATGCAATGCATCAACCCATTAATTCGAGATCTAGAGCCCAGGAAAACTTTTCGGCCCCACCTAGAAGGCCGGAAAGGAACGATCAAACATATGAACCATATAGGGCAAGTGGCAATGCACCGCGTAGCTCAAACCAATGGGGGGAAAGACAACATGCTAATATTCAGCCAGCCCCACCTATGTTTGACCAGAGAGCCGGTGGTCTCGCACCGGCTGCCATTGATATAGTAAGGGAAGAAATAGCCGAGGCGTTCCGAGATAAGCTCGGAGTAAGCATGGTCCCTGGAGGGCAATCATATCGGAAACCTTATGACAACCGATTTGATCACCACCCATACCCACAGGGAACCAGGATACCCGAATTCACAAAATTTTCGGGTGATCAAGGAAAGAACACACGTGAACACATAGGCCAATTTTTAGCACAATTAGGAGAGTTGGCCGACACAGAGGCATTTCGCGTACGTTTATTTTCATTATCTTTAACAGGAACTGCATTTGCATGGTACGCCACTTTACCTCCCAATTCCATTTCATCATGGGGGATCTAGAACAAAAATTTCATGATCATTTTTTATCCGGTGACTATGAGTTGGATTTGGTAGATTTAGTGTCATTACGACAAGCAAAAGATGAATCGGTTAATGATTACATCCGGAGATTTCGAGATACAAGAAACTGATGCTTCCAAATTCATTTAGCAGAAAAATAGCTAGCAGGATTAGCCTTTAATGGTCTATGATATTATTTAAAAGAAAGATTAGAAGGCATCCAATTTTTTACACTAGCACAGTTACACCAGAGAGCTTCGGCTTGTGAAAGCCGAAGCAAAGAAATTCGTCACAACGTACATATAGTAGAATGCGACCAAAGTAGCTCAGATGACGAATCAGCAGAAGTATATGCTGCTGAAATGGTTTAGCCAAAACAGGCCAAATCTTCAGCCTGTTCCTCCTTACAGCCGGTTCAAAAGAAACGGCAAGATGAGGTTAAGTTTACATTTAATGTTGGTAAGTGTGATAAAATATTTGATGAATTACTCAAAAATGGCAACATTAAAATAAATCACACTGTTCCATCCGCCGATGAGTTAAAACGACGGGCATACTGCAAGTGGCATAACTCATTTTCTCATGCCACTAATGATTGTAATGTATTCCGTCGACAGATTCAATCGGCCATTAATGAGGGACGATTGAAATTTCAGGAAATGCAGGTAGATACGGAGCCCTTTCCGATGAACATGATCGACTTCGAGGGCAAGAAAGTCCTGGTTCGGCCAAACACAGCCGATAAAGGCAAAGGCAGAGAGATAATCATCGACAATACTAAAGAGGCCGATGAGGGTCGTAAAGTTTCTTGCAGGAAAGTGGTGGCCGAGAAGACTCCCGATGGAGGGGAGACCCTGAAGGTGACCATCACAGCCTCTAGCACTGGGGGGCAAGCGCAGACAGGGAGACAGATGCAGGAGCCCGTGCTGCGCATCCCGGACGGTCCGGCACATAGGCGCGGACGGTCCGGTACCCCGCCGGACGGTCCGGAGAACTCCAGCGGACGGTCCGGCCGTGCTCAAGACTCACAGCGGCCACGTACTTTCAAACCACGACGACCAGAGATAGGTACGTGGAAAACAAATACATTCACGGCAGTTGGTCGGTTGGTCAAAGCCGGCCCAACTTTTGATCAATTATTGTCTAAATACGTAAAAAAGAAGGCCGACCCTAGTGACCGGCTAGCAAAGCGACCCTGCTCACCCATTCATGAGCAGCGTCAGGTAAGGCCGATTGGACCACCTCACCAATCGAAAGAAATGAAAGGTCATACTGTGCAACTGAGACCTAACATACCTACATGGACACCTCCACTTTATCCGCCTATGCCATATCCATATCCATATTTACCTCCACCATATGTCCCAAATCAAATGTGGGGCATGCCACCATATCCATTTGGGACGCCACAGTACCCCGCCTGGGGGGCACCCCAAACATCTGTTTTTGACAGGTTGACGCCACCAGTACAAGACCGATTAAGCAACGCTCAATCCGGTCACCAGGCACGGACCCAACAGGATTGCCGGACTACTCGGCCTCCAAGGCCGACCAATCCGGCAGGGGGGCATGTACCTACAGCAACCGAAAGGACAACAAAGAAGGACGTCATCAAAATAGGTACTGCAGACGTTATCATACAGGAAGATAATAAAGGGCCGATGATTTTTGGTGAGTCGGCCAACACAACCAAAAAAGAAGATACGACTACCATCAAAACAGCTGATCCAAAATACTCCATGCCTCGATGGTGCCCAGCGGGATTGACACGGTCCCAAAAGCGGAAATTACAGCGCCTAAGAGCGAAGGAGAGCCAGGAAAAGGAGGCGGAAAAGATATTCAATGACACACATCCACAGTACCCGCCACCGCAAAAGAAATGGAGACCAAAGGCCGTTGAGGAAAAACAAACGGCCACAAAAATAGAAAATGAAACAACACTTGTACAGCACCCTGCAGGTATGGCAGGTAGCCTGGCCAGTAAGACTGGGCAATCTGCACTTGGCGCGGACAGTCCGCCCCTGGAGTCCGGACCGTCCACACCACACCAGGAAGCCTCCAACGACACGCCAACATCAATGGAAGAAGACGACCTGCTGGGAGAAGACTTGGTCGACTACGAGGCTTGTCCAGAACGCCTAGGTATGGATGTAAATGTTATTACATTTTCTGCCGATTGTACTATTATCGGCGACGATGAACCTGTTGTTGCCCAGTTCGATTTTGGTCGTAAAGAAGCCGCCTTTACTAAACCAAAGGAATCGGTAAATTATTTAAAGCCGCTCTTCGTGCGCGGTCACATTGATGGGATACCGATTGCTAAGATGTTGGTAGATGGAGGGGCGGCTGTAAATCTAATGCCTTATTCATTATACAGAAAATTAGGTAAACAAGATGACGAACTTGTCAAGACCAACATGACCCTCAGCGGTGTTGGGGATAGTTCGATTAAAGCCAGGGGAGTCACGTCCGTTGAATTAACCATCGGGACTAAGACCCTTGCTGCTGCATTCTTCGTCACTGATGTAGAAGGAAATTACAGTTTAATCCTAGGCAGAGATTGGATTCATGCCAACCAATGTATACCTTCTACATTACATCAAATGCTAATACAATGGGTAGGCGATGATATAGAACAAGTACATGCTGATGTATCGGCCTGCATCGCTATGGCCGATGCTCCTGTACTCTGGACTTATGAGACTGCTACATGTCTCACAGGAGTAGATTTTTCTGATTATCGGTTCATAAGTATAGATAAGAAAGGTTTCATTCCTATAATGCTAGAGCCGATGGAGAATCGGCTAAATCCTAAATAGAGTTTAAATGATGAATACACACAAAGTTTATGAGTCTTTGGTCACGGACAGTTCGGCTCCCAAAGCCGGATGGTCTAGTCTTTCCCAAAACAGTTCGGACTTTAAGATCGAACATCTACTGCAGCGAAAAGACAGTATTACGGATGATCCGGCCCCTGAGACCGGAAAGTCCGCCATCACACAAAGACCATCTGATTCCTCTGTGGGGACATGATAGAGGAATTTAGAGATCTTGATAAACTAGGACAGGGATTTACATCGGCCGATCCTTTGGAGGAGATTGACATAGGAGATGGTAACACTCCAAGGCCGACTTTTGTAAACAAGACCCTGGAGACCGATCCTAGAAATGAGATGATCGGTCTATTGAAGGAATATTCAGATTGTTTTGCCTGGAATTACACTAAGATGCCTGGACTAAGCCGAGAGATCGTCGAACATCGGTTGCCCATTAAGTCCGGTTTTAGGCCTTTCAAGCAGAAAGCTAGAACCTTTCGTCCAGATCTTCTCCCACGAATCAAGGACGAAATCCACCGGCTGTTAGAAGCTAATTTTATTAGACCTTGTAGATACGCAGAGTGGGTCTCCAATATTGTGCCGGTAGAGAAGAAGGAGTCAGGTAAGCTTAGGGTATGCATTGATTTTCGCAATTTAAATATAGCAACTCCTAAAGATGAATATCCCATGCCCATAGCTGACATATTAATCAATAATGCATCAGGAAATAGAATTATTAGCTTTCTTGATGGTAATGCCGGATATAACCAGATTTTCATGGCCGAAGAGGATGCGTCTAAAACGACCTTTATATGTCCAGTCTTTATTGGTTTATTTGAGTGGGTTGTCATGACATTTGGTCTGAAAAATGCTGGTGCTACTTATCAGAGGGCTATGAATTTGATCTTCCATGAATTGTTAGGAAACACTGTAGAAGTTTACATTGATGATATTGTAGTCAAATCGGCTGAGTTTAGTTCTCATATAGCTGATTTGCGCAAAGCCTTTGATAAAATGTGCCGGTATGGTTTGAAAATGAACCCACGTAAATGTGCTTTTGGAGTGTCGGCTGGTACGTTTTTAGGATTTGTCATACATGAACATGGTATAGAGATAGACCCTGACCGAATCAAGTCTATTCGGAATGTGGGACCTCCGACCTATAAGGTCAAGGTACAGAGGTTTCTCGGCAAGGTGAATTATTTACGAAGGTTTATTTCTAACCTAGCCGGGAAGATTGATGTGTTCACCCCTATTCTTCGGCTTAAGAATGATGCCAAATTCACTTGGGGGGCAGAACAGCAAGAAGCATTTGATCTCATTAAAAAATACTTGTCTTCGGCTCCCGTGTTAAAAGCACCACAAGTAGGAGCACCATTCAGATTATACATTGCAGCTGAAGACAAGGTTATTGGGGCTGTTCTAACACAAGAAACTGAGGGGAGGGAGCATGTGTTGACATATCTAAGCCGAAGGTTGGTGGATGCTGAAACAAGATACACTTTTATTGAAAAGTTATGCTTATGCTTGTTTTATGCATGCACCAAATGTAGATGTTATTTACTGTCTAGTCATTGCACTGTTTCTGGTCAAGCCGATGTGATCAAATACATGTTGCATAACCCAATTATGAGTGGTAGGATTGGTAAGTGGGCTTATGCACTCATAGAATATGACTTGGCCTATGAACCATTGAAATCTATGAAAGGCCAAGTCGTAGCGGATTTCATTGTAGAACATCGGGTTAATGATATTCATGAACTAGACATGTCATACCTCACTATTACTCCTTGGACTTTATATTTTGATGGATCGGTTTGCAATGAAGGACAAGGAATTGGCATTGTGCTTGTTTCACCAAGTAATGTCTCTTTTGACTTCTCTAGCCGATTGAAAACTTATTGCACTAATAATCAAGCTGAATATGAGGCCCTCCTATTCGGCTTAGAACTTTTAAATGGTATGGGAGTAAAACATGTGAAGGTATTTGGTGATTCTCAGCTGGTTGTCCAACAAGTGTTAGAAGAATATCAATGTTTTGATGGTACTCTAAATAGTTACATTGAGAAATGTTGGAACATAATCCATTCTTTTGACGAATTCAGTATTTGGCATATTTTTAGAGTTGAGAATCATAGAGCTAACGATTTGGCACAAGATGCATCAGGTTATTGGATAAAGAGAGGGAAATTTCACAAAACTGAAAATCTGATAACCAGTGCAGAGCCAAATTCCCAGGTCGCGGACCGTCCGCGTGATGACGCCGGACCGTCCGGGGTTACCAGAAATGTTCTCTTAATCGATTCGGCTGACAATGAAGCCGATGCAAGTGATTGGAGGACACCTATACTTAATTATTTATGAAATCCCAATATCAGGACAGATAAGAACATTCGGCGAACAGCTTTCAAGTATGTTTTGATGAGTGATGAACTTTACCGCCGAACGGTCAATGACGTCCTGCTTAAGTGCTTGGGCCCAGATGATGCTATATTAGCCATGGCCGAAGTACATGAAGGAATTTGTGGTACTCATCAATCAGCTCCAAAGATGAAGTGGTTGTTGCGAAGGTCTGGTTTTTATTGGCCTAGTATGATAGCTGATTGTTTCAAGTACTACAAGGGTTGCCAAGTGTGTCAAAAATTGGGCGACTTACAGTTGGTCCCTGCAGCCGAATTACATCCTATCATCAAGCCTTGGCCGTTCAGAGGATGAGGATTATACTTTATTGGAGAAATTCATCCTTCATCATCAAAGGGGCATCGGTTTGTGTTAGTTTCCACTGACTATTTCACCAAATGGACTGAAGCCGTTGCTCTAAAGAACATGACGCACAAGAAGGTAATTGAGTTCATAACTGAGCATATTATTCATAGGTTCGGCATTCCCCAGACCTTGACTACAGATCAAGGTACTTCTTTTATGTCAAAGGAGGTACGTGAATTTGCTGAATTATACAGAATTAAGCTGCTTAATTCGTCTCCATATTATGCTCAGGCCAATGGACAGGCCGAGTCTAGTAATAGGACATTGATTAATTTGATAAAAAAGAAGATATCTGATAATCCTAAACATTGGCATAAGATTTTGTCTGAAGCTTTATGGGCTCATAGAATATCTAAACATAGGGCTACTAAAGTATCTCCTTTTGAGCTTGTCTATGGGCAGGAAGCAGTGTTGCCTGTGGAAATAAGTTTGAATGCTGTCAGGTTCGCCAGACAAAATGATCTAACTACTACTGATTATTATAATTCAATGATGGATAATATTGATGAGGTGACCGACAAGAGTATGATAGCTTTGGGAGCAATAGAAAAGGACAAGATCATGGTAGCCAGGGCCTACAACAAGAAGGTCAAAACAAAATCATTTCAAGTAGGGGACCTGGTGTGGAAGACCATTCTGCCTCTAAAGAATAAAGACCGGAAGTTCGGGAAATGGTCGCCAAGCTGGGAGGGTCCTTATAAAGTAAAACAGGTGATGTCTGGCAACGCCTATTTGCTACAAACATTACAAGGCAAGGATTTGCTTAAGGCTTTGAATGGGCGTTTCCTCAAACAGTACCATCCTAGTATGTGGCAAGATGCCTAAGAGAGTCGATGTAATCACATCGAGTTAGTTGCTTTTGGTTTGCTCAGCTCCACCAAAAGGCAGGGGGGCATATGTTGAGCACAGTTTTGAGCTGGCGGATGGTCCGGCCCTGAGGCCGGACGGTCCGCGGTCCGGACAGTCCGCGCCTGTGGGCCGGACGGTCCGCGCATGCGCAGAGCAGTTTAGGGTTCCGAGTTTTGTGCTACGGTTGTTAGCTATATTCGCGGAATTAGCTCGGAATCAGTTGTGTAAAGGGTCCAGCCCCCCTCCTCTATAAATAGAGAGGTCTACGGCCGATTTGTAATCATCATCAATCGAATCAATACAACTTCTATTTCGCATTTATTTCCTGTACAATTAGGAGTAGTTCTAGTCTAGTTTTAGTTTAGCCTCTCAATCCCCAAATTCTCCGCCTCTCATCGACTCTACATCGATTAGAGGAGTCTAGGTCGGCCTGCCCGAGCCTAGACAACTCCTAGGATCTCTCCTCCCCGACGGGGTCCCTCCCGGGAGCGAGATCCAGGCGCCGCCGGCGATCTTCCGCCGCCCCTGCGCACGCGCGGACCGTCCGGCCGTCAGGCAGGGAACCCGAGCTCCTGCACTAGGTCGCGGACCGTTCGGCCCTGTGCCGTGGACCGTCCGCGCCTGACCAGAGAGCACCGCCGCTGGTTCTTTTGAAGTGATTGGCGCCTCCAAAAAGACGTCAACAACATGCCAGTTGCCACTGATCAGCGCCACCAATTTTTTATATTCCTTCCGTTATTTTTTATTTGTCACGTTAAAAAATAATTTAACGGAAGACAAATATTCAAAAAATGAACGTAGTATTTTCGTTTTCAGAATCTAATAGTTATATAATTAAACTTAGATCCATATTTACTAGATATTGGATATCGAACCAGCCCTCTGCTCGGCTCGACTCAAGTGGCTAACATTTGAGTGGCCAACAACCGTGTAGTGCTGGCAAATGTTGGCCACCAGACCGTACAGTTCTGTAGGACGAATGTTCATTCATTTAGCAGTCGAAGCAACTGACATGTTTATTCAAACACAAATGCAAGTGTCATGTTACATGATGGAATTATTAAACCGTAATAAAAGCGGATTATTCGGGATCGCTAATGCTAATCCCAATGTTCCAATGCCTAGTCTTCCAATGTCACATTGCAGGCCCATTCAGTTCCTGCGCATCACGGGGCAACCGCCTGAGCCATCATCAGGGGCAGGGGCACTCAAGAAGCCGGCGAGGAAGTTGCCGCGCTCGTAGAAGTACTCTGACTTGTCCACCTTCATGTCTTCGTCAACCTAGCACAGTATTATTATCATAGTGACATCATGCCTGGTTGGTACGTAGTAGTGACTAGCTTAGTGAGAAAGATGAAGCAGCGAAGCAGAGACATAGTGACATGACAATGACATACATGGAAGATGCAGACGCCGAAGAGCTCCACCCGCTGGCCGTGCGGCGGGTGGCCCTTGAACGGCCCCTCCATGTAGCCCCAGTGGCGGAACTTGAAGGCGATCCTGGGCGGGCCGCTGTAGACGTCGAGCACCTCGATGGCGAAGCCCCGCGGGAAGGCCGTGGTGAAGGTGGCCATGGCGGACTCCACGGTCTCGCTGTCCGGGTCGTAGATGCGGTGCTCCGGGGGCAGCTTGGTGCGCAGGAAGTTGTTGTAGCCGCCGATGGCCATCACCTCGGCCCGGGTCAGAGCGCTCATCCCTGCGCATCGTATCGGTCTCGGCGCGTGTCAGGTAATAATAAGCCATGGCGAGCTATAGCGAGCTGCGAGCAAAGGTTCCGACGGGACCGTTGGTGCTGGCAGAGTATTTCTCCGAGTTGACGGTCTTCTGGTCCTCGGGTCGCACCTTGTGCACCAGCTCCATCTCCCAGCTCTTGAGCAGCCGCTGCACCTTCTCCTCCAGCGAGCCCTCGGGCCACACCTGTATACCTCTCTCCAAGAGAAGCAACCATGAATCTAATCCATGGAAGAGAGAAGAGAGGTGAGGCGCGGATGGATCGGACGACTGTGTACCTGAGTCCTCTCTTTCTCGAAGAGCTTGTTGACCACGTCGTAGTTGGGCGGGGCGCCGTACCTCCACACGGTGTCCCTCTCGCCCTCGCCGTGGATGAAGGAGCGGTACTTGTCTTCTCCCACCTCGGCGCCCGCCATTGCCGCTGCTGATAGCAGGCTTACAGCCTCCTCGCGTCTTGCTTGCCTCGGAACTCGGCAGGTCGTCGAGGGACACCGGTCTTGGCCGCCTGCCGCCTGCTAGTATTTGGGACTTGGAGCAAATGGAGTAGGACGGCTGTCAAGTCTGCCTCTCTTGTATTTAGATGGCGATGGCGATGTCCAGGCCCTGTTTGTACTTATAGGCCCTGTTTAGAACACAGGAATATAAAAACAGAACAATAAACAAAACATATAATTAGAATGGCTATAAATTGTAACCTACATGAATTGAGAACGCACGAAAATTTCTTACCTAGCCTTTGGATGCTAGCTACGTAGGATCGATTTTGAATAGAGAAACAAGAGTCATAGTACGTACCGTTTCCAAGAGGTTGGATTTCTTGTGTTTTCCTCCAAAACTTATATGCAGTCACATAGAAAATTTCGACGGAATTGATATGATTGAATCATGTGTTCCAAAAATCCATGTAGAAAATTTTTAAGAAGAAAAACAATCATTTAAAAATCTTTCATATTTTCTTTGTTTGAAAGTAAGTCTTACTATCACTAGTAGATACAACTGCTTCGCAAAGTCTAAAAAACTTTTGGTAAAGTACGATTCTCGGTAAAGAGGTTTTGATAAACTGTGCATTGATAATATTTTTTTGTCGAGAACTTTTTATTAGACACTCAGTAAAATCTTTGTCGAGTGTTACGCTGATGTTAAAAAAAGTCACTATCACAGTGTCAAATAACGATGGCAGAGCCCTTACCGAGTTTCTTCTGTGCGGCCAAAAGATATAGGGCCTGTTTGGTTTGATGACTAACTTGCCACACTTTGTCACACTTTTTTGCCTAAGGTTAGTTCTTCAATTCGAACGACTAACTTTAGGCAAAGTATGACACGTTTAGCCACAAACCAAACAGCCCCATACTACTACAGGACCCCGTACTACAGTGGCATTTTGGAAGCGTGCGGCCACGAGGAGCTACGACTACGATAGCTACGCCGCCTACGCACCACACTCTATCAGGTCTGGATGGAAAGGCATGTGTGTGATGCGGTCATCAGTGACGGCATGAGCTGCGATAAACACATTTTTTTAGTAACTGCGAATCTGCAATTAGCTTTGGTTCTAGGTTTAGAGTAAGTTTAATAATAGAGTTTGTTGTTGGTTCTAACTCTTTACCATATCATCTATAGTAATAATAAACACACTCATATAATAAACCTGACTTTAAAATTTGCTCTTAGATAAATCTCTTGTTTTTTTTTCATCTTTTTTCTTGAAGATCGTGTACTACCTAGCTATTGCATAAGAGCTAACTCTCTATATTTTTGATGTCTCTCTTCTACATAAACAAAAATATCATATAAGTAGACTTACAGTCTATTATTGTACTTATAGGGTCGAGCCGGTAACACATCACAAGCTGGCCACGTGCTTCACTAAACTTGGGGCTGACGGCTGACACTATCGAACTAAGTAAATACCCTCGTAGCAGCCCTCGTGCGTGAATGATGTACAGATGGCAGTAAAAGGCGCACAAAACCAAGAAATAAATTCGCAACGGCTACAATATTTGTGCTCCAGGTTTAATTTATTTTTCCTTTCAAAGAAACTGAAGTAACTTTTGCACCTGCAGTAAAATTCATTTATTACTAACAAACAAAAGGGCTACAGACTTGCAACAAGAGGGAGACAAGGGTATTCTCAACGGGGTTTCACGTCCCTGTTTTCAAGAACGACATGTCAGGTTGAAGGATGAATAGAATATCATGTCTCGATGGAGAGTTTTATTTCACTGTTTCTTAATCTAATCGGTGCAATTAAATGATAGTAAGTCTGGTGATCTAGTGTGGCATGTATATTTGTAGCCAAACAATAGTACCGTTCCTTAAGATAAATGTGCAGCCACATATAAATAAAAATGGACACTTTCGTTTCAGTTCATATAGGCCACGCAAATAAATTTGAACGCAAACTCAGAAAATGAACACCTCCAAATACAACTGGACGCAAGTCTTGTTTATATGAAAGCCATCGATGATCTCACAAAATGAACATCTCCAAATGGACAATCCGAAGAGAATGTGCCTTGGTTCTTTTTTATATATAAATGAGATATATTCCTTTTACGACGTCCACATTTTTAACATATAAAGATAATATGTACCATGAGTTCGTAAATATTTTTAAATAACGCCCATATTTTTGCTAAATATGCTCAACCAAGTCCTTCAATTTTATATGAGTTGTATAATCTTGAAGATCTGTTTGATTCTCTAGCACTCTTTCAAATGGAATGGATTCACCAAAGCAGATTCTCTTTAATATCCTCTTTCTTTTCATCTTGCACTATCATGTTGTGTAGTATGATGCAAGCTAGCTAGTATAATGTTCTCAAGCTGTTTTTTATCATGTAGACGAGCTGGTCGCTTCAAAATACACCATCAACGTCGTAGGACACCAAATACTCGTTCAATATCCTTTCTTTCGCCTTCTTGATGATTAGCAAATTCTTGATCTTTGCCATTCATAGGCACGGATATTGACTTAACAAAAATGGCCTATTATGGATATATTCCATCAGACCTGGAACCTGGAAGACGAAGAAGATATCTGAGCGCGAGGGAAGAGCGCATACGGGGATTTCGCGAGAGAAGAGCGTGCACAGGAGGTGCACTGGATCCCCCCATGAAACGATGGCAGTCACAGTGGGCATTTCACACGATTTCATATGTTTTGGAAACGAGTTAGCAGAGTGTCGTGGGGATGAAACTTGTTGCTTCACTTCCCTCATTTAATGAGTGACATGTCATCAAAAAAGCTGACGCGTCATGGTAATTAATGCCATGAAACTCCCCATGAAACCCTCATTGTGAATAGCCTAAGCTGTGTGAGGGCTCTCTTGGCCATTCCTTGCACACATTGAGCTCATTTGTGATCCTCCAACTCATTCTCTCACACTCCTTGCTTGAGATTGCATTGTAGTGAGAGATTGAGTGTTCCTAGTGCATTTGCATCCATTGGTGATTCTTGAGGCACTAGGTGGTACACCGAGCAAGCGTCATTGGCTTGTTACTCTTGGAGGTTGCCGCCTCCTAGATGGCTCGAGTGTTGTCTCCGTCGAGCTCTCCAAGAAGATTGTGGAGGAGCCGCGGGGTTGATTGTGAGGGGTTCACGTCTACCTCGCCGGAGCGGCAAAGGTGACATTAGTGGAATCGAGGTATTGAGTGATTTCTTGTCCACTTGGCTCAAAGATCAAGCCGTGTCTTGATAGAGGAGCAAGTGAGAGCTTGAAGTCCACCTCAACGTGGATTAGGGGTGATCGGCAAATCACCGATACCACGGGATAAAATCCGGTGTCTTTCTTTTCTTGCATTACTTATTGCCATGCAAGTGATTAGTATTTTGCATATTGTTCTTTGAGTATACAATCATCATAGTTGATTCTCATAGATTGTTTACTTGTTGTCTCTAGAGAATTTATATCTCTTGTCATATTGATTGAATTTCTCTAGTGTTTTTGATTTTAGTCAAAACCGTCTATTCACCCCCTCTAGCCGGTGTCCTAGATCCTACAGCTAGTTGTCATCATAAAAGTACTCAAAGTTCTTCTAATCGAAGAGGATCCCAAGGCTGCTCATAACCGTGAGCATGGCTGATATACCAGTTTCTAACACTCTGCAGAGGTTGCACACTTTACCCATAAGCCATGATTCCCATTCTGCCCGGGGTTCTAGCCTCCCCATTGATCACTACCAAGGTGACCTAGCAGGGTCTCACTATGTAGCCTTTACAAAGATTTCCCAGAGGTCATAGCCGCCCGTTAGGTTTCTCCAGTTTAATAAACGTAGTACATCTCCCCAAAGGAAGGGTGACTAACAAAACCAAATCAAAGAACCTCTGCAACCAACCTCGGTAGAGCAAGTACTGTGCCCGGACCCCATTGACGGCCCTACGGTGAAGCCAACTACTCCTCTGGTTCTTCTAATTAATTAGCTAAGGGCGTCCCATTCCACCCTCATGGTTGCACTGTTATCCCGGGTTGTCACTTCCCAAACAGGTCCTTACGGAGAGGTACTCAGGAAACAGCCTGAGCCCCCTAAAGAATCATAAGAACCCCATCGAGATAACATCATCGTATCATAAAAGATCACATCATGTTCATTTATTAAGTTAAAGCAATAGCATAAGCTAACCATGATTAACCCAAAAAGGTAAGCAAGGGTAAGGTAAATACAGACTAGTCAATCCTTAGGTTTCAATAAAGTAATGCGGGACAGTGAATTATAAAGTAGAGTAGGACATGATAGGTCTGAGGACACTTGCCTTCACCAGGTTGTTGCTCAGAGGGATCTTCGGCAACACACTCAGGAACCACGAGCTGCTCGTTGTCTAAATGAAGCGAGCATACATTCAATACATTTGGAAAGTAAAAATGAACATCACATCAAACATGTACAAACATTGGAATCACAACTCAAAAGAGGTAATACTAAATAAAGGAGAATAAGATCAAGTTATAAAATGGACTAATCTCAATTGGGGATTAATTACTCTCTAAGTGTACACTAATCTCAGTTGGAACATAGCTCAAAAGGGTTAAGTAATAATTATACCAAGAAAAGATTAAATTATAAGATGAACTACTCTCATTTAGGAATTTGATTATCCTTTAAGTGTTATCCATAATTACATACCTAATTCTATTTATTTCATTAAGACATAGAGGTTAAACCAATAATGAATTCATGAAATGCATAACACTAATCTCACAAGATAAAATGTACTTTACTCCTAGGATTCTCCTTTTATTTATTTCACATTTTTATTTCCTTATTTTGGGTACAAGGCAGGGGTGGGTTTGGGACTCACTCCTTTATTATAACAATGTTGTACACTTTACAAATTACAAGAGGCTAAAAAGCCTGGGAAATTCTTATCTAAAATGTCTTGAGTTTCCCATGTAGCCTCATCTTCGGAATGTTGGTTCCACTGTATCTTGTAAAACTTGAGAGTCTTTCTCCGGGTAATTCTGTCCTTTTGATCCAAGACTCGAATAGGGTGCTCTGAATATGTTAAGTCTGGCTCAAGGACAACATCTGTCACTTCGACGGTTCGATCTGGTACCCGAAGACACTTCTTCAATTGGGACACGTGAAACACATTATGTACAGCAGACAATGTTTTGGGTAGTCGGAGTCGGTATGCCACTGGTCCACATTGCTCAAGTATAGGGAAAGGACCAATGTACCGGGGTGCAAGCTTCCCTTTAACCCCGAAACGTGATACCCCCTTCATTGGGGAGACCTTCATATAAACATAATCTCCCACTAGAAAATATATGGGCATTCATCGTTTGTCCGCGTAGCTCTTTTGACGAGCTTGGGCTTTCTTCATATTATGAATTATTTTCTGAACCTTTTCTTCGGCCTCTTTCACCATATCAGGCTTGAAGAAGTACCTTTCACCAGGTTCATACCAATTTAGCAGAGTACGACATCGTCGTCCATATAAAGCTTCAAAGGGTGCCATCTTGATGCTTTCTTGATAGCTATTATTATATGAGAATTCCGCTAACGGCAAACATTCATCCCATTTCTGTGAGAAGTCCAGCACACATGCCCGTAGCATATCTTCAAGTATTTGATTAACCCTCTCAGTCTGCCCACTTGTTTGAGGATGATAGGCCGAACTGTGGAGCAATTTAGTACCCAGGGATTTATGAAGTTCTTCCCAGAATTTGGATACGAATTGAGGTCCACGATCCGACACTATAGTCTTCGGAACCCCATGCAAACTGAGAATACGAGCAATATACAATTGGGCATAAACAACAACTAGGTGCACTGTCTTGACGGGTAGAAAATGAGCAATTTTCGTAAGCCGATCAACAATAACCCAGATAGAGTCATACCCTTTTGCGGTCCTGGGCAATCCCATAATAAAGTCCATACTTATATCTTCCCATTTCCATGTTGGTATTGGTAGAGACTGTAATGGACTGGCAGCTTTTAGGTGTATGGCCTTGACACGTCTGCAGGTGTCACATCTAGCCACATAGCGTGCAATCTCGATCTTCGTTTTTGTCCACCAATAATGTTGTTTCAGATCTTGATACATCTTAGTGCTTCTGGGATGAATAGAATAGCGACTAAGATGTGCCTCATCAAGAATTTGCTGGCGGACTTCTTCATTCTTCGGCACAACTATGCGGTTTTTGAACCATACAACCCCTCGATCATCTTCTCGGAAGCAATTGGCTTTGCTAGCTTTAATCTTTTCACGAATATGTTTCATGCCTTCATCATTCTTTTGTGCGTCAATTATCCTTTGCAGGATGACTGACTCAAGCTTCAAGTGATTTGAAGTCCCATGTTGAATCATACCCAGGTTTAGATTCTCCATCTCCTGGCACAATGTAATGTCAGAAGTCCCCATAGTTAGGCAATGGCAGGAGGCCTTGCGACTGAGTGCATTTGCCACTACATTAGCCTTGCCTGGGTGATAATGGATCTCTAGTTCATAATCTTTAATAAGCTCAAGCCATCTCCTTTGTCTCATGTTGAGTTCAGACTGGGTAAAGATATATTTCAAGCTTTTGTGGTCTGTATAAATATGACAGACATTTCCCAGTAGATAATGACGCTAGATCTTCAGAGCATGAACCACTGCAGCTACCTCCAGATCATGAGTAGGATAATGTTCCTCATGCCGACGTAACTGCCTTGAAGCATACGCAATTACTCGGACTTCTTGCATTAATACACAGCCGAGACCACTGCCAGATGCGTCACAATACATATCAAATGGCTTGTTAATATCCGGTTGAGCCAATACCGGAGCAGTGGTTAATAATGTCTTCAATTTCTCAAAAGCTTCATTACAGTTGGAAGACCAATTGAATTTAGTATCATTTTTCAATAGACTTGTGATTGGCTTCACAAGTTTAGAAAAATCTGGTATAAATCGGCGGTAATAACCAGCCAGTCCAAGGAAACTTCGGACTTGGTGAACAGTGGTTGGGGGTTTCCACTCCAAAATGTCCTTGACTTTGCTGGGATCTACCGCAATCCCCTTTGCAGATAACACATGTCCCAGAAATTGAATTTCTTCCAGCCAAAATGCGCACTTACAGAACTTGGCATATAATTGATGTTCTCTCAAGCGCGTTAATACGACCCGTAAATGTTGAGCATGCTCCTCTTCATTTTTTGAATTTATCAAAATATCATCTATGAAGACCACCACAAATTTGTCCAACTCGGGCATGAATACCGAGTTCATCAGATAAGTGAAGTGGGCAGGAGCATTCGTCAGTCCGAAAGACATTACCAGGTATTCAAATAATCCGTACCGCGTAGTGAATGCGGTTTTTGGTATATCTTCGGGCCAAATATGGATCTGATGATAGCCCGATCTGAGATCAATCTTGGAGAATACCCTCGCTCCAGTCAATTGATCAAATAGAATGTCAATTCATGGAAGAGGGTACTTGTTCTTGATAGTGACGTCATTCAGGGAGTTCGCCCGAGACGAGCAGACCAGCCACTGCAGGGCTCTGGTGGCTTAGGGAAAGGGCCAGACACGTTTAGCACGTCACGGCGAACATGACCGTGGGCGTAGAACCGGCATGGGGGCGCCAGAGAACACAGACCGCGGTGGAAAAGGTTCCACGGCAGCGCAACTAACTCTGGCGAGCAATTGCGTGGGCTCTGGTGCGGTACTTGGCGAATTAAGGGCATGGGATGGTTGCTCACCTCGAGTGCGAACTCTGGGACGCTAGGAGAACGGAGGGGGTGCGGTGGAGCCTCGGGTCGACGGTGGCGGGGCTTCGACTGCACAAGAACCGCTCCGGTGAGCGTGGACTGGGTGCAGCAGGAGGGAGAGGCACACCGAAGGGTGTCCCGAGTAGCTGACGGCAAGGCGAAGCTCACCGTGGCACTAGACAGAGCACGGGCGCAACGGCAGCCATGGAACAGGCGGTGGATGTTGGCGGGCAGTGGACGTCGCGTGGGTAGAGCGAGAGAGAGGGCGAGGGAGCTAGGCAGAGGGCACAAATGGGAGAGGGGAGGTGGGCGAGCGGGGTGCGGGGCTCAAAAGGGACACGGGCGCACGGACGTGGCCGGAGAACGCACGGTCATGGGTGCGTCCATGGCGGGGAGATCGTGGGCGAGATGTTAGAGACGGCTGTCAGGTGGGACGGCGAGATAGAGAGGGGAGCGAGTGCGCGCGAGAGAACTAGCACCGACAGGTCTGGCCCACACGACAGAGAGAGAGGGAGAGAGAAAACTAGAGAGAGAAACTAGAGTGAGATAGAGAAGAGTAACACCTGAATTTGGATGGTCATAAGAAAGAAATTTTATACCCCCAAATTTAGGGTGTTATAGACCTATCCCCCTTAAAAGAATCTCACCCTCGAGATTCAGGGCTAGCTAGCGAAGAGTTCAGGGTACTTGGCTCTTAGATCATCTTCTCTTTCCCAGGTTGCTTCTTCTTCTAATTGATGGCCCCACTTGACTTTGCACATCTTGATGGTGTTCCTCCGAGTGACCTGATCTGTTGTCTCTAGAATCTGCGTTGGCTTCTAAATGTATGTCAGATCCTCTTGAACTTCAAGGTCTTCTGTTGGCAACTGCTCTTCTGGTATTCGTAAGCATTTCTTCAACTAAGACATGTGAAACATGTCGTGCACTGCGAACAGGTTCTCTGGTAAGCTAAGTTGATAAGCCACTTCTCCACGTCTTGCCTGAATCTGGTACGGACCGATATAGCGAGGGGCTAGCTTGCCTTTGACTCCAAACCTTTTGGTTCCTCTGATGGGTGACACTTTCAAGTAGACATAGTCTCCCACTTCAAAACTAAGTTCCCTTCTTCTGGTGTCAGCATAGATTTGCTGTCTAGACTGCGCTGCTTTTAGATTTTCCCGGACCATCCTGATATTCTCTTCAGCTTCAAGCAAAATCTCCGGACCGAATACCTGCCTTTCGTCGGGTTGGTCCCAATGCAATGGAGTTCTGCAATTCCTCCCATAGAGTGCTTCAAATGGTGACATCTTCAGGCTGGCTTGATAGCTATTGTTGTAGGAGAGTTCTGCATACGGTAGTCTCTTGTCCCAACCTAACTAGTCTTGCAAAGCACAAGCTCTCAACATATCCTCAAGAATCTGGTTGGTTCTCTTAGTCTGGCCATCTGTCTCTGGGTGGTAGGCTAAGCTGAACTTCAAGTGAGTACCCAAAGCTTCATGTAGCTGCTGCCAAACGTAGGAAGTAAACTGGGTGCCTCTGTCCGATATTATCTTCTTTGGAATACCATGCAAGCACACAATCCGAGACATGCATAACTCTGCCAACACTGCAGTATTATAGGTGGTCTTGACTGGTATAAAATGGGCCGTCTTTGTTAAACGGTCCACTACTACCTAGATGGAGTCATAACCAGCTCGAGTGCGGGGCAGACCAACTATAAAGTCCATCGCAATCTCATCCCATTTCCACTGAGGAATCTGCAACGGCTGCAACAAACCTACGGGTCTCTGGTGTTCTGCCTTGATCCTCTGACAACTGTCGCATCTGGCCACATACTCTGTTATCTCTCTTTTCATACCGTACCACCTGAATCTCTTCTTCAGGTCTTGGTACATTTTCTCGCTACCAGGGTGTATAGAATATGCTATCTCATGAGCTTCCTTGAGGATCAGTTCCCGGATCGAGGTGATGTCGGGAACACACAGCCTATCCTTGAACCATACCACTCCTTCTGCATCTTCATGGAAATCTGGACCTTTCCCATCTATGATTAATTGCCGGATCTCGTTGATCTTCTCATCATCCTTCTGACCTTTTCTGATGTCTTGCTCTAGGGTGGGTTCTAGCTCAATTGTCACTCCTTGAGTGTTGTTCAGAAATCCGAGACTCAGCCTGTCGAATTCCTTTGATAGCTTGAACGGCATCGGATGAGCGGCCAACATGTTGACTTGACTCTTCCTGCTAAGAGCATCTGCAACCACGTTTGCTTTGCCTGGGTGATAATGAATCTCCAGCTCATATTCTTTGATCAATTCTAGCCATCTTCGCTGCCTCATGTTTAACTCTGATTGAGTGAATATGTACTTGAGGCTCTTGTGGTCCGTGTAAATATCACACTTCTGCCCATAAAGATAATGTCTCCAGGTCTTCAGTGCATGAACCACTGCTTCTAGCTCCAAATCATGAGTGGGGTAATTCTTCTCATGAACTTTCAACTGTCGGGATGAGTATGCCACTACTTTCCCTTCCTGCATTAACACACATCCTAGTCCGGTGTACAAAGCATCACAGTATACTAAGAATGGCTTGTGAACATCTGGCAGAACCAACACCGGTGCTGTTGTCAACTTCTGCTTCAACATCTCAAATGATTCTTGGCACGCTGGGGTCCACTTGAAATCAACCTTCTTTGCTAGCAGGACTGCCATTGGGCTGGCTATCTTGGAGAAACCTTCAATGAAACGCTGATAATAACAAGCCATTCCAATGGAACATTTGATTCATCGGACATCTTTTGGTGCTTTCCAGTTCAGAATCGCTGCTACCTTCTTTGGATCCACAGCTAGTCCATCTCGGTTTATAATATGACCCAAGAACAGAACTTCACTGATCCAAAACTCGCACTTGCTAAGCTTGGCATACAACTGGCAATCTCGTAGCCTCTAGAGTACCTTCCTCAAATGCTCTTCATGCTCTTACTCATTCTAGGAATATACGAGAATATCATCAATGAACACCACTACGAACTTGTCGAGGTAGTCCATGAACACACTATTCATCAGATACATGAAGTAAGCTGGCGCATTCGTCAATCCGAATGACATAATCATGAACTCATATAGTCCATACTTGGTGATGAATGCTGTCTTCGGTATATCTACAGGCCGAATTCTGAGCTGATGGTAACCTGACCTTAGATCTATCTTTGAGAACACACTGGCTCCTCTCAACTAATCAAATAAATCTTCAATCCTGGGCAGGGGTACTTGTTCTTGACAGTGACTTCATTTAAAGCTCTGTAATCAATGCACATCCTCTTCGTGCCATCCTTCTTCTCCACAAATAATACTAGGGCTGCCCAAGGTGAGGTACTTGGTCTGATGTAGCCCTTCTCTAACAACTCATCAATTTGCTTCTTAAGTTCCACCAACTCTGGTCCGGACACTCGATAAGCTCTCTGGCGGTGCCTGGGATAAGCTCTATGGCAAATTCAACTTTCCTTTCAGGTGGCATGCCTGGTAACTCCTCAGGAAATACATCGGGGAATTCTGACACAATCCTAATTGCCTCAATCGGATTGGTCTCCTTGTCATCTACTGATAAATGGTGACAGGCTCCTTCTTCTAGTTCAGGTAAGTAAAGTTTAGTTACTACTTCCTTTCCGGATGGGGACACCAACTTAACTGTCCTCTTGTCACAACTGACAGTAGCTTGATTTCTGTGTAGCCAATTCATCCCTAGGATGACATCTAACCCTTGAGTTCCCATGACTACTAGGCTAGCGGGGAAGTCTATCCCCATTATTTCAATCCTTAGATTCGGACAAATCCTATCGAAATGAACTTTTCCCCCAACTGAATTAACTCTCAAAGGTGGGATCATTGGTTCTATGTGGATGTTATGTGATTCTACCCAAGACATAGAAACAAAAGAATGTGTGGCACCAGTATCAAATAGAATTTTTACTGGGTAGGATTCAACTAGAAACATACCTACTGCCACGTCCTAAGCATCCTGGATTGCTTCAGCCTCTAGGTGGTTCACCTTTCCGCGGTTGAAGGCCTGACCATGGACTCCTGGTGCTTGCTGTGGTGCTCCTTGTCTTCTTGGGACATTGACTGCTGGCGGTTGCTGGGCTGCTTTCATGGGACAGTTCTTCGCCCACTGATTCTGTTCTCCACAGTAGAAGCATGCATGACCTCCTACTTGAGCTGGTGCTGCTTAGCTATTCTGGTTGGTTGCTGGGGGCAAGAAGACGAGCTGCCTGGTTGTTCTGACGCTGGTACTGATTTCCTCCAGATTGGGTGTTCTGGCGGTACTGCTGCTGCTGAGGAAACTGCCTCTGGTACTGGTGTTGGTGCTGATGCTGATGCTGGTGCTGGTGACCTTGCTTTAATTGCTGGGGTGAGTTGCCTAAGTAGCGGGGACGGCTGCTACTCCTGGCCTGAGGTCCACCAATCTTGCGCTTCCTATCCTCCATCTCCCGACGCTTCCTTTCTGTCATGATTGCTCTATCTATCAAATGCTGGAAGGTGGGAAAAGTGTGGTTCATGAGCTGGTAATGGAGGGGATCAAACAATCCTCTCAGAAAGCGGTACTGCCGCTTGGCATCTGTGTTGATGTTTTCTGGGGCATAACATGACAGCTGCAAAAACTTATCCCTATACTCACTAACGGATAGGGGACCTTGCTTCAAGGCAAGAAACTCCTCCTTCCTCACTATCATCAGTCCCTCGAGCACATGGTAGCGACGGAAGTTGTCCCTGAACTCCTCCCAAGTATTGGCTTCAGGGTTGGCATGGGTGGCGAGGTAAGACTCCCACCAAGACTGTGCTGCTCCCCTCAGCTATCGGGGACCATACAACACCTTCTCACGATCGTTGCACTGAGCAGTGTGCAACTCATGCTCCACGGTATGCAGCCAATCTTCCGCGTCCATGGGATCAGCAGAGTGAGCAAAGATAGGAGGATGGCCCCTCATGAACTCTGCCCGCTTGTCTCTGGGCACTTGTGGCATCTACAATTGCACTAGAGGCTATGGTGGTGGTGGCTGCTGCTGCACTTGCTGCATCGTTGCTAAGGTTTGACCAATTGCCTGAACTGCCTGAGTTTGCATCATGAACATTTGCTCAATGGTCATCGGGGGTGGCAGCGGCAACTGCTGCTGCTGGGCTGCATCCTCCTGGGGTGCCTGCTGTTCTGGTTGAGCACGCCTCACACCTCTACGTCTGTTCTCAGACATCTGTAGAAATCACATACATATCAGATCTGACTCCACAGTCTTTCAGCATAAGAAAAGATATACGAAAATCTTCATAGCACTGAACAACTGATCATCTTCACTGACAGCTTCTCAGATAAAGAGAAAAGTGGAAACACACGGATTACCCAACTAAATAACTGACTTTATTAATAACTACACCAAGTTGTAGGGGATACCCATAGCTTGATGACAATCATTACAAAGATCCAACTTCATTACATGTTCATCATGACAAGCACTTCAACATACGACAAGCAAACTAACTCGAACTAAGACTAACTAGACTAAGACATTGAAGTAAGTATTATTACAGACTCCAACTCTGTCGATCTATGGATCTAAATCTATCTGGGTCCTGCAGTCTGGGGTACCATAGTCGAAGCGACCACAGGGCGGTGAACGGTAAGGGTGCTGAATCCCAACAGGGGCGGGATAACCACCATCCAGATAGTGGTGTGCCGCGCACTCAACACGCAATTCCACAACCTCCGCCCGAACCTTGCCCAACTCGTCAAGGGCGTGGTCCAACTCTGTGTTGAGCACGACGACCAAGTTGACCATGCTGCTTAGCCTAGGATTGCCCTCACCAACTGGCGAGACAATCACGCCTCCAGCACTACCGGTAGAACGACGAGGGTAGTACTTCAGGTCAAGGCCATAAGCTACCCCGCTGAACAACGAGCAATACTGAGAAAGTGCCTGTTGTGCTGCATCTTGCATGGCTGCCTTGGTAGTGTCCCTCTCAGTGATAGAATAGTGCTCTGAGAAGGCCTCTACACCCCGGAGATCATTGTCCAGACAGTGCACCAAGCAAGTAGCCTCCCACTGGTCCGGGTATAACCCACGACAATGCTGGAAGACTACACAACGGTACTCAATGGACCAAGTGTGTCGGTCGAAGGCCCGACACAACAGGGTATCGAGAGCGTCGTGGAAGTGACACACGCGAGCAGCATCACGAGTGATGGGTCTAGCGATCCATCCCTCTAGCTCTGGCTCCTCTAAGTGCTCCGTGTCGTGGCTCGAATTGCCACCAATGTCGTCGTTGTCTCCGTCTCCGTCAGGGTCTCCTCCAGCAGCCGGGATGCCCTGTGGTGGTGCAGGGAGCATCTCTAGCTGAGGTGTAGCGGAAGGAGGCCTCTCAGACTCCACCTCCCGCTGAGGTGAGGGGGAAGAGTCCTGCTGCTCCTGCTCCTGGCATCGGCGCACCTGCTCCTCATGCAGGCAACGATGCAGTCTCTCCAGGTGGCTGGACTGACCTAGCACCGTGCGACGCAGTGGACGCTCCACCAGGCGAGAAGGCAAAAAGGGGATCACAGACTTACGTGCAGTGCACTTGATACGGGCCATCTACAAAAGACATCGTAAGCATAAGAGTGAGAGTAGAACTATGAGACCAGAAAGTAAACAGAAAGAAAAGTGAGACAAAACTTTTTGAGATAAGTAGACAACATAGAGTTGATCAAGATGACCAACTTTTGAAAGGACTCTAAGGTCAAGGTAAGACTCGGGGTCTATAGTCCTTACGTCGACCATTCTAGTCTAGGTTAGCGGTCCTACAGTCAGCAAGGCTTTGATACCACTTATGTCACACCCGGTTTTGGAAGGTAAACCGAATGCGAACCATGTACGTGCTAGGATCAGAACTCACGTACACAACGATTACATAATTGGACATCATCACACAATGCTTGGATTAAATAGCGGAAAGGTACTTAGTTACATCAAGATGTCTGAGACATCCACAGAGTCTATTACATAAACATAGTGTTTAACAATAACATCAAAGTGCGGAGTATCAAAACGTAGAATGTAAGCCTACACAGGCAGCCAACTGGGGGTTTGCCACTAAAGTAAACTAGAACTCGTCGTAGTCCTGGAACTCCTCAAAGTCCTCCATGTTACCAGCTTCACCTCCTGAGCACTGAGTATAGTGGGGACAACCTGGGGTGGGGTGGTTTGTAAAGCAAGGGTGAGTACACATCAACGTACTCAGCAAATGTCCCGTTTGGCTAAGGTGGACTAGCTGTATCTGGAGTTAAGGTTAAGCAGTTGCTTTTGGTTGGTCAAGTTTTATTACTATTAGTAGAGCCAAGTTTTTAGTAATAAACCCAGTTATTACCCAGAAGCACTCCATCCAAGAGAAAATACCATAGATCAGAATTATAATCAGCATTGCTAGTCGTCATCATAAAAGTACTCAAAGTTCTTCTAATCTAAGAGGATCCTAAGGCTACTCATAACCATGAGCACGACTGATATACCAGTTTCTAACACTCTTCACAGGTTGCACACTTTACCCACAAGACGTGATTCCCATTCTGCCCGGGGTTCTAGCCTCCCCATTGATCACTACCAAGGTGACCTAGCAGGGTCTCACTACGTAGCCTTTACAAAGATTTCTCAGAGGTCATAGCCGCCCGTTAGGTTTCTCCAGTTTGATAAACACAGTACATCTCCCCAAAAGAAGTGTTGGGGACTTGTTCTCAAATGCTATGAATTAAGAACAAGGCAACACAGGAAGAAGTTAATGGTTAATACCCTTCGTCTATCGAAGCATTATTTCCCTTAGGATATAACGATCTTTGGACGAAGGTCATGAAGGACACACCTTCATCATCACAGTTCATATTGATGTAAGAAGCATACGAAACATGAGAAATAACATGAATAATCATATGACTTTATTTATATGTCTTTATTATATAATCATAAATGAATAAAAACAATATCGAATTATATTTGTACCTTCGGCTTGACAGAAGACAAGAGTACAAACGTGTCGCACGAGCGAATACAAGTCAGCGTGAACAGTATAGGGGTACTGTTCACATATTTATAGGCATGGGACGTAGCCCGATTAGAATTACATTTATGTCCTCTACAACTAGTTACAATCATGACACAAATTACCATGGGCCGATTGGTATTTTCCTCTTTAAGTTGGTGCAACCCTTCGTATCAAGGAATGTTGTTATGCCGAAGCTTCCTAGAAGGTAGCTTCGACGCGTATCTTCGTGCTATGCTTGCTTCTGTGTTGATCTTTCAAAGGTGCTTCTTCTCAAAGGACCTTCGGCGATGAAGCAGACTCCCAACAGTAGCCCCTTCATGGTGCTAGATCGTTTTTCGTAACGAGCTTGATCCGTGAAAATATCTCCAAAGCTTCGGAATGCCAAAGGTCCGAAAAACACCTTCCCTGAGCTTGTTGTCGAGAAACGATTAAAATATTCTAGGCGTGAGGTGACCCACCATGCAGCGGGTACGCACGATCTGGCGATTCTCCTCCCAAGCGTCGGGTGGTCCACCGTTCAGCGGGTGCGAGTAACTGTTCAGCGGGTGCGAGCAACTTGGCGATTCACCTTCCCACCTACAACACTATATAAACAGACGGGTAGGTGTTAAGGTACCACAACATTCATTGCCATTGCACTGTTGTGTTGTTGAAAATTTTAACCATAGCCGAAGCTTTTTCACCGCATTTTCGAGCAAGCCATCGTTCTGAATTAGCTTCGGCAAAAGAGGGAGCTTCATAAAAAACTGTGAAAACATCAACTTCGTAAGAACTGCAAGAAATTCAGCATCAGTTGGCCAGAGTACGCTCAACTGCGAGAGTGACCCATGACGGAGAGGAGGCCAAAGCCACCGAGACTGCTCTGATCTCCAAAGTGATGAGACAATCGGGACTAGTGTCAGAGGGAGCCATTGAAGAAGGTGCACCTGCTGCCGAAATTGAACAAGATGTTGAGGAAGAAATCGCTGATGAAGAAGAAGAAGAGGATTATAGTATTCTGATCCCGTCAAAACCCAGCCACTTGGATTTTGAAAAATCTACTGTTTCTGAAGTTGATATGCCCATGATGATGAAGCTGGGCTACTTTGGAGAAGCTGAGAAGAAGCTTATCCGCTTTGCCGGGGAAGAAACCACTGCAACACTGAAGGATGACGAAGTGGTAGTTTTCAAGAGTTTTTCAGAGAAGGATTACGGTTTCCACTGAACAAAATAATTGGAGAAATTTTGGATAATTATGAAATATTTCTTCATCAGCTAACCCCTAACGCCATCGTTAGGCTCAGCATATTCATCTGGGCCCTTCGAAGCCAGGGGATGGACCCAAATGCCGAAGCTTTTTGCCGAGTGCATGAGCTACATTACCAGACAAAGGCCAGAGATGATGGGCTTCACGAAAATTTTGGCTGTTATAAGTCGCGTATCGCAAGGATACAAAGGCCCTGGTCCTAAGCTATCGGACCAAATGGCCAACTGGCTGGAAAAGTGAGTGGTTTTATATCAAGGCTGACGAGAAGAAGAGGGAGAAACTGAGGACGCTGGTCATGAGCCCACTGATCCTAAGCTTCGGGATGACAAGACCCCTGTGTAACATGAAACCACGGTTACCATGCCAGCTAGCTGTAACAGAATTTAGAGTGGTGGCTGAACATGTCAGCACTAGGGATCTAGTGCAAGAATACCTAGCAAACAGGGTATCTCCAACATTGAGTGAATGGAGTATGCCGAAGCTGAAAGGAACAAATAAAAAGGGTGAACTTGTTCGATTTCCCTATCGCTTCAAGTTCGAGAAACAATTCAAGGAGCCCTGCCAGGAATGGTTAGAAATGATTGAGACTATGTGCAACGAAATTCTGGGCAACTATACAAAAAGGAAGATCAACTGATGACTGCGGCCTTCGACACCCGAACAAAACAAAGGTTGAATCGGGTAATGGATGCTTTAAACTTTGAATACCCTGACTATGAACGACTGAGCAAGGGTGCCGAAGGACCAAAAGAAAGAGGGTTGTCAGTGTTATGAGCAGACAAGCTGCTAGGATGGTTAAGGTAGACGTAAAAGCTTTGAAAAAGAGAAAATCCAGTCCTGAGCCGAAGGTGGTTACTTCGAAGAAAAAAACTGCAACTCCAGAGCCAAAGGCGACTGAGATAGAAGAGGGAGCTCCTTCAACACCTTCTGTTGCCGAAGTAGAAGAAATTTTAAAGGTAATGACCGAATCCCTACCTATCAAGCTGCTAAGTCCATTGGGGCCGCAACTGACGAAGCTTTTACAGAAGAAGGACGAGCCTTCGACAGCGAAGAAGGCGGTTGGGCAAAAAAGGCGAAGGATTGTTACTGTTATGCAAGCTATTGAAGAAACACCACCGCCGCCCGTAGCGTCAAAAATAACACCAGCTGCCGAAGTTGCTGCTTCTGCCGAAGCTACCAACCAAGAAAGTACATTATTTGATATCAATAAAGTGCTCTTGGATTTGGCCGCGGAGGAGGCTGCCGCGGCTACAGAGGGAGTCCTGGCAGCAGAAGAGACTGCTGCAGTCATAGAAAAAGCCATGGCCGCAGCGCCTGGAAAAGGAAAAGAAACTGCCGAAGATACTTCGGAAGATCAAGGCTTCTGCTTTCAAAATTTAATTGGTCAATAATTATCTGAGGCTGAAAAAGAGGGGCTGCAAGAGTATGCTATATCCTGTGGCTACCAGCCAGGAGCCATGCTCTTCGGCGGAATTAACGAAGAAGCCTTAGGATGTATTCAAGATCGGACTAGAGCAAAGATTATCAGCACTCTGTCAAAGAATGTTGGTTTTCCGAAGCTCGAAGCTGACATCAGCAGCTACCGACGACAACATATCGTCGGCAGCTTATTTTATTCTAATTTTAAGGCAAAGTTCTTTCCTCAACTTTTTATTGTTTTACGATGAAGCAAAGATTTTTGATGAAGGTTATTCTGCACAGACTATGCTACTAAGTAAAGCCTTGAGGATGCAATAGGACCTCAAAAATAAGAAAAATGAGGTTATAATTGAAGGCTTAGAAAGTAAAATCAAAGATCATGAAGCTGCTCTTGAAAAGAAAGATTTTGTTCTTCAAACAATGGAGGGTTCACTGGCAGAAGCCCAAGCCGAAATTGCCAGATTAAACAGTGAACTCCTCCTAAAACTCGAAAGCTTTGAGCAAGAAAGGAAGAATTTTAACGTGAAACTTGAAGCCGAAGTTGAAAAAGTTCAAATTTGCAGAAATATTTGAAAGAACTTCAGTATAAATGTTTAAACTTCGGCAACCGGTGTGTGCAACGGCTGAAGCAGGTTTTCAACTCAGTTGGTGCTAGTTCTGAAAAATTTGAACCTTCGGCTGAAGACCTGCCAAGCACCTTTGAACATATTGAGGGCAAAGTTGAGGCGCTGGACGAGGTTATAGCTGGGCATGGTGACTTTTGTGCCCTGCTAGCTTCTCGCGGCACAGCTGTAGCTTTCATTAAGACTAGTTGCACGCACGGGAAGATCATAAATAGGCCAAACTTCAGCTTATCACTAGCAAACTTGACTGACATCCCTAGCCTGGCCCGAAGCATTGGAAATAGATTTATAACACAAATTTGGACGAAGGGTGGACGAAACTTAGCTGGTGACGAAGCTCGAAGTCATCTCAAGCCGGTATTAAACTTGTACCTGTTGCTTACCTTCACCTGAGACTTCTTTTTACCTTACACCGCTTTGTTATATGCAGGATGATGAAGCCGAAAGTCAATGATTCCAAGTTTGATGGATACTGATGAAGCCACTACAAAAAGCTCTAGAGGAATTTGAATTATCTTTGTAAAAGATATTGTAATTTAGGAATGAAAACACTACTCTGTAAATTTGTCTATACCTTGTAATATATTTTTACCTTTTTCATCCGTGTGTGAATTGCTTTGATGTGGATGAAACTCGTATCTTTTGAGCCAAAGGCGAAAAACACCTTCCCTTCTTTTCGTACACAACGAAGCATATCTTTACTTCTTTATACTCATCGAAGCCTTGTCGTCAAAGCCGAAGCATCTGTTTGCACTGTATGTTATGATGATGATCCTACGAATGGCTAAATGAATGTGTATGAATGCAATGATGATGTGATGAAATGTGCAAATGAATGTCCAAACACACGCATACGAAGCCACATCCGAACTCTGCATCTCCTTAGAAACATCTTCTTAGTATTAAGCTCTGCATCCCCTTAGGAACGTCTTTTGAGCTTTTTCACCATTTATTTTTCGGTGTAAGTTCTGCATCCCCTTAGGAACGTCTTTTGAACTTCTTCGCCTTCTATTTTGGCGGTATAAGTTCTGCATCCCCTTAGGAACGACTTTTGAACTTCTTCGCCTTATATTTCGATGGTATTTGGCTTTGCATTCCCTTAGGAATGACTTTTGAGCAGAAAACTTACGCTGCGCTCCCTTTGGGATGACTTTTTGTAGCTTCGTCGTGCTCTACATCCCCTTGGGGACGACTTTCGAGCTTCTCCCTGCTTTTTCCTTTTTCTGCACTCGATGGTGCATGCCTAGATTTTACATTTTACATTCTTTTTGGGGGATTTTGGCTCTCGTGGAGCTAAATAAGAAGGAAAAAATTACAAGCTATGGCTCCATTAAAAACCTTTCTCCCCCTTTGGAAAGGAAAAGGGTGCCATAGAAAAAATGAAAAAGATTACATCATATTACACATAATATCGCCGAAGCTCATCCGCATTCCAAGATCTAGGAATGTCGTTGCCATCCATGTCCTGCAATCTGTAAGAACCGGGCCTCGATGAAGATACCACGAGAAAAGGTCCTTCCCATTTCAGTTGCAATTTACCTACTATGTCCGGATTGGCCACTCTCCGAAGTACCAAATGCCCTGGCTTAATATTTTTCAACCGAACTTTTCTGTCGCGCCATTTTATTGTCTCGGCTTGATATTTATTGATGTTCTCCACAGCCTGAAGTCTAGTCCCTTCTATAGTATCTTTTGCAATGTGATAATCAGCTTCGTATTCTGCTGAAGCTATTGTTCTTATTGACCCTGCTTTAGCTTCTTCTGGAGTTATAGCTTCGTCACCAAATAATAGCTTGAAGGGTGTGAATCCTGTTGATCTTGATATGGTTGTATTGTGGCTCCACACCACTTTAATCAACTCACCTGGCCACTTTCCTCTGGGCTGGTTGAAGATTAGCTTCATTATTCCCGTCATAATAATGTCATTTGCTCTTTCCACCAGCCCGTTTGACTCCGGATGCCTAACTGATGCAAAATGAATCTTCGTGCCAATTTGGTCATAGAAATCCTTGAACGTTTCGGCATCAAACTATGTTCCATTATCCACAGTTATAGCATTCGGCACGCCGAAGCGACAAACAATATTTTGCCAGAAGAATTTCTGGACTGTAACCGAAGTTATTGTAGCCAAAGGCTTCGCTTCAATCCACTTGGAAAAATATTCTACAGCCGCCACAACATATTTTAAATTACCTTGCGCTTGTGGAAGTGGGCCTAATAAATCCAGGCCCCATCTTTGTAATGGCCAAGTGGGCTGTATCAGCTGGGTAAGAGATGAAGGTTGTTTCTGGTCTCTTACACACCTTTGACAATTTTCACATTTTTGAACTAGCTCTGCTGCATCCGAAGCTGCCTTCAGCCAGTAGAATCCTTGTCTAAACACTTTTCCCAGCAAGGGCCTAGACCCGATATGAGATCCACACAAACCTGCATGTATCTCCTTCATTAATTCAATACCTTCAGCTCTGGATAAACACTTGAGGAGTGGAGAACAGACTCCATGTTTGTACAATTCCCCTTCTATTATCACATATGGTCTTTTCCTTGCTTCCATTCTCTTATTATAAGCTTCATCATCCGAAAGACAATTGCCTTGGACGAAAGATATAATTTCAGTCCTCCAATCTTCACTATGTACTAGGGAAATTGCAAGCACTGCTCTCTCCATGAGCTAAATCGAAGGTGCTTTTATTGTTTCAAAAAATACTTCCGAAGGTAGAGGGAGCCCCTGAGCCACTGATTTGGCTAGCAGATCTGCATGCTCATTTTCACCTCTTGGAATATTCTTGACAGAAAAACCTTCGAAAGAAGCCTCCAACCTTCGAACTGTATCCAGATATTTTTCAAGCTTCGGTTCTCTTGCCTTGCTACTCTTGTCTACATGGCCAGAAATGACTTGAGAATCAGTTTTTAGGATGGCGCTTCTTATTCTCATTGCCCTTAAATTTCGAAGCCCCAACAGAAGTGCTTCGTATTCAACAATATTGTTTGTGCAACTGAAGTCAAGCCTTGCTGCATAATATGTTTTGACTTTTGAAGGCGCAACTAGGATAGCAGCCGCTCCTGCACCGAAGGTTCCCTAAGAACCATCATAGAACACTGTCCAAGCTTCGGCGTCTTTGTTTATTTCTTCTTCCTAAGCCCCTGGTGTCCAATCAGCGATGAAGTCTGCTAACGCCTAGGACTGAATTGAGGATCTATGCACATAGTCAATAGTAAATTTGTTAGGCTCCGCAGCCCATTTTCCAATCCTTCCAGTAGCTTCTCTGTTCCTCATTATGTCCTTTAGAGGCTGTGACGAAGGAACAATTATGTGATATGCTTGAAAATAATGCCGAAGCTTCCTGGAGGCCATTAACACAGCATATAACACCTTTTCCAATTCTGTATAATTTTTCTTTGACAAACTTAAAACTTCGGAGACAAAATAGACTGGAGCTGCCTTTTGATTTGGCCATCTAGCTTCTCCTGTACCAGAGCCGCACTAACTGCGTAGTGCGAAGCTGCCACATATAAGAGCAATGGAGCCCATGGCGAAGGTGGAGTTAGTGTTGTTAGATCGATCAAGTATTGTTTCAGCTCTTCGAAAGCTTTTTGCTAGGCCGGACCCCATTGGAAAACTTTGGCTGACTTCAGTATTTCAAAGAATGGTAGATTTCTTTCTGCTGATCTGGATATAAATCTGTTTAATGATGCTAGCCTTCCTGCCAGCCGTTGGCCCCCTTCTTTGTGCTTGGCAACTCCATCCGAAGGATAGCTTCAATCTTGCTTGGGTTGGCTTCAATTCCCTTCATTGATACTAGACAGCCAAGGAACTTGCCCATTTCACCCCAAAAACACACTTTTCTGGATTTAACTTCAGGCCAGCTTGCCTGAAATTGGCAAATGTCTCTTGCAAATCAGCAATGTGATTTTCTTGCTTTGTGCTTTTGACTATGATATCATGAACATAGGTCAGCACATTCCTGCCTATTTGAGAATGAAGGACCCTGGCTGTCATCCTGCTAAAGCTTCCTCAAGCATTTTTAGGCCCCTCAGACATCCGAAGATAACAATATGTGCCGCTGGGGGTTATGAAGCTAGTCTTCGGCTCATCCTCCTTCTTCATCCAAATTTGGTGGTAGCCTGAGTAACAGTCCAGCAGACTCATGAGCTTTGAAGAAGCTGCTGCATCTACTAGAGAGTCTATTCTTGGCAATGGGAACTCGTCATTCGGACAAGCCTTGTTAACATCTGTAAAATCGATGCACATTCTTCATTTACCATTGGCCTTCTTTACCATAACAGTGTTGGCTAGCCATTCTGGGTATTTCACCTCTCTGATAACACCGACACTAAGAAGTCTCTTCACTTCATTCTGAGCACCTTCAGCTTTGTCTTCAGACATTTTCTGAAGCCTTTGTTTTCTTGGCTTGAAGGATGGATCCACGTTGAGTGAATGTTCAATGACATCTCTGTTGACACCACAAAGATCATTGGCAGACCAAGCAAAGACATCTTTATTGTTGAATAAGAATCTTAGCAAAGTCTTCTCTTGTTCTTTAGATAGCTGAGACCCCAGCAATACCCTTTGTTCTGCTATGTCTTCACATAGGAGCATTGTGACGGAAACTTCCAAGTTATTAGGCCCACCTACAGTTGTCCTTGTCCAACAGACATCAGACAACCCTGTAGATGTTCCTGAATCACTTGACAAGTTCGGTATCTTCTTTCTTACCTTTCCAGGAACGTTCACCCGTCTTGCAGACATTACAGAACATCGTAGATATAGAAATACAGAAGCGATTACATAAACTTACATTTATTTAGAAAGTAAGAGTAAGTTACTTATTACAGACCAGAGTTATAAAACGAGTGCTGAGTATTATTACATTACCAAGGGAGGCAAAACTCCACCCGATAGTTCTTACATAAAAGTTTCTTATGGAGGACCCTGTCCTCCCGTAGCTTCACTCTTGTTTTTCTTCATTTGGAACCACCTTGGTACAAAAGCAACAAAAATATGCTGCTTCCTCACCTAAAAACAACGAGGGAATAAACCCTGAGTATGGAATTACTCAGCAAGTCTTACCCGTCTAAAGAAAAGACTCTCAAGGGTATGCTGGTTATGAGGGAGTCAAGGTAAGGTATCTCAAGATCAAAGACTCTGTTTTGCGTAAATGCTTACTAAGAGTGGATCCTTAAAAATCCAGTTTTATTGTCAAGTTAGGTAACTTACCTATATCTAGAGTTCTTGCTAACCTAGTTCAAACACTTATCCTAAACTAGCCAAGTTTTTAATCCATCCTTCATCTTTACTGGAGTTCTACGTATAGGGCAGTGACCAAGTCTGCATAACCGCGAAGGTACGGTGATCCGAATCGATTATACTCAGCTGAGGATCTCCAATCACACGACATATGTAGCACTTAGCCCTTGCATATGTCAACCCGCCACCGGGGTTCTTAAGACCAGATCAGGTTCACACAAACCGAGAGCACAGATACACCACCGTCCAGCCTCTTGCCACAGAGGGTACACGCTACTCTCGCCACCGCTCCACGCCCATTTCGTGTTATCTTATTCTGGCCTTAGTCTGCCCGAGGCAAGGCTTACCCATGACGAGGCATGTGACCAGTTAAAGGGTCCTCGGTCAGCAAGCCTACATCGACACAGTCCTTAATCGACTCAGACGGAGACACTACACCGAGACTCTCTTCTTGTGCAAGTCACCCGTCCGGTTTCAGCTTAATCATTTACCCAAAAACTTGGTACCTGGCAGGGGTACATCTTTTCCGATGTTGAACCCATCATGGCCATGATGGATCCACCATCAAATTTTATTTTCAAAAACATCCCTCCCACTTTGCCAAACGTCTTTTGTAAAACAAAACCTTTTGTTTTTCTAGAGCAATACTAAGCATAGTAAATAGCTTTTGTAAAACAGGGTATCAAGGAGAGTAATCAAGATCAAGGATGGTGATGCAGGAATTGTTTAGCAATCAACTCCTATTACTTAATGCAGCAAGTAAGTGAAAAAGATTTAAAAACATCAAGGAAGGTGGCAAATGCACCGGGGCTTGCCTTCGTTAGTAGGTGAGTCAGGCTCAGGCCCGCAGATGTCAAAGTAGAGACAAGTCCCTGCCTGAGATTCCAAAGGTGGTGGTGCCTTCTCTTCAGTCACTTTGATTTCTTCTTCGTTTTATAAACATAACCATATATATGTCTATAAGAATGAATGCCATGTAATACTCATGAGAGTGCAAAGATAATAGGAATTTATTACCTAAGGTCTTGAATACAATTTTCCTTCACGGAACTCCGAGAACTTAGGGTTTCCGGAGTCAGTAAAGGAGTTCATGGGGCAGGGGTGGGGGTTTTGGGTTCTAGTTATCAAACAAGGTCCAAATCAACCCAAACTCTACCCAAGGCTTCTAAATAATGTATAGAACTCATATAAAAAGTTTGGACATTTTTGGAATTACCATATGTTTTCTAAAAATCCAGAACTAATACTTTAAACTACTTTAAATGCCTTAAAATTCCTTATTTAACCTAAAAATCATGAAACTATTTTTATTAAATACTATGGAAAATAAGAAGTCTAGGAAAATTGGTTTCACAATTTTAAGATTTTTCTACAATTTTTTATAGGTTTTCAAAGCTCTACTGAAAAAGAAAAAGGAAAAGGCTGAATAGTATTGCGCTGGTTTCAGTCCAAACGGCCCAGTCCACGAGGGAAAGCGCGCGCGCCAGCGCCCGCGGGGCAGGTTTGCACAGGGGCCCTCGGTTTATCAGCTAAATCAAAGTAGGTTTATTTACTGTTCCACTGTGTCACCGACAACTTGCAGATAAACCCTCCGGGTTCTAATCCTTCGCAGGGGGAGGTCCACGACGACGGCAGCACGGAGGATGAACTCCGGTGAGGTTGTACTGGCGGATTTACGCTACGACCGGTGCTCCCGAGCGACATACACCGGATTGAACCCTCCCCGAATGATTCCCCTAACTTAATTTCACAATTGGTAAGCTATCAAGCTCTATCCACATGAACCGCGGACGATGAGGACAAATGGTACGTGTTCCCGGTGATCTAAAGCTACTCCGTACAAATTAGTGGTTCGGCAAGCATCACAGAGCTACAAGAGTGCTCAAACGAGGGAGAGAGGGGGATGAACTGACCGGATTGGGGCTAGCTGCGGTGAGGTTCGTTTCACGATGTTCTTGAACTGGATTGGGGAGAATGCGAAATTGGAGCTTGCTGGTGATCGGCTGGGAGCAATACTAGGTGTGGGGGTGTGTAATGATGTTGCGAAGCTAGTCACGGGCTCAATTTATAGGCACCTTCGTCGGTGGTGCTTGATTCGGCCGGGCAGCGCGGGTGGCCGGAGATAAGGAAAACATTGTGGTTGCGATTTCGTGTCCACTGTTGTGGCAACCTCACCGGCGACGATGAGACAGCGATAGGGAGTCACGATGATACGATGGGGTGCTCGGATACATGGCATGAGGCCGTGCGACGACGGTTTACCGGCGAGCCCATCGAATTTCCACTGCGGCATACACGGTACGGTGGCCGGACTTGTTTATGGCCGGAGTTATCCACGGTGAGGATATTTGTGTGACCTTGAGTGCTATCCAACTTAGCCAAGCCCAAATCACGGCGACATCAGCACGAATCGCGGCGGCAGGTCACCGGCGGTGAGGACAGTTGCGCTGGCAATCTGATCCTCCCGATAGCACTGTACCATGGAGAAGTTCAGTTAAATGAACCTGACAGCCAAACTTGAAGCCAAGTTTTCTCTCGATTTCTGAAGACAACTCATACCAAGCTCTACAGCAAAGTTGTAGAGCAATATGCAATCTACAATATTGCTATATGGTGTTGCCTCAAAAAGCCACTACATCTGGTTTGAAATTGGGCTTGAAGTTCAGGGCATCCATTTGTGAGTCTGATTTTTAGACCTAGTCAGCCTGACAGCCTGACTTTGGGCTTAATTGTCTCCAAATTATTCTTAACAACTATGCTGATAACCTTAAGCAAAGTTGTTCTCCTATGATTGAGCTACAAACTTGATGTGGTGACCTAGGGCAAAAACCCTAGTATTTGAAAGTTACAAGACTCAAAAGTTGAGCTCACAAGTCTGAAATTCAGACTTAGAGTAAATTCTCAATTGGGGTCCTTTTTGCAATTCAATCCAAAACTTAGGGTTTGGCTTGTAAATCTTTCCAAATGTATACCATGTGACTTTGTATGCTTTATCATGGTAGTTTTTACACTTTAGTCCAAATGTGCATAATTTTTGCACATAGGCCCCTAGGGTTTGGACTTAGGGTTTTCTAGGGTTCAAATGGGGTTTTTGGATATCCCAGGGGTATAAATGTGATTCAAGTTTATTTCTGGGAATATTTCATGACTATTTCCCTAAAGCTTTTAGGTTTTCTCCACTTGGGTTAGGTTTTATCCCCTTTAATCCCTATTTAGGGTTAAGTTCCCTATCCAGGGTTCTATTTGCAAAATGCTAGAACATTACAACTTGTTTGAAATTTTTACCTAGTGAATGCACTCTAGGTGTGTCAAACATATGCAATGCCAATGTTTATGATGCCATGCTCAAGTTTTAGTTGCAGTAACACTAGGGGTGTTACATCCTTCCCCCCATAAAAGAATCTCGTCCTGAGATTAAAAGTCCTAGGGTGAGTAATGGAAAAGGAAATGTGTCACATTTTTATTTCCTTATTTCTGGTACAAGGCAGGGGGTGGTGTGGGGTTCACTCTTTATTACAACCATTAATCACACTTTACAAATTACATGAGGCTAAAAAGACTAGGAAATTCTTATCTAAAAAGTCTTGAGTTTCCCATGTAGCCTCTTCTTCAGAATGTTGGTTCCACTGTATCTTGTAGAACTTGAGAGTTTTTCTCCGGGTAACCCTGTCCTTTTGATCCAGGACCCGAATAGGATGTTCAGAATATGTCAAGTCTGGTTCAAGGACAACATCTGTCACTTCAACGGTTCGATCTGGTATCCGAAGACATTTCTTCAATTGGGACACGTGGAACACATTATGTACAGCAGTCAAAGTTTTGGGGAGCTGAAGTCGATACGCCACTGGTCCACATTGCTCAAGTATAGGGAATGGACCAATGTACCTGGGTGCAAGCTTCCCTTTAACCCCGAAATGCGATACGCCCTTCATCTGAGAAACTTTCAAGTAGACATAATCTCCTACTAGAAAGTATAAGGGTTGTCGTCGTCGGTCTGCATAACTCTTCTGATGAGCTTGGGCTTTCTTCATATTATGAATTATTTTCTGAACCTTTTCTTCTGTCTCTTTCACCATATCAGGCCTGAAGAAATACCTTTCACCAGGTTCAGACCAATTTAGCGGAGTACGACACCATCGTCCATATAAAGCTTCGAAAGGTGCCATCTTGATACTTTCTTGATAGCTATTATTATATGAAAACTCCGCTAAAGGCAAACATTCATCCCATTTCTGTGAGAAGTCCAGAACACATGCCCGCAACATATCTTCAAGTATTTGATTAACCCTCTCAGTCTGTCCACTTGTTTGAGGATGATAGGCCGAACTGTGGAGCAGTTTAGTACCTAGGGATCTATGAAGTTCTTCCCAAAATTTGGATACAAATTGTGGTCCACGATCCGACACTATAGTCTTTGGAACACCATGCAAACTGAGAATATGGGCAATGTATAATGCTGCATAAGTGGCCACTGAATACTTTGCCTTAACAGGTAAGAAGTGGGCAATCTTTGTGAGTCGATCAATGATAACCCAAATAGAGTCATACCCTTTTGCGGTCCTGGGCAATCCCACAATGAAGTCCATACTTATGTCTTCCCATTTCCACGTTGGTATTGGTAGAGACTGTAATGGACCGGCAGCTTTCAAGTGTATGGCCTTGACACGTCTGCAGGTGTCACATCTAGCCACATAGCGTGCAATCTCGATCTTCATTTTTGTCCACCAATAATGTTGCTTCAAGTCTTGGTGCATCTTAGTGCTTCCGGGATGAATAGAATAGCGACTAAGATGTGCTTCATCAAGAATTTGTTGGCGGACCTCTTCATTCTTTGGTACTACTATGCGGTTATTAAACCATACAATGCCTTGATCATCTTCTTTAAAACATTTGGCTTTTCCAGCCCTTATCTTCTCACGAATGTGTTTCATACCCTCATTATCCCTTTGAGCATCAATTATCCTTTGCAAGATGACTGACTCAAGCTTTAGCTGGCTTAAGGCTCCTTGTTGGATCATTCCCAGGTTTAGCTTCTCCATTTCCTGACATAATGTATTGTCAGAGGTCTTCACCGTAAGACAGTGATAGGAAACCTTATGGCTAAGTGCATCTGCCACCACATTGGCCTTGCCTGGGTGATAATGAATTTCCAGTTCATAATCCTTAATAAGCTCCAGCCATCGCCTTTGTCTCATATTCAATTCTGACTGGGTGAAGATATACTTCAAACTTTCATGATCTGTATAAATGTGACAGATATTTCCCAGCAGATAATGACACCAAATCTTCAGGGCATGAACCACAGCAGCTAGCTCCAGATCATGAGTTGGATAATGTTCCTCATGTCGGCGCAACTGCCTTGAAGCATACGCAATTACTCGGCCTTCTTGCATTAACACACAGCCGAGACCACTGCCTGATGCATCACAATATACATCAAAGGGCTTAGTGATATCCGGTTGAGCCAATACCGGAGCAATGGTTAATAATGTCTTCAATTGTTCAAAAGTTTCATCACATTTGGAAGACCAATTGAATTTAATATCATTCTTCAATAAACTTGTGATTGGCTTCACAAGCTTAGAAAAACCTGGTATGAATCTGCGGTAATATCCCGCCAGTCCAAGGAAGCTTTAGACTTGATGAACAGTGGTTGGGGGTTTCCACTCCAAAATGTCCTTGACTTTGCTGGGATCTACCGCAATCCCCCTGGCAGATAGAACATGTCCAAGAAATTGAATTTCCTCCAGCCAAAACGCGCATTTACTGAACTTGGCATACAACTGATGTTCCCTCAGGCGCGTTAACACGATCCGTAAATGTTGGGCGTGCTCCTCTTCATTTTTGGAATATATTAGAATATCGTCAATGAAGACCACCACAAACTTGTCCAACTCGGGCATGAACACCGAGTTCATCAAATACATGAAGTGGGCAGGAGCATTTGTCAATCCGAAAGACATTACCGGGTATTTAAATAATCCATACCGCGTAGTGAATGCGGTTTTTGGTATATCCTCGGGCCGAATACGAATCTGATGATAGCCCGATCGGAGAACAATCTTGGAGAATACCCTCGCTCCGGTCAGTTGATCAAATAAAATGTCAATCCTCGGAAGAGGGTACTTGTTCTTGATAGTGACATCATTTAGGGGTCGATAATCCACACGCATCCGTAAAGTTTGATCCTTCTTCTTGACGAATATGGCTGGACAACCCCATGGTGACGAGCTTGGCTGGATGAATCCTTTCTCAAGTAGATCTTGTAATTGAATCTTCAACTCTGCCAACTCATTCGGAGGCATACGGTACGATCTTCGAGAAATGGGAGCCATACCGGGCTTTAGCTCAATTACAAACTCTACACCCCTTTCAGGTGGCAATCCAGGAAATCCTCTGGAAAGACATCGGGAAACTCGCATACTACCGGAATATCCTTGATTTCCGGTACAATGGCTTCATACACTCTGCCAGCAACTTTGGTTGGAATGGGGATAGGCAAAAGAATTTCTTCTTGATTATGACTCAACCTGATAGTTCTTTGATCAGTGTTGAGGGTTGCTTTATGCTTGGCATACCCAAAATGACATCTATGTCTTGGCCTTTCAGAACGATCATATTAGTAGGAAAGTCCCGTCCGGCCAAGGTTACGGGCACTTGATAGGCCACTTCTCTAGTAAAGATTTGTCCCCCAGGTGAGTGAATTTTAAACCCGTCTTTTGATTCATGGCATGAAATGCAATGTTGCTCCACAAATTTCTTGCTGATGAATGTATGCGAAGCACCAGAATCAAAGAGAATAACTGCGGGATGATTGGCCACGAAGAACGTACCCATCATTACCGGCTCCCCGTCCGGTGTAGTGGCCACTTGTGTATAATATATGCGTCCCGTCTTCTTGGTGTTTTTGGCCGAAGTATTTCCCTTGACTTGAGACGAATTCCCAGATCTTTGCTGATTATTTGACTGGTTTTGCTTTGGATAAGGACAATCCTTGATGAAATGTCCAGATTTGCCACAATTGAAACATCCAGTTGATGAACTGGGCAGAGCAGGGAATCGAGTGCCTGGGGCACCCGGCTGACTTGGGGCATTGGGGGCATTATTGGGACGAATAATTATTGGCTGCTTAAAAGGGAAGGAGGGTGCACGAGAGCGATTCTGGTTGGAAGGCCGGAGAACAAACGTTGCCTTTTCACCGGGCCCTGACTAGGCCTGTCACCTCCAAATCCCTTGGATTTTCCGACACCTGCATACTTCGCTTCTACTGCCAATGCTGTACTGACAGCTCTTCCATAAGTAAGATCTATGCAGGTTGCCATTTTTCTTTGCAGTCAATCATTTAAACCTCTCATAAAACAATTCTTCTTTTTCAGATCAGTGTTCACTTGATCGATTGCATATTGCGACAAATGATTGAACTTATTGAGATACTGATTAACAGTATCTCCTCCTTGCTTCAGCTTCATAAATTCTTCTTGTTTCATGTGAAGAACACCCTCGGGTATATAATGCTCGCGGAAGGCCACCTTGAATTCTTCCCATGTTATCTGATGATTGGCCGGTTGAATGGCCACGAAATTTCCCCACCAGGTGCTGGCAGGGCCGCGCAGTTGCTGGGCTGCAAATAAAGGCTTCTGGGTCTTCGAACAGCGCAAAAGTCCGAATTTTTGCTCAATAACCCGAATCCATTCGTCGGCTTCTAACGGGTCTTCGGCTTTAACAAACAGGGGTGGACGTGTCTCTGAGAAGTCCAAATAAGAAGTTTCGCGGGGGCCCTATTGACAACCCCGCCCGCCTTGTTGCTGAAACTGTTGACCCGCCATCTCTCTCAGAAAGCGGGTATTATCCGCGGTCGCATTTACCAAGGCGGCAATCGCCTCGGCAAGTGTGGGAGGGACGGGAGGTGGATTTGGGGTAGTCTCCCTCCCACTGGAGGTTCCAGCTGCATCCTGTGATCGGGTCTTGGACGACATCTGTGGCAACAAACATTTTAAAACAAATATAATATGCCAAAGACAAAACCATCCAATTTACATTACCAAAAAGAGTAATGTTACAGACTCGATTTTATACAACAGGATACATTACCCAGTATACATTAGCACTACCTATTATACAATAGTACAACCTACAATACACTACTTCTATTACTACACCACTATTCCTGCTTTTGGTTGCTCCTGGCAGCCTCATCGTCGGGTGTGGGAGACCATTCATTGACCAGCCTCATAGAAGGAGGGTCTTAAAAAAGTCTAGCTCACCACCAAGTGCTTCTCCCGCAACGTGCGAGGGTCCGGCTTCCGACCCGACAGGATCCGTAGGTGCACTGGGATATAGTTGCGAATACAGTACATGGACTTCCTCATGTAGGGTATTGCAATACGCCTGCTGACTGTCAATGGCAGCGCTAAGTTCTTTGACTCGAGCTCTAGCCTTTGCTTCCTTAGCCCAAGCCACTGAACGAGACTGTATTGCCCAATCGAGCGCTAAATCCCGATCAGCAAACTGATCCTGCAGACGGCGGATGTAACCTCTTAATCCGTTTATTCTGTCGCCATCCGCGACCCATATGCTGGTCCTGCGTTGCAGTTCTGTTTGAAGCTGATTTACTCGGGCTTCGAGATCCCCAATCGGATCGTTGCTTCCGCTACTACTATCCTCATCTCGTGGGGCAAGTTGATGACGAGGTACTCCAATTGGGCTAGTTGACTTACGTGCGGTCTTCCTCGTGCGCGGCGGCATTTCTTTAGGGGGAAAATTTTATTAGTATAATTCTTAGCATGATGCATGTATAATTACAGAACCAACCTTAGTTGATTCATACCTTCTATACATTGCACTCCTCCTATCTGGTCTTTCATATAGATTCTTCAGATATGAGGGATAAGAATGGAAGAAATCTTTCTAGGTGAGTTTTTTAGAAAATCCTTTCGAAGATGCCTCATAATATCTGCAAAGAAGGGCTTCGCTCCGATAGCAGCTGTGAAGGAACCTTCCAAGTTATTAGGCCCACCTACAGTTGTCCTTGTCCAACAGACATCAGACAACCATGTAGATGTTCCTGAATCACTTGACAAGTTCGGTATCTTCTTTCATACCTTTTCAGGAACGTTCACCCGTCTTGCAAACATTACAGAACACCGGAGATATAGAAATACGAAAGTGATTACATAAACTTACATTTATTTAGAAAGTAAGAGTAAGTTACTTATTACAGACCAGAGTTATAAAACGAGTGCTGAGTATTATTACATTACCAAGGGAGGCAAAAACTCCTCCCGATAGTTCTTACATAAAAGTTTCTTATGGAGGACTCTGTCCTCCCGTAGCTTCACTCTTGTTTTTCTTCATTTGTAACCACCTTGGTACAAAAGCAACAAAAATCTGCTGCTTCCTCACCTAAAAACAACGAGGGAATAAACCCTGAGTATGGAATTACTCAGCAAGTCTTACCCGTCTAAAGAAAAGACTCTCAAGGGTATGCTGGTTATGAGGGAGTCAAGGTAAGGTATCTCAAGATCAAAGACTCTGTTTTGCGTAAATGCTTACTAAGAGTGGATTCTTAAAAATCCAGTTTTATTGTCAAGTTAGGTAACTTACCTATATCTAGAGTTCTTGCTAACCTAGTTCAAACACTTATCCTAAACTAGCCAAGTTTTTAATCCATCCTTCATCTTTACTGGAGTTCTACGTATAGGGCAGTGACCAAGTCTTCATAACCGCGAAGGTACGACGATCCGAATCGATTATACTCAGCTGAGGATCTCCAATCACACGACATATGTAGCACTTAACCCTTGCATATGTCAACCCGCCACCGGGGTTCTTAAGACCAGATCAGGTTCACGCAAACCGAGAGCACAGATACACCACTGTCCAGCATCTTGCCACGGAGGGTACACGCTACTCTCGCCACCACTCCATGCCCATTTCGTGTTATCTTATTCTGGCCTTAGTCTGCCCGAGGCAAGGCTTACCCATGACGAGGCATGTGACCAGTTAAAGGGTCCTCGGTCAGCAAGCCTACATCGACACGGTCCTTAATCGACTCAGACGGAGACACTACACCGAGACTCTCTTCTCGTGCAAGTCACCCGTCCGGTCTCAGCTTAATCATTTACCCAAAAACTTGGTACCTGGCAGAGGTACATCTTTTCCGATGTTGAACCCATCATGGCCATGATGGATCCACCATCAAATTTTATTTTCAAAAATATCCCTCCCACTTTGCCAAACGTCTTTTGTAAAACAAAACCTTTTGTTTTTCTAGAGCAATACTAAGCATAGTAAATAGCTTTTGTAAAACAGGGTATCAAGGAGAGTAATCAAGATCAAGGAAGGTGATGCAGGAATTGTTTAGCAATCAACTCCTATTACTTAATGCAGCATGTTAGTGAAAATGATTTAAAAACTTCAAGGAAGGTGGCAAATGCACCGGGGCTTGCCTTCGTTAGTAGGTGAGTCAGGCTCAGGCCCGCAGATGTCAAAGTAGAGACAAGTCTCTGCTTGAGATTCCAAAGGTGGTGGTGCCTTCTCTTCAGTCACTTCGATTTCTTCTTCGTTTTCTAAACATAACCATATATATGTATATAAGAATGGATGCCATGTAATGCTCATGAGAGTGCAAAGATAATAGGAATTTATTACCTAAGGTCTTGAATACAATTTTCCTTCACGGAACTCCGAGAACTTAGGGTTTCCGGAGTCAGTAAAGGAGTTCATGGGGCAGGGGTGGGGGTTTTGGGTTCTAGTTATCAAACAAGGTCCAAATCAACCCAAACTCTACCCAAGGCTTCTAAATAATGTATAGAACTCATATAAAAAGTTTGGACATTTTTGGAATTACCATATGTTTTCTAAAAATCCAGAACTAATACTTTAAACTACTTTAAATGCCTTAAAATTCCTTATTTAACCTAACAATCATGAAACTATTTTTATTAAATACTATGGAAAATAAGAAGTCTAGGAAAATTGGTTTCACAATTTTAAGATTTTTCTACAATTTTTTATAGGTTTTCAAAGCTCTATTGAAAAAGAAAAAGGAAAAGGCTGAATAGTATTGGGCTGGTTTCAGTCCAAACGGCCCAGTCCACGAGGGAAAGCTCGCGCGCCAGCGCCCGCGGGGCAGGTTTGCACAGGGGCCCTCGGTTTATCAGCTAAATCAAAGTAGGTTTATTTACTGTTCCACTGTGTCACTGACAACTTGCAGATAAACCCTCCGGGTTCTAATCCTTCGCAGGGGGAGGTCCACGACGACGGCAGCGCGGAGGATGAACTCCGGTGAGGTTGTACTGGCGGATTTACGCTACGACCGGTGCTCCCGAGTGACATACACCGGATTGAACCCTCCCCGAATGATTCCCCTAACTTAATTTCACAATTGGTAAGCTATCAAGCTCTGTCCATGTGAACCGCGGACGATGAGGACAAATGGTACGTGTTCCCGGTGATCTAAAGCTACTCCGTACAAATTGGTGGTTCGGCAAGCATCACAGAGCTACAAGAGTGCTCAAACGAGGGAGAGAGGGGGATGAACTGACCGGATTGGGGCTAGCTGCGGTGAGGTTCGTTTCACGATGTTCTTGAACTGGATTGGGGAGAATGCGAAATTGGAGCTTGCTGGTGATCGGCTGGGAGCAATACTAGGTGTGGGGGTGTGTAATGATGTTGCGAAGCTAGTCACGGGCTCAATTTATAGGCAGCTTCGTCGGTGGTGCTTGATTCGGCCGGGCAGCGCGGGTGGCCGGAGATAAGGAAGAACATTGTGGTTGCGATTTCGTGTCCACTGTCGTGGCAACCTCACCGGCGATGATAAGACAGCGATAGGGAGTCATGATGATACGACGGGGTGCTCGGATACGTGGCACGAGGCCGTGCGATGATGGTTTACCAGCGAGCCCATCGAATTTCCACCGCGGCATACACGGTACGGTGGCCGGACTTGTTTATGGCCGGAGTTATCCACGGCGAGGATATTTGTGTGACCCTGAGTGCTATCCAACTTAGCCAAGCCCAAATCGCGGCGACATCAGCACAAATCGCGGCGGCAGGTCACCGGCGGTGAGGACAGTTGCGCTGGCAATCTGATCCTCCCGATAGCACTGTACCATGGAGAAGTTCAGTTAAATGAACCTGACAGCCAAACTTGAAGCCAAGTTTTCTCTCAATTTCTGATGACAACTCATACCAAGATCTGCAGCAAAGTTGTAGAGCAATATGCAATCTACAATATTGCTATATGGTGTTGCCTCAAAAAGCCACTACATCTGGTTTGAAATTGGGCTTGAAGTTCAGGGCATCCATCTGTCATTCTGATTTTAGACCTAGTCAGCCTGACAGCCTGACTTTGGGCTTAATTATCTTCAAATTATTCTTAACAACTATGCTCACAACCTTAAGCAAAGTTATTCTCCTATGATTGAGCTACAAACTTGATGTGGTGACCTAGGGCAAAAACCCTAGTATTTGAAAGTTACAAGACTCAAAAGTTGAGCTCACAAGTCTGAAATTCAGACTTAGAGTAAATTCTCAATTGGGGTCCTTTTTGCAATTCAATCCAAAACATAGGGTTTGGCTTGTAAATCTTTCCAAATGTATACCATGTGACTTTATATGCTTTATCATGGTAGTTTTTACACTTTAGTCCAAATGTGCACAATTTTTGCACATAGGCCCCTAGGGTTTGGACTTAGGGTTTTCTAGGGTTCAAATGTGGTTTTTGGATATCCCAGGGGTATAAAAGTGATTCTAGTTTATTTTTGGGAATATTTCATGACTATTTCCCTAAAGCTTTTAGGTTTTCTCCACTTGGGTTAGGTTTTATCCCCTTTAATCCCTATTTAGTGTTAAGTTCCCTATCCAGGGTTCTATTTGCAAAATGCTAGAACATTACAACTTGTTTGAAATTTTTACCTAGTGAATGCACTCTAGGTGTGTCAAACATATGCAATGCCAATGTTTATGATGCCATGCTCAAGTTTTAGTTGTAGTAACACCAGGGGTGTTACTTCCTTCCCCCCATAAAAGAATCTCGTCCCGAGATTAAAAGTCCTAGGGTGAGTAATGGAAAAGGAAATGTGTCACATTTTTATTTCCTTATTTCTGGTACAAGGCAGGGGGTGGTGTGGGGTTCACTCTTTATTACAACCATTAATCACACTTTACAAATTACATGAGGCTAAAAAGCCTGGGAAACTCTTATCTAAAAAGTCTTGAGTTTCCCATGTAGCCTCATCTTCAGAATGTTGGTTCCACTGTATCTTGTAGAACTTGAGAGTTTTTCTCCGGGTAACCCTGTCCTTTTGATCCAGGACCCGAATAGGATGTTCAGAATATGTCAAGTCTGGTTCAAGGACAACATCTGTCACTTCAATGGTTCGATCTAGTATCCGAAGACATTTCTTCAATTGGGACACGTGGAACACATTATGTACAGAAGTCAAAGTTTCAGGGAGCTGAAGTCGATACACCACTGGTCCACATTGCTCAAGTATAGGGAATGGACCAATGTACCTGGGTGCAAGCTTCCCTTTAACCCCGAAACACGATACGCCCTTCATCGGAGAAACTTTCAAGTAGACATAATCTCCTACTAGAATGTATAAGGGTTGTTGTCGTCGGTCTGCATAACTCTTCTGACGAGCTTGGGCTTTCTTCATATTATGAATTATTTTCTGAACCTTTTCTTCGGTCTCTTTCACCATATCAGGCCTGAAGAAATAACTTTCACCAGGTTCAGACCAATTTAGCGGAGTACGACACCATCGTCCATATAAAGCTTCGAAAGGTGCCATCTTGATACTTTCTTGATAGCTATTATTATATGAAAACTCTGCTAAAGGCAAACATTCATCCCATTTCTGTGAGAAGTCCAGAACACATGCCCGCAGCATATCTTCAAGTATTTGATTAACCCTCTCAGTCTGTCCACTTGTTTGAGGATGATAGGCCGAACTGTGGAGCAGTTTAGTACCCGGGGATCTATGAAGTTCTTCCCAAAATTTGGATACAAATTGTGGTCCACGATCCGACACTATAGTCTTTGGAACACCATGCAAACTGAGAATACGGGCAATGTATAATGCTGCATAAGTGGCCACTGAATACTTTGCCTTAACAGGTAAGAAGTGGGCAATCTTTGTGAGTCGATCAATGATAACCAGATAGAGTCATACCCTTTTGCGGTCCTGGGCAATCCCACAATGAAGTCCATACTTATGTCTTCCCATTTCCACGTCGGTATTGGTAGAGACTGTAATGGACCGACAGCTTTCAAGTGTATGGCCTTGACACGTCTGCAGGTGTCACATCTAGCCACATAGCGTGCAATCTCGATCTTCATTTTTGTCCACCAATAATGTTGCTTCAAGTCTTGGTGCATCTTAGTGCTTCCGGGATGAATAGAATAGCGACTAAGATGTGCTTCATCAAGAATTTGTTGGCGGACCTCTTCATTCTTCGGTACTACTATGCGGTTATTAAACCATACAATGCCTTGATCATCTTCTTTAAAACATTTGGCTTTTCCAGCCCTTATCTTCTCACGAATGTGTTTCATACCCTCATTATCCCTTTGAGCATCAATTATCCTTTGCAAGATGACTGACTCAAGCTTTAGCTGGCTTAAGGCTCCTTGTTGGATCATTTCCAGGTTTAGCTTCTCCATTTCCTGACATAATGTATTGTCAGAGGTCTTCACCGTAAGACAGTGACAGGAAACCTTACGGCTAAGTGCATCTGCCACCACATTGGCCTTGCCTGGGTGATAATGAATTTCCAGTTCATAATCCTTAATAAGCTCCAGCCATCGCCTTTGTCTCATATTCAATTCTGACTGGGTGAAGATATACTTCAAACTTTCATGATCTGTATAAATGTGACAGATATTTCCCAGCAGATAATGACGCCAAATCTTCAGGGCATGAACCACAGCAGCTAGCTCCAGATCATGAGTTGGATAATGTTCCTCATGTCGGCGCAACTGCCTTGAAGCATACGCAATTACTCGGCCTTCTTGCATTAACACACAGCCGAGACCACTGCCTAATGCATCACAATATACATCAAAGGGCTTAGTGATATCCGGTTGAGCCAATACCGGAGCAGTGGTTAATAATGTCTTCAATTGTTCAAAAGCTTCATCACATTTGGAAGACCAATTGAATTTAATATCATTCTTCAATAAACTTGTGATTGGCTTCACAAGCTTAGAAAAACCTGGTATGAATCTGTGGTAATATCCCGCCAGTCCAAGGAAACTTCAGACTTGATGAACAGTGGTTGGGGGTTTCCACTCCAAAATGTCCTTGACTTTGCTGGGATCTACCGCAATCCCCCTGGCAGATAGAACATGTCCAAGAAATTGAATTTCCTCCAGCCAAAACGCGCATTTACTGAACTTGGCATACAACTGATGTTCCCTCAGGCGTGTTAACACGATCCGTAAATGTTGGGCGTGCTCCTCTTCATTTTTGCAATATATTAGAATATCGTCAATGAAGACCACCACAAACTTGTCCAACTCGGGCATGAACACCGAGTTCATCAAATACATGAAGTGGGCAGGAGCATTTGTCAATCCGAAAGACATTACCAGGTATTTAAATAATCCATACCGCGTAGTGAATGCGGTTTTTGGTATATCCTCGGGCCGAATACGAATCTGATGATAGCCCGATCGGAGATCAATCTTGGAGAATACCCTCGCTCCGGTCAGTTGATCAAATAAAATGTCAATCCTCGGAAGAGGGTACTTGTTCTTGATAGTGACCTCATTCAGGGGTCGATAATCCACACACATCCGTAAAGTTTGATCCTTCTTCTTGACGAATATGGCTGGACAACCCCATGGTGACGAGCTTGGCCGGATGAATCCTTTCTCAAGTAGATCTTGTAATTGAATCTTCAACTCTGCCAACTCATTCGGAGGCATACGGTACGATCTTCGAGAAATGGGAGCCGTACCGGGCTTTAGCTCAATTACAAACTCTACATCTCTTTCAGGTGGCAATCCAGGCAAATCCTCTGGAAAGACATCGGGAAACTCGCATACTACCGGAATATCCTTCATTTCCGGTACAATGGCTTCATACACTCTGCCAGCAACTTTGGTTGGAATGGGGATAGGCAAAAGAATTTCTTCTTGATTATGACTCAACCTGATAGTTCTTTGATCAGTGTTGAGGGTTGCTTTATGCTTGGCATACCCAAAATGACATCTATGTCTTGGCCTTTCAGAACGATCATATTAGTAGGAAAGTCCCGTCCGGCCAAGGTTACAGGCACTTGATAGGCCACTTCTCTAGTAAAGATTTGTCCCCCAGGTGAGTGAATTTTAAACCCGTCTTTTGATTCATGGCATGAAATGCAATGTTGCTCCACAAATTTCTTGCTGATGAAAGTATGCGAAGCACCAGAATCAAAGAGAATAACTGCGGGATGATTAGCCACGAAGAACGTACCCATCATTACCGGCTCCCCATCCGGTGTAGTGGCCACTTGTGTATAATATATGCGTCCCGTCTTCTTGGTGTTTTTGCCCGAAGTATTTCTCTTGACTTGAGACGAATTCCCAGATCTTTGCTGATTATTTGACTGGTTTTGCTTTGGATATGGACAATCCTTGATGAAATGTCCAGATTTGCCACAATTGAAACATCCAGTTGATGAACTGGGCAGAGTAGGGAATCGAGTGCTTGGGGCACCCGGCTGACTTGGGGCATTGGGGGCATTATTGGGACGAATAATTATTGGCTGCTTAAAAGGGAAGGAGGGTGCACGAGAGCGATTCTGGTTGGAAGGCCGGAGAACAAACCGTTGCCTTTTCACCGGGCCCTGACTAGGCCTGTCACCTCCAAATCCCTTGGATTTTCCGACACCTGCATACTTCGCTTCTACTGCCAATGCTGTACTGACAGCTCTTCCATAAGTAAGATCTATGCAGGTTGCCATTTTTCTTTGTAGTCAATCATTTTGAACCTCTCATAAAACAATTCTTCTTTTTCAGATCAGTGTTCACTTGATCGATTACATATTGCGACAAATGATTGAACTTATTGAGATACTGATTAACAATATCCCCTCCTTGCTTCAGCTTCATAAATTCTTCTTGCTTCATGTGAAGAACACCCTCGGGTATATAATGCTCGCGGAAGGCCACCTTGAATTCTTCCCATGTTATCTGATGATTGGCCGGTTGAACGGTCACGAAATTTCCCCAACAGGTGCTGGCAGGGCCGCGCAGTTGCTGGGCTGCAAATAAAGGCTTCTGGGTCTCCGAACAGTGCAGAAGTCCGAATTTTTGCTCAATAACCCGAATCCATTCATCGGCTTCTAACGGGTCTTCGGCTTTAACAAACAGGGGTGGACGTGTCTCTGAGAAGTCCAAATAAGAAGTTTCGCGGGGGCCCTATTGATAACCCCACCCGCCTTGTTGCTGAAACTGTTGACCCGCCATCTCTCTCAGAAAGCGGGTATTATCCGCGGTCGCATTTACCAAGGCGGCAATCGCCTCGGCAAGTGTGGGAGGGACGGGAGGTGGATTTGGGGTAGTCTCCCTCCCACTGGAGGTTCCAACTGCATCCTGTGATCAGGTCTTGGACGGCATCTGTGGCAACAAACATTTGAAAACTAATATAATATGCCAAAGACAAAACCATCCAATTTACATTACCAAAAAGAGTAATGTTACAGACTCGATTTTATACAATAGGATACATTACCCAGTATACAATAGCACTACCTATTATACAATAGTACAACCTACAATACACTACTTCTATTACTACACCACTATTCCTGCTTTTGGTTGCTCCTGGCAGCCTCGTCGTCGTGTGTGGGAGACCATTCATCGACCAGCCTCATAGAAGGAGGGGGCTTAAAGAAGTCTAGCTCACCACCAAGTGCTTCTCCCGCAACGTGCGAGGGTCCAGCTTCCGACCCGACAGGATCCGTAGGTGCACTGGGATGTAGTTGCAAATACAGTACATGGACTTCCTAATGTAGGGTATTGCAATACGCCTGCAGACTGTCAATGGCAGCGCTAAGTTCTTCGACTCGAGCTCGAGCCTTTGCTTCCTTAGCCCAAGCCACTGAACGAGACTGTATCGCCCAATCGAGCGCTAAATCCTGATCAGCAAGCTGATCCTGCAGACGGCGGATGTAACCTCTTAATTCGTTTATTCTGTCGCCATCCGCGACCCATATGCTGGTCCTGCGTTGCAGTTCCGTTTGAAGTTGATTTACTCGGGCTTCGAGATCCCCAATCGGATCGTTGCTTCCGCTACTACTATCCTCATCTCGTGGGGCAAGTTGATGACGAGGTACTCCAATTGGGCTAGTTGACTTACGCGCGGTCTTCCTCGTGCGCGGCGGCATTTCTTTAGGGGGAAAATTTTATTAGTATAATTCTTAGCATGATGCATATATAATTACAGAACCAACCTTAGTTGATTCATACCTTCTATACATTGCACTCCTCCTATCTGGTCTTTCATATAGATTCTTCAGATATGAGGGATAAGAATGGAAGAAATCTTTCTAGGTGAGTTTTTTAGAAAATCCTTTTGAAGATGCCTCATAATATCTGCAAAGAAGGGCTTCGCTCCGATACCAGCTGTGACGGAACCTTCCAAGTTATTAGGCCCACCTACAGTTCTCCTTGTCCAATAGACATCAGACAACCATGTAGATGTTCCTGAATCACTTGACAAGTTCGGTATCTTCTTTCTTACCTTTCCAGGAACGTTCACCCGTCTTGCAGACATTACAGAACATCGGAGATATAGAAATACGAAAGCGATTACATAAACTTACATTTATTTAGAAAGTAAGAGTAAGTTACTTATTACAGACCAGAGTTATAAAACGAGTGCTGAGTATTATTACATTAACAAGGGAGGCAAAAACTCCTCCCGATAGTTCTTACATAAAAGTTTCTTATGGAGGACTCTGTCCTCCCGTAGCTTCACTCTTGTTTTTCTTCATTTGGATCCACCTTGGTACAAAAGCAACAAAAATCTGCTGCTTCCTCACCTAAAAACAACGAGGGAATAAACCCTGAGTATGGAATTACTCAGCAAGTCTTACCCGTCTAAAGAAAAGACTCTCAAGGGTATGCTGGTTATGAGGGAGTCAAGGTAAGGTATCTCAAGATCAAAGACTCTGTTTTGCGTAAATGCTTACTAAGAGTGGATCCTTAAAAATCCAGTTTTATTGTCAAGTTAGGTAACTTACCTATATCTAGAGTTCTTGCTAACCTAGTTCAAACACTTATCCTAAACTAGCCAAGTTTTTAATCCATCCTTCATCTTTACTGGAGTTCTACGTATAGGGCAGTGACCAAGTCTTCATAACCGCGAAGGTACGGCGATCCGAATCGATTATACTCAGCTGAGGATCTCCAATCGCACGACATATGTAGCACTTAACCCTTGCATATGTCAACCCGCCACCGGGGCTCTTAAGACCAGATCAGGTTCACGCAAACCGAGAGCACAGATACACCACCGTCCAGCCTCTTGCCACGGAGGGTACATGCTACTCTCGCCACCGCTCCACGCCCATTTCGTGTTATCTTATTCTGGCCTTAGTCTGCCCGAGGCAAGGCTTACCCATGACGAGGCATGTGACCAGTTAAAGGGTCCTCGGTCAGCAAGCCTACATCGACACGGTCCTTAATCGACTCAGACGGAGACACTACACCGAGACTCTCTTCTCGTGCAAGTCACCCGTCCGGTCTCAGCTTAATCATTTACCTAAAAACTTGGTACCTGGCAGAGGTACATCTTTTCCGATGTTGAACCCATCATGGCCATGATGGATCCACCATCAAATTTTATTTTCAAAAACATCCCTCCCACTTTGCCAAACGTCTTTTGTAAAACAAAACCTTTTGTTTTTCTAGAGCAATACTAAGCATAGTAAATAGCTTTTGTAAAACAGGGTATCAAGGAGAGTAATCAAGATCAAGGAAGGTGATGCAGGAATTGTTTAGCAATCAATTCCTATTACTTAATGCAGCAAGTAAGTGAAAAAGATTTAAAAACATCAAGGAAGGTGGCAAATGCACCGGGGCTCGCCTTCGTTAGTAGGTGAGTCAGGCTCAAGCCCGCAGATGTCAAAGTAGAGACAAGTCTCTGCCTGAGATTCCAAAGGTGGTGGTGCCTTCTCTTCAGTCACTTTGATTTCTTCTTCGTTTTCTAAACATAACCATATATATGTATATAAGAATGAATGCCATGTAATGCTCATGAGAGTGCAAAGATAATAGGAATTTTTTACCTAAGTTCTTGAATACAATTTTCCTTCACGGAACTCCGAGAACTTAGGGTTTCCGGAGTCAGAAAAGGAGTTCATGGGGCAGGGGTGGGGGTTTTGGGTTCTAGTTATCAAACAAGGTCCAAATCAACCCAAACTCTACCCAAGGCTTCTAAATAAAGTATAGAACTCATATAAAAAGTTTGGACATTTTTGGAATTACCATATGTTTTCTAAAAATCTAGAACTAATACTTTAAACTACTTTAAATGCCTTAAAATTCTTTATTTAACCTAAAAATCATGAAACTATTTTTATTAAATACTATGGAAAATAAGAAGTCTAGGAAAATTGGTTTCACAATTTTAAGTTTTTTCTACAATTTTTTATAGGTTTTCAAAGCTCTACTAAAAAAGAAAAAGGAAAAAGGCTGAATAGTATTGGGCTGGTTTCAGTCCAAACGACCCAGTCCAGGAGGGAAAGCGCGCGCGCCAGCGCCCGCGGGGCAGGTTTGCACAGGGGCCCTCGGTTTATCAGCTAAATCAAAGTAGGTTTATTTACTGTTCCACTGTGTCACTGACAACTTGCAGATAAACCCTCCGGGTTCTAATCCTTCGCAGGGGGAGGTCCACGACGACGGCAGCGCGGAGGATGAACTCCGGTGAGGTTGTCCTGGCGGATTTACGCTACAACCGGTGCTCCCGAGCGACATACACCAGATTGAACCCTCCCCGAATGATTCCCCTAACTTAATTTCACAATTGGTAAGCTATCAAGCTCTGTCCACGTGAACCGCTGACGATGAGGACAAATGGTACGTGTTCCCGGTGATCTAAAGCTACTCCGTACAAATTGGTGGTTCGACAAGCATCACAGAGCTACAAGAGTGCTCAAACGAGGGAGAGGGGGGGATGAACTGACCGGATTGGGGCTAGCTGCGGTGAGGTTCGTTTCACGATGTTCTTGAACTGGATTGGGGAGAATGCGAAATTGGAGCTTGCTGGTGATCGGCTGGGAGCAATACTAGGTGTGGGGGTGTGTAATGATGTTGCAAAGCTAGTCACGGGCTCAATTTATAGCCAGCTTCGTCGGTGGTGCTTGATTCGGCCGGGCAGCGCGGGTGGCCGGAGATAAGGAAGAACATTGTGGTTGCGATTTCGTGTTCACTGTCGTGGCAAGCTCACAGGCGAGGATGAGAAAGTGATAGGGAGTCACGATGATACGACGGGGTGCTCGGATACGTGGCACGAGGCCATGCGATGAAGGTTTACCGGTGAGCCCATCAAATTTCCACCGCGGCATACACGGTACGGTGGCTGGACTTGTTTATGGCCGGAGTTATCCACGGCGAGGATATTTGTGTGACCCTGAGTGCTATCCAACTTAGCCAAGCCCAAATCGCGGCGACATCAGCACGAATCGTGGCGGCAGGTCACCGGTGGTGAGGACAGTTGCGCTGGCAATCTGATCCTCCCGATAGCACTGTACCATGGAGAAGTTCAGTTAAATGAACCTGACAGCCAAACTTGAAGCCAAGTTTTTTCTCGGTTTCTGATGACAACTCATACCAAGCTCTGCAACAAAGTTGTAGAGCAATATGCAATCTACAATATTGCTATATGGTGTTGCCTCAAAAAGCCACTACATCTGGTTTGAAATTGGGCTTGAAGTTCAGGGCATCCATCTGTCAGTCTGATTTTTAGACCTAGTCAGCCTGATAGCCTGACTTTGGGCTTAATTATCTCCAAATTATTCTTAACAACTATGCTCACAACCTTAAGCAAAGTTGTTCTCCTATGATTGAGCTACAAACTTGATGTGGTGACCTAGGGCAAAAACCCTAGTATTTGAAAGTTACAAGACTCAAAAGTTGAGCTCACAAGTCTCAAATTCAGACTTAGAGTAAATTCTCAATTGGGGTCCTTTTTGCAATTCAATCCAAAACATAGGGTTTGGCTTGTAAATCTTTCCAAATGTATACCATGTGACTTTATATGCTTCATCATGGTAGTTTTTACACTTTAGTCCAAATGTGCACAATTTTTGCACATAGGCCCCTAGGGTTTGGACTTAGGGTTTTCTAGGGTTCAAATGGGGTTTTTGGATATCCCAGGGGTATAAATGTGATTCAAGTTTATTTTTGGGAATATTTCATGACTATTTCCCTAAAGCTTTTAGGTTTTCTCCACTTGGGTTAGGTTTTATCCCCTTTAATCCCTATTTAGGGTTAAGTTCCCTATTCAGGGTTCTATTTGCAAAATGCTAGAACATTACAACTTGTTTGAAATTTTTACCTAGTGAATGCACTCTAGGTGTGTCAAACATAAGCAATGCCAATGTTTATGATGCCATGCTCAAGTTTTAGTTACAGTAACACCAGGGGTGTTACAAGCATATGCTTCGGCTGATCCGCCGAAGCAGCCTTCTTTCTTTTGTATTTATACTGCTCACAGGCTTCGGCTCCATCTATATTATGGATTGCCTCTAAATCTATCCAATTTCCTTAGCCTTTCTGGCAGCCTCTTGACTTTCATGGATAGCAATGGGCCCTTGCTCCGAAGGTATCTTCATACATAAGTATGCTGGATGAAGTATAGCTTCGAAAGCATTGAGTGTCCCTCGGTCAATGATTGCATTGTATGGGTACTCCATGTCAACAATGTCAAAAACAACTTGTTCAGTCCTTGTGTTATGAAAAAGCCGAAGGTCACTAGCATTGTGATTTTGCCGAGTGCTACAATCTTCCTTCCTCCGAAGCCACAAAGAGGTTGTGTAGCATCATGAATCTTATCTTCTGGCTCTTGCATTTGTCTGAAGGCCTTAGCAAAAATGATATCCGCTGCACTGCCTATGTCAACCAGAACATTATGGACCAGAAACCCCCTTGATGACACAAGATATGATCATAGCATCATTGTGGGGGTAATCCTTGAGCTGAAGATCCTCCTGGGAGAAGGTGGTTGGGATGTGGGACCATTTGGACTTGATGAAGGGTCCCTGCACCCCAACATGCTGCACCCTTCTCTGTGCCTCTTTCTTCTGCTTCTTGTTGGCTGGCTCTGAGCTTGAACCGCCTATTATCAGGAGCACCGACTTCGTAGCTGAAGGTGCTACACTTGGTTGCTGCACGAAGCCATCAGCTCAAAAGTGGAAGTGAGTTCACCGGAGGTGGGTGCCAATGTTGGGGACTTGTTCTCAAATGCTATGAATTAAGAACAAGGCAACACAGGAAGAAGATAATGGTTAATACCCTTGTCCATCGAAGCATTATTTCCCTTAGGATATAACGATCTTCGGACGAAGGTCATGAAGGACACACCTTCATCATCACAGCTCATATTGATGTAAGAAGAAGCATACGAAACATGAGAAATAACATGAACAATCATATGACTTTATTTATATGTCTTTATTATATAATCATAAATGAATAAGAACAATATCGAATTACATTTGTACCTTTGACTTGATAGAAGACGAGAGTACAAATGTGTCGCACGAGCGAATACAAGTCAGCGTGAACAGTACAGGGGTACTGTTCACCTATTTATAGGCACGGGACGCAACCCGGTTAGAATTACATTTATGTCCTCTACAACTAGTTACAATCATGACACAAATTACCATGGGCCGATTGGTCTTTTCCTCTTTAAGTCGGTGCAACCCTTCGTATCAAGGCATGTTGTTATGCCGAAGCTTCCTGGAAGGTAGCTTCTGCGCGTATCTTCGTGCTATGCTTGCTTCTGTGTTGATCTTTCGAAGATGCTTCTTCTCAAAGGACCTTCAGCGACGAAGCAGACCCCCAACAGTAGCCCCTTCACGGTGCAAGATCATTTTTTGTAACGAGCTTGATCCGTGAAAATATATCCAAAGCTTTGGAATGCCGAAGGTCCGAAAACACCTTCCCTGAGCTCGTTGTTGAGAAACGATTAAAATATTCCAGGCGCGAGGTGACCCACCATGCAGCGGGTACGCACGATCTGGCGATTCTCCTCCCAAGCGCCGGGTGGTCCACCGTTCACCGGGTGGTCCACCGTTCAGCGGGTGCGAGCAACTTGGCGATTCACCTTCCCACCTGCAGCACTATATAAATAGACGGGTAGGTGTGAAGGTACCACAGCATTCATTCCCATTGCACTGTTGTGCTGTTGAAAATTTTAACCATAGCCGAAGCTTTTTCACCGCATTTTCGAGCAAGCCATCGTTCTGAATTAGCTTCGGCAAAAGAGGGAGCTTCGTCAAAAACTGTAAAAACATCAACTTCGTAAGAACTGCAAGAAATTCAGCATTAGATGGCCAGAGTACGCTCAACTGCGAGAGTGACCCGCGATGGAGAAGAGGCCGAAGCCACCGAGACTGCTCCGATCTCCGAAGTGATGAGACAATTAGGACTAGTGTCAGAGGGAGCCATTGAAGAAGGTGCACCTGCTGCCGAAACTGAACAAGATGTTGAGGAAGAAATCGCTGATGAAGAAGAAGAAGAGGATTATAGTATTCTGATCCCGTCAAAACCCAGCCACTTGGATTTTGAAAAATCTACTGTTTCTGAAGCTAATATGCCCATGATGATGAAGCTGGGCTACTTCGGAGAAGCGGAGAAGAAGCTTATCCGCTTTGCCGGGGAAGAAACCACTCCAACACCGAAGGATGACGAAGTGGTAGTTTTCAAGAGTTTTTTCAGAGCAGGATTACGGTTTCCACTGAACGAAATAATTGGAGAAATTTTGGATAAGTATGAAATATTTCTTCATCAGCTGACCCCTAACGCCATCATTAGGCTCAGCATATTCATCTGGGCCCTTCGAAGCTAGGGGATGGACCCAAATGCCGAAGCTTTTTGCCGAGTGCATGAGCTACATTACCAGACGAAGGCCAGAGAGGACGGGCTTCACAAAAATTTTGGTTGTTATAACTTCGCGTATCGCAAGGATATGAAGGCCCTGGTCTTAAGCTATCGGACCAAATGGCCAACTGGTTGGAAAAGTGAGTGGTTTTTTATCAAGGCTGATGAGAAGAAGAGGGAAAAGCTGAGGACGCTGGTCATGAGCCCACGGAGCCTAAGATTCGGGATGACAAGACCCCTGTGTAACATGAAACGAGGGTTACCATGCCAGCTAGCTGTAACAGAATTTAGAGTGGTGGCTGAACATGTCAGCACTAGGGATCTAGTGCAAGAATACCTAGCGAACAGGGTATCTCCAACATTGAGTGAATGGAGTATGCCGAAGTTGAAAGGAACAAAGAAAAAGGGTGAATTTGTTCGATTGCCCTATCGCTTCAAGTTCGAGAAACAATTCAAGGAGCCCTGCCAGGAATGGTTAGAAATGATTGAGACTATGTGCAATGAAATTCTGGGTAACTATACGAAAAAAAGATCAACTGATGACTGCGGCCTTCGGCACCCGAATAAAACGAAGGTTGAATCGGGTAATGGATGCTTTAAACTTTGAATACCCTGACTATGAACGACTGAGCAAGGGTGCCTCAGGACCAAAGAGAAAGAGGGTTGTTAGTGTTATGAGTAGACAAGCTGCTAGGATGGTTAAGGAGAACGAAAAAGCTCTAATAAAGAGAAAATCCAGTCCTGAGCCGAAGGTGGTTACTTCGAAGAAAAGAAAAACTACAACTCCAGAGCCAAAGGTGGCTGAGATAGAAGAGGGAGCTCCTTCAACACCTTCTACTACCGAAGTAGAAGAAATTTTAAAGGTAATGACCGAATCCCTACCTATCAAGCTGCTAAGTCCGTTGGGCCGCAACTGACGAAGCTTTTACAGAAGAAGGACGAGCCTTCGGCAGCGAAGAAGGCGGTTGGGCAAAAAAGGCGAAGGATTGTTACTATTATGCAAGCTATTGAAGAAACGCCACCGCCGCCCTCAGCGTCAAGAATAACACCAGCTGCCGAAGTTGCTGCTTCTGCCGAAGCTGCCACTACCGAAGCTACCAACCTAGAAAGTACATTATCTGATATCAATAAAGTGCTCTTGGATTTGGCCACGGAGGAGGCTGCCGTAGCTACAGAGGGAGTCCTAGCTGCAGAAGAGACTGCTGCAGTCACAGAAAAAGCCATGGCCGCAGCGCCTAGAAAAGGAAAAGAAACTACCGAAGATACTTCAGAAGATCAAGGCTTCTGCTTTCAAAATTTAATTGGTCAAGAATTATCCCTGTCGGTGTTTCGGACCCACGAGGACCGTCAACCGACTAGTGAATTTGTCGCTGCGTGTCCCTGCCCACATGGGTTGATGCAAGATGGAACACAAGCGGGGGGATGAGGCTTATATTATCTTGCACCGGGGTGCTTGTAGTAGGGGTTACAAGCGATGCGAGAGAGCGAGAGCGAGAGAGAGAAAGAAAGAGAGGGTTCGGCCTTGAGGTGAGCTGTCTGAGTCTGCCTCTACCGCGTCTCTCCTACTCTGCCTACCTCTCCTCGCCCGCCTTCGTCTTTTTTGCTCGTGTCTTTGTACGTGTCCCCCCCTTAGGAAGGCCCTGGACATCCCCTTTTATAGATACAAGGAGATGCCCAGCTGTACAATGGGGGTGTAGCTATGAGCCAACGTGGCTGGTGGGAAGTGCCTTGAGCCCTGTACATGTACTAACGTGGCCGTCGGAGAAGTGCCTTAAGCCCTGTAGAAGCATAGCTGACGGTGCGACATGGATCCTGCTGACGTTTCCTTGCTTCCATAGGGGGTTGAGAGCAACCAACGTCATGGGCGCACGCGGGGAACCATCATTACCTATTACCGGAGTAACCTAGATGGGACACCGGTCTTGTTCCTTCATATCCTGAGACAGCTAGCTAGGGGTAGGGTAATGATGTATCCCCTGTAGTGTAGTCGGTCCGAGGCCGAGGTCGGACGAGGCGGAGACTTCCCCTGAGGCCGAGGCTGAGGTCGGGCGAGGTTGTGACTCCTCCCGAGGCCAAGGCTGGGGCCGAGGCCCAGGGTCGGGTGAGGCGGAGACCTTCTCCCGAGGCCGAGGTCGAGGCCGAGGCCTGAGGTCGTGACTCCTCCCGAGGCCGAGGCTGGGGCCGAGGCCCAAGGTCGGGCGAGGCGGAGCTCCCTGTTGCTCCCGAGGCTAAACTCAGGGGAGGTCGCGACTTACTGTTGTCAGTTTTTACCCTGGTGGTTGGCACAGTAGTCGGAACGGGGTGAATAGCGTTGTTTCCTTGTTAGAACGGTCAGTAAAGGGGCGAAGTGACTGCGGTCACTTCGACCTTGCCGACTAAGGCACGCATGTCAGGACAAGGTGTCAGGCGATTCTCGCATTAAATGCGCATGCGATACGGTCGGTTGGTGAGGCGATTCGGTCGAGGTCGCTGCACGACAAAGTTTGCCTGAGCTTAGCCTTAGGTGAGACGGGGGTGCGTCTGTTGACAGAGGGGACCCTCGGGCGAGGCGTGAATTCATCCGGGACTATTGTCTTCGCCTGAGGCTGGGCTCAGACGAGGCGAGGTCGTGTCCCTTGGGAAACGAGGCCCTGACTTGAACCGTGCTTATCAGTAATTGATGGTTTGTTCTGAAGATGTTTTTCGGCCAGGTTAAGGAGCATTGGGGGTACCCCTAATTACGGTCCCCAACAGTAGCCCCCGAGCCTCGAAGGGAGTGTAAGTACTCGCTTGGAGGTTCTGCCGGATTTTTTGCAAGGGGACCGGCCCTTCTCGGTTGTATCTTGTTCCGATGGGTGCGCGCGAGCGCACCCGCTGGGTGTAGCCCTCGAGGCCTCGGAGGAGTGGTTTGACTCCTCTGAGGTCTTAATCCTTTTTGTGATGCCTCGGTCAGCCTTGTTGTTCCCTCATGCAGCCTGGCCGCAGCCCGGGTGCACGGTCAGGCTCCGAGTTTTGAGCTGGTTTGTTGACGTGGTCAACAGTTTGGCCGTAGCCTGGCGCGAGAGCAGCCCCCGAGCCTCTGCACGGAGCGAGAGGACGATCAAGGACCGTCTCGACTTTAATTGTATGCCCCTTCGTCGCCTCTCCGCAAGGAGGAAGGGGGGGAAGGCGCCATGTTACCCTCGAAGGGCACTGAACATGGTGTTTCTAGTGAGTTGCTAGCCGGTGATCCGAGTGGACGCCCAAGCTTCGTTCGATAAGGGTCAGCTAGTGGCCCAGAGGCGCACTCCAAAAGTACCTGTAGGTGATTTGCTGGACCCGGACCCATTCGATAGGGTCCAAGGGCTCGGTGCCTCCCTCCGGTGGGATTCTATTACAAATCGTTCCCGCTGGTCTCGGAAATGTCCTAGGGTACCTCAGGAGCGTAGCCCGAGCCTCGGCAATGTAATGGACGTACCTAGGGTCATCCCTGACTCTGCGTGCTCTGGGGCGGCTGTCGAACCCTTCCGAGGGGCCTGCCTTCGAATCCCTGATCAGTAAAGGGCTCAGAGCCCGAGTGCTCTGGGGCGGTTGCCGAACCCCGGAGGGCGCAACCTTTGAACCCCTGATCAGTAGGAGGGTTCAGGGCCCGTTTCCTTCACTGAGAAGGATCCTTTTCGAAATATCCTCTTTCCCGGTCCCTGTGGCAAGAGAGAGAGAGAGAGGAAAAGGAAAAGGATATAAATTTAAATAATGTGGCGCACCTTTTTTGACGCGGTCATCATGACGGAGACGAAACGGCGCCCGCTTCACCTGCCGGAGGTGTCGCTTGTCCTTCCAAGGAGTTAATGCGATGGGATGGGCGATTCGTGGGGCGGCTGTTGCGCGTGCCTGAGTCATTCGAGGAACGGAACACGGGTGCGTCGTCTTTTATTATGCTGTGGGAGAGAGCTCCCCTGCCGTTTCAAGGGAGGATGCGAACCTGTAGGTGATTGGACCGCTGCTTTCGCACGTCTGTTGCTACAATTACTGCCGGCTCGCCTCTGATCATATCGACCGTCGTGCCTATCTCCGCGGCTGGCGGACCCGTGATCGTTTCACTTAATTGGCACTGTTGGGTCACGCGCGGGGCTGCCTCGAGTCGCTGCGTTGGTTCTGCAGTCGAGAAGACGCGACATTGGCGCAAGTGGCGGTGCTGTTTCCTTGCACGTAGCAATCGGCGCGCTGGTTACATGACATGTGGGACCGGGCCTCCATGCTGGACCGCCAGTTGTGACAAAGTTGGAAGGGCGTACAACCGTGGTGCGGTTGCATGCTTCTGGCACGGTGGCCCGCCCCTTCGACCGCTGGATTTGGCGAGAATGAGGGAGCGCCTACCCACGGGGCGGTTGCATGCCTCGTATGCAGCGGGTCAGTTTGTATAACATGTGGGACCTAGCCCCCGTGTCGCAGGGTGAGAATCCTAGAGCACGTCAGGGGAGACTTTGCCCGTGATGTTTCAGGGCGTAAGTGGGGAGATCTGCCGATAAAAAGGGATCAATCTCCTGGGCACTAACCATGACTTGCTCCTCTCGTCTTCATCGCGCCCCTCCGCCTTTTGGGCCTCCAGATGAGGTGTGTCGGTGTCTTCTGGCGACCTCACCGCCGGAGAGCTTGCGCTCGTGGCCATGCCGGTGGTCTTGCCTTCTTTTTGCTGCTGTTGGAGGGGCACGACCTCGTGGGGGCTGGCGCTCGCTAGTTATCGCTCGGCTTCAAGGATTTTCATCACGCGGCCCGGCTGCATTCCCCCACCAATGGTCATCCAGAAGGATGACCACCAGCTTCGTGGCAAGGAAGGGCGAGTCGGGCTATGGCCGCTCCCTTGCCCTCAGCTTCAAGGATGTTCATCATCCGTGTTGGGGGCAAGGGCAAGCCGAGCTAGGGCCCTCCCTTCTGCACGGGCTGGCTGACAAGTGGGGCCAGGGTGCCAGCGAGCCAGGACGGGCTGACCGGCCGGGCCCAGGGGCAGAGACGTGGGTGAGGGGGAGAGAGGAGAGATGGTTGGATCTAGATCAGAGGGCTACGATCAGATCCGCTCGGGTTTAGTCTAAACCGCCCGATCTCGGGTGGACGGCCGAGATCTAACGGCAGGGGCAGACTTGGGCACGGTGGCGCCGCTCGGTCCCACGGCGGGAGTTCCCCGAAGACGAGCAGACCGGCCACGGTGGGGCTCTAGTGGCTTAGGGAAAGGGCTAGACACGTTCAGCACGTCACGGCGAACACGACCGTGGGCGCAGAACCGGCATGGGGGAGCCAGAGAACGCAGACCGCGATGGAAAAGGTTCCACAGCGGCGCAGCTAACTCCGATGAGCAATTGCACGGGCTCTGGTGCGGTACTTGGTGAATTAAGGGCATGGGAAGGTTGCTCACCTCGAGTGCGAACTCCGGGACGCTTGGAGAACGACGGGGGTGCGGTGGAGCCTCAGGTCGATGGTGGCGAGGCTCCGACTGCGCAAGAACCGCTTTGGTGAGCGTGGACCGGGCACAGCAGGGAGGGAGAGGGCACACAGAAGGGTGTCCCGAGTAGCTAATGGCAAGGCGAAGCTCACCGTGGCACTATACGGGGCACGGGCGCAACGGCGACCACGGAACAGGCGGTGGACGTCGGTGGGTGGTGGCGGGGGCTCTCGGTTCACGTGGGTAGAGCGAGAGAGGGCGAGGGAGCTGGGCAGAGGGCGCAAATGGGAGAGGGGAGGTGGGCGAGCAGGGCGCGGGGCTCAAAAGGGACGCGGGCGCACGGACGTGGCTGGAGAGCGTGCGGTCGTGGGTGCGTCCACGGCGGGGAGATCGTGGGCGAGAGGTTAGAGACGGCTGACAGGTGGGGATGGCGAGACAAAGAGAGGGGAGCGGGTGCACGTGAGAGAACTAGCGCTAACAAGTTTGGCCCACACGACAGAGAGAGAGAGAGAAAACTAGAGAGAGAGAGAAACTAGAGTGAGATAGAGAAGAGTAACACCTGAATTTGGGTGGTCATAAGAAAGAAATTTTATACCCCCAAATTCAGGGTGTTACACTTTAGTCACTACTTTGAGAGAGCACCGTCTAAAGCATTGTTTTGATGGTATAATATAATATTTTTGTATATATTATAGGAACAATATAGCTTGCTCGATGATAGAGAGGTTTTTAACATCATAGTCCAAAGAGTTGTGAAGGGCATGATGTATGATGCACGGGTCAAGGCAGGGGTCGTTTGGCACAAGCTCTAAAAGAGTAACATGACTAAAGAGGTGGCTAAGAAGATACACCTCATAGCTGCATAGTACAAGGAGAGCGAGGTGGATTGACTGAGTCAACACCAAGATGCTTGGTTGTGGTTGTGTGAGTACTAGGCTTCAGAGGAAGTGGCAGAGGAGCCATTATTGTTGTGTGTGGCATCAACCATACTTAAACTTTCAAAAACTATTTTCCATTATAACCAAAGAAGGGGATGTGTAGCAGACTGATGTGTTTGAAGCAGCATCTAGCAAGGGGTGGGTTTGATTCTTGTTGCTTGTCTTTTATTTCCTTTTTAGCATACCATATGTTTGTTTTGTCCTCCGTTACTGTTAGGAGGAGTTCATAGCTAGATATGATAGAAACTGTGGCAACTAGTTTAGTAAGCCTGGTCTCTAACACTCTGGGACTGATGGTCACACTGGCAATAACACCTGATATGTGAAATTGTTGTTAATTTTATTTCTTAAACAAATCTATGAACATGTAATCTTCTATTGCATGCTTCTTGAGATGGCATCCACCCTTCGGTTGTCAATGTTTTTTGTCGAGGGGCACAAGAGTCTAGATTAAGATCACCCAGAGATTCTATGCGACAAAAATACAACACAAAAGCTGGTAAGTACGAATATTAACTCAATTATCTAATTTCAATGTTTTCTCTCTCTACATTGGAATTAATGTATTTTTCCTTTGAATTGAAATCAATGTTTTGTAGGGTCGCTATATTAAAACCTTGCAGGAGAAACATGGATAGAATATGGACTAGATGATAGCTGAGTTTGACACCGTGTCAACTTATGCAGCTGGTGGAGATGTGCTACATAGGAGGTACATTAACTTGTGTTGCCATTTCATTTCGATCAGCGATTGTGTTGTGGACTACCGAAGTTATAGTAGGTAGTCGTCTTCCTGTATTGGGACTAATTGGCCGTAGCGAGCATCTACACAGGAGGAAGAGCTAATTGAGTAGCAACAGATGTAGCAAACGCAACAACAAATGCAAATTATGCAATCACAATAGATGATGTAGAGTATGTGGATGCAACTGGTAATAGCTCGACTTCAATTTAGTCATTTGTCAGGTTTTCAAATGATTCTAAATGCACAAGTGATGATTAATTTACTTTCAAACGTATGATAATGTTAGACCTTAGTATGACACGACTCCAATTCCACCAGCGAACCCCCTCGCCTTCACATGTTGATGTATCACAAGTAAACTAGTATATTGATATGATCAAGTTAGAGTTCTAAATCATAAACATGAAACAATTTCTCTTATTACAAGTTTCAAAGACTGGTTCCCAAGACCAAGTGATGTCGTCGTTGCCGATGCCGTGGGGATTTGCTCCATTGCCGTCGCAAATGCCACCGCAGACGCCTAAGATGTCACTGCCTCAGATGCCATCGCCACAGATGCCATGGGAATATCCTCCTAGGAGGCAGCCATAAATGATGTGGGGATATGCTCCATAGCCAACACATCCACCTCCATCACCAGGAGTGATAAGTTAAGTCTATTTTGTGTACTTTGACTTTAGTTACAGAAAATATAGTAAGTCAAGTTAAATCTATACGGCAATTTAACATATGAACTATATCTCTTGTAGGGTTCGTGTCACGCCGGTTTTGAAGGTAAACCGAATGCGAACCATGTACGTGCCAGTATCAGAAATTCACGTACACAGTGATTACATAAATGACTCATCATAGCACAATGCTTCGAATAACAATAAGGAGTAAGTAATAATATTACAGACTAGAGCCATTTACATAATATAAATCAAAGTACAGAGAATCAAAACGTAGCCAACATAAACAAACCCACCACAGGCAGCTGACTAGGGGAGGTCGCTAGCCTAATCCTCGAACTTGTCGAAGTCCTGGAACTCCTAGAGATCCGCCTCGACACTTTCTTCTCCTTTACCTGAGCATCGATTGCACCAAAGGCAACCTGGTGTTTTGTGAAAGCAAGGGTGAGTACACATCAACGTACTCAGCAAATGTCCCATTTGGCTGTAGTGGACTAACTGTTGGGGTCGTGCTTCGGTGCGCCGAAGGTCTCACACGAAGAAGCAGCTTCGGCTGGAGTCGTCTCCAAGAAATGGCCGAAGGTCCTTTTTTATGGAGCTTCGGCGTTTTAAACCGACATAGAGATAGAATGACCTTTTTATTCATATAGGTCAGAGTCAATGTTGTAAACATTTGTAAGGGGCATAATTGTAATTTGTCACAGGCTGCGACCTGCACCTATAAATAGATGAACAGTACCACTGTACTGTTCACGCGAACCTGTCATTTGCCTTCGCATCACACTTGTATTCCTGCCTTCCTCAGGACCGAAGGTACATTTGTCATTTATATTCGTTCGTATTAATAGAAATGGAAATGATTCTATGTTAACATTTGAATGTCCATTTTATACCTCACGGTTTATATGAATGCTTCTCCCCATGTTATTATGCTTACGAAGGTGCGTCCTTCGTAACCTTCGTCCGAAATTCCTTATATCCCGAAGGGATGTAATGAAGTGGAGGACGAAGGACCTTAACATTTAACATTTTCTGTGTTGCCTTGTTCTTAACTCTTAGCTTTTGAGAACAAGCCCCCAACATTGGCGCCCACCTCCGGTGAACTCACTTCCACTCTTCTGAGCTGATGGCTTCGTTCAACAATCAAGCTGGAGCTGCTTCGGCTTCGAAGCTGGTGCTCCCGATAACAGGCGGTTCTTGCTCAGAGCCGGCTAACAAGAAGCAGAAGAAGGAGGCTCAGAGAAGGGTGCAGCATGTTGGAGTGCAGGGACCTTTCATCAAGTCAAAATGGTCTCATATTCCAATTACCTTCTCTCAGGAAGACCTTCAGCTTAAGGATTATCCTCACAATGATGCTATGGTTATTTCTTGCGTGATCAAAGGATTTCTGGTCCACAATGTTCTAGTTGATACAGGCAGTGCAGCTGACATTATATTTGCTAAAGCCTTCAGACAAATGCAGGAGCCCGAAGACAAGATTCATGATGCTACGCACCCTCTTTGTGGCTTCGGAGGGCGGCAGATTGTGGCACTTGGGAAGATTACCATGCCGGTAACCTTTGGATTTGTCAACAACACAAGGACTGAGCAAATTGTGTTTGATATTGTTGACATGGAGTATCCTTACAATGCTATCATTGGTCGTGGAACTCTTAATGCCTTCGAAGCAATTCTTCACCCAGCTTATCTCTGCATGAAGATACCTTCGGATCAAGGACCTATTGCTATTCATGGAAGTCAGGAAGCGGCTAGAAGGGCCGAAGGAAGCTGGACTGACTCCAAGGCAATCCATAACATAGATGAGGCTGAAGCTTGTGAACAGTATAAATTCAGGAGGGAGAAGGCAGCTTCAGCAGATCAGCCGAAGCCCATGTTATTGTGCGAAGATATAGCAGAGCAGAAGGTGTTGTTGGGCTCCCAATTATCTGAAGATCAGGAGAAAACCTTGATAAGGTTTTTATTCAACAACAAAGATGTCTTTGCATGGTCAGCTAATGATCTCTGTGGAGTAAATCGGGATGTTATTGAACATTCGCTTAATGTTGATCCATCCTTCAGACCCCGAAAGCAGAGGCTTCGGAAAATGTCTGATGATAAGGCCGAAGGGGCTCGTAATGAAGTAAAAAGACTCCTCAGTGCAGGAGTTATCAGAGAAGTGAAGTACCCAGAGTGGCTAGCTAACACTGTTATGGTGAAGAAGGCCAATGGCAAGTGGAGAATGTGTATTGATTTCACAGATCTCAACAAGGCTTGTCCGAAGGATGAATTTCCGCTGCCAAGGATAGATTCTTTAGTTGATGCAGCAGCTTCTTCGGAACTTATGAGTCTCCTGGACTGCTACTCAGGCTATCATCAAATCTGGATGAAGAAGGAAGATGAGCCGAAGACTAGCTTCATAACTCCAAGTGGTACATATTGCTATCTTCGGATGCCTGAGGGGCTCAAGAATGCTGGAGGGAGTTTCAGCAGAATGACTGCGAAGGTTCTCCAATCTCAGATAGGCAGAAATGTGCTGACTTATGTCGATGACATCATTGTAAAAAGCACGAAGCAAGAAAATCATATTGCTGATTTGCAGGAGACCTTCGCCAGCTTCAGACAGGCTGGTCTGAAGCTAAATCCAGAGAAATGCGTCTTCGGAGTGAAGAAGGGCAAATTTCTTGGATGCTTGGTTTCAACAAAGGGAATCGAAGCTAATCCAAATAAAATCGAAGCTATACTTCGAATGGAGCCACCAACCACAAGAAAGGGGGCCCAACGATTGACAGGAAGGCTGGCATCTCTCAACAGATTTATATCCAGATCAGCAGAAAGAAACTTACCATTCTTCGAGGTGCTGAAGTCAGCTGAAGTCTTTCAATGGGGCCCAAGTCAACAAAAAGCCTTCGAAGAGCTGAAGCAATATTTAATAGATCTCACAACATTAACTCCACCAACGCCAGGGGCTCCTCTGTTGTTGTATGTGGCAGCTTCGCACTCAGCGGTAAGTGCGGCACTTGTTCAGGAGAAGTTTGATGGACAAGTTAAGAAGCAGGTCCCAGTATATTTTGTGTCTGAGGTCCTCAGTGTTTCAAAGAAAAATTATACAGAGTTGGAGAAGGTGTTGTATGCCGTTTTAATGGCATCCAGAAAGCTTCGGCATTACTTTCAGGCATTCAACATTATTGTTCCTTCTTCGCAGCCGTTGAAGGACATCATGAGGAATAAAGAAGCTACTGGGCGTATTGGAAAATGGGCTGCGGAACTCAATGAATTTTACATTGATTATGTGCATAGATCCTCAATTCAGTCTCAAGCATTGGCAGATTTCATTGCCGACTGGACACCAGGGGCTCAGGACGAAGAAGCAAATAAAGATGCCGAAGCATGGACAGTGTTTTGTGATGGCTCTTGGGGAACCTTCGGAGCAGGTGCAGCTGCTGTGTTGGTCTCTCCGTCCAAGGTTAAAACTTGCTATGCAGCAAGACTTGACTTCAGCTGCACAAATAATATCGCTGAGTACGAAGCTTTGCTCCTGGGTCTTCGGAAACTAAAGGCAATGGGGATCAGAAGGGCAATTCTTAAAACTGATTCCCAGGTTGTTTCGGGTCATGTTGATAAAAGTTGCAAGGCTAAGGACCCGAAGCTTGAAAAATACCTAGACACGGTCCGAAGGATCGAAGCCTCCTTCGAAGGATTTTCTGTTAAGAATATCCCTCGAGGACAAAATGAGCATGCTGATTTATTAGCCAAGTCTGCAGCACAGGGGCTGCCACTACCTTCGGACGTGTTCTTCGAAACAATAAAGGCACCTTCAGTGGAGCTACTTGAAAGAGCAGTCCTTAACATTTCTCCTGTCTACAGTGAAGATTGGAGAACAGAAATAATCTCTTACCTTCAGGGAAACTTTCTATCAGATGACGAAGCTTATAATAAGAGGATAGAGGCAAGAGCTCGTCCCTATGTCATGATAGAAGGGGAGTTATATAAACATGGAGTTTGTGCCCCGCTGCTCAAGTGCTTGTCTAGGGCCGAAGGTATAGAGTTGATGAAGGAGATACATGCAGGCTTGTGCGGATCCCACATTGGATCCAGGCCGTTACTTGGAAAAGTGTTCCGCCAAGGATTTTATTGGCCGAAGGCAGCTTCGGATGCAGCGGAGTTAGTCCAAAAGTGCGAAGGTTGTCAAAAATGTGCAAGAGATCAAAAACAACCTTCGTCATTAACACAGCTAATACAACCCATCTGGCCATTGCAAAGGTGGGGCCTTGACTTGTTGGGTCCATTGCCACCGGCCCAAGGCAACCTAAAATATGTTATAGTAGCTGTGGAATATTTTTCCAAGTGGATTGAGGCGAAGCCATTAGCCACAATAACTTCGGCCACTGTCCAAAAATTTTTCTGGCAGAATATTGTCTGTCGCTTCGGAGTGCCGAAGGCTATCACTGTAGATAATGGAACACAGTTCGACTCCGAAGATTTCAGAAATTTTTGTGATCAAATTGGCACGAAGATCCATTTTGCATCAGTCAGGCATCCGGAGTCGAATGGGCTTGTTGAAAGGGCCAACGGCATCATAATGACAGGGATAATGAAGCTAATTTTTAATCAGCCAAGGGGAAAATGGCCAGATCAGTTGACCAAAGTGGTGTGGAGCCACAATACCACAACATCAAGGTCTACAGGCTTTACCCCATTCAAGTTATTATTTGGAGACGAAGCAATAACTCCAGAAGAAGCTAAAGCTGGATCAATAAGAGTGGTAGCTTCGGCAGAATCAGGTGCCGAAGATACTTGCCTTGTGGAAAAAGATGCCTTAGAAGGGATCAAGCTTCAGGCCGTGGAAAATATCAACAAATACCAGGCTGAAACAATCAAATGGCGAGATAGAAAAGTCCGGCTAAAAAATATTGAGCCAGGACATTTCGTGCTTCGAAGAGTGGCTAACCCGGATACAGTGGGCAAGTTGCAACTGAAATGGGAAGGGCCTTTCTTAGTAGCATCTTCGTCAAGGCCTGGTTCGTACAGACTAAAGGACATGGATGGCAATGAGATTCCAAGATCTTGGAATGCGGATGAGCTTCGGCGGTTCTATGTATAACTTGATGTAATTTTACCTTTTCTTTTCTTTTTTGTGGCACCCTTTTCCTTTCTAAAGGGGGAGAAAGGTTTTTAATGGGGCCATCATATGTAATTTTCCTTTTTAGTTTTATAAGAGCAAAATCCCCCAAAAGATGTAAATGTAAAAGCTGAGAGCGCACCATCGAGTGCCGAAACTGAAAAAGAGAAAGAAAAAGCTCCGAAGACGTCCCTAAGGGGATGCAGAGCTTACAGCGAAAAGTCAACGCTGATTCCGCCGAAAGTAAAAGGCGAAGAAGCTCCAAAGACGTTCCCAAGGGAATGCAGAGCTTATACCGTCTAAGTAAAAGACGAAGAAGCTCCAAAGACGTCCCTAAGGGGATGCAGAGCTTACAGCGAAAAGTCAACGCTGGTACTGCCTAAGTAAAAGGCAAAGATGCTCCAAAGTCGTTCCCAAGGGAATGCAGAGCTGATGTGTGGTCGATTCTAAAGAAGTAATCGTTGAGAATGTGGCTTCGGACATACGCTTCGGATATTCATTTGCACATTACATTACATCATGGCATGTGCATGCATAAGCATTCATTCATAGCATTTGTGTTCCTAAGTGGTTGCTTCGGCACAAAGAAAAGTTTCGGAGAAATGGTTTGTTATGATTCATTATGTAAAAGAAAAGTTTCGAAGTGGTTTTTTATGAATCGTTGTGTAAAAGAAAGTTGTAGTCTTTATGTTTTCTTATGTAAAGAAGAGCTTCGGCAGAAAAGAGTAGTAGTCTTTTATGTTTTCTTATGTAAAGAAGAGCTTCGGCAGAAAAGAGTAGTAGTCTTTTATGTTTTCTTTTGTAAAGAAAAGCTTCGGCAGAAAGGAGAAGTAGTTTTTTAGGCTTCGTTGTGTACGAAAAGAAGGGAAGGTGTTTTTTCGCCTTCGGCTCAAAATACTGATTTCGTCCACATCAAAGCGCCTCAAGCAAAGGGTAAGAATATATTACAAGGTACGTACAAAGTTCCTTGAAGACAGTTTAATTGTATTTACAAGAATTGTTACAAAAATATCCTGAGTTTTTCTACAGTACATTTCTACTGATCTTCATCAAGTTTCAGCTACGGCAACAGCTTCGGCGACATAACTTAGGCACCATCTTCACCTTCGACATCCTACATAAATTAAGAGATTATAAGTAAAATCAAGAGCAAAGGAAAAGGTAACTCCGAAGTATCATTTATTACTGGTTCAAGATGACTTCGTGCTTCGTCTCCAGCTTTCTCCCGCCCGCCTTTTGTCCATATCATTTTTATAAATCTATTGGAGATACTTCGGGCGAGGTCAGGCATATCATCCAGGATTGATGGAGATAAGCTGAAGTTCGGCCTGTTGACAATTTTTCCGTGGTCGCAGCCGGCCTTCAGAAATGCAGCAGCAGTGCCCCGAGAAGCCACCCAGGCACAGAAGTCACCATGCCCAGCTATGACTTCGTCGAGCTCGTCAATCTCCCCCTCAATATGTTCGAAGGTCTTCGGCAGATCTTCAGCTGAGGGGGTGAATTTTTCACTGCTGGCTCCAACTGAGTAAAAAATCTTTCTTAGTCGTTGAATGCACTTGTTGCTAAAATTCAAGCAGTTTTCTTGAAGATTTGTCAGCAGTTTTCTCAAATCTAAATTTTGCTGAGCTTCGGCTTCAAGTTTTGCACTAAGATCTTGTTTTTCTCGTTCGAACTGCTCAGACTGGCGGAGAAGCTTCGTATTCAGTTCTGATATCTTTGCTTCAGCTTCCGCCAATAAACCTTCGGTTGCCTGGAGCTCAAAGTTCTTTTTCTCGAAAGCATCTGATTGCTCCTTTATTTTGTTTTCCAAATTTCCAATTATAACTTCATGCTTTTTATCTTCAAGATCTTGTTGCATTTGCAAGGCTTTGCTCAGCAGCATACTCTGTACGAACACAACCTTCGTCAGACATGTTTTTATTAGAAGCGACAAAAGTTAGGTGGCAAGTTGTTCACCTTGAAGTTGGAGTAAAATAAACTACCAACGACATGTTGTCGTCGGTAGCGGCTGATGTCTGACTCTAGCTTCGGAAAACCGATACTCTTTGATAGAGTACCGATTACCTTAGCACCAGTCTGGTCTCGAATGCAGCCTAGTTTTTCATCATCTACACCTCCGAATAGGAGGGCACCTGACTTGTAGCCGCAGGATTTGGCATATTCTTTAAGTTCTTCTATTTCGTCCTTTGTCAGTTTTTGCCCAATTAAATTCTGAAAGGAGTAAGCTTCGTCTTCCGAAGTATCTTCGGCTATTTCTTTTCCTTTTTCAGGCACTGTGGCCATGGATTTTTCAGTAGCAGCACCGGCTTCTTCTGCATCTATGTCTTCCAAAATTTTGTTAATATCCTCAATGGTTGTTTCTAAATTAACCTCTTCGGCTGTAGCGGCTTCGCTAGCCGCGACCTCCGAAGGGGCGACTTCAATGTTCTTGGTGCCTTCGGCAGCTGCTGTTTTCTGAACTGAAGCTCTTGGAGGTGTCTTATCGATAACTTCAGTTACCGCAATGATTCTTTGCCGTTTGTGTTTGCTCATCTTCGCCTGATCCGGCTCGTCCACCTTTTGAAAAAGCTTCGTCAGTCGGAGCCCTAATGGACTTAGCTTCGTGGGCATAGGTTCAGTCATTACCTTTAAAATTTCTTCCACGTCGCTGGTAGAAGGCGGTGTGGGGGTCCTCTCTTCTTCGGATATTTTCCGTTTCGGACTCGATATTTTCCTTTTCTTCGGGATTTTCTTCTCTGCTGCTGGTTGCTCTTCATCCTTTGTCAGAATTTCAGTTACTCTTTTTCTTTTGAGGCCCTCGGCACCCTTGTTCAACTGCTCATAATCTGGGTACTCGAAGCCCAGGGCATCAAATACTCGGTTCAGCCTTCGCTTCGGTCGGGTGCCGAAGGCCGCTGTCATTAATTGATCCTCCTTTTTGGAATAATTCCCCAAGATTTCATTGCACATTGTCTCAACTGTTTCTAACCACTCTTTGCAGGGCTTCTTAAAGTATTTCTTGAATTTAAAGTGATAGGGCAGACGGACCAGCTCCCCCTTCTTCTTTTCTCCCTTCAGCTTCGGCATTTCCCACTCTTTTAGAGTAGGGAAGACTCTGAATGCCAAAAATTCCTGAACTAGATCCCTGGTGCCAATATGTTTTGAAATGATTTCAAATTCACCCAGAGCGGCCCAGGTAGGACCCTTTAAATCGCCGATGCGGCAGCGCGGCCTCGTCTCTCCGAAGATTAATTCCAGAGGGCTTTGTACCAATTTTTCTCTGTCTTCGTCAACTTTTACGTAGAACCATTCAGACTTCCAGCCTGCTGGCCATTTGCTTCGGTAGCTGATGACAGGGCACTTTGTTGTCTTTCGGTAGGCAAAATTATAGCAGCCAAAATTATCATGAAGTCCATCTTTCCTGGCCTTTGTCTGGTAGTGTAATTCGTGAACCCGGCAGAAGCTGTCGGCAAAAGGTTCCACAGCTTGGCTTCGGAGGGCCCAGATATAAACATTGAGTCTAACGATCGCGTTAGGAGTCAATTGATGAAAAAAGATACCAAATCTCCTCAATATCTCTGCAATAATATTGTGCAGAGGAAATCTCAGCCCAGCCTTTAAAAAGCTTTTGAAAATAACAATCTCATCCTTCCCTGGCTTCGGGGTGGTTTCTTCTCCCCCGAAGCGGAGTAGCTTCTTTTGATCTTCATTGAAATAACCCGCTTTCACCATCTTCGAAAGATCGGCTTTTGAAACAGTTGATTTTCCAAAATCCAGGTGACTGGGCTTGCTGGGCGTAGCAATGTGGTAGTCATCTTCGGAGTCAGTCCCATCAATGTTTTCTTCTTCTTCGGCTGTTGTCGGGTTTGCTTCGGCAGCAGGTCTTTCTTCCGCAGTCACTAGACCGGAGCGCTGCATTGCTTCGGAGATGGGCACAGTGTCCGAACCTTCGGCTTCGTCCCCCTCACGTGCAACTTTGGCAGTAGATCGCACTCGTGCCATGTGATTCTAAGTTTGGGGAAGTCAAAAACTTTTTTCTTTTTTCTATTCTCCGAAGCTCTCCTTTCTGACGAAGCAAGTGTCGAGAAGGACCTTCGTTCGATTTTAAGAGTCAAGCTTCGGCTATGGTGAAAATTTTGGCAGCAAAACAGTGCAAATAGCAATGAATGCTGTGGTAACTTCACACCTACCCGCTTGTTTATATAGTACTGCAGGTAAGAAGGCGAAGCGGCAAGATTTTTATACCAGACGGGCGGTCACTTGTACTCGCTGAGCAGTGGACCGCAAAGATCAAACAGTAACTCTGCAAGGTGGGCCTGGCACGTACTCGGAAGCCGGATCGTTCTCCGCAACGAGCTCAGGGAAGGTGTTTTTTGGACCTTCGGCTTCCCGAAGCTGAAGAAGTTTTTTTTTTTCACGGGTCAAGCTCGTTACGAAAAACGATCTAGCACCGCGAAAGGGGCTACTGTTGGGGTCGTGCTTCGGTGCGCCGAAGGTCTCACACGAAGAAGCAGCTTCGGCTGGAGTCGTCTCCAAGAAATGGCCGAAGGTCCTTTTTTATGGAGCTTCGGCGTTTTAAACCGACATAGAGATAGAATGACCTTTTTATTCATATAGGTCAGAGTCAATGTTATAAACATTTGTAAGGGGCATAATTGTAATTTGTCACAGGCTGCGACCTGCACCTATAAATAGATGAACAGTACCACTGTACTGTTCACGCGAACCTGTCATTTGCCTTCGCATCACACTTGTATTCCTGCCTTCCTCAGGACCGAAGGTACATTTGTCATTTATATTCGTTCGTATTAATAGAAATGGAAATGATTCTATGTTAACATTTGAATGTCCATTTTATACCTCACGGTTTATATGAATGCTTCTCCCCATGTTATTATGCTTACGAAGGTGCGTCCTTCGTAACCTTCGTCCGAAATTCCTTATATCCCGAAGGGATGTAATGAAGTGGAGGACGAAGGACCTTAACATTTAACATTTTCTGTGTTGCCTTGTTCTTAACTCTTAGCTTTTGAGAACAAGCCCCCAACACTAACTTTATGTGGGGTTAAGGTCAAGCTGTTGCTTTTAGTTGGCCAGGTAATTATTACTAGTAGAGAGGCAGGTTATAGCATTAACCCAAGTTATTAACCCAAAAGTGCCCTTTCCAAACGGAAAGAATACCTAAAACCATAACCATAATCATAATAGAAACCAGCATTATTCTCATCATCATCTGTAAACAAAACATCTCTGATCAATGTGTCTCTAATCAATGGAGCTCCCTTGACTGCTCATAACCGCGAGCATGGCTGATATATCAGTTTCATAACACTCTGTAGATCTTGCGCACTTTACCCACAAGCCGTGATTCCCTCTCTAGCTTGGGCTTGCAAGACCCTTGTTCACTCCCGAGGTGAATGGCCAGAGATTCACTATGAAGCCTTTACAAAGATTCCTTGAGGCTGTAGCCGCCTGCTAGGATTCCTAAATGTACCGCACTCCTCCCCAAGGGGCAATCCACCTTCGGCAGAGCGAGCAGCATACACCGAGCCCCATTGACAGCATGACAGCGAAGCAAACTACACCTCAGTTTCTCTAATTAATTAGCTAAGGGCGTCCCACACCACCCTCATGGTTGCACTGTTTTCTCGGGCGGTCATCCAACGAACAGGTCCTTACGGAGAGGCACTCGAGAAACCGCTCGAGTCCCCTAAAATGCCACAAGTATATCGTCATATCCAGAATAAAATCATAGTATCATCATTGTAATCATTGTATCTCATCATGTTCATTGATTAAAGTAAAGCGCTAGCATAGAACTAATCATAATAATCAATTCCCAAAGGGTAAGCAAGGATAGGAAAATAGAATACTAGTCAATCTTTAGGTTGATCATGGTATGCGAGTTGATGAATTATATAGTAAATGGGATATAATAGGTCAGAGGACACTTGCCTTCACCAAAAGATGCTTAGGATCTTCAGCCTCGTAGAACTCGAAGAGTTTGATCTCTTGGTCGCCGAAGCTTGACCGTCGATTCCTCGAAGCTCAGAAACGAATCGCGATCTAATCGCAACATGAAGCGAATACAAACATACACAAGCAAACAAACATATACATATGCATAAGAACATTCTACCATACAACCATGATAGTCGAAGCTATGGTCGAGGGGTTAGCGCGTTTATGCTGAACCAATATTAACTACAATATTTAAGTCAACGTTATCAAATGTAAATTATATCTGCCATTTAGTTTTGATTAATCTACTACACTAACAGCTCAAATAAATAAGTAATTTAATTAACACGAGAGATTTTACGCGAGGCGAATTTACGATACACGAAACAACACGACAACATGCACCCGACGCGCGCACACACGCGACATAGCATGCTGACGACACACGAAACAATGCGCGCGACCAACGCGAATGACGCGCGAATCAGCACGCCATCATGTGCACATCACGCACGAACAGCACACAGACAGCACCTACGACACGCGGGAGTTACTAATAATCATCGTGTTTGTACTAAGTAAATATTAATTCACCAAAACATTTGAGGTGGCATTAATAATGTTAATCGGTATTTTCAAAGCGCCAATTAAAATTATAAGTTAGGGTTAACTAGATTCCTATTTTAATAATTATCAATTAACTAAATAATTAACAAAATCCTGTGACGCGACAAAATAATGCTACTAACACGCGGGGTAGACGAACGGGTTCAGGGGGAGGGGGGTAGACGAATTGGTATCAGAGCCGTTCTCTTCATGTAAGGGACTAATCGCCCGAAGAGATGGATCCTAAGGGAAAGGGGATGGTGGTCAACGATAAGGAGAAGGAGTCCATCTTTAACGAGCCAAGGGACGACAAGCCCACTGACTCTGGCTCGAGTCACAAGAAGAAGGACGGGAAGAAGAAGAGACGTATCAAGAAGATCGTCTACTACGACAGCGACGAATCTTCTTCTTCTCCAAGAGACGACGACGACGAGAAAAAGAAACCGGTTAATTCAAATTATTCATTTGATTATTCTCGTATTCCTTTTAATTCCAATGCTCATTTGCTTTCAATTCCTCTTGGTAAACCTCCACACTTTGATGGAGAGAACTACGCTTTTTGGAGTCACAAAATGCGTAGTCACTTATTTTCTCTCCATCCTAGTATATGGGAGATAGTTGAAAATGGAATGCAATTCGATAGTTCAGATAACCCAGTATTTATTAATGAGCAAATTCATAAGAATGCGCAAGCTACCACCATTTTGCTAGCATCCTTGTGCAGGGACGAATACAACAAGGTGAGCGGCTTGGACAACGCCAAGAAAATTTGGGATACCCTCAAAATATCACATGAGGGAAACGACGCCACCATGATCACCAAAATGGAGTTGGTGGAAGGCAAGCTGGGGAGGTTTGCAATGATCAGGGGAGAGGAGCCAACGCAAACGTACAACAGGCTCAAGACCCTGGTCAACAAGATCAGGAGCTATGGAAGCACGAGATGGGTGGACCACGACATCGTCCGACTTATGCTCAGGTCTTTCACTGTTATTGACCATCATCTTGTGAACCTCATCCGTGAAAATCCCAGGTACACAAAGATGACACCCGAGGAGATACTCGTAAAATTTGTGAGCGGGCGTATGATGGTCAAGGAAGCAAGATATGTTGATGATGCATTGAACGGCCCAATGCCCATCTATGAGCCCCAGCCCGTTGCACTCAAGGCAACAAGCAGCAGCAGGGAGGCGCTACCTAGCAAGGTGGCACAAGTTAAGGCTACTGGGCTAAACGAAGATGAGATGGCCCTCATCATCAAGCGCTTCAAGACCGCGCTAAAAGGACGCAAGGAGCATCCCAATAAGAGCAAAGCAAAGGGAAAGCGCTCCTGTTTTAAATTCGGTAAGACTGGTCATTTTATAGCAAATTGTCCCAATAATGCTAATGACCAGGAACAAGAAAAGAACGGGAAGAGGGAGAAGAAGAAGGCCTACAAGAAGGCGAAGGGCGAGGCACACCTTGGCAAAGAATGGGATTCGGACTGCTCTTCTTCTGACTCCGACGACGAAGGACTCGCTGCCTCAGCCTTCAACAAATCGACACTCTTCCCCAACGAGCGCCACACTTGCCTCATGGCCAAGGAAAAGAAGGTAAGTGTTCGAGAAACCCCTAAGTATACTACTTCAAGTGATGATGATTCTAGTGATGATGAAGTAGATTATACCGAGTTATTTAAGAGTTTAGATAGAGCAAAAGTAGATAAAATTAATGAGTTAATTGATGATTTGAATGAAAAAGATAGATTGTTAGAGAAGCAAGAAGATATTTTGTATGAAGAGCATGACAAGTTTGTTAGTGTGCAAAAATCTCTTGCTTTAGAGGTTAAAAGGAATGAAATGCTATCTTCTGAATTATCTGCTTGTCATGAAACTGTATCTAGCTTAAAGAGTGTTAGTGATGATTTAAATTCTAAGCTAGAAGTAGCTAATAAAACTAGATCTTGTGTAGAACGTGTTGCCATTTGTAATAGGTGTAAGGATTTTGATGTTGATGCTTGTGTTGAACACCTTACATCAATTACTAAATTAAATAATGAGGTGGCAAGTCTTAATGCTCAACTTAAGACTTGCAAGATAGATTTTGATAAGTTAAAATTTGCTAGGGATGCCTACACCGTTGGTAGACATTCCTCAATTAAGGATGGACTTGGCTTTCGAAAGGAAGCCAAGAACTTGACAAGCCAAAGGGCTCCCATTCCCAACAAGGAGAAAGGGAAGGCCCCTATGGCTAGTAGTAATCAAAAGAATCATGCTTTCATTTATGATAGAAAATTTTCTAGGAATGCTCATTATAATAGGAGTTATGATGCATATGATTCACATGCTATGATTGCCTCAAGCTCTACTTTTGTGCATGGTAGAAATATGCCTAGGAAAAATCATGTTTTGCATCATGTACCTAGGAAAATGCGTAATGAATCTGCTACTGTTTTCCATGCGTGCAACACTACTTTTGTACTCACATGTAAAAATAAAAAAGTGGTTGCTAGGAAGTTGGGGGTCAAATGCAAGGGAGACAAGACTTGCATTTGGGTCCCAAAGGCTATTGTAACTAACCTCGTAGGACCCAACAAAAGTTGGGTACCTAAAACCCAAGTGTAAATTGCCTTGCAGGTTTATGCATCCGGGGGCTCAAGCTGGATTATCGACAGCGGATGCATAAACCACATGACGAGGGAGAAGAAGATGTTCACCTCCTACGTCAAGAACAAGGATTCCCAAGACTCGATCATCTTTGGAGATGGGAACCAAGGCAAGGTTAAAGGACTAGGAAAGATAGCCATTTCATCCGAGCATTCCATATCCAATGTGTTCTTAGTTGAATCGCTCGGGTACAACTTATTATCTGTCAGTCAACTATGTAATATGGGTTATAATTGTCTATTTACCAATGTAGATGTGTCTATTTTTAGAAGAAGTGATGGTTCATTAGCTTTTAAGGGTGTACTAGACGACAAACTCTACTTAGTTGATTTTTCGAAAGAGGAGGCCGATCTAGATGCATGCTTAATTGCTAAGACTAGCATGGGCTGGTTGTGGCATCGCCGTCTAGCACATGTTGGGATGAAGAACCTTCATAAACTTCTAAAGGGAGAACATGTGTTAGGTCTAACCAATGTATTTTTTGAAAAAGATAGACCCTGTGCAGCTTGTCAAGGAGGTAAACAAATGGGAAGCACTCATCACAGCAAGAATGTGATGACCACATCAAGACCTCTAGGGCTACTTCATATGGACCTCTTCGGACCCGTCGCCTACCTCAGCATCAGGGGAAGTAAGTATGGTCTTGTTATTGTTGATGATTTTTCCCGCTTCACTTGGGTATTCTTTTTGCAGGATAAATCAAAAACCCAAGGGACCCTAAAGTGCTTTCTAAGGAGAGCTCAAAACGAATTTGAGCTCAAGGTGAAAAAGATAAGAAGCGACAACGGGTCCGAGTTCAAGAACTTACAAATGGAGGAGTAGCTTGAGGAGGAAGGAATCAAGCACGAGTTCTCCGCTCCCTACACACCACAGCAAAACGGTGTGGTAGAGAGGAAGAACAGGACACTTATCGACATGGCGAGGACGATGCTTGGAGAATTCAAGACACCCGAGCGGTTTTGATCAGAAGCTGTGAACACAGCTTGCCACACCATAAACTGGGTCTACCTTCATCGCCTCCTCAAGAAGACCTCGTATGAACTTCTAACCGGTAACAAACCCAACGTTTCATACTTTCGTGTATTTGGGAGTAAATGTTATATTCTAGTAAAGAAAGGTAGAAATTCCAAATTTGCTCCCAAAGCTGTAGAAGGGTTTTTGCTAGGTTATGACTCAAATACAAAGGCATATAGAGTCTTCAACAAATCATCGGGTTTGGTTGAAGTCTCTAGCAATGTTGTATTTGATGAAACTAATGGCTCTCCAAGAGAGCAAGTTGATCTTGATGATGTAGATGACGTTCCAACGGCCGCAATTCGCACCATGGCGATTGGAGATGTGCGACCACATGAACAACAAGAGCAAGATCAACCCTCTTCCTCAACGATGGTGCATCCCCCAACTCAAGATGATGAACAGGTTCCTCAAGAGGAGGCACGTGATCAAGGGGGAGCACAAGAAGAACCAGCTGTGGAGGAAGAAGCACCACGGGCCCCTCCAACTCAAGTCTGAGCGACGATTCAAAGGAATCATCTCGTCGACCAAATTCTAGGTGATATAAGCAAGGGAGTAACCACTCACTCAAGATTAGCTAACTTTTGTGAGCATTACTCGTTTGTCTCTTCTATTGAGCCTTTCAGGGTAGAAGAGGCCTTGCAAGATTCGGACTGGGTGTTGGCCATGCAGGAAGAGCTCAACAACTTCAAGAGGAATGAAGTTTGGAGCCTCGTGCCACGTCCCAAGCAAAATGTTGTGGGAACCAAGTGGGTGTTCCGCAACAAACAAGACGAGCACGGGGTGGTGACAAAGAACAAGGCTCGACTTGTGGCAAAAGGTTATGCCCAAGTCGCAGGTTTGGATTTCGAGGAGACTTTTGCTCCTGTGGCTAGGCTAGAGTCTATTCGCATTCTATTAGCCTATGCCGCTCACCACTCTTTCAGGTTGTTCCAAATGGATGTGAAGAGCGCTTTCCTCAATGGGCCAATCAAGGAGGAGGTGTACATAGAGCAACCCCCTGGCTTTGAGGATGAAAGGTACCCCGACCATGTGTGTAAGCTCTCTAAGGCGCTCTATGGACTTAAGCAAGCCCCAAGAGCATGGTATGAATGCCTTAGAGATTTCTTAATTGCTAACGCTTTCAAGGTTGGAAATGCCGATCCCACTCTTTTCACTAAGACTTGTGACGGTGATCTTTTTGTGTGCCAAATTTATGTCGATGACATAATATTTGGTTCTACTAACCAAAAGTCTTGTGAGGAGTTTAGCAGGGTGATGACACATAAATTTGAGATGTCGATGATGGGTGAGTTGAACTACTTCCTTGGGTTCCAAGTGAAGCAACTCAAGGATGGCACCTTCATCTCCCAAACAAAGTACACTCAAGATATTCTCAAGAGGTTTGGGATGAAGGATGCCAAGCCCGCGAAGACACCAATGGGAACCGACGGACATGTCGACCTCAACAAAGAAGGTAAGTCCATTGATCAAAAGGCATACCGGTCTATGATAGGGTCATTACTTTATTTATGTGCTAGTAGACCAGATATTATGCTTAGCGTATGCATGTGTGCTAGATATCAATACGACCCCAAGGAATGTCACCTTGTGGCCGTTAAGCGGATTCTTAGATATTTAGTTGCTACGCCTTGCTTCGGGATCTAGTATCCAAAGGGGTCTACCTTTGACTTGATTGGATATTCAGACTCCGATTATGCCGGGTGCAAGGTTGATAGGAAGAGTACATCAGGGACGTGCCAATTCCTAGGAAGGTCCCTGGTGTCGTGGAGCTCAAAGAAACAAACTTCTGTTGCCCTATCCACCGCTGAGGCCGAGTATGTTGCCGCAGGACAGTGTTGCGCGCAACTACTTTGGATGAGGCAAACCCTCCAGGACTTTGGCTACAATTTGAGCAAAGTCCCACTCCTATGTGACAATGAGAGTGCAATCCGCATGGCGGATAATCCTATTGAACACAGCCACAGTAAGCACATAGACATCCGGCATCACTTCCTGAGAGACCACCAGCAAAAGGGGGATATTGAGGTGTACCATATTAACACCGAGAACCAGCTAGCCGATACCTTCACCAAGTCTTTAGATGAGAAAAGGTTTTGCAGGTTGCGTAGTGAGCTAAATGTCTTAGATTCGCGTAACTTGGATTGATCTATAGCATACATGTGTTTTATGCCCTTGATCATGTTAATTTATGCATTTCAATCTATTTGTGTTCATTTGTGGTGCTCAAGTTGTACACATGATCCCTGGACCTCACAAGTCCATTTGCAAGTGATGCACTTATTTATGGGGAGGCATGCTACAACTTGACCCTTTGAGACTAACCTTTGTGTTTGAGTTTACTTGATTTAGTCTCAAAAGTGAATTGAAAGGGAAAGGTGAACTTGGACCATGCAAAGACTTCCACTGCACTCCGGTATTAACTCCAAGTTCATATCTATGCTCTTATTGCCTTTTTGCTCTTAATTGACAATTTTGGTGAGGCAATGGGGTTAAAGGGCCAAGAATGATCCCGTTTTGGTGCTTAATGCCAAAGGGGGAGAAATTAAGGCCAAAGCAAATGGATCAGCTACCACTTGTGAAATTTCGAAAAGAGTAGAGTTAGAACTTTTTGGTTTGTCCAAAACACTAGAGTTAGAACTTTTTGATTTGTCCAAGACACTCTTATTGCAAAATTTGGTCTCTTGTGGGGAGAATTTATGACTATGGGAAAAAGGGGGAGTTTTTGGCTCTTAATCAATTTTACTCTTGGATTATCTCTCTTTGTGCCCAAACAAGTGAGTTTGTTGTAGAGATAGGAAAATGAATTTGATTCACAAAAACAAACCAAGTGGTGGCAAAGTAAGATCCAAATATGCCAAATTAGAGTCAAAAACAATTTGGTTCTCTTTTGCATTGATATTGCACTTCGTTTGGTTGCTTTTGGATGTGTTGGCATAAATCACAAAAAGGGGGAGATTGAAAGGGAAATGTGCCCTTGGGCCATTTCTAAAGTATTTTGGTGATTAAGTTCCCAACACATATTCTCTAAGTGTTAATTTGCGCCAAAGATTAAAGAAGTGCAAATCATGTAACAAGGTACGTTTCTAGACTTAGTACATTGATTTGGGTACTAATGTATTGTGTCTGAGTGCTAGAAATAGGAGAAAATAGATTGGAAAAGAGTTGGCTGTGTACAGCCAACTGCTGCTCGGTCTGGGTGCACCGGACTGTCCGGTGGTGCACCGGACAGTGTCCGGTGCGCCAGACAAGTCCAAGGTGAACTGGCTGCTCTCGGGACTCGACGGCGGCATACGGCTACAATTCACCGGACTGTCCGGTGAGTCATCCGCGGCGAAGTCGTCGCTCTCAGGAAAAGTTCAACGACATACGGCTAAAATTCACCGGACTGTCCGGTGAGCCAACGGTCGACTGGGCAACGGTCGACCGCGCAATCCGCGGGCGACGCGTGGCCCGCTCCAACGGTCGGCAGGAGGCACCGGACTGTCCGGTGTGCTCCGGACAGTGTCCGGTGCGCCAACTGCCATGAATCTGCAACGGTTGACTGCGCCAAAATAGGAAGGAGATCCGCACCGGACTGTCTACAGTGACTGTCCGGTGCGCCACCTGATAGAAGGCAATCTTAGCCTTCCTTGTTGGTCTCCAACGGCTCCTAGCTGCCTTGGGGCTATAAAAGGGACCCCTAGGCGCATGGAGGAGTCACCCAAGCATACTCAAAGTATTCTAAGTCTTCCACACTCCGTCTCCGCGCACTTGATCGACTGTGTTAGTGATTTGAGCTTCGTTCTAGTTGTGAACTCGTTGTGCTTCATTTTGAGCTCAAGTCTTGGCTTGTGTGCGTGTGTGTTGCTGCAGATTTATGTGTGTTGCTTCCCACCCTTACTCTTGTGCTTTCACTATGATCTTTGTTGTAAGGGCGAGAGGCTCCAACTTGTGGAGATTCCTCGCAAACGGGAAAAAGAGATAAGCAAAGAAAAGTCGTGGTATTGAAGTTGATCACTGGATCACTTGAAAGGGGTTGAGTGCAACCCTCGTCCATTGGGACGCCACAACATGGAGGTAGGCAAGTGTTATACTTGATTGAACCACGGGATAAACCACTGTGTCCCTTGTGTTGTCCTTCTCTTTGATTATTTGTGATTCGCAAGAGCTCGCTCTATAGCCACTTGGTTCTATTGCACTAACATCTTTATAACCAAGCTTGTGGCTATTTAGTGTTGAATTTTACAGGATCACCTATTCACCCCCCTCTAGGTGCTCTCAACGTCGTCTAGGGGTAGACAGATGTCGTCGAGAACCCCGACGACACGCTGCACATACGCGAAACAACACGCACAACAGCACGCGACACGCGCGAGTTAAAAACTATAAAACAATTTTAATTAGAAGATCATTTTAATAAGTATCGAATTAATAGCTAATTAATTAATATAGATTTGTGACATGATGAAATAATATTATTAATATGTTGACGATATTGTTATGAAATTAACGTAACGCAAAAGAGGTCGTAACGAAATTAATAACGCGCGAGACTGCGCGAAACAACATAAACGACGAGCGCGAACAACACGCGGATCAGCACGTAACCACGTGCAAAACCGCGCGTGCGATACGCGAGACAAACTAAATAAACGTCGCATTTATATTAAACGAACATTAGGGCAAAATGTTTGAGTTAATATTAATCATGTCGACGTGCGTTTATAAAGCGCAAGATAATAACTATAAATTAGTTTAATTTAAAAGTCTAATTAATTAACGTTAGTTAAATGAAAACATAATTAATTATTTAAAACGTGAGACGTGGCGAAACAATGTTACTAACATGTAAACACTGCTCACCCCGCGACGACGGCGGACGGCCGGACGAGCTCGTGGCAAAGCACGAGGACGTGATGCGCACACGATGCGAAGCGACGGCGAGGCTACCGCCACGCCGTGCAGATTACGCCAGGGCACGCGAGGTTGCGCCGGGCACGCACGAGCACGCCAGCCACACACAGGCCGCGCTGGGGGCACACGCACGGGCCACGCCGGACACGAGCTGCAGGGGGGGGTGGGGAGTGGGGAAGGGAGAAGGATGGTGCAGCTAAGCGCACGCGGTGGGTGCGTCAGGGCTTGGGCGTTGACGCGGCTTGCCGGGGTTAGAACACCACGTAGGGAGCTCGACCGCAGAGCCTCGCCTCCGCAACGGGCTCGGTCAAGGCCGGCCATGGCGAGCGCTGAGAAGGGCATGGGCGAGAGGGGGGAGTGATGGGCTTCACCTCACAACGATGAACACAGTGGGAGCACGGACGACGACCATGGAGCTTTGGTGGTCGACGCGACGTGAGCTTCGGATGGGTCGGCGAGGGACGATCGTGACTTGGGCGTGTCTAGGGAAAAGGGTGAGACGAGGGAGAGAGGGAGGAGGAAGGCGCTGCACTCGTCTAGCCAGGGAGAGGGGAGGTGGCGTGAGGTGAGGGAGACGGGGCGGGGGGTTGGCGGCTCCGTAGGTGCGCGACGTGGGCGTCGGGGGGAGCGGCCTGGCGGTTGGAGAAGGCTGCCCTGACATGCGGGCGGCAGTGGCAGCTGGCTGGAGCGTGAGGGCAGGCCGGGGGGCACGGTCTGGTGGGCCGAGGAGGAGCATGGTGTGGGCCGCCGGGGGAGATTGGGGATGGGCTGGTACTTTTTCTACTTTCTATTTTATTCTATTTTCTTTTGAATTCAACTTCAAACACAAATTTGTAGACTACGTGAATCAACAACTAGAATAAATCAACATACAAAAAAGAAAATATGATCCAGCATGTTGTGCAACAATCATGACCCTTTTTGGGTTTTATTTTACTCGGCTTACAATTATATAAAACAAAATAACTCTTCACTATTTAGGAAAAAGAAAAGAAAAGCAAGGAAAAGAAAGGGTAACACTTGAATTTGGTGAGTATTAGAAAAGAAATTTTATATCCCCAAATTCAGGGTGTTACAATTCGGGTTCACGTCGCACTTTGGACGACAATAAGTACTTTGTCGACCAACTGTTTAACATGAGCAGCATGCCTCTTGACGAGCACCTCTATAGTGATGATATATGTTTGGACTTCTTGTATGTTTGGTTTACGTTCGACCAATGTACATTTAGACTTGTGGACTTGTACGTCGTTTGGACTTGTGGACATGTTTGGATTGTCCTCTACTATCGATATGTGTTGATGTTTGGCTTTGTTTGGACTATATGTTTGTTGTATGAGATATTATATGTATGTGATGATGTAGGTTTTAAAAATATAAAACCTATTCTGTAGGCTTTTCATCCGGAGAAGGATCCAACATGTTTTAGATTTTCTTTTAAAAATAGATAAGAACGTCGACTAAATCAACATACTTATTGCCATGTAGGTTAAGTACATTGGTTTGCCAACATACTTAAGGCTATGTGGCAAGCCCAGTAGGCCCGTGGGGATCTCCACATGGCTTGAGTAAGAACGTCGGTTGTATAGACCGACATACTTAATTCCTCTAAGTATGTCTGGGGACCGACATACTTGAGCCACATGGCACGACCAGCAGGCCCGTGCTATCTGTCACGTGGCCCACATTTAAGTACGTTGGCTCGGCATAACAACATAGTTAACTTTAGTCTGTCGGCCCTGACATACTTGTTCAAGTAGGTCAAAAATAGTACGTTTGTTAAACATACTTATGTTTTCCTATTACATGAAGTACATCGGTTCCTGACCAGTGATCTTTAAATGCTTTCTTATAGTGAGGAGGGTGTATGCTAGTCGAACATTTAATGACAAGTGCGTGCATATATATCCAAACATAAGGGCTAGTTTGAGAACTCTATTTTTCTGAGAGATTTCCATTTTTCTAAAGGAAAATAAACTAATTTCTCTTAAGAAAATGAAAATCCCTTGAAAAAATGGGGTTGCCAAACTAGACCTAAGAAGATAAATTTACACAAGGGAAGGTGGAGTGCTTGGGGAGTATTGAGCCTCATTATTCGTAATGATTTCCTAACTGTGGTCAACGTACTTTAGGAACCCTAACCGTATAATACAAGATTAAAGTACGCAGACAAAGTAAAACAATTAATATTTATATTTATGCAAGACTTAGCCAAAGTTACTGCACCTAAGGAACAAATGTAAAGCAACTGGTAAATATATTGATTTAATCGATTAGGTGATGCCTCAATTGACCATAGTCCCTCATACGTATAGGGGTGGAGGTCTGGACCCGTTTCTAGGTGTTTCCCAACAGATTCCCGCACGATTAGTTGAATAAGCACACGTGGATAATGTCGGGTACCGTAATTAGGGGTACCCCCAATACTCCTAAGCATGGCTGGAAAGAATCTTCAAAGCAGACCGTAAAGGCTGGTAAGCATAGCGCAAAGTTAAAGCCTCATCTACCAAGGGACGTGATCCTGTCTCGCCCGAGCCCGGCCTCGGGCAAGAACAGTGGTCCCGGACGGATTCACGCCTCGCCCGAGGGCCTCCTCAGGCAGTGGGCGCACCCCCGGCTCGCCCGAGGCTAAGCTTGGGCAAACTTTGTCGTATAGCAACCTCGGCCAAATCGCCTTACCGCCGACCGTATCGCATGCACATTTAATGCAGGGATCACCTGACACCTTATCCTGACACGCGCGCCTCAGTTGGCAAGGTTGAAATGACCGCAGTCACTTCGCCCCTTCACTGATCGTTCTGACAGGAAAACAACACTATTCACCCCATTCCGACTACTGTGCCAACCACCAGGGTAAGACTAACAACAGTGACTCACGGCCTCTCCCGAGTTCAGCCTCGGGCGCAACAGGGAGCTCCACCTCGCCTGACCCCAGGCCTCGGCCTCAGCCTCGGCCTCGGGAGAAGGTCTCCGCCTCGCTCGACCTAGGCCTCGGCCTCAGCCTCGGCCTCGGGAGAAGGTCTCCGCCTCGCCCAACCCCAGGCCTTGGCCTCAGCCTCGGCCTCGGGAGAAGGTCTCCGCCTCGCCCGACCCCAGGCCTCAGCCTCAGCCTTGGCCTCGGGAGAAGGTCTCTGCCTCGCCCGACCTTAGCCTCGGCCTCGGGAGGAGTCACAACCTCGCCCGACCTCGGCCTCGGCCTCAGGAGAAGTCACTGCCTCGCCCGACCTTGGCCTCGGACCGACTACGCTACAGGGGACACAACATTACCCTACCTCTAGCTAGCCGCCTCAGGCTACGAAGGAACAAGACCGGTGTCACATCTAGATTACTCTGACAACAGGTAATGATGGTTCCCCGCATGTGTCCATGACGTCGATTGTTCTCAAGCTCTGTACGAAGGCAAAGAAACGTCAGCAAGACCAAGGGCCGCACCGCCAGCTACGCTTCTACAGGGCTCAAGCACTTCTCCGCCGGCCACGTTAGCACATAGCTACACCCCCATATGTACAGCTAGACCATCCCCTTGTATCTATAAAAAGGGGATGCCCAGGGCCTTCTCAGGAGAGGGAGGGGGGCACGGGCGGCAAGGACAACAGAGACGAACTCACTTAAACATCGAACTCCACTCCGCAACACTAGACTTCTCAGGAGACCTAGGACCCGTTCCCTCTCTCGTGAAGCTTGTAACCCCTACTGCAAGCACCCCGGTGCAAGATAATATAAGCCTCATCCCTCCTCTTGTGTTCCATCTTGCATCAACCCATCTGGGCAGGGGCACGTGGCACAAAATTCACTAGTCGGTTCGGTTGAGGGTCCCCCGGGTCCGAAACGCTGACAGTTGGCGCGCCAGGTAGGGACCGCTGCGTGTTGACAATACTTTCCCGTTGAGTTCCAGATGGACAATCTTCAGCAGCCTCTTCAGCCTGGGACGGTGCTCCGCTTTGGGAGTCTCGAGTTCATGTCCCCCGATGGTAGTTACGACATGGTACTCCTCCCCCCGCAGCACGACAACAACGACAGTCGTCAGCTCGCCCGGCAGAGGCGAACTCGACGACAACATCTCCCCGTGGCGGAAGAAGAACACTTGGGTCAACCCTGCCACCCTCCTCGCCGGCGGAGGAGGAGACGGAGTGACCATGGCCAGGCAGGAGGTAGCACCTCGTTGGCTATTAGACCAGAGCGAGTCAACGACGCCGACACCCCTGCGGGGGACATGTCGGGTGTTATCCTCGCACCTTGGACAACGACGAGTGTCACTTCCTAGCAAGGTGCCAACCCCATGCGGACTAATGACGCCGGCACCCTTGCGAGGGACTTGTTGGGCATTAGTCTCGCACCTGAGATAACAACACATTCCATCTCCGATGTCACTTCACCGCCGCCCACCAACCAGGAGGTACCATCAGTTTTCCATCCTGTTCCCTTTAGATTCAGCTTCGACCCACCAAGCGACCCCACTTCGGTAAGCGCTTTCGCAAGGGCATATCCTGACCTTCCAGGGTATCATATGTGGTCAACTTGGGACCTACTGACGACCGTCTCAACCTCTAGACCCACGGGTTCCGAGGAAGAGGACGACCCCGACTTCAGTTGGGATTTCTCCGGACTCCGTGATCCCAGTGCCATGCGAGACTTCATGTCCGCATGCGACCATTGCCTCTCCGGCTGCTCTGACAATGGCCACAGCCTTGATGACGAGGGTTACGACCCAACTCACAAGTGCTTCCACATCGATCAGGAAGATCACAACGGAGACAACCACCTCGGCATGCCAGGAAATGACGGTGCCCTTGCACCTGCATCTCACATTGAGATCCCGCGGGAGCTAGCTGTGGCCTAGGTCCCTACGGGGGGTCAGGGCACATAGCTCGAGCAACTCCGTGAGATGCAGGCCAAGCTCGATGAAGAAACGGGGCGACTTGTGCAGCTCCGACAAAACATCGAGCAATAGTGGGTAGGCCGAGCGCTCGTCGGATGAGCGCGTCATCAGGCCCGGGACGTCCAGCGCCGTATTATTAACGATGCCAGGGCAAGGCTGCCCCTGGCCTTCAACGGGGTCGGCCAGAACCTAGATGCAGCGGCGATGTTACTTCGAACGATGCCGGAGCCATCTACCACCGAGGGGCGACGTATCCAGGGCGAACTCAAGGACCTCCTGGAAAATGCTGCAACCCGACGAGGCGAGAGCTCTGCCTCCCGAAGGCGAGGATGCCCCTCGGAGCATCACGCAACGTTCTCCCGACACATGCGCGAGGCCTCGGTCCACACTGAGCTCACAGGAGACGAGACACCTGCAGCCCGGGATCGCCTCAGCGACGAGTAACACCGCCACGACCGTCGAGCCCGCCTCGAGGAAAAGGTGCGCCGAGGCTACCACCCCAGACGTGGGGGACGCTACGACAGTGAGGAGGATCAGAGCCCCTCGCCCGAACCACCAGGTTCGTGGGTCTTCAGTCGGGCCATACGACGGGCGCCGTTCCTGGCCCGGTTCTGAGCCCCGACTACCATTACCAAGTACTCAGGGGAGACGAGGCCGGAGTTGTGGATCATGGATTACCGGCTGGCATGCCAGTTGGGAGGGACGGACGATGACAACCTCATCATCCGCAACCTCCCCCTTTTCCTCCCCGACGTTGCTCGGGCCTGGCTGGAGCATCTGCCCCCTGCGCAGATCTTCGACTAGGACGACCTAGTCAAGGCCTTCGCTGGAAATTTCCAAGGTACGTACGTGCGCCCTAGGAACTCATGGGATCTCCGGAGCTACCGCCAGCAGCCAGGGGAATCCCTGTGAGAGTACATCCGGCGGTTTTCAAAGCAGTGCACCGAGTTGCCTAACATCACCGACTCGGACGTCATCAGAGCATTCCTTGCCGGCACCACTTGTCGGGACCTGGTAAGCAAACTGGGGCGCAAGGCACCCACCAAGGCGAGCGAATTGATGGACATAGCCACCAAGTTCGCCTCTTGTCAGGAGGCGGTCGAAGCCATCTTCCGGAAGGACAAGCAGCCTCAGGGAAGGCAGAAGGAAGACAACCCCGAGGTGCCCGTCCAGCGTGGCACGAAGAAGACCAGGAAGAAGGCGCAAGCAAAACGAAACGCCATTGACGTGGATCTCGTCGCTGCTGCCGAGCACAGGAATCCTTGGAAGCCTCCCGGAGGGGCCAACGTGTTCGACAAGATGCTCAAGGAGTCGTGCCCCTATCACAAGGGTCCTGTCAAGCACACCCTTGAAGAGTGCGACATGCTTCGGCGTTACTTCAATAAGGCTGGACCCTCGGCGGAGGGTGGCAAGGACCAAGGCAACAACAAGAAAGGAGGCGACAGGGAAGAAGAGTTCCCAGAGGTCCACAACTGCTTCATGATCTACGGTGGGCAAGTGGCGAATGCCTCGGCTCGACACCGCAAGCAAGGACGCTGGGAGGTTTGCTCGGTGAAGGTAGCGACGCCAGTCTACCTAGACTAGTCTGACAAGCCCATTACCTTCGACCAAGGAGACCACCTCGACTACGTACCGAGCCTAGGAAGGTACCCGCTTGTCGTCGACCCTGTCATCGGCAACGTTAGGCTCTCCAAGGTCCTCATGGACGGAGGCAGCAACCTCAACATCATCTACGCCGAGACCCTAGAGCTCCTGGGGGTTGATCGGTCCGAGATCCGGGACGGTGCAGCACCCTTTCACGAGATTGTCCCCGGCAAGCGTGTCCTGCCCCTTGGGCAACTTGATTTGCCTGTCTACTTCGGAACTCCCTCCAACTTCCGAAAGAAAACCCTCACTTTCGAGGTAGTCGGGTTCCGAGGGACCTATCACACTGTGTTGGGAAGACAATGCTACGCCAAGTTCATGGCCGTCCCCAACTACACTTATCTCAAGCTCAAGATGCCTGGCCCCAAGGGAGTCATCACTGTCGGACCCATGTACCGCCATGCTTACGAGTGCGACGTGGAATGCGTGGAGTATGCCGAAGCCATCGCCGAATCCGAAGCCCTCGTCGCCGACCTGGATTGCCTCTGTAAAGAGGCGCCCGACGCGAAGCGGCACGCCGGCAACTTCAAACCGGCCGAGGCGGTTAAGTCCATCCCTCTCGACCCCAGCAACGACGCCGGCAAGAAAGTCAGGATCAGCTCCGAGCTCGACCCCAAATAGGAAGCAGTGCTCGTCGACTTTCTCCGCGCAAACGCAGAAATTTTTGCGTGGAGTCCCTCGGACATGCCAGGCATACCGAGGGATGTCACCGAGCACTCACTGGACATCCAAGCCAGAGCCCGACCCGTGAAACAGCACCTGCGCCATTTTGATGAAGAAAAGCGCAGAGCCATAGGCGAGGAGGTCCACAAGCTAATGGCTGCAGGGTTCATCAAAGAGGTATTCCATCCAGAATGGTTAGCTAACCCTGTACCTGTAAAGAAAAAAGGTGGGAGGTGGAGGATGTGTGTAGACTACACTAGGTTAAATAAAGCATGTCCCAATGTCCCTACCCTCTGCCTCGCATCGATCAAATTGTGGACTCCATCACTGGGTGCGAAGCCCTGTCTTTCCTCGATGCCTATTCAGCTATCACCAAATCAAGATGAAAGAATCCGACAGCTCGCGACTTCTTTTATCACACCTTTTGGCATGTAGTGTTATACTACTATGCCATTTGGTTTGAGGAATGCAGGTGCAACATACCAAAGGTGCATGAACCATGTGTTCGGAGAGCACATCGGTAGAACGGTCGAGTCTTACATCGATGACATCGTTGTCAAAACAAGGAAAGCCTCCGACCTTCTCTCTGACCTTGAGGTGACATTCAGGTGCCTAAAAGCGAAGAGCGTAAAACTCAATCCCGAGAAGTGTGTCTTCGGAGTCCCCCGAGGCATGCTCCTATGGTTCATCGTCTCCGAACAAGGCATCGAGGCCAACCCGGAGAAAATTGTGGCCATCACCAACATGGGACCCATCAGAGATTTAAAAGGAGTACAAAGGGTCATGGGATGCCTTGCGGCTCTGAGCCGCTTCATCTCGCGCCTTGGCGAGAAAGGATTGCCCTTGTACCGCCTCTTAAGGAAGGCCGAGCGCTTCACTTGGACTCCCGAGGCCGAAAAAGCCCTCGGAAACTTAAAGGCACTCCTTACTAATGCACCCATCTTGGTGCCCCCCACCGTAGGAGAAGCCCTCTTGATTTACGTCATCGTAACCACTCAGGTGGCCAGCGCTGCGGTCGTAGTCGAGAGATGAGAAGAGGGGCATGCACTGCTCATCCAGAGGCCAGTCTACTTCATCAGCAAGGTGCTATCTGAGACCAAAATCCGCTACCCGCAAATCCAGAAGCTACTGTACGCAGTGATTCTGACACGGCGGAAGCTGCGACACTACTTCGAGTCTCATCCGGTGACTGTGGTGTCATCTTTCCCCCTGGGGGAGATCATCCAATGCCGAGAGGCCTCGGGTAGGATAGCAAAATGGGCAGTGGAACTCATGGGGGAAACACTTTCATTTGCCCCTCGGAAGGCCATAAAATCCCAAGTCTTGGCCGACTCCCTGGCTGAATGGACCGACACCCAGTTGCCAATGACCCCAATCTAGGCCGAACTTTGGACCATGTACTTCGATGGGTCGTTGATGAAAACCAGAGCAGGCGAGGCCTTGCTCTTCATCTCACCCCTCGGAGAACATGTGCGTTATGTAATACGGCTCCATTTTCCGGCGTCAAACAACGTAGCCGAATATGAGGCTTTGGTGAATGGGTTGCGCATCGCCATTGAGCTAGGGGTTTGGCGCCTCGACGCTCGTGGCGACTCGCAGCTCGTTATTGACCAAGTCATGAAGAACTCTCACTGCCACGATCGAAAAATGGAGGCCTACTGCGACGAAGTTCGGCGCTTGGAAGATAAGTTCTATGGGCTAGAACTCAACCATGTTGCTCGACGGTACAACGAGACTGCAGATGAGCTGGCTAAGATAGCCTCGGGACGAACAACAGTTCCCCTGGATGTCTTCTCCAGAGACATATATCAACCATCCATCAAACTCAACGATGCGCCCGAACTTGAGGAGACCTCGGCCCAGCCCGAGGTACCCTCGGCCGCCGAGGGTGAGGCCCTGCGCGTCGAGATAGAGCAGAATGGGGTCATACCAAATCTAAACTGGCAGACCCCATACCTGGAATATCTCCTCCGGGGAGAGCTGCCCCTCGACAAGGCCAAAGCTCGGCGACTGGCTCGGCGCGCCAAGTCATTCGTTTTACTGGGTGATGGAAATGAGTTGTACCACCGCAGCCCCTCAGACATTCTCCAACGATGCATATTCATCACCCAAGGACAAGAGTTGTTACAAGAAATATACTCGAGGGCTTGCGATCACCATGTAGCACCTCGAACCCTCGTAGGAAACGCTTTCAAACAAGGTTTCTACTGGCCGACCGCAGTGGCCGACACCACTAGGATAGTACGCTCCTGCCGAGGGTGTCAATTCTACACGAGACAAACACGTCTACCTACTCAGGCTCTATAGACAATACCTATCACTTGGTCGTTCGCTGTGTGGGGTCTGGACCTCGTCGGTCCCTTGCAGAAGGCACCCAGGGGCTTCGCGCACCTGCTGGTCGCCATCGACAAATTCTCCAAGTGGATCGAAGTCTGACCCTTAACCAGCATCAGGTCCGAGCAGGCGATGGCATTCTTTACAAATATCATCCACCGCTTCGGGATCCCAAGCTCCATCGTCACCGACAATGGCACGCAATTCACTGGGAAAAAGTTCCTAGACTTCTGCGAAGGCCACCACATCCGTGTGGACTGGGCCGCCGTAGCTCACCCAATGACAAATGGGCAGGTGGAGCGCGCCAATGGCATGATTTTGCAGGGGTTAAAACCAAGGATCTACAACGACCTCAACAAGTTTGGCAAGCGGTGGATAGAAGAGCTACCCTCGGTGGTTTGGAGTCTGAGGACGACGCCGAGCTGGGCCACGGGTTTCTCGCCATTTTTCCTAGTCTATGGGGCCGAGGCCATCCTACGCACGGACTTAGAATACGGCTCCCCGAGGACAAAGGCATACGACGACCAAAACAACCAGACCAGCTGAGAGGATTCATTGGACCAGCTGGAAGAGGCTCGTGACGTAGCCTTACTACACTCAGCGTGGTATCAGCAGTCTCTGCGACACTACCACGCCCGAAAGATTTGGCCCTGAGGCTTCCAGGTGGGAGATTTGGTGCTTCGGCTATGACAAGACACCTGAGGGCGCCACAAGCTTACTCCTTCCTAGGAAGGGCCATTCATCATCGCCAAAATTCTAAAGCCCGGGACATACAAGCTGGCCAACGATCAAGGCAAGGTCTATAGCAACGCTTGGAACATCGAACAGCTACGTCGCTTTTACCCTTAAAGTGTTTCAAGTCGTTCATGTATCTTGGTCCCTTTACATGTATAAATAAAAAGTCTAGCTGTCAAGGGAGGATCGGCCTTGCCTCAGCAAAAATCGACCCTCCCTCGGGGGCTAGAAGGGGGGAACCCCCTCTGCGTCAAAATTTTCCTCGGAAAAGTTTTCTACCAAAACGACTTTCGTGCCTTTCAACTATATCGATAGAGGAATCCTAAAAACGACAAGAGAGACCTTGAACGGCAAGGCCGACCGAGCTGAGGGACTCCTACGCCTTCGGGATATGGATACCTCACTCATCACCTTCCGCGAAAGGTAGCTCACGCTCGGATAAGTGATTCTGCTACCGACGAACAAGTCCTAACGCTCAAAACAAGAGGAAAGAAAACGTAGCTTTATACTCTAACACTAAAAATGTTTAGGCCTCAGCGGCCACAAGAAACATACACATACTTAGAATAAACTATTCCCCACAGGCTCAGGTGTCGGCAGGGGGAGGAGCAGCACCCTCGGCGTCGTTCCTACCCACGGCGGAATCTGGCCCGGCCTCGGACGGTGACACCGGCGGAAGGATCTCCACCTCAAAAAAGGAAGCCAACGCCGCGCCTGGGCCCTCGGCAGCCGCATCAAGCCTTTGGACCTCCGCTAGGGCGGCGTCCTCGCCATCAGGTAGGCAGTAGCCTTCGCTGACCCGCTCCAAATCCACATCGTAGTGGGAAGCAAGGACGGCGAAGGCCCACCTAACGCCGTGGTGCAGCGCCCCATGGAGTCTGCTGCGCACGTGGCCGCCCAAGGCCCGCAGGCGACTCTGGGGGGAGCTGCCCGAGGGGATGTCGTCGAGACCAAAGGTCCGATAGAAGGCCAAGGTGGCCTCAGACATGGCCATGCGGTAGGCCTCTTTCTGCTCAGCCGCCTGGGCAAGCGCCTGGCAGTTCTTGACAGACTCGTCGAGAGTCGCCTCGAACCCTAAAGATAGCTGGACGATATTCTTCAGACACGAGGAAAAGGATGAAGCTAAAACAAAGTCACAAAGCAGGCAAAACATACCTTCAGCCCGGGCACGCTGTTGCGAGGCCATAGCTTGGGCGGACCAGGCAGACCCGACGGCCACGGCTAGGCCCTCCGCAAGGGTCCCGGCCCGAGCGGTCGCCTCGGCTAGCCGCTCTATAACCTCAGCCAGCTGTCCCCTAAGGGCCTTAGCCCGGCTCACGGCCTCAGCAGCTTGGCTCCGGAATTGGTCCCGAACGCTGGTGACCTGGCCGAGCTCCAGCTACCGCTACTGCATCTCCTCGGCCTGAGAGGCCACCTGCTCCCGTGCCGACGAAGCCTCTGTTCGTGCCGACGCCGCCTCTGTCCGCGCCACCGCAGCCTCCAACTTTAGCTCATCACAGAGCAGCCGAAGGTCCACCACCTCGGCGCTCTGTTGGGCAAGGCGCTCATTGGCCTCGGTAAGCGCAGCCCACTGGGACCGCAGTGACTCCCAAACGTCACTCTCGCGATGGATGAACAACGACTTAGCAGTGCTTATGTCCACGAGCTCCTGAGGGAGAAAAATAGGATATCACAAAAAATGCCCTGATCACGCGAGGCGTACGTCTAAATCCTTACCTCGAAGACCCTAGGAACGTCCCTAGAAAGGATTTCCATGGTCGTCCGAAGCGACCTCATCGCCGCCTCAGTATATTCACAGAAATTATCTCGGAACTGCTCCTCCAACTCATCGTTAAGGGAAAGGAGGGGCTCCCAAGTGTCGCGGCTCCAGAACAGGAGCGGCTGCCCACACCACTCATTGGGATTGAGCTGCGTGGGGATAAGGCCCTTGCAGTCAATGCATCAGGTACCATCACAGTCGACGTATCGGGCCTCTCCTCGACCAAGGTGACAAGCCTTCGCTCACCGACCTCGGCAACAACGGTCGCCCCCTCCTCATGGTCGGAAATGGGGAGATCAGGGATGACCGAGGGCAGAGCCGCCTCAGCCATCTCAACTTCGGCGGTGACGGGCGGCTCCGTGGGCAAATCAGCAACGGCCCCGGTAGGAATCGATGCCGGCGCCGACAACAAGACAGGTGGACTCGGGGTCGCGTCAACGGCCTCCCCGGCATGATGGCCGCTTCAATAGGGGGCTCGACCTGGGAGGCTTGCCCCATGATAGCCCATGCCGCGTGGGCCCCCCGCCGGAGGGCGCCTTGCGCGGAGGCCAGCCAACCAGCGTGGCGCGCCGCAACTTCGGCTGCAGAGGCCGGCCCCGTCTTAAGCGCCTTCGCGGGGGCTAGCCCGGGCGAGCCCTGCCTCCGCTTGCTGAAAAGGAGAAGGGGCAAATTCAAGACACACAGCGAGATAACTGAAATAGAGGTGCCCTCAGATACTTACCCGCTTCGGGGCAAAGCCAATTATGCCTGCGGGGAGACCCCTCGGGCCTCGATCTCCGCAGGCGTTGCTGAGGGTTGTCCCGCAGTTGCTTCGGCGCCGCTTCCGCCTCAGACGCCCGAGGCGCCGAGGGGCGGCCTGCCTAGGCGACGTCATGACAGCCGAGGGACCAACTTCTCGTACGGCCAGCACAGGCATCTACTCTTGGGGGACATGCAGTTTGGCCTGACCCCCCAGAGTCACCCCAATTATCTTGGCCAAGGGGTCAAGTACCCCCTCGGCCTGCCTCCGCTCCTCGGACCAGGACCCCAGCGTCCTAGCCCCAAACGCTGGTGGCACCAGCCCTCCTGGAAGCTGGCTTGACGACCCCTGGCCCAACCTCGAATCCGGACTGAGGCCAAGCCGGGCCACCATGTCATCGTCTTTGTCATCATCTCGTCATCATCATCATCATCAGGCGTGTCCGGCGACGGCTCCAACGGGAGCCCATCCCTTGCTTGCCTCCGATGACGCTTCTCCATGGTTTCCCGAGCTCGCATCCTCTCGCGAGCTCGGGCCTTTTCCATGTCCTTCCTCTCCTTATCCTTCTCCGCGGCGAGCCTACGCGCGGTTCGGCCCGCCGCGTCCTCCGGGACTGGTGGCCGAGAGAGTTTAAAATTCCTCAACCCTTGGGGACGAGCAAAAACCCCAACAGTAAGAACTAAAGACGTAACAAACACGACGCAAAACAGAAGGAGGGTCGGATACTTACCAGGGATACATACCCATGGTCGGGACGCATCGGGGGCTGGCTAAGGACGCCAGCGTCCAGCCTTCCTACCGTGCCTGCTACCCGTCTGAGGAGGTCGTCGGCAGAGAGGGGGGTCGAGGACATCCGTGAAGCCTCCAAATCAACCCCCGGCTTCATCTCGGAAAGCCGCAACCGCCGCTCTGCCAATGGGAGCACCCTCCGGTGGTGGATAGCGGCGATGACCCCCGCAGCGGTAAGGCCCTCGGCTTGTAACTTCTACAGGGCATGGAGAATGGGCTGGAGCTTCTCCTGGTTCTCGTGTGTGGCCCCCAGCGCCAGTTATCACCGGCGGCAGTCACCAATCGTTGAGAAAACGGCGGAAGCATCCCGTCGTCGTTCCGGAGATAAAACCACTAGTTCTGCCACCCCTGGTCGAAGATACAAGGGAGGCGGGGATGTACTGCTGTGCGTGCCCCGACCTCAGCTGGAGGGTGCAGCCGCCAGCCCGCACCGCCATACGGACCCTCTTCATGTCTGTCGACGTGGCGAAGAACTCCGCGGAGAAGAGATGGGTCCACAGGTCCCAGTGGGGGTCAATCCCCAGAAACCCCTTGCAAACCACCACGAAAATAGCCGCCTGCGCGATGGAGTTGGGGTTGAAGTTGTGAAGCTCCACCCCGTAGTAATGCGGGAGCGCCCGCATGAAGCGGCTCGCCGGCATCCCAAACCCCCGCTCATGAAAGGGGGTGAAACTGACCACGTACCCCGGCGGTGGAGTCGGTTCGGCCTCGCTCCCGGGGGCCAACCACTTAGGCTGCGGCCCGCCGGAGAGAGGACGGAGCAAACCCTCGGAAACAAGGGCCTGCAGATCCTCCACAGTGACGGTGGAGAAAGGCCACGGGTCGCGCGGCGGAATGACGGTCGCCTTGTCAGCCATCGCCGAGCTGAAGCGGTGGAAGCGGAGGGGATGAGGTGCGCGATTTTCTCTTCTCTGTCTACTCTCTTAGGTTGCGAAGACAAAAGCAGAAGACAAGCGCAAATGGCAGGGTAAAGAACCACTGCCGGCACCTCTTCCGGGTATATAAAGGCCCGGGCGAAATCCACCCAAAACTTCGCCCGAACCCTTCGTGAATTTCAAACTCAATGGCAAAACAGTTTTCCCATTCCTCGAACGACTCGTGCACGCGCAACAGAGACCCCGCGAGTCGCCCGTCTCGTCACATTAACTCCCTGGCAGGACGCACGTCTCCTCTGGCAGGCGGGCGGGCGTCGTTTCGCCTCCGTCATGATGACTGCCTTAAAAAAGGTGCGCCACACTGTTTCGAAATATCTCCTTTCTTCCTTTCCTGTCTTTTTCTCTCTCTCCACAGGGATCGGGAAAAGGGACATTTCGAAGGAGTCCTTCACAGCAAAGGAAATGGGCCCTGAGCCCTCCTACTGATCAGGGTTTCGAAGGTTGCGCCCCGCGGGGTTCGACGACCACCCCAGAGCACTCGAGCTCTGAGCCCTTTACTGATCAGGGGTTCGAAGTCTGGCCCCTCAAAGGGATTCGATAGCCACCCCAGAACATGCAGAGTCAGGGATGACCCTGGGTATGTCTGTTACATGGCCAAGGCTCGGGCTACGCTCTTGAGGTACCCTAAGACATTTCCAAGACCAGCAGGAACGGTTTGTAATGGAATCCCACCGAAGGGAGGCACCAAGCCCTCGGACCCTATCGAATGGGTCCGGGTCTAGCAAAACACCTGCATGTACTTTTGGAGCGCGCCTCTAGGCCACTAGCCGACCCTTATCGAACAGGGCTCGGGCGTCCACTCGGATTACCCGTTAGCAACTCACTGGAAACACCGTGTTCGGTGCCCACCAAGGGTAACACGGCGCATTCCCCCCTCCTCCTTGTGGAAAGGCGACAAAGGGGCGTACAATAAAAAGCCGAGACGGTCCTCGATCGTCCTCTCGCTCCGTGGAGAGGCTCGGAGGCTGCTCTCGCACCAGGCTACGGCCAAATTGTTGACCACGTCAACAAACCAGCTTGAAAACTCGGAGCCTGACCATGCACCTAGGCTACGACCAGGCCGCATGAGGGAACAACAAGGTCGACCGAGGAATCACAAGAAAAATTAAGACCTCAGAGGAGTCAAACCACTCCTCCGAGGCCTCGGGGGCTACACCCGATGGGTGCGCTCGCGCGCACCCATCAGAACAAAATATGACCGAGCAAGGCTAGTCCCCTTGCAAAAAATCCGACAGAACCTCCAAGCGAGTGCCTACACTCCCTTTGAGGCTCAGGGGCTACTGTCGGGTACCGTAATTAGGGGTACCCCCAATACTCCTAACCATGGCTGGAAAACATCTTCAAAGCAGACCGTAAAGGCTGGTAAGCACAGCGCAAAGTTAAAGCCTCATCTACCAAGGGACACAATCCCGTCTCGCCCGAGCCTGGCCTAGGGCAAGAACAGTGGTCCCGGACGGATTCATGCCTCGCTCGAGGGCCTCCTCAGGCAGCGGGCGCACCCCCGGCTCACCCGAGGCTAAGCTCGGGCAAACTTTGTCGTATAGCAACCTCGGCCAAATCGCCTTACCACCGACCGTATCGCATGCACATTTAATGCAGGGATCACCTGACACCTTATCCTGACACGCGCGCCTCAATTGGCAAGGTCGAAATGACCGCAGTCACTTCGCCCCTTCACTGATCGTTCTGACAGGCAAACAACACTATTCACCCCGTTTCGACTACTGTGCCAACCACCAGGGTAAGACTAACAACAGTGAGTCACGGTCTCTCCCGAGTTCAGCCTCGGGCGCAACAGGGAGCTTTGCCTCGCCCGACCCCAGGCCTCGGCCTCAGCCTCGGCCTCGGGAGAAGGTCTCCGCCTCGCCCGACCCCAGGCCTCGGCCTCAGCCTTGGCCTCAGGAGAAGGTCTCCGCCTCGCCCGACCCCAGGCCTCGGCCTCAGCCTTGGCCTCGGGAGAAGGTCTCTGCCTCGCCCGACCCCAGGTCTCGGCCTCAGCCTCAGCCTCGGGAGAAGGTCTCCGCCTCGCCCAACCCTAAGCCTCGGCCTCAGCCTCGGCCTCAGGAGAAAGTCTCCGCCTCGCCCGACCCTAGGCCTCGGCCTCAGCCACGGCCTCAGGAGAAGGTCTCCGCCTCGCCCGACCTCAGCCTCGGCCTCGGGAGGAGTCACAACCTCGCCCGACCTTGGCCTCGGCCTCAGGAGAAGTCACCGCCTCGCCCGACCTCAGCCTCGGACCGACTACGCTACAGGGGACACATCATTACCCTACCTCTAGCTAGCCGCCTTAGGCTACGAAGGAACAAGACCGGTGTCACATCTAGATTACTCCGGCAATAGGTAATGATGGTTCCCTGCATGCGTCCATGAGGTCGATTGTTCTCAGCAGGACCCAGGGCCGCACCGCCAGCTACGCTTCTACAGGGCTCAAGCACTTCTCCGCCGGCCACGTTAGCACATAGGTACACCCCCATATGTACAGCTGGACCATCCCCTTGTATCTATAAAAGAGGATGCCCAGGGCCTTCTCAGGAGAGGGAGGGGCGCACGGGCGGCAAGGACAACGGAGACGAACTCACTCAAACATAGAACTCCACTCCGTAACACTAGACTTCTCAGGAGACCTAGGACCCGTTCCCTCTCTCGTGAAGCTTGTAACCCCAACTGCAAGCACCCTGATGCAAGATAATATAAGCCTCATCCCTCCTCTTGTGTTCCATCTTGCATCAACCCATCTGGGCAGGGACACGCGACACAAAATTCACTAGTCGGTTCGGTTGAGGCTCCCCCGGGTCTGAAACGTCGACAGATAATAACTCTCACATGAGTTAATCTAATCGCGGACTATCTTCGAGCCACATGATCGGTCCGTTCAGCCATGCCCAGGTACCAAATCTGGTTCTCAATAATGTATTTCAGTGGTTAGAAGTTAAGCATGGGAGAGGGTTATGGTTCGAATCGTAGGTTCCATAGTTAGTTGTCCATGTCTTACTACGGTTTTTATATTTACAATATTTACAATATCTATTCTTCGTAGAACATAATGGTTAGAAGCTAAATATGGGAGGGAGAGTAATAAGCGTGGGAGGGAGAGAGGGCTATGGTTGGAACCCCAGCTTCTGGAGACTTGGAGCAAATACTGATGAATGGATCTGCATTCCCTATTCCATGCTCCGGTCTCCTAATGGATGGATCTGCGTTTCCTATTCCATCAACGCTGGATTATATGCTAATCATTGACGTGCTATCGCTGGAAGTCGGTTATGTGCTAGGCGAAAGCGTTTGTCTTGCTTATTGAGCGACGACAATAATATATGATGCCTTTGAGAGCTCCAGTAAACTCTGGTTGTGCTATAGAGGCCGGATCGGATTCTATGTGTTATATATATATAGTATTTAGAGCCCTGGGCTCTCTCTAACTAATGGAAGCCCCGACCAGGTGCGCGGACTGCACCGTACCGACCTGGTGCGCAGGCTTTTTTAGCTCACTGTACCACCTACTTACGTCAATTATAACTACGTGTTATGCTCAATCGTGTTATGGTTTACACACTTTTTGGTATGCGCATGTTTCGGGCATCCGGGCCCACGAGAAGATTTTGTTCCCGCATTCTGGGCAGCCGTACTAGTCCCCACATAAATATTGATACTACAATGTCTTATGTTTCCGTTTATGATACAGTAATCCACGTGTCGGTCCATGGGCCTTCGCGTTGATTTCGCCAGCAGTTTACGTGTATCGGGCCCACGAATCTAGCAACGGAGCACACATTTTTTCAGCTCACCTCACCCGTAACGTTCGCGGCGGCCGAACCCTAGCTCAATCGCCGTCGTCTGCTTCTTCTCCACCACGGCTGCCGAACCCTAGATTAATCGCCACCGTGAGCTTCTTCTCTACCGCGGCTGCCGAACCCATAGAGATTCTCCCTCCGTCGTTCCACCGCCGTCGCATTCACCTTCTCCACCGCAGAGACTCGGAATCGCCTTCTCCACCGCAGAGACGCCGTCGCCTTGTTCTTCTTCACTGGGGAAGGGACCCGGAATCGCGGAGGCGGTGGCGCTGCCCCCTCGTTCTTCTCCACCGCAGAGACCGAGCCCTCGTTCTTCTCCGCCGCGGCGGCCGAACCCTAGGCAATCCACCCGTCGTCACGAGCTCCGTCTCCAACGCCAAGTCCAACCCGCCGTCAACTTCAGCGTACCCTAAGCATTGACCGAGCCACGCGTCGCCTTGGGCTTCTCCCCTGCAGAGGGTCCCGAAATCGGCCGGCCTCCAGGCACATCCACACTCGGGTAAGTCCTCAATCGCCAACTCTTACATTTGCATATTTACACAATCTGAATCGTAAATCGGTTTCACCTTATTATTAACTCAATTGTTTGATTTATCAAAAAACAATTCAGCATAAATTTATTGTTAAACGGATACACAAATTTATACTATTCAACGTCTCACACGTTTATGCACTTTACAATACCGTGTTATGCTGCTTTGTTGACAAAATTATGATATATACATCAATATGTTATGCCATAAACATTTCGCTGTTCAATTAGGGCCTGCACGCACGAAATAGCCAGCTTATACATTAATTGGACGTCGCATATGAGCAGAATTTTTATTGATCCATTACGTTTTTATGTATATGTGTTGTTTGATTTGGCTCGAACATCATATATGAAGAACGCAGCAGCACATCTCCCTATCCTTACCTCCAAAACCTTCCTAGTGGGCCCTAGCAGTGCTCCCCGGCCCCCTTTGTTCATATTTTGCACAACATGCATAGATGTTAGTAGTGCTGCTGCATGCTTTCTTTTGCGTAGTAATGGAATGCATGGTCATGAACTGAACTGAATTGATTTGCGCTTATCTTTTTATTGCTCCTTTACATTTTTTATGTATATGTGTTGTTTGATTTGGCAGGAACATCATACATGAAGAACGTAGACTGACCTCCATCTAATCCAAAACGGATTATAATTCAGTCTACTCAAGAGTGCTTTAGTGTCGACATACCCCGTGTTCCGGCGGAAACTGTTAGACACAAAACAAGGTAGGCTGCTGATGAGGACGATGACTTTATGCCATTATCGAAGAAGCGTAACTTTGATGACAGTCCTCCAAAAGTCTTGAAGAAGATAGTTACAAAGCGGAGGAAAGTAGTGGACCCCCCCCCCCGACAGGTTAGAATTTATGGTCAATGGCAATATATCATTTTCTGTGTGAAATTATGTTGTGTTGAGGTTTGATTTAAACATTGAGTTGCGATTATGTAGATGTAAATGTTTACGCTATTCATTGTATACATTTTTCAGCAGAGGCTTAATGTGAGATGCAATCCCCAAGACGTATTAGTAAGCGTCCAGATATTAAATGACAGACAGCGCCAATTACCTTTGATACTACACATAAGACTAATATGTATGATAAGCCATTAGGCATGTTTGTTGGCTCGAACCACCACCTACAATGCACAATATTTGGGTTTCTTTACTAGGAGACGAGGCAGTTGATACATTCGAGTGGGTCTTCAGTACGTTTAAAACATGCATGGGATGTGACGGACCACGAGTGATGTTGACAGGTAAATTGTAATAAATGGCTCGTATTTATTATGACACATACTATATGATATCATATTGGCTTACATAATGTTATGTAAAATTATATATTTCAGATCAAGGCCCTGCTATGCCAATCGCACTAGGCAGAGTATTCCCAAACACAAAACATCGTTTGTGTTTGTGGCATGTGCAAAATAGGTATATGCCCCACTTGAATGAATTGTATGCAAGATTTGAGTAGATGGATTTCAAAACAAGGTTCCAATCTATAATACATCATCCATTGAATGAAATGGAGTTCGATGCTGCCTGGCAAATGATGCTAAATGATTTCCAGCTACACGAGAACAACACCCTTGTCAGATTATATGAAATACGCAAAGATTGGGTACTTGCATTTTTCAAAGGAGACTATTGTGGACTTATGGTCTCTACACAACGAAGCGAGAGCATGAACAAACTGGTGAAGAGTGCCCACGTGGATGCAAACACACCGCTTCATCAATTTGCAAAGCAAATGATGAAGCTCATGCATAGTAGGAAGATGAAAGAGGCCAAAGAGGCACTAGGATGCATGGTAAGTGAAAAAATGATAAACATATGTTTTATTCTATTAAAAACAAAACGATATTAATACTATATTGTGTAATTTGCAGGGTCAAAAGGATAGAACTACATTGTATATGTTTGAAATAAGAGTTGCAAGGGCATACACTAGAGCTGTGATGACAAGGTTCCCGGAGACCATAAAATATGCAACTGCATACCGAATAGACCGTGATACAGAGGGTGATGTAAATGATTGGGTGGTGAAACATACTACAAGATCAAATAAAATTGTTTGGGGTCAACACCAATTCAAAATAAGGGCTGATGTGGATGACGGAAAGTATTCATGTGAGTGCAAGGAATGGGAGCATACAGGTATGTTATACTAAACGATTATTTCTATATGAAATTCCAAATTATTACGAATACAAAGCTGTTTGCGAGTAATATATGACATAATGTATGGTTAATGAATTATAGGCCTATTTTGTGTGCATCTTGTACGCGCTTTCATTCATCTACAAATTGAAAGGATCCCGAGTGAGTATATTTTGCAACGATACACATACTCTGCGTGACAAGATGTGGCTTTTTCAAGAGACGATAGGAATTTGAAAGGAAAAGATGGAGAAACAAGATCATATAGATAAAAGATGTTGCTTAAAAAAGCAATGAAAGTAGTACACCATGCGAGTCTATCTAAAGCTGGGAATGATAAAGCCCTAGAGATGATGGACGAATTATTAGGGTTATTGATGCGTGTGGAGCCTGATATAGGTACTGGTGAGAGTTGTGGCACGAGTGCTGGCGATGACATCCAGGTACACACATCATGTTATTATGAGTTTTGCATAATTACATGTGGATAATGATCCATGTATGTAATGATGATATAGGTCGAAGCGTATGAAACGGAAGACATAGTTGAAGACAATTTACACAAATTAGATGATGGGAACGAGGTATGGCACAAAATTTTCTAATATATTATATATGCTGCTCTATAAAATTTGTGTATTCACTGGAGTTTGCGTTATTTCACAGGAAATTTTAATGGGGTCTAATACAAATGAATGCAATGCTAACGATGATCAATGTAATATGCCGATATTAACATTGGAACATAACACTGATATTCAGCTGGTTGATAGTAGTGCTACGGATGTGGAAGCTAGAAAGGTAATAACATTGCTACAATATATGATTACAATACGTGAATATAAAAACTAACTTAATATCTTTGATTTGTAGAAACTGGAGTTTCATATGGAAGGTGTAAACTTAGCAAAACCAGATAAGGCCAACCCTAAGGGAAGAACAATCAAAAGTAGTGAGCAACAAGTTCTTAATTTGGGTTGCGAAAGGAGCTAAGAAGATGAGCAGGAAGTGCCAGAAATGTGGCATAGCTGATGATCACAACAGTCGTACGTGTTTAACTGTGGAGGATAATAGGGTTCGATTGGCTAACCTATCTGGACGTAAGCGAGGATGGCCTCCTGGTTCAAGGAACAAAATCATAGGTGCAGCACCACAGTGGAATGAGACATCAACATCGAAAAAACGAACGGTGTATGTCGAAGATGATGATTCATCTGGTAGAGAGTAGAATACCATTAGATTTATGATAAAATTATATTCTGGATGTAAATGTTATTCCTATGTTTAATTGACAATGCCCAGAAAGTGTCATAAATATGCTTGCAAACTGGCCTAAACGTATGTGGAATTTATCATATTCATTTAACAGTTATGTAGCAAACTGAATGTACATCTACTTAGCATACATGTATGTGCAAATATGCATAACACGGCGTTGTGTAATGCATAAACTGGTCAGACTGTGAAGCATGACTATACAAAAAGAGATGTTTCTAGTATATAACGGTGATAATTGTATCATACACTTGAGACAAAACAAGAATAATGTATGGGCATAGAACGGTGATAATTGTATCATAAATGTATGGGCAAACATGCATAACACCGGCAATAAGTATATCATAAACTAGAGACAAAACAGGCATAATCCGAGGTTGTTGACAGCATAAAATTGTACAGCAAATTGGCAGAATCAAATGCAAGAAACACACATGACGATCAAACACATAGGGTACAATATTCCAGTTTAGACATTCACTGATCCCCAAAGTTGTCATTGACATAACATAAGAAACGTAGTCTTTGCCCATATTATACACACATGACTGATCTGAAGTTTAGGGAACCATTGCATACACAATATATTACATGTCTAAACTAAACTACAACCATTAGACCTTGAATCTTTGGATGTCTTCAAGCAGCGATAATGCTTTGTTCTTCGGATGGAATGTGATATAATGCAGCGCAAGAGACCGTATCTCACTAGTGTTGCCCTGCAAGACAATAAAATTGTGTTAGTTATACATGTGTATCATATGTTGCCTTGTGCCAACTATAGAATTAACTGATAAAATTGTACGTACTTCTTCTATGTCTGACCGCAGAGATCCTTCGACGCAGTCATAAAAGAGAATGTATCCCATAACATAAAACCCACAATCATTGGATCCTGCTGCCATGTTAGGACAATTTGGGCACAAGCCAATTGTGAAGTTGTCAAATTTGGGAAAGCATGTCCTGGGCCGTACATGTTGTATGCCTTTGTTTAATCTACTCATAATAACCTTAGCCCATGGTAAATTTCTGCCCCATAAGTCCAATCCAGCAAAATGATAGTCCTTCCATGTAGTACCACCAAGTGTTGCCCCATATGGATTGGAATCTAAAATGTGAATGCACTTCTTCACTGTATTTACAACATACAATGTCCAATGCCCCCTGCTTACCATGGGAACCATGATCTGACCGTGTAAAAAAACATAAAGATGAACAGTGTAAATGACTTCCACATAACAATGTGATATGTACCATTTAAAAATAAATTATGTTTGTAAAATGAAATACGATTGTTACCGCTTTGCATTTATCCATTTCATCTGTCTCGGGCAATGCATTGTCTAGAAGTGTGTGCAGTACAGATTCATCAAAAGGTTGAGGGTTCCGACTGTGTCGTTCCTGTTCCTCAAAGTTGAGTAGTGACTGCAATAAACAATATAAATGGAGTCAGTATACTTGGGTTCACAGATTGTGTATCTGAATATGGTGTAGGTATGTTACGATAATTTACCCCAACATTAACATCAAGAATTAATCTGTTCGAACTCATGGAGGGCTGCTGATTTTTGGCATCATCATCAACACACTGGATGAAGAACTGCATGAACACATTGTTGAGACACTTCCCATCGGCAAAAGAATCATATATATCAGAACATGTTGAAGAATATTCACCATAATCTATTACGGTCCTGGGGAATTTTTTATAACAATTAGTGAGGTCGCGTAAAACTACCAGAATATAAACATATTTTGATTTTGTCTGTACTTCATACCTGCTGGTGTCAGATTGTGTACCACACAAATATTCGCGTAGAGCTAACACAGTTTGCATCTCCGAATCAAGTGAAACCTGGTCAACCTGAGGAGTGTTTGTAGCTGGATCGGTTTCGACAGAAACCTAAAAAGATATGTGAAAATATATATAACAATCTATGAACAGTTTTGAAAAGATATAATGAAAATGAAAATTACTGAGCTGACATGTTCAGATGGGGTCTGATCAAAGCATGGACCACTGTCGACAAATGTCATCATAACGATGTCGACAAATGTTTGAATAACTTTTTTATAATGACGTAAATACCAAAAAACTGACTAACCTGCCGACTGGGCAAGAATATCATCTGATTTTGTAGTTGTTTTCTGCACATCATAACCATCTTCATTGTCCCCCGACTCAGCACGGAGGACCTCATCAATTAACTCACCAAAAACATCAGATAGATTGTATTATTTCTCAACAATCTGCTGAAGAGTCTGTTTAATAACTGAACAAGCCTTACCAACCTCCGTATCATAATGTGACAACTTTTCTATGAAACCCAGGCGGTGGCGGGATGGAAGCTGATTCAGCTTGCTTGATAACAAATCCCTGATGAGCGGGAGTTCGATGTGAATTGTGTGCTGTCCAGATGGATCAGGACGCGGTACATCAAAAGTGTTTGTCCTGGTCTTATGCTGTTGTAAAATGAAAATTATTAAGTAAATATACAGCGTATAACTGAATATTATGTTTAAATTATATGACAAAAAATATATAAATAGAATCTTGCCTTAAATTGTGCTTCAACAGGTGGTACAGCTGTGTAGCAGGTCTCTGTGGTGCTTCGGAACTAAAAAAGGTGTGAAAGATGGAGTAAAACTTATACACACCTATAAAGTGGAGTTTCATTTGTAAATATAAACGACACTGCTTCTATACATGTACCATATATAAGGCAAATTAAATTGATAAATGTGATTCATATGTTTAATTGGCAATGCACAGAAAGCATCATAAATATGCTTACAAACTGGCATACACGTATGTGAAAATTATCATATGCAGATAAAAAAATATGATAGACGCATAAAAAATACCGAACAATGTCCAAATGGTTCTTGTCCTTTGCGTATCTTGCCCTTGTCAGCTCTTGTCAGTGCTTGAATAATATTCCTATCAAAATATTTGATGCGTGGTGTTCCACGTTTATTCTGAGGTGCCGCTGAGTCATGAAGATGATCCAAATAATACAGCTGCAAAAATCATAACATGAATCATTGTGAGACATAACAGACAAAAAAAGGATATGCTTACAAGAATGACGATGGAACATCCGTAAATGGTTGTAGAAACGTTTGTAATGCTCCTAGTATGCCACTTCTTGGCAGCTTGGCATAAATCATTGAAAATGAGCTGGCACCAGTCCATCTGGTGGAAACGATCCATCTCCTCAGTTAAAAGAACCTCATGGTTGGTTATTCCCCAGCTGGCAGTAGGGAACAACAACCTATTGAACAGTATCAGGAAGAAGGATCTGATGCTTAGATCATCGTCAGACCCTTTCCTCATACGATCTTGAAGAGCTGCAACCCCAAAATCTTCTTTCGATAAACCAAGTTCAGCCCTTAAATTGTTGGCAGCAACAGCTTCATCAATGCCCAATGCCGTTCCTCCACCAGCATTTGGTAACCCCAAAATAAGGTGCACCGTATCCTTTGTAATTTTGAGCTCCTTCCCTGGGCCGGCTCGAATTGTCATGTCATTATGGTCAAGCTTTTCCATCAGCCAAGCTAAATGAGATCTACTACCGAGTGCGTCAACTCTCATATCAAGAATACTAGAGAACCCCCTCCGTGCAATAGCTTGGCGCTGTCTATCATTTAATATCTGGATGCTTACTAATACGTCTTGGGGATTGCATCTCACATTAAACCTCTGCAGAAAAAATGTATACAATGAATAGCGTAAACATTTACATCTGCATAATCGCAACTCAATGTTTAAATCAAACCTCAACACAACATAATTTCACGCAGAAAATGATATATTGCCATTGACCATAAATTCTAACCTGTCGGGGGGGTCCACTACTTTCCTCCGCTTTATAACTATCTTCTTCAAGACTTTTGGAGGACTGTCATCAAAGTTACTGTGACGGAACCTCCCAAGTAATCAGGCCCACCTACAGTTGTCCTTGTCTAGCAGACATCAGACACCCTGTAGATGTTCCTAAGTTACTTGACAAGCTCAGTATCTTTCCTTACCTCACCAGGAACGTTTCACCCGTCTTGCAGACATTACAGATCATCGGAGATAAAGATATGCGGAAGCGAATTACATAAACTTACATTTATTGTAAAAAGCAAGCTCGAGTTATTTATTTACAGACCAGTCTAAAAGCGAGTGCATAGAAGTAATAATTATACAAACCAGGGAGACACAAACTTCTCCCGAAAGACTATAAACAAAAGATCCTAAGTGGAGGACCGAGTCCTCCCGCACTTCAGTCTTGTTTTTCCTCGTTGGGAACCACCTTAGCACAGAAGCACCAAAAGTCTGCTACTTCCTCACCTAAAAGCAACAAAGGGATAAACCCTGAGTATGGAATTACTCAGCAAGTCTTACCCGACTAAGGAAAAGACTCTCAAGGGTATGCTGGATAAATAGGAGTCAAGGGGAGGCTTTAGCAAAAATCAACTTATATTTTTGCAGAAGTTGCTTACTAAGGTGAGTCCTTACTTTCAATCTTTTAACGCCATATTAAGTATTAATAGACTCCATTTGCATCTAGTCTAATTTCACATCACATCAAGACAACATCATTTTTATCCATCGTTTTCACATCTTGACTCTAGGTTGTAGAAAAGTGACCAAGTCTTCATAACCGCGAAGGTACGGCGATCCGAATCGATTATACTCAGCTGAGGATCTCCGATCACACGACATATGTAGCACTTAACCCTTGCATATGTCAACCCGCCACCGGGGTTCTTAAGACCGGATCAGGTTCACGCAAACCGAGAGCACAGATACACCACCGTCCAGCCTCTTGCCACGGAGGGTACACACTACTCTCGCCACCGCTCCACTCCCATTTCGTGTTATCTTATTCCGGCCTTAGTCTGCCCGAGGCAAGGCTTACCCATGACGAGGCATGTGACCAGTTAAAGGGTCCTCGGTCAGCACGCCTACATACGCGTTAATCCTTAACCAACCTGGGTAGAACATCACCTGTTCCTACCCCCAAGTCTCAATTTACGTATTTCCATCCTTAGGAGTGTGTCTGTTCCTTAGGAGGAAAGAGCATCTCAGGGAACTTTGCAGTAAGATCCCACTATTGCTCCAAATGAAAATATTCTTGCAGGTAGAAGCCATCCTCTCCATGGTTAAATTGAGGACAACCTCTATCCACAAGATCTAAGCAAGGCTAAGCATTTTTGAAAATCATAATTTTGATTCTTCACAGAAGTATCTAAACAGGTATGGATATCAAGGAAAGCAATGCATCAAAGGGTTTCAAGTAACTCCTACGAACCTAATGCACATTTCACTAGACTTAAGTGTGCGAAAAGGATTTAAAAACACAAGGAAAAGGGTTGCATGCACCGGGGCTTGCCTTTGTTATCAGGTGTGTCCTGCTCGGATCCACAAATATCAAAATAAAAGCAGTTGTCTGCTTGAGGATCAGAGGTTGGTGGTATCCCCTCTTCAGAAACTTCTTCTTCTTCTTCTTGCTCTAATATAACCATATACATGCATAAGAATGGATGTCATGGAATGTTCATGAGGATGCAAAGATAGCATAAACTTATTATTTATGTCTTGAGTACAACTTTCCTTCACGGTACTCCGAGAACCTAGGGTTTCCGGAGTCAGTAAAGGAGTTCATGGAGCAGGGGGGTGGTTTTGGGTTTAGTGATCAAACAAGGCCCAAATCAACCCAAATTCTACCCAAGGCTTCTAAATAATGTGAAAAGCTCACATAAAAAGTTTGGGAAATTTTGGACTTATTATTTATTTTCTAAAAATCCAGAACCAATAGTTTAGGCTATTTTAAATACCCTAAAATTCCTTATTTGATCTAAAAATCATGAGTTTATTTTTATTAAATACTAGGGAAAATAAGGAACCTAGGAAAATTGGTCTCACAATTTTAGGATTTTTCTACAGTTTTCTACAATTTTCCAAAGCTTCACTGAAAAAGAAAAAGAAAAACATTAAACAGCTCTGGGCCGAATCTAGCCCAGCGGCCCAGGCCTGAACGGATTCGCGCGCGCGCCCGCGCCCGCGAGGCGACTTTGCAGAAATGGCCTCGGGTCTCTGGCTAAATACAAACGAGTTCGGTTACTATTTGAATCAGTCACTGACCTAGTGCAGAAAAGTCCCTGCACTTCATCCTATTCACAATCGGTAGTCCACGACGCCGTTCACGCGCCACCGCGCTCCGGCGAACCTTGGACTGGCCAAACGGGGCTATGTCCGGCGCTCCCGAGCGACATAAACCGGATTAAACTCCCACTGCTCCTTTCCCCTAAGTTAATTTTAAGAACGATCAACTACCAAGCTCTGGCCACGGTAACCGTGCGGATGAACTCAAGAACTACGCGTTCCCGGTGATTCATGGCGGTCAAGTCCAATTAAAGGGGTCGGGGAGCATCACCGAGACATGAGAATGCTCAAACGAGGGAGCAAAGAGTGGGAACTGACCGGAGTTGGGCTGGCGACGGTGAACTCAACTCTACGGCGGCGGAAAACCGAATTGGGGGAAACGAGAAATTCGAGCTCGTCGGTGAACGACTGGAGGCAATACGGGGTGTCGAGGTGCTTGACTACCATACGGACCTAGGGGCACACTCAATTTATAGGCGCCGGGGGCGGTGACCGGTGAATTTCAAGGAGACGCGCGGCGGTCGGAGAGGAGGAAGAAGTGTTGGCCGCGGTGAATACGTGGCTACCGCCGTGGCAAACCTTTCGGTGATGATGGGACAGTCATAGGGTGTTACGGCGGTGCTGTGAACCGGCTAGGCCACGCGGCGCACGGTCAAGCAGCGGCGGTCGACGGCGAACTTATCGCTAGCCGCAACGCAGAAGGAAGCCAGGGGGGGTCGTCGGAGTGGTGGCCAGCTCACCGGCGGTAAAGATCTTTACTGAGCTACGCTTATCCAAGGACCACAGAGCACGAATCGCGACGAACCGTGATCAACGGCGGCGGCTACCGGCGATGAGCACGAGCCCGATCTTCTTCAGTTTAGCCGTTCACTGTACCATAGGAAACTTCATCAGACAGCCTGACAGACGATGTTTTGGACCAATTTTCTTCCAAAATCCTGTGGCAACACCCCCAAGTCATTGCATTAAAGTTGTAGTGCTACATACCAGCTACAATTCAACTATAGGACTTGATCACATTTGAACACTGGATCATGCTCAAAACCTAGCTTGAAGTCGAGGTCAGTTCACTGCTAGTCTGAAAATTCAGACATAACAGCCTGACAGCCCAACTTTAGGCTTGGTTTTCTCTAATTTCTTCTTAACAACTAAGCTCACAACCTTAAGCAAAGTTGTTCTCCTATAATGGGTCTTCAACTTTGATGTGGTGACCTAGGGAAAAAACCCTATACTTGGTAAGTTACAAAGCCCCAAAGTTGAGCCCATTCACTGAGTTTTCAGACTTAGAGTGAAACTCAAATGAGGTCCATTTTGCATTTTAGTCCAAAACTTAGGGTTTGGCCTTCAAATCCACATATTTGTGATCCAATTGACTTAAAACACTTATTTGACTTGGTTTTTGCACTTTAGCCCAAAAGTGGACTAATTTTGCACTTAGGTCCCTAGAGTTTGGTTTTAGGGTTTCCCAGGGTTCTAATTAGGGTTTCTGGTATTCCAGGGGTATAAATGTGATTCAACTTTATTGTTAGGGTCATTTTATGACCTTTACCCTAAAGTCTTTAGGTTTTCTTAACTTGGGTTAAGCTTTACCCCCCTTTAACCACTAGTTAGGGTTAAGTCCTTTAACTAGGGTCCTATTTATAAAACTTTGAAACAATACAACTTGTTTGAAATTTTTGCCTAGTGAATGCACTCTAGGTGTGTCAAACATATGCAATGCCCATGCTCATGATGCCATGCTCAAGTTTTAGTTATAGTAACACCAGGGGTGTTACAGTTACTCTTCTTCGATAATGGCATAAAGTCATCGTCCTCATCAGCAGCCTGCCTTGTTTTGTGTCTAACAGTTTCCGCCGGAACACGGGGTATGTCGACACTAAAGCACTCTTGAGTAGACTGAATTATAATCTGTTTTGGATTAGATGGAGGTCGGTCTACGTTCTTCATGTATGATGTTTCTGTCAAATCAAACAACACATATACATAAAAAACATAAAGGAGCAATAAAAAGATAAGCGCAAATCAATTCAGTTCAGTTCATGACCATGCATTCCATTACCACACAAAAAAAAGCATGCAGCAGCACTACTAACATCTATGCATGTTGTGCAAAATACGAACAAAGGGGGCCGGGGAGCACTGCTAGGGCCCACTAGGAAGGTTTTGGAGGTAGGGATAGGGAGACGTGCTGCTGCGTTTTTAAAACAATGATGTTCGAGCCAAATCAAACAACACATATACATAAAAAACGTAATGGATCAATAAAAATTCTGCTCATATGCGACGTCCAATTAATGTATAAGCGCGTGCTGGCCCTAATTGAACAGCGAGATGTTTATGGCATAACATATTGATGTATATATCATAATTTTGTCAACAAAGCAGCATAACACGGTATTATAAAGTGCATAAACGTGTGAGACGTTGAATAGTATAAATTTGTGTATCCGTTTAACAATAAATTTATGCTGAATTGTTTTTTTGATAAATCAAACAATTGAGTTAATAATAAGGTGAAACCGATTTACGATTCAGATTGTGTAAATATGCAAATGTAAGAGTTGGCGATTGAGGACTTACCCGAGTGTGGATGTGCCTGGAGGCCGGCCGATTTCGGGAGCCTCTGCAGGGGAGAAGCCCAAGGCGACGCGTGGCTCAGTCAATGCGTAGGGGACGCTGAAGTTGACGGCAGGTCGGACTCGGCGTTGGAGACGGAGCTCACGACGGCGGGTGGATTGCCTAGGGTTCGGCCGCCGCGGTGGAGAAGAACGAGGGCTCGGTCTCTGCGGTGGAGAAGAATGAGGGGGCGGCGCCACCGCCTCCGCGATTCCGAGTCCCTTCCCCGGTGAAGAAGAACAAGGCGACGGCGTCTCTGTGGTGGAGAAGGCGATTCCGGGTCTCTGCGGTGGAGAAGGTGAATGCGACGGTGGTGGAACGATGGGGGGAGAATCTCTATGGGTTCGGCGGCCGCGGTAGAGAAGAAGCTCACGGCGGCGATTAATCTAGGGTTCGGCAGCCGTGGTGGAGAAGAATTGAGCTAGGGTTCGGCCGTCGCGAACGTTACGGGTGAGGTGAGCTGAAAAAAATGTGTGCTCGGTTGCTGGATTCATGGGCCCGATACACGTAAACTGCTGGCGAAATCACCGCGAAGGCCCATGGACCGACACGTGGATTACTGTATCGTAAACGGAAACATAAGACATCGTAATATCAATATTTATGTGGGGACTAGTACGGCTGCCCAGAATGCGGGAACACAATCTTCTTGTGGGCCCGGATGCCCGAAACATGCGCATACCAAAAAGTGTGTAAACCGTAACACGATTGAGCATAACACGTAGTTATAATTGACGTAAGTAGGTGGTACAGTGAGCCAAAAAAGCCTGTGCACCTGGTCGGTACGGTGCGGTCCGCGCACCTGGTCGGTTGCTGGTCGGGGCTTCCATTAGTTAGAGAGAGCCCAGGGCTCTAAATACTATATATATATATTTATATATATTTATATATATACGGCAGCACTAAAATGCACCTGGGTGCATCAGGCGTAATATATAAATACACCCCGATCACGCCTCAGCACGCCCTCGGCCGTCCTGTTCCCGCGCCTCCCTGCCCCCCACCGCCGCCGCGCGCCTCCCTGACCCCGCACCACCCTCTCCCCCGCAGCCACCGAGCGCCTCCCTATCCCCGCGCCGCCGCCGTCTCCTCCTTCCTCCGATCCTATAACCCTAGATCCATGGCCCCACCGTCGCTGCCGCACCTTGAATCGCCTCGATGCTCCTCCCCTAAATCCTTGGCGATTGTTGTGGCTGGAGAGGCTGATCCGATATTGCCGTCTCCGATTGCGACAGCGGGAGCGGGTGTACGCGGCGGATCAGGTGATCCCTTGCATCACAAGACGTTGCTGACGCCACTGCCTTCAATTCCACCTGGATCGCTGGTCACTCCTGATGCAGCCCAGTTGTTCCATCCGGTAAAAAAAACAAGCAAAAATTACCGTCGTTTGTTCAATATTGGTTGCAATTAATGACTGCAACTGCGTGGTTTGTTGATTTTCTGTTGCAACGTTTGTTGCTTGTTGATTGCAACTAGGTGTATCCTCTAATTGCAAACTTCAGTCTCTGTTTTTACTCATTGATTACCATTGCATGGTGTGTTTGTGCTCCAATTGCAACGTTTGTTGCTTGTTGATTGCAACTAGGTGTATCCTCTAATTGCAAACTTCAGTCTCTGTTTTTACTCATTGATTACCATTGCATGGTGTGTTTGTGCTCCAGTTGCAACGTTTGTTGCTTGTTGATTGCAACTAGGTGTATCCTCTAATTGCAAACTTCAGTCTCTGTTTTTACTCATTGATTACCATTGCATGGTGTGTTTGTGCTCCAGTTGCAATGTTTGTTGCTTGTTGATTGCAACTAGGGGTATCCTCTAATTGCAAACTTGAGTCTCTGTTTTTACTCATTGATTACCATTGCATGGTGTGTTTGTGCTCCAGTTGCAACGTTTGTTGCTTATTGATTGCAACTAGGGGTATCTTCTAATTGCAAACTCATGATTGCGTGTTGTTCTGCAGGATGCAAACATACTTGTTGTGTTTGTCCCTTGGGTGCAGCAAACATTTGATACAAAGGAAGAAGCCTACCTCTTTTACCTTGACTATGCAAAGTTGGCTGGTTTTAGTGTCAGGACAAAAAGGACTACTAAAGAAACCAGACACTGGGTTTGCAACCGTGAGGGGTTTCTGAAGCCAGGTCAAGAGAATGAGGAGCCTATGACAAATAAGACATCGATGAGAATTGGTTGCCCTGCTTATGTGAAGGTGAAGGAGGACAAGAAGCGCAATATTTGGTATTTTCATCATGTTCAGGAAGCACATAATCACAAGCTTGAACCCTCGCCAAGGATGGTGAGACATATGCATTCTCATAAGCAGAGGGAGGCAGCGTTGGATGACCTGTTTGCAATCATGTCAAAGAGTGGTGTGCCAACACAGGCAGCAATGAATGTAATGTCAGAATTATTTGGAGGCCGTCAAAACTGGCCGTTCACAGAGAAAGATGTCCATAACAAGTAGGTCATAAGAAAACACTGACATCATATCTTTGTGCGATATATTGAGACCAGCAGATTTACTTGTTTTTTCTTTTATGGTACAAAAAAGCTGAGCAAGCAAGGGAGGAGAGGGATGGGGACATGGATAAACTGTTCCAATTTTTCAGGGAGTGCAAAGAACACAATGAATACTTTTACTGGGATGTGGATTTTGACCCAAAAACAAAGGTGCTTCGGAGCATTTTTGGTGTCATGCAAGTCAGCGTGCAGAATACAAGGATTTTGGGGATGTAGTCACATTTGACACAACACACAAGACTAACAGCAAGCATATGTCGTTGGCCATGTTTGTGGGTTGCAGCAATAATTTGAAGAATGTGTCCTTTGGCCAAGCACTTCTTCGGGATGAAACAATAGACACATTCAGGTGGCTTTTTGAGACCTTTAAAAGTTGCATGGGTGGTCAGCAGCCTTTTGTGATTCTCACAGGTATGCTTTGGCTGCAAAAAATGCTTGTCACATAATTACTGTTGTGTTGTTGCAACTGTATCTTTGAAGATGATTGCAATATTTTAAACTGCTTGGTTGCAAACCTATTGGGTTTTTTGCTGATTTTTATTTTTGACACGCAGATGAAGATGCAGCAATGAAGGAAGCAACAAAGATTGTGTTTAACAAGACACAACACTGAAATTGCCGATGGCACATAACTAGAACATGGGATTACGAGCTCGAGGAGCTGTACAAATTGCACAATGATAATAATCTAAAGGAGAAGCTACAGTCCCTGATAAACTATCCTCTGGGGCCCACACAGTTTGAGGTGGAGTGGAATAAGCTGGTGGATGAATGTGGCATAAGAGAACACCCTGCAATTGTTGCATTGTGGCAGAAAAGGAAGAGATGGATAGCAACATATTTCAAAGGCATGTACTGTGGGCGAATGACTTCCACCCAGAGATCTGAGAGCCAAAACAGGGTTTTGAAAGATGGTTATGTTAGCAATGTGACAAGCCTGCATATATTTGCAAAGAGGGTACTTGACTCGATTCAGCACACAGACCACATGGATGCTGAGGAGTCACACTACTCACAGGTATTTGCCCACACCCCTGAATTTTTTGGTGTGATTGTAAAAAACCTGTTAAACAAAAATGATTCCAACTGCTGGTGTGGTGTGATTGCAACCCCGCATTAGGTGTGATTGCAACTGCTGTATAATTCTACCCAAATATCTGCTAAAAAATGTAAACAAAATGATTGCAACTGCTGGTGTGTTGTAATTGCAACTGCTGGTGTGGTGTGGATGCAAGCACTGAATAACTCTGGGAAATTTTGTTAAAAAATATGATTGCAACTGCTGGTCTGGTGTATTTGCAACTGCTGGTCTGGTGTGATTGCAACTTCTATATAACTATGTCCAAAAATCTGTTAAACAAACAATGATTACAACTGCTGTCTGGTGTAATTGCAACTGCTGTCTGGTGTGATTGCAACTACTGGTCTTGATGCAGACTGAAGTTGTCAAGGCCTGCAAATCACGATTTGATGAGCAACTCAGCAGGGTGTACACCAGGGCTGTGTACAATGAATACAAGAGGGAATATATTAATAGCACAGCTTTTGTGATAGAGCCTGATCCGGGAGTGGAATGTGGTTACTTGGTGAAACATGAGAAAGGCGATGGGACATTTTGCTGGGCACAACACGCATTCAAGGTGGTGGCTGACAAAACAGCAGGTGTTGGGGGCTTGTTCTCAAATGCTATGAATCAAGAACAAGGCAACACAGAAAAGTTAATGGTTAATGTACTTCGTCCTACGAAGCGTTATCTCCCTTAGGATATAACGATTTCGGACGAAGGTTATGAAGGACATACCTTCATCATCATAATTTATGTTGATAAAAGAAAAAGCACATGAAACATTAAAGAATACATGAATAATCATATAACATCATTAAATGTCATCATTATATGATTATGAAAGAATAAGAACAATATCAAATTACATTTGTACCTTCGGTTTGACGGAAGGCAAAAAATACAAGCGTGACGCACGAGCGAATACAAGTCAGCGTGAACAGTACGGGGGTACTGTTCATCTATTTATAGACACAGGACACAGCCTGTGAAGAATTACAATTATGCCCCTCATAAAAGTTTACAACATTGACTCAGACCTTTATGGATTAAAAGGTCATTCTATCTCTAAGTCGGTTTGTAATACCGAAGCTTCATGAAAAGGAACCTTCGGTCATCTCCTGGGGACAACTTCAGCCGAAGCTGCTTCTTCCTACAAGACCTTCGGCGTGACGAAGCATGGCCCCAATAGTAGCCCCTTTCGCGGCGCTAGATCGTTTTTCGTAACGAGCTTGATCCGTGAAAAAAGCCTCTTAAGCTTCGGGAAGCCGAAGGTCCAAAAAACACCTTCCCTGAGCTCGTTGTCGAGAAACGATTCAGTTTCTGAGCGCGTGTCAGGCCCACCTTGCAGAGTTACTGTTTGGTCTCTGCGGTCCACCGCGCAGCGAGTGCCAGTGACTGTCCGCCTGGTGTAAAAATCCTGGCGTTTCGCCTTCTTACCTGCAGCACTATATAAACAGACGGGTAGGTGTGAAGTTACCACAGCATTCATTGCTATTTGCACTGTTTTGCTGCCAAAATTTTTAACCATAGCCGAAGCTTGACTCTAGGAATCGAACGAAGGTCCAACTCGAAGTCTGCTTCGTCAAAAGGAAAGGCTTTGGGAGAAAAAAGTATTCAATTTCCACAAACTCAAAATTAAGTGGCCAGAGTGCGATCAACTGCCAGGGTTGAGCGTGAAGGAGACGAAGCTGAAGGTTCGGAGACTGTTCCCATCTCCGAAGCAATGCAACGATCCGGACTGCTAACCTCGAAGGAAATCCCCACTGTTGAAGCAGTACAAGCAACTGCCGAAGCAGAAGATGAGAACATTGAAGAAACTGATCCCGAAGATGATTACCGCATTGCCATGCCAAGCAAGCCCAGCCACTTGGACTTCGGAAAGTCGACCGTTTCGAAGGCTGATCTCTCCAAGATGGTAAAGTCAGGTTATTTCAGTGAAAGTCAGAAGAAGCTACTTCGCTTCGGGGGAGAAGAAACTACCCCGAAACCAGAGAAGGATGAAATAGTCATTTTCAAGAGCTTTCTAAAAGCTGGGTTGAGATTCCCCCTTCATGGGATTATTGCAGATGTATTGAAGAAGTTTGGTATCTACTTTCATCAGTTGACTCCTAACGCTATCGTTAGGCTTAGTGTTTATATCTGGGCCCTCCGAAGCCAGGCGGTGGAGCCGTTTGCCGACAGCTTTTGTCGAGTTCATGAGCTGCATTACCAGACGAAGGCTAGAAAAGATGGGTTACATGATAACTTTGGTTGCTACAATTTTGCCTATCGGAAAACCACAAAGTTTCCTGTCATTAGCTACCGAAGCAAATGGCCGGCAGGCTGGAAGTCAGAGTGGTTTTATGTGAAAGTTGACGAAGACAAAGAGAAGTTGGTACAAAGCCCACTTGAATTGATCTTCGGAGAAACAAGACCGCGATGCCACATGACATTAGAAGGTCCCACCTGGGCTGCATTGGGTGAGTTTAAAATTATTTCAGAGCATATCAGTACCAGGGACCTGGTTCAAGAGTTCTTGGCCTTCAGGGTTTTCCCTACTTTAAAAGAATGGGAAATGCCGAAGCTAGAGGGGGAGAAAAAAGAAGGGGAACTTGTGCGGTTACCTTACTATTACAAGTTTAAGAAATACTTTAAAAAACCTTGCCAAGAATGGCTGGACACAGTTGAAATAATGTGCAATGAAATTCTTGGAAATTACTCGAAAAAAGAAGATCAATTGATGACTGCGGCCTTCGGCACCCGTCCGAAGCGAAGGCTGAATCGAGTGCTGGACGCCCTGGGTTTTGAGTACCCTGATTATGAAAATCTGAGCAAAGGTGCCGGGGGCCAAAAAAGGAAAAGGGGAGCCGAAGCTTTAAATGAACATAAGGAAGAACCACCAAAAAAGAAGAATATTCCAAAGAAGAGAAGAATATCATCTCCGAAGCGAAAATTATCCGATGAAGAGGGGACTCCTGCATCACCCTCTACCACCGACGTGGAAGAAATCTTAAAGGTAATGACTGAACCCCTGCCCGTGAAGCTAAGTCCATTAGGGCCTCAACTGACGAAGCTTTTTCGAAAGGTGGAGGAGCCCGAAAAAACGAAGAAGATAACCAAAACAAAGAGACAAAGAATTATTGCAGTGACCGAAGTCATTGACAAGACGCCACCGAGGGCTTCAACTCGAAAAGCGCCAGCGGTTGAGGGCACAACAAATGTCGAAGTCGCACCTTCGGAGGTCGCGGCTACCGAAGCCGCTTCGGCCGAAGGTTTGAACTTGGAAACTACAATTGAAGACATCGACAAAATACTGCTAGACATGGCTGCAGAAGAAGCTACCACTGCTGCCGAAGAAACCATGGCCACAGTGCCTGGGAAGGGAAAGGAAATAGCCGAAGATACTTCGGAGGACGAAGCCTTCATATTTCAAAATTTAGTTGGGCAAGAACTGTCGAAGGCCGAAATAGAAGAGCTTAAAGAATGTGCCAAATCTTGCGGATATAAGCCAGGAGCTCTTCTTTTCGGAGGTATTGACGATGAGAAATTGGACTGCATCCGGGATCAAACTGGAGCTAAGGTCATCGGTACTCTATCAAAGAGTATCGGTTTTCCGAAGCTGGAAACGGATATCAGCCGCTACCGACGACAACATATCGTTGGTAGTTTATTTTATTCCAATTTCAAGGTAAACAACTTTTCCCTGACTTTTATTGTTTTTAATAATGAAAATGTTTCTAACGAAGGTTGTTTATGTGCAGAGCATGCTACTGAGCAAAGCTTTGAAAATGCAGCAAGATTTAGAGGATAAAAAACACGAAGTTATAATTGAAAATTTAGAGAGCAGAATAAAAGAGCAATCAGCTATTATTGAAAAGAAAGACTTCGAACTCCAAACAACTGAAGGCCTATTGGCAGAAACTGAAGCTAAAGTAGCAGAATTGAATTCGAAGCTTCTCTGCCAATCAAAACAATTTGAACAAGAGAAGCTAGAGCTTAAATCAAAATTTGAGGCCGAAGTCTAAACAAACTCAGATTTGAAGAAATCATTGACAAGCCTTCAAGACAAATGTTTGAAATTTAGTAACAACTGTATTCAACGATTAAAAAAGATCTTTTATTCAGTTGGAGCCAGCAGTGGAAAGTTCACCCCTTCAGGTGAAAATTTGCCAAGAACCTTCGAACATATTGAAGCTGAAATTGATGAGCTTGACGAAGTTATAGCCGGGCACGGTGACTTCTGTGCCTGGGTAGCTTCTCGGGGCACTGCTGCAGCATTTCTGAAGGCCGGCTGTGATCATGGAAAAATCGTCAACAGGCCCAATTTCACTCTATCTCCATCAATGCTAGACGATATTCCTGACCTCGCCCGAAGCATTTCAAACAGATTTATAAAAATGATATGGACAAAAGGCGGGCGAGAAAAGGCTGGAGACGAAGCTCGAAGTCATCTTGAACCAGTAAGAAATCATACCTTGTGCTTACCTTCTCCTTCAAACTTGATTTTTACTCACAATACTTTGATTCATGTAGGATGACGAAGCTGAAAGTGATGCTTAGAAAGTAGGCCGCCGAAGTTGAAGCCCGGTGAAGATCAGTAGGAGTACATTGTAGAAAAAACTCAAGAGACTTTTGTAATAACTTTTGTAAATACAGCTAAACTGTTCTTAATGAACTTTGTTCATACCTTGTAATATATTCTTACCCTTCCATTGAGGCGCTTTGATGTGGACGAAATTAGTATTTTGAGCCAAAGGCGAAAAAACACCTTCCCTTCTTTTCGTACACAACGAAGCATAAAAGACCGCTTCTTCTTTTTGCCGAAACCTTTCTTTTTTGTACACAACGAAGCATAAAAGACTGCTTCTTCTTTTTGCCGAAACCTTTCTTTTTTGTACACAACGAAGCATAAAAGACCGCTTCTTCTTTTTGCCGAAACAACCACTTATGCCGTGATGATGATTATCCTATATATGCCTGAATGAATGTTTATGAATGCAAATGCTATGATGTAATGTGATGTGCGAATGAATGTCCAAAACACATATCCGAAGCCATACGCTTAGCCATTATCTCCTTAGAAACAATCACACATCAGCTCTGCATTCCCTTAGGAACGACTTTAGAGCTTCTTCGCCTTTTACTTTCGGCGGAATCAGCGTTGACTTTTCGCTGTAAGCTCTGCATTCCCTTAGGAACGACTTTGGAGCTTCTTCGCCTTTTACTTTCGGCGGAATCAGCGTTGACTTTTCGCTGTAAGCTCTGCATTCCCTTAGGAACGACTTTGGAGCTTCTTCGCCTTTTACTTTCGGCGGAATCAGCGTTGACTTTTCGCTGTAAGCTCTGCATTCCCTTAGGAACGACTTTGGAGCTTCTTCGCCTTTTCAGTTTTCGGCACTCGATGGTGCGTTCTCAGCTTTTACATTTACATTCCTTGGGGGATTTTGCTCTTATAGAACTAAAAAGGAAATTACATATGATGGCCCCATTAAAAACCTTTCTCCCCCTTTTGAAAGGAAAAGGGTGCCATGAAAAAGAAAAAAACATAAAAAAGTTACATCAAGTTACACATAATATCGCCGAAGCTCATCCGCATTCCACGATCTTGGAATGTCGTTGCCGTCCATGTCCTTCAATCTGTATGAACCAGGTCTTGACGAAGATGCTACCAAGAAAGGTCCCTCCCATTTCAACTGTAACTTGCCCACTGTGTCTGGGTTGGCCACTCTCCGAAGCACCAAGTGTCCCGGCTCAATATTCTTTAGCCGAACTTTTCTATCTCGCCATTTGACTGTTTCAGCTTGGTATTTATTGATATTCTCCACAGCTTGAAGCCTGATCCCTTCTAAAGCATCTTTTTCCACAAAACAAGCATCTTCAGGACCTGATTCTGTCGAAGCTACTACTCTTATTGATCCAGTTTTAGCTTCTTCCGGAGTTATTGCTTCGTCGCCGAATAATAACTTGAATGGAGTAAAGCCTGTAGACCTTGATGTTGTTGTATTGTGGCTCCACACCACTTTAGTTAACTGATCTGGCCACTTTCCCCTGGGTTGATTGAAGATTAACTTCATTATTCCTGTCAATATAATGCCGTTGGCTCTTTCAACGAGCCCATTTGACTCCGGATGCCTGACTGATGCAAAATGGATCTTCGTACCAATTTGATCACAGAAATTTCTGAAAGCTTCGGAGTCGAACTGTGTTCCATTATCTACAGTGATGGCCTTCGGTACCCCGAAACGACAAACAATATTCTGCCAGAAAAACTTTTGGACAATGGCCGAAGTTATTGTGGCTAATGGCTTTGCCTCAATCCATTTAGAAAAATACTCCACAGCCACTATAACATATCTTAAATTCCCTTGAGCCGGTGGTAATGGACCTAACAAGTCAAGGCCCCACCTTTGCAATGGCCAGATGAGTTGTATGAGCTGTGTTAAAGACGAAGGTTGTTTTTGATCTCTTGCACATTTCTGACAACCTTCGCACTTTTGAACCAATTCCGCTGCATCCGAAGCTGCCTTCGGCCAATAAAACCCTTGACGGAAAACTTTTCCAAGTAACGGCCTAGATCCAATGTGAGATCCACACAGGCCTGCATGTATTTCTTTCATCAACTCTATACCTTCGGTTCTAGATAAACACTTGAGCAGCGGAGCGCAAACTCCATGCTTGTACAACTCCCCTTCTATCATGACATATGGACGAGCTCTTGCCTCTATCCTGCTGTTATAAGCTTCGTCATCTGAAAGGAACTTACCCTGAAGGTAAGAGATGATCTCAGTTCTCCAATCTTCGCTATAAACAGGAGATATGTTGAGGACTGCTCTTTCAAGGAGCTCCACTGAAGGTGCCTTTATTGTTTCAAAGAACACATCCGAAGGTAACGGCAGCCCCTGTGCTGCTGACTTAGCTAGCAAATCAGCATGCTCATTTTGTCCTCGAGGGATATTTTTGACAGAAAATCCTTCAAAGGAGGCTTCGATTCTTCGGACCGTGTCCAGATATTTTTCAAGCTTCGGATCTTTAGCTTTGCAACTCTTGTCGATATGACCCGAAACAACCTGGGAATCAGTTTTAAGAATCGCCCTTCTGATTCCCATTGCCTTTAATTTCCGAAGGCCCAGGAGCAGGGCTTCGTACTCAGTAATATTGTTTGTACAGCTGAAATCAAGTCTTGCCGCATAACAAGTTTTAACTTTGGATGGTGAGACCAACACAGCGGCTGCTCCTGCTCCGAAGGTTCCCCAAGATCCATCGCAAAACACTGTCCACACTTCGGCATCTTTATTTGTTTCTTCATCCTGAGCCCCTGGCGTCCAATCGGCAATGAAATCTGCCAACGCTTGAGACTGGATCGAGGATCTATGCACATAATCAATGCAAAATTCATTGAGCTCTGCAGCCCATTTTCCAATCCGTCCAGTAGCTTCTCTATTTCTCATAATATCCTTCAACGGCTGCGAAGAAGGAACAACAATATTGTATGCTTGAAAATAATGCCGAAGCTTCCTGGATGCCATTAAGACGGCATATAATACCTTCTCCAGTTCTGTATAGTTTTTCTTTGATACACTAAGGACTTCAGATACAAAATACACTGGAACCTGCTTCTTGACTTGGCCATCAAGCTTCTCCTGGACAAGTGCTGCACTTACTGCTGAATGCGAAGCTGCCACATATAACAACAAAGGAGCCCCTGGCGCTGGTGGAGTTAATGTTGTTAGATCTATCAAATACTGCTTCAGCTCTTCAAAGGCTTTTTGTTGATTTGATCCCCATTGAAAGACTTCGGCTGATTTCAGCACTTCGAAGAATGGTAAATTTCTTTCTGCTGTTCTGGATATGAATCTATTGAGAGATGCCAGCCTCCCTGTCAATCTTTGGGCCCCCTTTCTTGTAGTTGGTGGCTCCATTCGAAGTATAGCTTCAATTTTACTTGGATTAGCTTCAATTCCCTTTGTTGAAACCAAGCATCCAAGAAATTTCCCCTTCTTTACTCCGAAGACACATTTTTCTGGGTTCAGCTTTAAGCCAGCTTGTCTGAAACTGGCGAAGGTCTCCTGCAAATCAGCAATATGATTTTCCTGTTTCGTGCTTTTTACAATGATGTCATCAACATAAGTTAGAACATTCCTGCCTATCTGAGACTGGAGAACCTTCGCAGTCATTCTGCTGAAGCTTCCTCCAGCGTTCTTGAGCCCCTCAGGCATCCGAAGATAGCAATATGTGCCACTTGGAGTTATGAAGCTAGTCTTTGGCTTGTCCTCCTTCTTCATCCAGATTTGATGATAGCCTGAATAGCAATCCAGCAAACTCATAAGCTCTGATGAAGCTGCTGCATCGACTAAGGAATCTATCCTTGGCAATGGAAACTCGTCCTTCGGACAAGCCTTATTGAGGTCAGTAAAATCAATACACATTCTCCATTTACCATTGGCCTTCTTCACCATAACAGTGTTAGCTAACCACTCTGGGTACTTTACTTCTCTGATAACTCCTGCACTGAGGAGTCTTTTTACTTCATTACGAGCACCTTCGGCCTTATCATCGGACATTTTCCGAAGCCTCTGCTTTCGGGGTCTGAAGGATGGGTCAACATTGAGCGAGTGTTCAATAACATCCCGATTTACTCCGCAGAGATCATTAGCTGACCATGCAAAAACATCTTTGTTGTTGAACAAAAACCTTATCAAGGTTTTCTCCTGGTCTTCGGATAATTGAGAGCCCAACAACACCTTCTGCTCTGCTATGTCCTCACATAAGAGCATGGGCTTCGGCTGATCTGCTGAAGCTGCTTTCTCCCTTCTGAATTTGTACTGTTCACAAGCTTCAGCTCCATCTATGTTATGGATTGCTTTGGAGTCAGTCTAGCTTCCTTCGGCCCTTCTAGCAGCTTCCTGGCTTCCATGAATAGCAATAGGCCCTTGGTCCGAAGGTATCTTCATGCAGAGGTAAGCTGGGTGAAGAATTTCTTCGAAAGCATTGAGGGTGCCACGACCAATAATTGCATTGTAAGGGTATTCCATGTCAACAATATCAAACACAACTTGCTCAGTCCTTGTGTTGTTAACAAATCCGAAGGTTACTGGCATGGTAATCTTCCCAAGTGTTACAATCTGCCGCCCTCCGAAGCCACAAAGAGGGTGCGTAGCATCATGGATCTTGTCTTCGGGCTCTTGCATTTGTCTGAAGGCCTTAGCAAATATGATATCAGCTGCACTGCCTGTATCAACCAAGACATTGTGAACCAGAAATCCTTTGATAACACAAGAGATAACCATGGCATCGTTGTGTGGGTAATCCTTGAGTTGAAGGTCCTCTTGGGAGAAGGTAATAGGAATGTGAGACCATTTCGACTTGATGAAGGGTCCTTGCACCCCAACATGCTGTACTCTTCTCTGTGCTTCCTTCTTCTGCTTCTTGTTGGCTGGCTCTGAACATGATCCGCCTGTTATCGGGAACAACATCTTCGGAGCCGAAGCAGCTCCAGCTTGATCGTTGAACGAAGCCATCAGCTCAAAAAAGTGGAAGTGAGTTCACCGGAGGTGGGCGCCAATGTTGGGGGCTTGTTCTCAAATGCTATGAATCAAGAACAAGGCAACACAGAAAAGTTAATGGTTAATGTACTTCGTCCTACGAAGCGTTATCTCCCTTAGGATATAACGATTTCGGACGAAGGTTATGAAGGACATACCTTCATCATCATAATTTATGTTGATAAAAGAAAAAGCACATGAAACATTAAAGAATACATGAATAATCATATAACATCATTAAATGTCATCATTATATGATTATGAAAGAATAAGAACAATATCAAATTACATTTGTACCTTCGGTTTGACGGAAGGCAAAAAATACAAGCGTGACGCACGAGCGAATACAAGTCAGCGTGAACAGTACGGGGGTACTGTTCATCTATTTATAGACACAGGACACAGCCTGTGAAGAATTACAATTATGCCCCTCATAAAAGTTTACAACATTGACTCAGACCTTTATGGATTAAAAGGTCATTCTATCTCTAAGTCGGTTTGTAATACCGAAGCTTCATGAAAAGGAACCTTCGGTCATCTCCTGGGGACAACTTCAGCCGAAGCTGCTTCTTCCTACAAGACCTTCGGCGCGACGAAGCATGGCCCCAACAGCAGGCGTGTATAAATGCGAATGCATGCAGTGGGAGCATACAGGTGAGATGAATTGCAACCTCGTTACATTAAAAAATTTAATCATTGATGTTCCTGCATATTTACGTCCAAATTGCAACAAAAAAATGCAGGTCTGTTCTGCATGCACATAATAAAGGCATTCACCCACCTCCAAGTCCAAAACATACCTGAAAAGTACATTCTGAAGCGATATACACGTAATGCAAGATCTATGGTTCCGTGGGACCGGCACGATGTGAGTGTTGGTGGTCAAAATGAGATAGAGCAGTCAAGGTTGTCAAAGCTGCTGCCAAAGTTAATGCGCCTGGGAAGAGCGGGAAGCAAATCTGATAGAGCATACACTGAAACAATTAGGCACATCGACATGATAACTCCTGGGATTGAGCTTCTACGAACAGCGGAGATTGGTCCGGATGAAGCAACAAATAATGAGTTGCAGCAAGATGCAGATGGACGGCGGAATATTGGTCCTATTGCACCAACACAACAAATTTCTGACAACAATATGGAACGTGTTGTGATGCCCACTGGACCTACACCACCACTAGAATTGGGCCTCAATCTAGGTTCTGCAAACTGCCTCGCTGATCTAACATTGACTGAACCGCCAGTGTCGCGCACGAAGGGTAGGAAGTCTACCAGTGGGGCTAAATGTGCTAAAAATAGTGTGGAACCTGCTAATCCATACAGCACATATAGTGGGGGTCAGGGCATAAGAGAGTGCCAAACCTGCCATGTTAGGGGGCACTATAGCACAACATGCCCTCAGAACCCAAACAGAAGCAGAGTGGCCGAGAACAAGGACAAAAAGAGAAGTGCGAAAACTGTAGGTTGGACTCCAAGAAAAAGAGGTCGCCCAACAATAAAAAAGGACTAGATGGGAATCAAGACGAGGCGCAGAGTGAGGGGGGTGAGACACAGCAATCTGGGTGCACTATGGTCGTTGAGGAGTCAGCAGCACACGCGGTGATTGCAAGAATTAGGAGGGCGACAACTTGCCATGTTAATTACCAGGACGAAAGTGATTAAGAATGACTATGAATCTGACTGAATCTCCAATGTAATATTTCAATTTTATCTTATTTTATAACTTTGTGTAAGTTAAACTCAATAATGACTGTGTGACTGTTCTGAAAACACTGGACACACATGACCAACCAATTGCAACATCGTAGTTGCACTGGTTGCAACTGTATGTATACACTGGATAATACATGAATCTGTGTTATCTGTTTACGTCTCGACATATAATTAAAATATATCTTGTTTTATTATCATATAACAGTTGCTACTACTCAAAAACAGGTTTGCAAAGTTTGCCATCATGCTGGTTACAAACATAGAAATAAAAAGGAGTGGTGATGGTCAGTTGCAACTACGATTACAATTTCAGTTGCAACTGTAACATATGCGCTGGTTGCAACTGCCTCACATGGAAGGGCTCCACCTCGCTGGTGGGTACAGAACACCAACATATACACTGGTTGCAACTGCAAAACCATACACTGTTTTGCAACTACGATTATAATTCAGTTGGAACTCTAAAACATACACTGGTTGCAACTTCAATGACTGGGATTTTTCAAACAATATTGGAAACTGCAGTTTAGAGTATGATAACAACTAGATGAATAGACCAGTTGCAAATGGAACCAGTGCGCTGGTTGCAACCTAAACAACATTACTGGAGAGCATAACACAACTGATTGTTTCTGGCTACTGCATAACACAACTGATTGTTTTTGCATGGATCTAATTGTTCGACTGACTACTATCCCATTCAATTGGCAACGGACGACCACCAATTCTAAACTTATCAAGCAATCTAGGAATTTCAGCTTGGTTCAAAGGGTGGAAGATCTGGTAATGCAACAACTCACATCTGTATATCGGGCCCTTGAACTGCAATGGCATAAAAAACATAATGGTCAGTGACTATATTATGATGCACACATAGAAAACACGCAAAAAAGCACCAAAACGGATAGAAAATCAGTTGACAGCATGGCTAACCGGATTGATTTCCTTGGTCATTTTGTCCCCATCATAATATTCCATGTACTTCCATACAAAAAAAAGACAATCGCTTTGACCTGCTTGCTTTGGCACATCAATAAAAGGTTGCCTCCACTTGCTAACTCTGGGTAACTTGAGGTTGGAAACTTTCTGGAAGGCTGCATCAATGATTGGGATTTTGGCAAAGACAGCCTTGTGCCGTTCTTCCTGATTAGAACAATTCATGAAGTAGTCGTTCGAGTCCAGCACATCAATACGCTTATGGATAAAATTGATGCAATATACAAAATAGTGAGCACCATCTTTGATAGGGACAAAAACCTGGTGCAAGGAAGGAGTAGAAAACTAATTACTAAAAATGGTAAACATATATGAAAAAGAAGTTGCAAGAAAAAAAGTATAGACAGTTGCAAAGTATGTGTCCTGGTGATTGCAACTGCAAATGATGGAAAGTTAAAAATTGTAGGTATGAAAAAGTGGGTTGGGGAAAAGGTCTGCTAACCAATTTTGCTCTTGACAAATCATAGTTTTCGCACTCAGACATCAGATGATTCCATACATATATGAAGTCTTCTGTCTCAGATTTATCAGCGTTGAGTACTGCTTCACACGTTGATACATTGAACTGTATGTGTTTTCCAGTTTGGAGAATAAAGAAAAAAGAGAAATGATAAATGATTAAATTAGTTTAAACACATAAAAGCAAGACAGTATACAAAAAATACATGGTTTTGGAGAAGAAACTTACATAAAAACCAGTGGTCAGAAACACTCTGTATCCACAAGAATCAACCTTGTGCACAATATCATCATGTCGCATGTAGTGCACGAAAAAGTCTATGATTCCAGACTCACCAAGGGTGTCATTAGAAAAAGATGTTAAAATTTCCTCGCCAGTGAGTCCAACAAGAAGGCCAAACTCCAAAAAATTCTCCTGCAGCAACAAAAAAAAGAAAAAACGGATGGATTAGTGAGAAGAACAGGAGGATGTGCAACTGCTGGTGTGCTGTGATTGCAACTGCTGGTCTAGTGTGATTGCAAAGTACTGAATAACTCTGGGAAATTCTATTACACAAATATGATTGCAAACTACTGGTGTGGTATAATTGCAACTAGTGTGTTGTGATTGCATGTACTATATAACTCTAGGAAATTCTGTTAAATAAAAATGATTGCAACTTCTGTTATGGTGTGATTGCAACCACACATTAGGTGAGATTGCTACTGCTATATATAAGTAACTAACTATTCAAGAAAAATGATTGCTACTTGGTTCGAATTGCAAAATAAAAAGTAAATAGCAGTTGCAACTTGGGAAAACAAAAAAAAACTTTTCAGCTCAGGATCATAGGCGATCTTCTGCCTAAGTGCAACAACCTTGGCCAGGGGTATCTCAGGTCGATTAGAGGGATCTTGAACGGGGATATGTACTCCCTAGGCTTCTTCAGCAATCTATCACCTAGGCGCTTGAATATCATCCTTTGAAACTGATTGAAATCAGCCTGGCATACTGAGACTTCGTCTTGAGAAAGTCGGATTGGTTGGGTCAAATTGTTGATATCATCATCAGACTCCACCGAGAACTGGATATCATCAAATGATGAGCTGGGTCCTGCCTGGCCATCAATGCTCTTCTCCAAACTGTCAATCTCAGCTTTGGCCTCCTGACGAAGCATGTTCAACCTATCCTCGTACTGTTGGCGCTGCTCAACATATTCTTTTGACATTTGTAACTAGAACATCTTCTTTAACTTGGCAGCGGGCACCGGCTTTTTCAAAGCTTTGATGTTGTCCTTCAGCTGTTTCTGGATTGCAACATGTATCCTTTTCTCCTCCGCTTCAACCTTCTTCTCGGCATCAACCTTCTTCTTCACAGCTTCTTCAGCTGCAACCTTTCTCTTAATCTCAGCTTCTTCGGCCTCAGCCTTTCTCTTATTCTCAGCTTCTTCTGCCTTCTTCTTCTCGGCATCAGCCTTATTCTTCTCAGCTTCTTCGGCCTCAGCCTTTCTCTTATCCTCAGCTTCTTCTTCCTTCTTCTTCTCGGCATCAGCCTTCTTCTCAGCTTCTTCAGCTGCAACCTTTCTCTTGATCTCAGCTACTTCGGCCTCAGCCTTTCTCTTATTCTCAGCTTCTTCTGCCTTCTTCTTATCAGCTTGTTTGGCTTCAGCCTTTCTCTTCTCAGCCTCCTCAGCTTCAGTATTTTTCTTCTCCATCTCAGAATTCTTCATCTTAATCTCAGCCTTCTTCTTCTCAGCCTCTGCCTTCTGTGTGTTGGCAACTTGAATGGCCCTATCGCTCCTCCTTGAGTAAATTATATGATCCTGGTGCAGTTGAGTAGAATAGCCAAATTAACATATTTGTATTATGAAAGTGAATCATTTATATTATAAAAAAAGACACGAATTGCATGAACATACCTGGGCAGTAGGATGCTGCATCCCAATGTCCCTGCTTAGAGGCTCCTCTTCTGTCTCAGGTGCTCCCTGTTCAGAATATATGATTAATTGCAAGTTGGCAGAGGCTATGATTACTACAGTGGGTGGGGGCCGATTGCAACTAGGGTCTACTTTCACTTGGGTATCAAAGGATCTTAACACAGGCCTTTGATCATTGCCAGGGGGGTTTGAGGAAGCCTTCCTCTTGCGAACAGTAATTCGTGGTGCACGAGTCTGCTGGCTATTGGGAGGGGACTAGAATTGTAGAAAAAGGAAAAAAGCATAATATTAATCAGAAAAGGAGTTGATGGTAATAAAAAAACACAATAAACTAACCTCGCCATCAATGCTTGCAGAGTGCTGTGAGGAATCCATCATTTGCAAGATATCATCAACACTTCGGAATGCCCCACGTAAATCAGGAGGTGCTGCCAGGGGGAAGAATAAAAAATATAAATGAAAAAATGGGAATAATCAAGATGAGAGAAAACATTTTTTAAGCATGGAATACATAGGTAGGATTACTTCTATTCAAATTTCCCTCTTGCAGATCAATGTCATGACCACACGATGGGGTTCTCATAAAATCTAAGCTGTCATCAATATCTCCATTGCAATCCAACTGGATTTCTTCACTATCACCTCCTCCAGATTGGTCTTCCGGTACATTTGAAGTAGTTCCTGATCCTCCATACAAATTTAAAAAAGTGATTGAAAGCACAGAGTGATGTGTATGGGCAAAATTGCAACTTGTATGGTGGGTGGTTGCAACAATAATATTATACTGTATGCAATAAAAAATACCTGCTCCTGCTCTAGTATCAATTGCAACGGGACTCAGTATAATTCCTTCACCATCACCTCCTCCAGATTGGTCCTCCGGTGCAATTGAACTAGTTCCTGATCCTACATACAAATTTAAAAAATGATTGTAAACACAGATTGATGTGTGTGGGCAAATTGCAACTTGTATGGTGGGTGCTTGCAAATAATAATATTATGCTATATGCAACAAAAAATACCTGCTCCTGCTCTAGTGTCATTCTTCACCTTCCTCCTGCACTCTTTGGCAGCTCGCTTCTCAACGATAGCGTCAGCGATAAGCTTCTGAATGCCAGTGTAGCACTCGTGGTGAGCTTTTGCCATAAGGTCGCGGGATATTGTTGAATACTTCGCAGCCTTCTGTGCGTACGACTGGGCTTCACTAGTGCTTTCATCAAAAGCCTTCAAGATGTTCAGCGCATCTGACTTCCTACTCCTTCCAACTAAATCGATAATGCTCTGACCAAAAGAAGATTTGAAGCTAGGGTACTGGTAAAAGACTGGGGGTTAGATATTGAAGGAAGCATGAAAGGCGGGATCATGGGATGTGCCAAGCACATCAGCAGATGTGCCAGTAGCAGTGGGTGCTGCTGCTACTGGTGCAGATGCTGCTGCTCCTGGGTTAGGTGCTGCTGTTGGGTTAGGGTCTGCTACTGGGGCAGGTGCTGGTACTGGAGCATATAATATTGCTAGAGCACCAATGGGGACGTCGTAGCACGTGTCAGTGATACTTCTCAGCTGAAAGTAAAAAAACAATGATAAAATGATAAATGAATAACAAATTGCAACTATTGTGGAGTAGCATTTGCAATACTTAAACACAATATATTTGCAACTTACCCTGAGGTGTCCAAACTCAGTGGTGCCAGGAGGAACATCTCCCCTGAGATCCTTATTTGCTATCGCATCAATCATCTTCGAGTCTAAGAAAGCACATCGAGGGATCGAAAAGGGACTTGTGTCAAATCCATGCTGCAGGTTGTCGACATAAAGCATCTGCATGTTTTTAACATTAGGTAAAAGACACATGGGTATTTTAGGTTGAATTCATATAATGAAAAAAAGTAAACCAAATTGGCACAGGTGCAATAAGCCAGTTGCAATAGAAAATACTAAAATTATTGCTACTTTATGTACAACATAAATTACAAACTACATGTGAATGTGTGAACTAAGCTATCAAAAAAAATCAAAAAAAAAATAAATCAAATTGCAACTTGTAACATATGACAGTTGTAACAGTAAACATAAAACAATTACTACTTGTGTAATTGGAAGAGTAAGTTGCAAGGGCAAAAATTGAATGTGTGTGTTGAGCTTACAGCTACAAAGATCCCACATCCACTGATGGGTGCGTTAATGCCTTTCTCCGCAAAATCCTTTCTATAAAGACGAGCAGCTATGCTGAGCCTGTCAACTACCGCTTTGCACCAGTTCTTGTTGCCCATGTTCTGGATGTCCTGAGTATACTTTACATCATCAATCCTGATGCGAGTGTCAGTGTTGGAGAATAGCAGACACTGAAATGCTGCCATAAAAAGGCTCTCAGGCCCAGCTCCCCAGTGAGAATCCTCTTCTGCAGTCTATCAGTGACAACAGATATATTGATACCAGATATGCGTCTATAAGAGTTGCCACAAATTTGCTCCCCCAGCTCGTCCCGCAAGGCACGAGCATCTGCATCAGACATGGGGGGCGGATCACTGCCAACGTTTGGTAACTGCAAAACACACCAAACACTGTGCTCAGTGATTGGAATCTCTTTTCCACCACCAATCTCTAATTTCATCGTTTCCGGGTTAAGCTTCCGCATCAGCAAGCTGAGCAACTTTCTGGACAATAAGTGCGGCTTGAATCTCAGCAGGCCGCCAAACCCCTTGGCAACTACTTCACTTTTCAATTCATCAGATAGAGCATTCACAAGCTTTATAAACTTCCCAGGTGAGCATCGTATAGCTCGTGTCTTAGTTATACCCTTATTCTCATCGCCACCAACAATACCAACATTGTCGTCGCCAGAACCATCACCGGCAGGAACAAACTCTGGATCTTGTTCATCATCACTTTCGGCATCTTGAATAGGAGACAAGGGGACTTTCAACCTTAACCTCTTCCTCCTTTCCTTCAATTCATTTTTATCTAATTGCTTTCTCTTGTTTTGTACACGAGGAGAGCGACGGACAGTATGAGCGCCTTGCTGGCCTATGACATTCTGTTCTTGATCCATTATAAAAAAAACACTGAAAAAATGGGAATGAAAAAAACATGAGGGCACAAACACATGGTACAGATCTCATAACCAAAAATTGCTAATCAACAAACTAAAACACACAGTACAAATAGGAACAAAAAATAGTTGCAATACACACTAATGCTGCACACACACATTAGTACTCGGACAGAATTGCCACATGAGCCATAAGCCAGTTGCAACAAGACTGCTAAAATAATTACTACTGGGACAATTGCAACAGTGAATTTAAACAAATAACTAGTTGTATACGAGCACAGTTATAAAAGACAGGAATGATGTATGTGGGTTGAAAGTAAAAATTATACAGTTGCAACTTATGTGATGGACCAGTTGCAACAAAAGGTACACTGCAGTTACAAAAAAAGTGGAAACATTTGAGTTGATAATCTAGAACACAAATTGCTTATTCAAATGAAATGTATCCCCATAAAATACAACAATTAATAATTCCAATCAACGAATAATACTAGTTGCAACACTTGGGGAAAAAATGGGGTTTACCAGTCTATTACCGAAGATAAAAAAACAAATCCAAAAATTGGGGACAGAGAAACGGGAGAGGGAGCGGATGCGCTTACACGGCGGGCGCGCGCGCAGACGGCTCCGGCGCGGGCTACGTCGTTGTTCGCGGTCTACGACTCCGGCGCGCAAACGATTCTGACGGGAGCCGTTCGCGGAGAAGTGTGGAGGGGGCAGGAGCGGGAGCGTGCGGGATGGACGAAGACGAGAGCGGGCGAGCGCACAACGGCTACGGCGAGGGCTACGTCGCCGGGGAAGAGAAGAAGTTGAGCCGTTCGCGGAGGGCCGGGGAAGTGAAAAGGCGCAGTCAGGGCGGGGAAGTGAAAAGGCACAGTAGTGGAGGGGGCAGTCGTCGGTTCAGCCTGGGTGGAGCGGTTGGCTCGGACCATATGAACCTGGGCGCGTAGGTTCAGCCTGGGTGCATTCTCTATATTGAATGCACCCAGGTGTAATATATAAAAACAGTATATATATATATATATATATATATATATATATATATATATATATATATATATATATATATAAAGCTGTGCACAACATTCTGTAAAAAAGGGAAAGGACTAGTTTTTCACTTTTCTATATAGACGATCACACATTTATTCGGATGGCCATATACAGGCGCGAAAGCTTTATTTGCGAAAACCAGCAGGTTGGTCTTTGTCCAGATCGAATCACGCACACTTTGGTTCAGAGCTAGCTGCAGGTCTGCTGCGTGCCATCGGAGAGATGGAGCGTGCAGCCTTTGGGCGTCATGCAGCAGTTGCAGCTCGCCGGGAGTTTCTCGGAGCCGGAGGACGGGCAGGTCACGTAGTCCACGTCGAGGCAGAACTGGGGGCAGGCGACGGCGCCATCTATACCCTGCTGCCCCATCAGCACCACGCCTGCGGTCACACACAGCGTGCTTTCTCCGCTCATTAGTTGATCTATCTCTATGAGCTAGTAATTCGATCATATGTATATGCAGGATGCATGGCGAATTTTACCGATTAGGAGGAGGGCGAAGCTGGCGACGTAGAATTTGGATGCAGCCATGCCTTCAACCTTGAGCTGAATAGTCGATCTGCTTCCCTCTCGATTCGCCAGTGCAAGCGGACGGCAGGTTCTGGTCTCTTTATATACACTGCTGCTGCTGCTGCTGGACGCTGGCCATGTGATTGTGATCGTCTGGAATACTGCTATGTGCTGCAGCGCCTACGTTGAAATGCACGCTTTTCTCCGAATTCGAAGTCAACTAAGTCAGGCTTGAATTGCTGGTGCACATGCCCACCTGATAATGATAATGACCATGCATTTTGGATCTTGGACCAGAATCGTCTTTGTAATAAGTCGGTTTGTCCATGGTTCGGTCTTGACTTTTGACCAAGCAAAGATAATTGTTGCAAGAGCTAACGGACTTTCTTCGCCGGTACTTTCTTCTAATAAATTCAGGTGCATCACCGGTTATTACAAAGGGATACCACATGTCGTCTCAACAATAAAACATATATAGCTAAGACACATCGAATACTATGATGTACTCCCTCGGTTCATTTTTATTTTTATTTGTCGTGTTTTAGTTTAAAAACGAACTAGCGATCGAAAAATATCTGAGAAACGGAGGTAGCTTGATGATATAGGAGAACGGAGGTCGAAAATCTTTGAATTGCATTTTGAGTAATCGATCCTACTTTTGCCAATAGCTTATAATTCCATAATATATTGATGGGAGTGAAAGGGAAATGGCCTCAACCATCTCCTAAAATCAATTTTGGTGTTTGACGACCATCTCAAAACTTATGGACTAACTAGTTTGCCTAGTTGATCTTTTCTCACGTGCATAAAGTTCATATACATCTATAAGGAAAATAGACCCTTGGGCCGTTTCTAAATATGATGCGAGTCAGACTTGCACCAACCTGTGGTGCACCGGACTGTCCGGTGCCCAGGCTAGCGCGCCCGACGAATAGACCGCTCTCAGGAAAAACTCAGTGCTCCATGACTATAATTCACTGGACTGTCCGGTGAACCTACGGCCAACGGTCGACTTCACCATAGAGGGGCCAACGGTCGACTGCCACCGCGACTACCAACGATCAGAAGGTCAGAAACGATCAGAGAAAGCAGGTCGCACCGGACTGTCCGGTGCGCCACAAGGGCAGGCGGATTCAACAGTCGACTGCTACAGACGTCAATGGTAGGGTGACGTGGCAGGCACTAGACAATGAACAGTGCCATGTCCAGTGTGCACCTAAAGCGCTAGAAGGCTCTTTACATGGTTATGACTCAAACACAAGGGCATATAGAGTCTTCAACAAGTCCACTGGATTAGTTGAAGTTTCTTATGACATTGTGTTTGATGAGACTAATGGCTCTCAAGTAGAGCAAGTTGATCTTGATGAATTAGATGATGAAGAGGCTCCGTGCATCGCGCTAAGGAACATGTCCATTGGAGATATGTGTCCACAAGAACCCGAAGAGCCTTCACAAGCACAAGATCTACCATCATCCTCCATACAAGCATCTCCACCAAATCAAGATGAGGAACTAGCTCAAGAAGAAGAGGATCAAGATCAAGACAATGAGCCACCTCAAGAAGAAGGCATCGATCAAGGGGGAGATGAAGTTGATCAAGAAAAGGAGGATGAACAAGAGATTCAAGATCAAATATCACCTCACCCAAGAGTCCATCAAGCAATTCAACGAGATCACCCAGTGAATTCCATACTTGGTGACATTCAAAAGAGGATAACCACTCGATCTCGAGTTTCTCATTTTTGTGAACATTACTCCTTTGTGTCTTCTATTGAGCCATACAGGATAGAGGTGCACTTAGAGATCCAGACTAGGTGGTGGCAATGCAAGAGAAGCTCAACAACTTCACAAGGAATGAGGTATTGTATTTAGTTCCATGTCCTAACCAAAATATTGTAGGTACCAAGTGGGTATTTCGCAACAAACAATATGAGCATGGTGCGATGACTAGGAACAAAGCCCGACTTGTTGCGAAAGGGTATTCACAAGTCGAAGGTTTGGATTTCGATGAAACCTATGCACCCGTAGCTAGGCTTGAGTCAATTCAAATATTACTTGCCTATGCTACTTACCATGGCTTTAAGTTTTATCAAATGGATGTGAAAAGTGCCTTCCTCAATGGCCCTATCAAGGAAGAAGTGTATGTTGAGCAACCTCACGGCTTTGAAGATAGTGAGTATCCCTCACATGTTTATAAGTTCTCAAAGGTGCTTTATGGGCTCAAACAAGCCCCAGGAGCATGGTATGAATGACTAAGGTAGTGTTTGGATGGAGGGACTAGGAAGGATGAAGAGGGATGGGATGAGATTATTCTAACTTGACCCACGTTTGGTTTGGAGGTCTAGAGTCAGGGTCAAGGAATATTCTTCAAAAATGGTGGATGAGGCCATCCCTCAAAAAATAAGGGACAGGGTTAGCCCAAGGTTGATCCCGTCCCATCCCTCGTTGACACCGAACCAAACACTACCTAAGAGACTTTCTTATCACTAATGGTTTTAAAGTTGGAAAAGTTGATCCTACTCTCTTCACTAAAACAATTGACAAAGACTTATTTATATGCCAAATTTATGTTGATGATATTATCTTTGGGTCTATTAACAACTCATCTTGTGAAGAGTTTAGTATAATTATGATACAGAAATTTGAGATGTCCATGATGGGGGAGTTGAAGTATTTCCTTGGATTCCAAATCAAGCAACTCCAAGAGGGCACCTTCATCTGCCAAACAAAGTACATTCAAGATATTCTCAAAAAGTTTGGAATGAATAATGCCAAACCCATCAAGACTCCCATGGGAACAAATGGGTATCTCGACCTCGACACAGGAGGTAAGTCTGTAGATCAAAAGGTATACCGATCGATGCTAGGATCTCTACTCTATTTATGTGCTTCACGACAGGATATTATGCTTTCAGTATGCATGTGTGCAAGGTTCTAAGCCAATCCTAAGGAAATCCACCTAAGGGCCGTGAAAAGAATCATGAGATATTTAGTTTACACTCCTAAGTTTGGGCTATGGTACCCTAAGGGATCTACCTTTGATCTAACCGGGTATTCTGATGCTGATTATGCCAGATGTAAGATTGATAGAAAGAGTACATCAGGGACTTGTCAGTTTTTAGGGAGATCCCTGGTGTCTTGGGCTTCAAAGAAACAAAATTCAGTAGCTCTATCCACTGCCGAAGCTGAGTATATTGCTGCAGGACATTATTGTGCACAATTACTCTGGATGAGGCTAACCCTTAGGGACTATGGCTACAAATTAAGCAAAGTCCCTCTCCTATGTGACAATGAAGTACAATCCGCATGGCGGATAATCCTGTTGAACACAGATGCACAAAGCACATAGACATCCGATATCACTTTTTGAGAGATCGCCAACAAAGGGGAGATATCAAAATTGCTTATGTTAGCACCCACAACCAGTTAGCCAATATCTTCACCAAACCCCTAGATGAAAAGACTTTTAGCAATCTTAGGAATGAACTAAATGTCTTAGATTCTCAGAACTTTGATTGAAATCTTACACTCATTGCTCATTTTATACCTTTGATCATGACATGTCTCTTTCATTTGGTACAAATGCATATTTCTTATTCTTCTTGTGCCAGAGCTAAGACTAATGTGCTTCCAAGAGTATAACTATACTTAGTCTTGAATTGAAAGGGAAATGGAGTTGCAGGCAAAGGCAAGGCTTCTGCTCCATATTCGTCAGTATCCTTTGCCCTACTCATGTATTTACTTCATATCTTTCTTGATAAAGACCCCTCGATTTCTCTATTTTTGGTGCTTAATGCCAAAGGGGAGAAATTAATAGGCCAAAGCAAAAGTACTGGACCACCACCCTGTTTTCTGAAAAAATTTTAAATTACCAAAACCCTGTTGACTGCTAAGGGGAGAACTTTTTCAAGGGAGCTTGTATTTAGCCAAAGGAAAAGCATTTGAAAAAGGGGGAGAATCTTTCAAAACTTCAAAATTCCTTGAGAAATCATATTCTTATATCATTCACTAATTGCAAAAGAATTTGAAAATACTTTTCCAAAAGAATTGCAAAAAGAGGCTAAGTAGTGCAAATGTGGTCCAAAATGTTAACCGTATCAAAACAGTCATATATACTTAGAACTGCTTTCATTTCAAAGTAACTTATGCACATCTGCAAACTAGCTACATTTCTATACTTTGTATTTGCTTTGGTTTGTGTTGGCATCAATCACCAAAAAGGGGGAGATTGAAATGGAAATGGCCTCAACCATCTCTATAATCGATTTTGGTGCTTGACGACCATCACAAAACTTATGGACTAACTAGTTTGCCTAGTTGATCTTTTCTCAGGTGCATAAAGTTCATATACATCTTTAAGGAAAATGGACCCTTGGGCTGTTTCTAAATAAGGGGCGAGTCAAACTTGCACCAGCCTGTGGTGCACCAGACTATTCGGTGTGCACCGGACAGTGTCCGGTGCCCAGGCTGGCGCGCCCGACGATCAGGCCGCTCTCGGGAAAACTCAGTGCTCCGCGGCTATAATTCACTGGACTGTCTGGTGTGCACCAGACTGTCCAGTTTGCCCAAGGCCAACTGTCGACTTCACCGCAGAGGGGCCAACGGTCGACTGCCACCGTGACGGCCAATGGTCAGAAACGGTTAGAGAAAGCAGGTCACACCGGACTGTCCGGTGCGCCACAAGGGCAGGTGGATCCAACAGTCGACTGCTATAGACGCCAATGGTCAGATGATGTGGCAGGCACCAGACAATGAATAGTGTCGTGTCTGGTGGGCACCGGACTGTCCGGTGCGCCCATCAATAGAAAGCTGCTGTTTTCTGTCCAACGGCTATAATTGTGGTGGGGGCTATAAATACAACCCCAACCACCTCCCATTCAGCACACCCAAGCATTCAATACATCCACATTCAATACAAGAGTAAGGAATTCATTCCAAGACACATTCAAAGCTTCCAATCTCCTCAAGTGCCACAAATAAGGCAAGTGATTAGTGACTTGAGAGTGCGATTCGTGTTTCATTTGTTGCTCTTGTTGCTTGGCTTTTTAATCGTGCTTTCTTCATCTCCTTCTAAACTCTCTAAGTGACTTGTAAAGCTAGCAAGAGACACCAAAGTGTGTGGTGATCCTTGAGGGATCTTTGTGATCCTTGAGATTAAGAAGCACTCAATCGGTCTAGGTGATCGATTGAGAGGGGGAAGGGTTGACAAAGACTCGACCTTCGTGGCCTCCTCAATGGGGAGTAGGTTCATTGGATCCGAACCTCAGGAAACAAATCATTGTGTTCATTTGTATTGATCTTCACCTCACGATTTGATCCCTCCTCTCTGAAAGCTCCCCTGTGGGTTTTGGTGTTTGGATGACAACTCAATTAAAGGACTAACAAGTGTGCTAAGTGTTGAATAGGTGCTTAATGTAAAGCTAACAGGGTTCAACACAAGTGAATAAGTGTGATGGTCCAAGGACTAGATGATGGATAGATAATGGGCATCACAAGTAAGATGGACATTGCATAAAGTGAGACTCAGGTGCGTAGCTCGGAGACAACTGATCAAGCCAAGGACGGAGGCGATAAGAGCTTCGAGGTACCAAGTGCACGGGAGAAGGTCAAAGAGGCTGAGGAACCCAAAGCCAAGGGTGAAGAAGAAGGCTTGCAAAGTCAAGGGTGATCGAGTTGAAAAGAGCTATGGCACATCAAAGATCACTACATAAGGACGTGACCTACAACTAATGAGGAAACATCTATGGTTATGTGGTGTAAGTCATAAGGCTCAAGATCAAGCTCCAAGAAGTGCACAAGGTCACTAGAAGAAGAAGCAGTGTCAAAACCAGAACTGGAAGCAGCCCAAAAGTGCTAAGTTCACCTTGATCTTTAGTTTGGGGTGTTCCTATGTTTGGATACATTCTATATGACCTTTGCAAGGTGTTGGAACTCCGACATATCAATCTAGATCAAGTCAAGCTGACTTGAGGTTTTGGAGATCCACATTAAATATCAAAATGTGCCAAATGCTAAAATTGGGTAAAGCGCAAATAAAGGCACGAGGTATGTTTCCAGACCTAATACATTGTTTTTGAGCACTAACATGGTTTGTCTGAGTGCTGGAAACAGAAAGAAAAGAAGAAGAAAAGAAAAGGAAAAGTGTTGGCTATGAGCAGCCAACTTCAGCTCGGCTTGGCACACCGGACTGTCCGGTGGTGCACCGGACAGTGTCCGGTGCGCCAGGCTGAACTCTGGTGAACAGGTCGCTCTCGGGAGAAGTCGGCGGCATACGGCTATAAATCACCGGACTGTCCGGTGGTGCACCAGACAGTGTCCGGTGTGTCAGCTGCGGTGAAGTCGCCGCTCTCGGGAGGAGTCTGGAGACGTTCGGCTATAATTCACCGGACTGTCCGGTGGTGCACCGGACTGTCCGGTGAGCCAACGTTCGGCTGGGCCAACGGTCGGCCACGCAATCCGTGCGTGACGCGTGGTCGAGCCAACGGTCAGATGGGGGCACCGGACTGTCCGGTGTGCACCGGACAGTGTCCGGTGCGCCAACGGCTCGAAGACTGCAACGGTCAACTGCGCCATTTTTGGAAGGAAATCGGGCACCGGACAGTGTCCGGTGGTGCACCGGACTGTCCGGTGCGCCACCCGACAGAAGGCAATATTTGCCTTCCTGGATTGCTTCCAACGGCTCCTAGGCCCCTTGTGCCTATAAAAGGGACCCCTAGGCGCCTCAAGCAATATACAAGTGCAGCCAACAAGTGTAGACATCACTCGAATCAATTTTCACTCTCCCTCTTGTGTGTATCTCTCTAGTTTGTGTAGAAGGCAAAGCTATAAGCCTTTAGAGAGTGGAGAAGTGCTGCTAAGAGCAAGAGCAAGGTCTTGAGCGTATCGTTACTCTGCCGGGGTGCTGTCAAAAAGTTTGTAAGCAGCCGCGGTTTTGTTGTAACCCAACTCAACATAGTGAAAGGCTCTATCTGTCATACTGACAGATCTGAGCAAACGGAGGAAGGAGTTGAAACAGACTCCAAGCCTAGGTGTGGCTAACTCCAACGAGGACTAGGCAAGCATTTCAGGCTTGGCCGAACCTCGGGATAAATCCTTGCGTCTGTGTGCTCTGTTCCGTATTGTATTCTGACTCTCTGTCTTACTCGCTTTTATATCTGCACTTCACTGCTTACTTGTGGTACTAGCTTTCCTTGAAGTGCAGGATATTCTTAAGACAGGAACTTCAAGTCCACTGCAACCTACTCGAAGGGTTCTTCACTCCATTGCGATCCTGTCTTCGAGTAGAGTAAAATTTAAGTTTTAAAGTGATAATATTTATTCACCTAGGCGACATCCAGATCCTGTTCCCAGGCCAAAGGGAACTTTCAATTGTATTAGAGCTAGGCCTCTCCAGTGTGGGCTTAGCCGTTCGGAGATGACGATGTCGTCACAAGAGGTAACTGTAGAACTTCTTTTAGGCGATGGCTCTAATTACAAGTCTTGGTCTGTCTCTATTTATAATGCTTTCATGAGTGTTGATCCTGATTTGAGACAGGTCTTTAGTAGAAATATTTTTCCCTCTAATGTTAGTAAAAATCCTTCTAATGATGAACTAAGATGTCTATCTCTAAATCACCATGCTTGCAACATCTTAGTTGATTCTCTTTGTAGAGGTGCCTATTTTGCCATCATGAGTAGTGATAGTGACTTATTTGTTGATGCTCATGATCTATGGACTAAACTTAAGTTGAAATTTTTAAGTCCATATGCACTTCCTCTGCTCCCTTTATTGCTGGTGATACTAACTTGTCCAAGGGAGAAGAACAAGAATGATGGCAACCAAACAATGAATCCACCTCATCAACAGGTTTGTCTTCCACTAGTAATAAATGTCTTATTGCTAACAATGATGGTGGAGACAAAAGCGATGATGAGGAAGAATATGAGGATGAGGAGTCTACATCATCACAAGGTACATTTTCCTGTTTTGCTTCCACTGATAATAATGATAGGGAAAATGAGACCGAAGATGTGGAAGAGGAGATTCACAGTTTCTACATCCATCTCAACAAAGAAGACAAAGCGCTCTTGGTTAAGCTGTTGAGAAGGAACAAGGAACAAGGCGAGACGCTTCTCAGGCTAGAGGAGACTCTCATCAAAACCAACGACAGCCTGGAGAAGATGACCAAAAAACATGAGGAGCTAAAGTACTCTCATGAGAATTTGGTCCAACGGTATGAATCTGTTTTAATTGAGCAAAGAAATAATCATGATGTATTATCTAATGCTGCTCAACTTAAAACTGAAAATTCTATGCTTAGGAGTCAAGTAGAAATGATAAACTTGGAAAAACTTGCTCTAGGTGAAAAGTATGATATGTTGTCATATTCTCATAATAAATTAGATGATGACCATATCATGCTTGATGTTGCTCATGAGGTCGTAATTACGAACTTAAATTCATGTGAACCTCATTCATGCACAAGTACACATTTGGATAATCTATCACCATGTGCTGACCCCTGTCGCTCAAAAGGAAGCGAGTGTTTAAATGAGCAAAAAGTTGTAGGGTCACAAAAGAAATTGTGTGGGAACAAGAAGCAAAGACAATTAAGGAGAAGACGCATTGCTCAACCTTCTCAAGATATCCACGGGCGCGTGGTGAAGAAGCTTGAGAAGGGAAAAACTGAAGCAAGTGTTAAGCTCCATAAGAAGGATGTTCCTAAAGATGAAGAAATCAACATAAGCTTGGAAAAAGGTAAAGATTCAATTAATCATGTTGTTTGCACTGACCATTTCTCTATGTCATCCAAGAACAAAAAGAGAAAAGGGAAAAGGGGGTGCTTTAAGTGCAATAAGGCAGGACACCTCATTGCGTCGTGTCCATACAACGACAAGGGAGAAGGGATAAGGAGATGCTTCAGATGCAATGACAAGAACCACACGATCACTTCTTGTCCTCTATTGATGAATCAAGCATGTGCATTCTCCAAGATGACTCTCACCAAGGAAAATGACAAACAGCAAGCGTCATGTCAGGTTGAGCGACGCTTCTGCTACAAGTGTGGTGAGTAGGGTCATCTATCCAAGGTATGTAATAAAGGTGAGGTTCCTAAGCAAGTAAATTTGTCTCAATCTTATTCGCTTAGGAGACCCAAATCATACTCTTGTGCTAGATCAATCATGAGATCACCTAGGACTAGCACAAATGCTATTTGGGTACCAAAGGCTTTTTTGGATGATCGATATGGACCCATCCCGAGATGGGTACCAAACTGTGCTAACTAGACCATGCAGGTGCCTTGAGATGGACTGGAGACCATGGGAGAGCTTAATACGGTTAACTCAAACTCTATGCTTAAGCTGTTAATTGTTTTGGTGTTTATTTATTGACCCAAGGTTAAACTATTGTGCAATACTAATCCCATGTTCATCTCAAGTGAAATAAGTTGTAGAGGTCCTTAATCATTGTTGGTGAATCAAGCAAAGGACCTTGATGAGAATCTGCATCTGGCTCTCCAAAGGACGGTACCTATGTTTCTTAAGTGCATTATCAATATTGCTCTTAAAGTTGAGTGTCGTGCTATCTGTCCTTGGAGTAATTAAGCTTGGAAGATTGCTTGCGCTGGATTCTTGTTAATAATTGATTTATGATTTCAAAGATCACATTCATGTTTGCTTAATCATGACTGGGTGCTCTATAAGTCATATCTTTTGAACCATTCATTGGTTAGCTTATCATTTGAAATATTTACCATGATTAATCCTTTATGTGTTCATGGATAAACCTATTTTCTGTGTAAATCATGCTATACATGTGTAATGAGTAACCTATGTGTGCAAGCATGACATCTTGTTTAGTCCATGATTACCCTATTTTGGCACTATGTGTTATGCCTCTAATGCACCCTCTCGAGCTGTAAAGTGCATAAACAATAGGGAACGTGTGGTAATAACTGGTGCTCTCATGACCATACAGGTAAAAGGCAAAGGTATGGAAAATGGAACTATACAATTTCATTAAATGTCTTGAAGTTCCATTGATTGTGATCATAGCTATGTTCTTGCATTTCATTGGTAGTATCTTGGCTTAGGTGACTTATGCCTTAAAATGTTGTTTCTTTTGGTGTACCTAAGGAACCCTCTTAATTATGATGTGCTTAGACATTGCGCTTTATATGCATGATCGTGTTGTTTTTCAATTGGTATATGTGGTGCAATGATTGTCAAGTATGAAGCATGTCTAGGTTGCTTGTAAAATGTTATACTTCTTGAGGCATGCATTGTTGTATTAAGTCAACCCTTCATTTGGTATTCAATTGTTATATCTTTGTGATGAAATTGAGAGTATGCCTTGATCAAGATATGTTGTGATCCCCTCTAGTTCTGAGAAAGCTAGAATGTGCAAAGTGCAAGTTATTCAAATACTTGATGCACAAGTTCAGGGGAGCACACATAACTTGTGTCTTTTGATACTAATTGTTTCTTGAGCGATCTTGTGTAGTCTCAAGGTGGAAAAGAGAAGATGAGCAAGAAATGGAGCAATCGGGACTTGGGTACCTCTTTAAGTCAAGAAATTGGTATCTTAAGTCATAAGTAAATGCATATTTTTAGATTGCTCATGCTCTACAATATTTGGTGATACTAGATGCTTATCCTTAAATATCATGGAACTATGATAATAAATGTCCTTTCAATTGGTAGCCATGATAGTTTGCTTCAATTGACCTCTTTTGGTAATCACTAGAATAGAAGCTTCATCTTGTGCTACTATACTATAACTTGCTCTAAGCTTGGTGACAAGAAAAGGTTAGGATGAAGAATCAGGCACAAGTGTGGAGAAGCTACCGAGAGATTAATACTTTCAAGATGGGAAGTACACCACAGCATGGTAAAGGTACAAAAGGAAGTATTGATCTTTTTGCGTATATGTATCTTACTTAAATGTTGGTAGTGCATATGTTCAATAAGTAAGGGGGAGTTTTGATAGTGTGTTTTTCCTCCTTAACACCCTGTTGTCCCTTGACATCATCCTATGTTCTTGCTTGAGTATGGTTTTTGGTGTTTGATGTCAAAGGGGGAGAATTTGTGCATTAAACCTTAACTCAACCTGAGAGGAAAGCTTATCCTAAGGGGTAATGTGTTAGTTTGAGCATTGTTAGTGTGTTATTGTGTAGTTGATAATTCGTATCATATGCTTCTTGTTGTAGTATATGTTCGTATCATATGCTTCTTGTTGTAGTATATGGTGATGGTGCGAAACTAGTGCTTTCGCTGCTATGAATTAATTGGCATCTATGGTGCTCATTCTATAATAGATATTCATGTGGATAATGGTGCATGTGGTCAATAGATTAATGGTGCTTTACGATTGCTTTAAATTGGTATCTTAAGTTTAAATTGGTATCTTAGTTTAAATTGGTAACTTAAAGGTGAATAGTGGAAGGTTGATATTCCTGTGATATATCCACTCAAGTGAATGGTGTTTAACTCTGATTCTGTGCATTTATGTGTTATACGCATCATGGTTTGATTTTTGACACAATGCATCCCACAGGTGCTAAGGTGTAGAAATGCTTCGATTTAGCCTAAGTATGTGCATTTTTGGCATTTAAGGCCAAAGCTAAGATTTTAATGTAAGCACATATTTAGGGGGAGCATTCTACAATCCTAGAACCCAAAATTTGTGCTTTAAATTTCACTCTTATGTAAGCTTTAAATGTGTTGCCATCAATCACCAAAAAGGGGGAGATTGAAAGCTCCCCTGTGGGTTTTGGTGTTTGGATGACAACTCAATTAAAGGACTAACAAGTGTGCTAAGTGTTGAACAGGTGCTTAATGTAAAGCTAACAGGGTTCAACACAAGTGAATAAGCGTGATGGTCCAAGGACTAGATGATGGATAGATAATGGGCATCACAAGTAAGATGGACATTGCATAAAGTGAGACTCGGGTGCGTAGCTCGGAGACAACTGATCAAGCCAAGGACGGAGGCGAGAAGAGCTTCGAGGTACCAAGTGCACGGGAGAAGGTCAAAGAGGCTGAGGAACCCAAAGCCAAGGGTGAAGAAGAAGGCTTGCAAAGTCAAGGGTGATCGAGTTGAAAAGAGCTATGGCACATCAAGGATCACTACATAAGGACGTGACCTACAACCAATGAGGAAACATCTATGGTTATGTGGTGTAAGTCATAAGGCTCAAGATCAAGCTCCAAGAAGTGCACAAGGTCACTAGAAGAAGAAGCAGTGTCAAAACCAGAACTGGAAGCAGCCCAAAAGAGCTAAGTTCACCTTGATCTTTAGTTTGGGGTGTTCCTATGTTTGGATACATTCTATATGACCTTTGCAAGGTGTTGGAACTCCGACATATCAATCTAGTTCAAGTCAAGCTGACTTGAGGTTTTGGAGTTCCACATTAAATATCAAAACGTGCCAAATGCTAAAATTGGGTAAAGCGCAAATAAAGGCACGAGGTATGTTTCTAGACCTAATACAAGGTTTTTGATGACTAACATGGTTTGTCTGAGTGCTGGAAACAGAAAGAAAAGAAGAAGAAAAGAAAAGGAAAAGTGTTGGCTATGAGCAGCCAACTTCAGCTCGGCTTGGCACACCGGACTGTCCGGTGGTGCACCGGACAGTGTCCGGTGCGCCAGGCTGAACTCTGGTGAACAGGTCGCTCTCGGGAGAAGTCGACGGCATACGGCTATAAATCACCGTACTGTCCGGTGGTGCACCGGACAGTGTCCGGTGTGTCAGCTGCGGTGAAGTCGCCGCTCTCGGGAGGAGTCTGGAGACGTTCGGCTATAATTCACCGGACTGTCCGGTGGTGCACTGGACTGTCCGGTGAGCCAATGGTCGGCTGGGCCAACAGTCGGCCGCGCAATCCGCGCGTGACGCATGGCCGAGCCAACGGTCAGATGGGGGCACCGGACTGTCCGGTGTGCACCGGACAGTGTCCGGTGCGCCAACTGCTCGAATACTGCAACGGTCAACTGCGCCATTTTTGGAAGGAAATCGAGCACCGGACAGTGTCCGGTGGTGCACCGGACTGTCCGGTGCGCCACCCAACAGAAGGCAAGATTTGCCTTCCTGGATTGCTTCCAACGGCTCCTAGGCCCCTTGTGCCTATAAAAGGGACCCCTAGGCGCCTCAAGCAATATACAAGTGCAGCCAACAAGTGTAGACATCACTCGAATCAATTTTCACTCTCCCTCTTGTGTGTATCTCTCTAGTTTGTGTAGAAGGCAAAGCTATAAGCCTTTAGAGAGTGGAGAAGTGCTGCTAAGAGCAAGAGCAAGGTCTTGAGCGTATCGTTACTCTGCCGGGGTGCTGTCAAAAAGTTTGTAAGCAACCGCGGTTTTGTTGTAACCCAACTCAACATAGTGAAAGGCTCTATCTGTCATACTGACAGATCTGAGCAAACGGAGGAAGGAGTTGAAACAGACTCCAAGCCCAGGTGTGGCTAACTCCAACGAGGACTAGGCAAGCATTTCAGGCTTGGCCGAACCTCGGGATAAATCCTTGCGTCTGTGTGCTCTGTTCCGTATTGTATTCTGACTCTCTGTCTTACTCGCTTTTATATCTGCACTTCACTGCTTACTTGTGGTACTAGCTTTCCTTGAAGTGCAGGATATTCTTAAGACAGGAACTTCAATTCCACTGCAACCTACTCGAAGGGTTCTTCACTCCACTACGATCCTGTCTTCGAGTAGAGTAAGATTTAAGTTTTAAAGTGATAATATTTATTCGCCTATTCACCCCCCTCTAGGCGACATCCAGATCCTATTCCCGGGCCAAAGGGAACTTTCACTCTCTCTAAGTTCTCTTGCTTACAATCTTTTGAGTTCACTCTCAAAGGTATCCGTATTGATTGAGCAACTCATAGCAAGAAGAACTCTCCTCCGCACTCCGTATTCATTATTATTTGTTTCTAATCCGAACCCTGAGTGAAGTACATGTTCAAAGTTTATAATTTACAGGTTTCACCTATTCACCCCCCCCCTCTAGGTGACTTTCAGGGAGCCAAATCCAATATAGGAGAAGAGGCTCTCTCCAACAATGTTCTATATCCATCTTTTATATAGTCGTCCTTTACACTCTTCCCTAAAAATTTCTCTCCTCTATATTTTTTTCATCTCCCGCAGCGTTCTCTATTCATTATCCTCTATACGTAAATATCTATATTATAAACATAGTTTTTTTAATTTTTGTACATACGTATTTGACATACTATCAAATGTATTGTACATATTTTAGTTTTATTAAATCTGGTGTTAAAAGTATTAAAATTGGTAGAGGAAAGGAGAGAAAAACTCTATATATAGAGGATCCACTAGCGTTTCCTAAATTTAGATGACCGTTTAGAGGATGTTGCTAGACACGTAGTGGACAAAAATCTTCTATAAAATTTAAGATAGTGTCCGTTACAGTACCTATTGGAGACGGTCTAAAAGGACGCCTCCAACAAGGACACAACATTAGTTGCCACCACCAATTACCCGGAATAGGGCAATTTTTCACCTGAGGGACTAGTGAATGTGTAGGATGGCGAGGGCCTAGTGAATGTGTAGGATGGGATGCAGGAGGATAAGAACACCTAAAGAGGGCATCATAGTCAATACTGTGTGTTGGGGGCATGCTTCATCGCCGAAGGTCCTCCTAAAAGCAACGCCGAAGCTACCACTCATGAAGCTTCGGCATTATGGAATGTCTCAAGACGAAGGGTGAAACCGACTTAAAGATGAAATGACTGTTTAGTCCATGAGGGTCTATGTCATAGTTGTAATCTTTTGTAAAGGGCATGATTGTAATATTTCACAGGTTACGCCCTGTGCCTATAAATAGATGAACAGTACCCCTGTACTGTTCAGGCGGACTTGTTATCTTGCTTTTGCGTCACGCTTGTACATTTACCTTCTTTCGAGCCGAAGGTACATTTGTAATTTGAACTCATTTCTATTTTTCCATAGTTATAAAATAGAAATGAGTTGATATATAATTGTTTATGTCATCTTTTACATTTCATATGATTCTTTCTTCATTATTATATGTTGCATCGATGAAGGTATGTCCTTCATAACCTTCGTCCGAAGATCATTATATCCTAAGGGAAATAATGCCTTGAAGGACAAAGGGCTTTAACATTTAACTTTTTTGTGTTGTCTTGTTCTTAACTCATAGCATTTGAGAACAAGTCCCCAACATTGGCGCCCACCTCCGGTGAACTCACTTCCACTTTTGAGTTGATGGCCTCGTTCAACAATCAAGCTGAAGCTGCTTCGGCAACGAAGCTGGTACTCCCGATAACAGGCGGTTCATGCTCAGAGTCGGCCAATAAGAAGCAGAAGAAGGAGGCCCAGAGAAGGGTACAACATGTCGGCGTGCAGGGACCCTTCATCAAGTCAAAATGGTCCCATATCCCAATTACCTTCTCCCAGGAGGACCTTCAGCTCAAGGATTATCCTCACAACGATGCTATGGTCATTTTTTGTGTCATCAAGGGGTTTCTGGTCCACAATGTTCTGGTTGATACAGGCAGTGCAGCGAACATCATATTTGCCAAGGCCTTCAGACAGATGCAAGAGCCAAAGGATAAGATTCATGATGCTACGCACCCACTTTGTGGCTTCGGAGGAAGGCAGATTGTAGCACTTAGCAAAATCACACTGCCAGTGACCTTCGGATTTGTCCACAATACGAGGACTGAATAGATTGTGTTTGATATTGTTGACATGGAATACCCCTACAATGCAATCATTGGTCGTGGGACACTCAACGCTTTTGAAGCAACTCTTCACCCAGCATATCTATGCATGAAGATACCTTCGGAACAAGGACCTGTTGCTATTCATGGAAGTCAGGAAGCTGCCAGAAAGGCTGAAGGAAATTGGACAGATTCAAAAGCAATCCATAATATAGACGGAACCAAAGCTTGTGAGCAGTACAAGTACAGAAGGGAGAAGGCTGCTTCGGCCGATCAGCCGAAACCCATGCTTCTGTGTGAAGACATAGCAGAGCAGAAAGTATTGCTGGGATCTCAATTATCTGAGGAGCAGGAAAAAACTCTAGTAAGGTTTTTGTTCAACAATAAAGATGTCTTTGCATGGTCAGCCAACGATCTATGTGGTGTCAACAGGGACATCATTGAACATTCACTCAATGTCGATCCATCCTTCAGACCCAGAAAGCAGAGGCTTCAGAAAATGTCTGATGATAAAGTCGAAGGTGCTCGGAATGAAGTAAAAAGACTTCTCGGTGCTGGTGTCATCAGAGAAGTAAAATACCCAGAGTGGCTAGCCAACACTGTTATGGTGAAGAAGGCCAATGGCAAATGGAGAATGTGCATCGATTTTACTGATCTCAACAAGGCTTGTCCAAAGGATGAGTTCTCATTACCAAGAATAGATTCTCTAGTAGATGTAGTAGCTTCATCAGAACTCATGAGTCTACTAGATTGTTATTCAGGCTACCACCAAATCTGGATGAAGAAGGAAGATGAGCCAAAAACTAGCTTCATAACCCCCAGTGGCACATATTGTTATCTTCGGATGCCTGAGGGGCTCAAGAATGCTAGAGGAAGCTTCAGTAGGATGACAACCAAAGTCCTTCATTCTCAGATAGGCAGAATGTGCTAACTTATGTAGATGACATCATAGTAAAAAACACGAAGTAAGAAAATCACATTACTGATCTGCAGGAGACATTCGCTAACTTTAGGCAAGCTGGCCTGAAGTTGAATCCAGAAAAGTGTGTCTTCAGAGTAAAGAAGGGGAAATTCCTTGGTTGTTTAGTTTCAACAAAAGGGATCGAAGCTAATCCAAATAAAATCGAAGCTATTCTTCGGATGGAGCCGCCAAGCACAAAGAAGGGAGCTCAACGGCTGACAGGAAGACTGACATCTCTGAATCGATTCATATCTAGATCACCAGAGAGAAATTTACCATTCTTTGAAGTGCTGAAGTCGGCCGAAGTCTTTCAATGGGGATCAGCTCAGCAGAAAGCCTTCGAAGAGCTGAAGCAGTACTTGATAGACCTAACAACGTTAACTCCACCCACGCCAGGGGCTCCTCTGTTATTATATGTGGCAGCTTCGCATTCTGTAGTAAGCGCAGCGCTTGTGCAGGAAAAGCTTGAAGGACAAATCAGAAAGCAAGCCCTAGTATACTTCGTCTTCGAAGTCCTCAGCTTATCAAAGAAAAACTATACAGAATTGGAGAAAGTGCTATATGTTGTTTTAATGGCCTCCAGGAAGCTTCGACATTACTTTCAAGCATTCCATATAATTGTTCCTTCATCACAGCCTTTGAAGGATATTATGAGGAATAGAGAAGCTACTGGAAGGATTGGAAAGTGGGATGTGGAACTCAACGAATTCAGCATTGATTATGTGCATAGATTCTCGATCCAGTCCTAGGCGTTAGCAGACTTCATCGCTGACTGGACGTCAGGGGCTCAGGAAGAAGAAGCAAGTAAAGATGCCGAAGCTTGGACAGTGTTTTGGGACGGTTCCTGGGGAACCTTCGGGGCAGGTGCAGCTGCTGTTTTAGTTGCACCTTTCAAAGTCAGAACATGTTATGCAGTGAAACTTGATTTCAGCTGCACAAATAATTTTGTTGAATACAAAGCTTTGCTTTTGGGGCTTCGGAAGTTAAAGGCAATGGGGATAAGAAGGGTGGTTCTTAAAACTGATTCCCAAGTTATTTCTGGTCATATTGACAAGAGTTGTAAAGCAAGAGACCCGAAGCTTGAGAAATACTTGGATACAGTTCGAAGGCTTGAAGCTTCTTTCAAAGGGTTTTCTGTCAAGAATATTCCACGAGGAGAAAATGAGCACACTGATCTGCTAGCTAAGTCAGCGGCACAGGGGCTGCCTTTACCTTCGGAAGTATTCTTTGAGACAATAAGAGCACCTTCGGTGGAACTTCTTGAAAGAGCAGTGCTCAATATATCTCTTGTTCATAGTGAAGATTGGAGAACTGAGATTATGTCCTTTCTCGAGGGCAATTGCCTTCCAGATGACGAAGTTTATAATAAGATAATAGAGGCAAGAGCCCGACCATATGTAATAATAGAAGGGGAGTTATACAAACATGGAGTCTGCTCTCCATTGCTCAAATGTTTATCTAGAGCTGAAGGTATAGAATTGATGAAGGAAATACACGCAGGTCTGTGTGGATCTCACATCGGATCTAGGCCCTTGCTGGGAAAAGTCTTTCGTCAAGGATTTTATTGGCCAAAGGCAGCTTCGGATGTAGCAGAATTAGTCCAAAAGTGTGAAGGTTGTCAAAAATGTGCAAGAGATCAAAAACAGCCTTCATCTCTGACTCAGCTAATACAGCCCACTTGGCCGTTGCAAAGGTGGGGCCTTGATTTGTTAGGCCCACTTCCACCAGCACAAGGAAATTTAAAATATGTTGTGGTGGCGGTAGAATATTTTTCCAAATGGATTGAGGTGAAGCCTTTAGCCATAATAACTTTGGTCACTATTTAGAAATTTTTCTGGCATAATATTGTTTGTCGCTTTGGAGTGCCGAAGGCTATTACTGTGGACAACGGAACACAGTTTGATGCCGAAGCTTTCAAAGAGTTCTGTGAACAAATTGGCACGAAAATCCATTTTGCATCGGTTAGACATCCGGAGTCAAATGGACTTGTCGAAAGAGCTAATGGCATTATAATGACGGGAATAATGAAGTTAATCTTCAATCAGCCCAGGGGAAAGTGGCTAGATGAATTGATCAAAGTGGTGTGGAGCCACAACACAACAATGTCAAGGTCAATAAGCTTTACACCATTCAAATTATTGTTTGGTGATGAAGCAATAACCCCGGAAGAAGCTAAAGCAGGATCAATAAGAACAGTGGCTTCGGTAGAGGACAAAGCTGATTATTCTGTGGCAAAAGATGCTATAGAAGGGATCAGGCTTCAGGCTGTGGAGAACATCAATAAATACCAAGCCAAAACAATAAAATGGCATGACAGAAAAGTTCGGTTAAAAATATTAGGCCAGGGCACTTGGTACTTTGGAGAGTTGCCAACCCAGATACAGTAGGCAAGCTACAATTGAAGTGGGAAGGACCTTTTCTGGTAGTATCTTCATCAAGACCCGGTTCCTACAGATTGAAGGATATGGACGGCAACAACATTCCTAGATCTTGGAATGCGGATGAGCTTCGGCGATATTATGTGTAGCTTAATGTAATCTTTTTATTTTTTCCTATTGTACCCTTTTCCTTTCCAAAGGGGGAGAAAGGTTTTTAATGCGGCCATAGCATGTAATTTCTCTTTTTCTTATTTCAGCTCTACAAGAGCAATATCCCCCAAAGATGTAAATGTAAAAGCTGAGCATGCACCATCGAGTGCAAAGAGAAAAGAAAAAGTAGGGAGAAGCTTGTTGGAACTTGCTCTCAGTTGCAAGGGGATCCAACAAGGGTGAACAGTGACGTCAACAGGGTTCTCGCGCAAGATGGCAATAGCTCTGTTAATCTGCCCTCTCACGGGCACTGTGCAGGGGTATTTATAGGTGTCTGAGTGCCCAGCGCCTTGTGTTAAGGACGCATGTGCCCTCGGATACCCAGGTTATCCCCAGAATATTCCCATAAAGCAGGGTTACAGACTGTAATTACAGGAATGCCTTTGTAAATTAGGCCCGTAACACGCAGCGGCCACGCGGGGCCCGTTACAATGGGCCGGATCACACGTGGGCCTCTGAGCTGGACGAGGCCGCACGGTGGGATGACGACGTCGCAGGCGTTCGTGTGGCGCCGTATCAAGCGAAGGGTGTCCCTGCCCGTTTTGTCTCCATTGGACCAGCGACTGCAGCGAAGGCCTCGAGCGAAGGCTGGCGTCTTTGCCTTCGCCCCAACATTTGCCCTCCGAGGGACCAGTTCGACAAAGTCACCTGGTGCCGAAGACGTCGCTAGATGGCGGAGACGCTGCCCTCGCTCGAAGTGGTTCCGCGGGGGTTTTTGACATGACCGTTGATTGACACCGTACTGTTGGATTGCGGGTTTCCCGAAGAGCCGCGCCCTGTTGGATTGCGGGCTTCCCGAAGAGCCGCGCCCTGTCTATAAAAGGGGGTGAGGGTCGGCGCTTTTTGAACTTCACTTTCCACGCTCCGTGCAAACCCTAGCCGCCTTTTCCACCGTCTTGCTGCTCGTCTGCTCGCCTTGCTTTTGTTTGCCGGAGATCTGGCTCGAGTGAAGCAGACCGCCCGCCGCCGCCGACGGTACGTAGCGATGCCGACCTCCTCTTCTTCTGCTGCCGCTACACCGCCGGCCGACGCCTCGCCGCCGGCCTACGCCTCGTCTGAGGAGACACTGACTAGTTTGGTGGCGGAGGAGTTGCGCGGCGGCGATTCTGTGGATTTTGGCGTGTCGCGGATGTCGTTGGTCCGTGTGCAAGATATGCAGCGGCTGGGTTACTTTGGCGGCGGAGTTGCTCGTGTCCTAGGGACGGAGGAAGTCCCCGAGCCGGAGGGCGAGTTGGTTGTGTTCGAGGCGTTCTTCGCCGCCGGTCTCCGCCTGCCTGCGCACCAATTTGTTGGCAAAGTCCTGCGCAGGTTTAACGTTCAGATACATCAGCTGACTCCGAATGCCGTGGTGGCTCTGTCGAAGTATGTCTGGGCGACGACTTCGTACGGCGGACAGCCATCAGTCGAAGTCTTTACGAAGTATTATTGCCTGCACTGGCAGAAGAGGATGATTGGAGATAAAGTTGCCCAGTTTGGGTCCTGTACGTTTACGCCGAAGACCGGCAAGACCACGATGCAGGTAGTCGAGTTGGTTCCTTGCGCCCGCAACAAGTGGGGCAACTGGAATGAGTTTTGGTTTTACGTCGCTGAGGGTGCCGTCGAAGACCATGAGGGGCTCCCCGTGTCTGAGATGTGTTCACATTTTTACTCAGCATACCCGTCCTTTGAGGTGGCGGAGGGGGATGCGGACGAAGGGGCCCTTCGGTGCGCCGCCGGCCTGAGAAGTGGGCGCGATTTGGTTGAAGAATTTGTGGCGTACGGGGTATGGCCCTTGGCGCATGGCTGGGCGTTGGGCGAAGTGTGCCCTCGCCATATGCCTTCCCATGGTGGGAAGATGGTGCGAAGTCCAGCCTTCGCGCTGAATCTGCAAAGCCGCGATCCGGCCGCCTTTGTGAGTGAGGCGGAGGATGGGGCGGTGCGGCTCGTTGGTCGGTACGTGCCGAGGACAGAGGGCCAGCATAGCTGGGATATCCGCGGGTCGAATGACCGTTTGAACAGGGTTTTTGAATTGAATCAACTGCCGTATGGCGGCTACCCCGGCCAAGACGATGTGGACCGCCGTGGAAAGAAGCCGGTGGTGGAGACTGGAGGCGACCCTGCGCCGGTGGCCGCCCCATATTCTAAAAAGAGGAAATTAGGTACTGCTATGGGAGGACTTGGGGTTTCCAATGGTTTTGCTAGAGAGTTGATGAGGACTTGCGCGGCCCTGGGGGGAAGGATGTCTTCGCCCGAGCTCCAGGAGTCTTCGGCACGGATGCTGAGGGTTACCGGGGGTTGGTGGCCTAGGAATGTTCCTATCCCCCGCGCGGCCGGCGAAGACTTTTTTACATCTCGCATGGTTCGTGAATGGAAAGTGTTTCCTTACGGGCGGAATATTGCTGCTATTGTGTCGGCAGTGATGGACAAGGATCGCCAGGGAGCTGCACAAAAGCTCCAGGCGGTTGTCAGGCTTCATGAAGCCAGGCCGAAGAGGCAGCGGGGGGCTGCGAAGGCTGCGGCCCCTGGCGGAGGCAAGCCGCCGCTGGCGACGAAGTCGGGCGGCCCTGTATTTAGCAAGGCGCCGGAGGCAGCGACAGGCGCCGGTGGTTCCAAATCGACGAAGGCTGTGCCGCCGTCCAGCAGGGTGTCGGAGGTCGCGAAGGCGGCCCGAGAGTTGCCGTTGTTGGGCAAGCGCGTCGCCGACTTCGCCACCGATATTAGTGTGGACGACTATCTTGGTGGTAAGCCGTTGGCTCGTTTTTTTTTAATTTGTTGATACGTCGCAGGGTCGGACGAAGGCTAGCTTGCTATTGTTGCGCCTGCCGCGGGACCATGGCGGCTGCCGTAGTGCCGAAGGCGAGGGGCGGTGCTCTTAGTGCCGGAGGCGAGATGTCGGCACTCGCGGCTGTCAGGGATGAGGCGGGCGCTGTGTCCCGCCGGCTGAAGGAGGTGACGGAGGCACTAAGTCAGGTCCGTTGAGCTAGACTCCGATGTTTTTTTTGGGGCCGCGGTCTTACGTGTGTTCTGCAGGTGGCTGACTTCGCCAACCGCACAGCGTCGGGGGCCCTCACGACAGTTGTGTCTGCCGAAGTCGAGAGACTTCGGACGCAACATGCGGACGCCGTCCGTGAAAAATCGACCGCCGACAGTAAGTGCCGCAAGCTAGCGGACAAGGTGGCCGCGCTGGAGGGGGAGAAGGCTGACCTCCGGCGCCAATTGGCGGGGGAGAGGAGGGAGACCAACGAGGCCCTTGCCAAGGCACAGGCTGCGCAGGTGGAGGCCAATCTAGCGCGGGCGGAGGGCAATCTTGCCAGGGAGCGCGCCGAGCAGCTGCAGGAGCGGCTCATCGCCCTGGAGAGCCGCGTGGAGAGGGCCGAGGCCGCGACGCGCGCGGAGGCCGAGCGGACGCCCAAACAGCTTATGGATTCGTACCATGAGCTGGGCGCGCGGACCGGTGACTTCGAAGTGCTGGACTGAGAGCCCGGACTTCGCTGCCTGGAGTGGGTACAGGAGGAGTTGCAGGCGCTCCCCACTATCGTGGAGGGGTTCATGTCGTATGCCTCCCTGGTCACCTGCGAGGGGGCGATGAACGCACTCTCCCGCGAAGGGTGCCGGCACTTCGAGGTCTTCGACCAAGCTGATGAAGACTTTGAGCGAGATATCTACAAGGTTGAGGACCCCATAGTGAAGGAATCCACCGGAGCCATCTACGACCGGATGTGGGGTCCACACGGTCGCGAGGTGGTCAGGGAGCGGGCCGAGACGGCGAGGGCTCAGGTAACGTTTGGCGTTTGTTTGGCGTTTGCTGGATGTGGGCTATGTGTGGGTTTGCTGAATTTGTGTGCTGTGTCTTAGGCGGCGCGTGGTGAGTGGGTGGATGACTTCGGGGCGTTGAACAGCGCGCTGCCTGACCCGGAGCCGATCCCGGCGGAGGCCGTGTCCGGGGCCGCCCTGGAGGCGCCCCCGGAGACTGCGGAAGGCGCTCCGGATGCCCCCGCATCTGCTGCGGCCGGCGGAGACCTGCCCCCAGAGACCGCCGAAGGCGCGCCTGATGCCCCCGCAGCCGCTGCGCCGAGGGCTGAAGATCCTGCGATGGTGGCGGTGGAGGCGACAGCGGAGGCAACGGCGGAGGCTCCCGCAACGGCTGGGTCTTCGCAGGTGGCGTAGTGGGTGTGGATAGTTAGGGAATTTTGGATATGTTGCTGAATTTTGGTTGCTGCGCAGGTTCAAGATTTTGGGCCTGCGCACGCAACCGCCACTACTAATTTTTTGGCGGCTTCGACCGTGGATGGTAGTAATAAATGTGATGGGTCTGCGACTGAGTTTTCTGATTTTGCTGACTCTGGGAGCTCGGTTGAGTGGACTGAGGAGTCGACGGAGGAGGACTTGGACTATTTTGCGGCCTTGGATGTGGCAACGGCGGAAGCTTCGCCGCACGCTGCGGACACAGAAGATGTGCCTGGTCCGAGCACCGGGCGCCGGCGGCGAAGGGCGGTTGCGAAGCGTAGAGTGAGTGGGGCGGAGGGAGATCGGCTTCGTGTGAGTAGGGCTGGCCTGCAGGAACTGTTGTCTTTGCCAGCCGCCGTGAGTACAGGTGAGGGGGAATTGCGAAGTCTTTTTGCGGGTGAGGAGCTTAGGATAATGTTATTTAATTATAGGGAGATGGGAATTATTCCTAAGGTTGAGCCGATGTAGAGTGTGGTGCCCTCGCTTGTACATGTGTAAAGGCTTGTGTGATGAGGTTGTGTGCCCCCGCACACTTGGCTATGCTTGCGAAGGCGTTATGTACTTGGTCTGGTGTGTTTTGTTATGCTGTGCTGGTCCGGCTGCACCCTTAGGCGACTTATGCACGGATAGTCTTCGCGGTAGACTTCGGTTTTTTGCACTTGTTGTGCTAGTCCGGCTGCACCCTTAGGCGACTTCTGCACGGATAGTCTTCGCAGTAGACTTGGGTTTTTTGCACTTGTTGTGCTAGTCCGGCTGCACCCTTAGGCGACTTCTGCACGGATAGTCTTCGCGGTAGACTTGGGTTTTTCGCACTTGTTGTGCTAGTCCGGCGGCACCCTTAGGTGACTTTTGCACGGATAGTCTTCGCGGTAGACTTCAGTTTTTCGCACTTGTTGTGCTAGTCCGGCTGCACCCTTAGGCGACTTCTGCACGGATAGTCTTCGCAGTAGACTTGGGTTTTTCGCACTTGTTGTGCTAGTCCGGCTGCACCCTTAGGCGACTTCTTCACGGATAGTCTTCGCGGTAGACTTGGGTTTTTCGCACTTGTTGTGCTAGTCCGGCTGCACCCTTAGGCGACTTCTGCACGGATAGTCTTCGCGGTAGACTTGGGTTTTTCGCACTTGTTGTGCTAGTCCGGCGGCACCCTTAGGCGACTTCTGCGCGGATTTGTCACACGCGAGGGTGGTTAGCGCTTAGCCTCGCGGTGACCTCGTATTGGTCGAATGTCGAAGACCGTCGTCGCGGTCTTTTTCGACGCATGTTTTTGCGGGGGATTTTTCAGACATATATTACGTGGCTCCGCCTCGTTAAAAACCTCACCCCCCGGGAGGAAAAGAGTGCGCACCAGAATAAGATTGTTTTTGCGAATTACAAGGGCAAATCAGCCCTGATGAGTCAGACAAAAAATTTGCGGAGGTTGTCGATGTTCCAGGAGTGCTCCAGGTCTTCGCCGTTTGGCGTTGTGAGCCTGTACGCGCTGGGGGAAGATTTCGTCTTGACTATAAAGGGGCCCTCCCATTTGGGCTCCAGCTTGCCCCTGGACTCTGTCCGAGTTGTTCGGACGAGTACGAGGTCCCCTTCGCTAAATTCCCTTGGGGTGACTGCATGGTCGCGCCATGCTTTTGTCTGGGCTTGGTATTTGTTTAGGGCCTGTAGAGCGAAGACTCGGTCTCCGTCAATGAGATCCTTTGAAGTTGGCTCGTCCACGTCGGGGACGACTGACGGAACTGTTCGCGGGGACCCATGTTTTATTTCTTGTGGGGTCATGGCCTCCGATCCATATAGAAGGCGGAAAGGAGTAAACCCGGTCGCCCTGCACTCAGTCGTGTTTAGTGCCCAGACCGTCTCGGGTAACAAATCGGTCCATCTGTCCTTTTTTTCATCGAGGAGCATCTTTTTGACAGCTGTGAAGATTTTTCCATTGGCACGTTCCACAACTCGGTTGGACTGCGGATGATAGACTGAGGCGAAGGCAAGCTTGGTGCCAATGGAGAAGCAAAAATCCTTGAAGTCTTGGCTGTCAAACTGCTTGCAGTTGTCAACTGTTAGTTTGGACGGTACTCCGAAGCGGCAAACAATGTTTTGCCAAAAGAACCTTTGGGCAGTTTTTGATGTTATTGTGGAAACAGCCCTTGCCTCGATCCATTTGGTGAAGTACTCGACAGCGACGAAGGCGAACTTAAGGTTCCCCTGAGCGGTGGGCAGGGGCTCGACAATGTCCAGGCCCCAGAGCTGGAGAGGCCATGTGTGGGCGATCAGCTTTGTATACTGCGAGGGGCTGCCTGACCGAGGAGAAAACTTCTGGCAGGCTTCGCAGGACCTTGTGACCCGATTTGCGGCGCAGATCATTGCGGGCCAGTAAAAGCCTTGGCGGATCACCTTAGCAGCGAGGGCCCTTGGCCCTGCGTGTGAGCCGCACGTGCCACTGTGGACTTCGCGTAGGATCTGGATGCCTTCGGTTTCGGTGACGCACTTAAGCATTGGCTGACTGACCCCTTTTTTGTAGAGTTGGCCTTCAATCAGTGCGAAGTCTCGGCTTCGATGTGTGAGGCGCTTGGCCTCACTGATGTCGGCTGGATGATAGTACCCCTGTAGGAACAGGGTTATTGGTGCCTGCCAGTCTTCGGTCATGATAAGGTTGACTATGCGGTGGCCCTCGCTGTCATTGGTTATTTGGAGCCCTTCGGGGCTCCGGACGGCTGGCGTGCCGATGACATGAAAGAACACGTCGGAGGGCAAGGATTCGCCCCTGGCGGCAGCCTTGGCCAATGCGTCGGCCTCTTCATTCTTGGCCCGATCCACATGCTGCAAGGTGAATCCCTTGAATTGTCTCTCGAGACTTCGGATGGCCGCGAGGTACTGCATGAGCGCGGGGTCCTTTGCTGCATAGTCTTTCTCGACTTGGCCGGCAACTACCTTGGAGTCTGTTTTGATGATGCAGGTGGTGACTCCGAGGGCCCTTAGCTTGCGGAGGCCGAGGATGACTGCTTCGTATTCTGCTATATTATTTGTGCATCTGTCGGATTCCAGAGCGAAGCTGAGGCGTGCTGCATATCTGTGCTTGACCCCGACTGGTGAGGTGATGACTGCAGCGGCGCCTGCCCCCGCATGGCACCATGCGCCGTCGCAATGGATCATCCAAACCTTCTCTGCGGACGGGTCTGGCTGTGTTGTTGGCCCAGTCCAGTCGACAACGAAGTCTGCCAGGACTTGTGACTTGATGGCTGTCCAGGGCTCGAAGCTGATGTGGTAGCCGGAGAGTTCGGCCGCCCACTTGGCAATCCTCACCGATGCCTCCGGGTTTCTGAACAATTCGCCGAGTCCCCTGTCTAAGGTGACTCGGACCTTTAATGCTTCGAAGTAATGGCGCAATTTGCACGAAGACATGACGACTACGTAGGCAATCTTCTCCAGCTCTGTCATGTTGCACTTGGACGGTGTCAGCACTTCGGAGACATAGTAAACGGGGCACTGTCTGACCACGCCCTCAACTGTCTGCTCCTGCACTAGTGCCGCGCTGACCGCATGCGGTGAAGCCGCGACGTAGAGCAACAGGGGGAGCGAGGAGTCGGGGCTTGTAAGGACGACCAACTCTGTCAGGTACTGTTTTAATGAGGCGAAGGCCGCCGCCTGCTCTGGTCCCCAGGCGAAGTCTTTTGCACCACAGAGTGTTTTGAGGAAGGGGAGACTTCGCTCGGCAGACCTGGAGATGAATCTGTTGAGAGCGGCCAATCTGCCTGTCAGGCGCTGGACGTCTCTGGCGGACTGCGGAGGCGTCATGTTTATGATGGATGAATCTTGGTTGGGTTGGCCTCAATACCGCGGTGTGATACCAGGTAGCCCAATATTTTGCCTTGGCGAACGCCGAAGACGCACTTTTCCGGGTTTAGGCGGAGTTGTGCGTCTCGCATGTTCGCGAATGTCTCGGCGAGGTCGACGAGATGGTCCCCCTTGCTCTTGCTGGCGACGACGATGTCGTCCACATATGTGAATATATTTCTGCCAACTTGCCCTTCGAGCACTGTTTTGGTAAGCCTGGAGAAGGTGGAACCGGCGTTCTTGAGTCCCTTCGGCATTCTGATGAAGCAATATGTGCCGAAGGGTGTTATAAAGCTGGTGCTAGCCTTGTCTTCCTCCTTCATGTATATCTGGTGGTAACCGGAGAAGCAGTCGAGGAGGGACATGACTTCGCATCCGGCCGCGCTATCGACTATTTTGTCGATCCGCGGCAACGGGAAATTGTCCTTTGGGCAGGCTTTATTGAGACTGGTGAAGTCGATGCACATTCGCCACTTCCCGCTCTTTTTCTGCACCATCACGACATTGGAGAGCCATGTGGGGTAAGCCACAGGCTCGATGAATTTGGCTTCCAGGAGGCGGTGCACTTCTGCCTTGGCGACCTCTGTCTTCTCGTCGGACATCTTGCGAAGCCGCTGTTTTTTCGGCCTTACCGAAGGGTCGATTCCCAAGCTGTGCTCAATTATGGAACGGCTGACCCCGACCAGATCGAGGGCTGACCAGGCAAAGACATCTTTGTTCTTGGATAGGCAGCAGAGGAGCTTCTCCTCTTCATGCGAAGTGAGGTCTTCGCTGATGGTGACTGTCTGCTTGGGCGTGGCCTGGTCGAGGGGGACAGTCTTGGTCCCATCGTTGCTCTGCAGCTGTGCCTTGTCGTGCTGCTTATTGGTTGGGCTGGCGGGCGCGGGGACCTCGCGCTGGGCCGTGAGGCAGTGCACGTTTCTCTGACCGGGCACGAAGTCCCGCTCTATGTTGCACGCAGTCTGTTGATTGCCGTGGACCGTAATGACACCTAACGGACCTGGTATCTTCATACGTAGGTACAGTCCGTGAATGGCTGCTTCGAACTTATTGATGGAGCCCCGGCCCATGATGGCATTGTATGGATATACCATATCCACGATATCAAAGGTTACTTGCTCACTTCGGGCATTGGGTGCTACACCGAAGGAGAGAGGCAGCTCTATTTTGCCGACAGGAAAGGTGCCCTTGCCGCCGAAGCCATACAACGGGTTGTCCGAAGGCTTGAGCAGGCTGTGGCTTATGCCCATGCGATCGAAGGCATGGAGGAAGATGATGTCCGCCTGACTGCCATTATCAACTAGGACTTTGTGCAGGTCCCAGCCTGCCGCGCTGCAATTGATAACCATGGCATCGCAGTGGGGGGCGCTGCGCAGGTCGACGTCTCGTGCGTCGAAGGTTAGAGGTATGTGGGACCACTTTGTCTGCACGACTGGGCCGATGACGGCGACGTGGTTGATGCTGCGGTAGTGGTCCCGCTTCTGCCGCTTTGTGTCGAAGTCGGTGCTGGACCCCCCAGTTATCATGTGAATGACTCCGCGATATGGCTGATCGGCGAAGTCTTCCTGCTTTGGAGCATGGGGGATGTTTTGATGTTGTTGTTGTGGTGGTGGGGGTGGGGGAGGTACGATTTGTACTTCCTGAAGGTGTTGGTAAGCGTGGTGCGGTGGATGCGGGGCGGGGGCGTGGATATATGGTGGAGGGGGTTGCTGGTAAGTGTGTGCGACAACTCTGGGGTTGTCGGCTGGTTGCGCCTGTGCCATCCTGTCTCTGGTGGCCTTCGTTTCTGGGCAGTCTTTGGTTTGGTGGGCGCAGTCTTCGCTGTGGAAGAGGCAGTAGAATCGGCGCGGCGGCCGCGCACGCCCCCGACCCCTACCGTGAGTTCCATTTCCGCGGCCCTGGGGGGATACTCCTGGCGACGAGGGGCATCTGCAGCGGGGTGCTGGCTGGCGATGTTATGCACTTGCTGTTGATTGCGGCCGTCTCGACCGGAGTCCGGCTGCGGAGTCCTTGTCCACGTGCGACTGGACTGTGGAGCACCTTTTGGCTTCCTTTGGGACTCAACCTTGCGCTGGTGGAGCTCTTCGGATTTGGCGTATTTTTCAAACAGCTGATATAATTCCTAGAGGTTCTTGGGCGGATCTCTGATGCAGTGGCTGTAAAGGACGCCAGCGCGAAGGCCACTGATAGCGTAGTGGATGGCGATCTGGTCATCGACTGAGGGCAGCTGTGACTTGAGTGTTAAAAATTTGCGGTAATACTCCCGCATAGTCTCCTTTTCCAGCTGCTTGCAGAGCGAGAGTTCAGCCAAGGCGTCGGTGTCTGGGCGGTACCCTTGGAAGTTGAGCAAGAACTTGTCCCGGAGGCTTCTCCAGGAATCAATGGACAGCGGAGGCAACCTGGTGAACCAGGTGAGAGCTGGGCCCTCTAGGGCGATGATGAAAGACTTCGCCATTGTGGCGTCGTCCCCTCCGGAAGATGCAACGGCGACCTGATAACTCATTATGTATTGTGTCGGGTCGGTGCTGCCGTTGTACTTGGGAAAGGTCCCTGCCCGGAAGTTAGCTGGCCAAGGCGTCACTTGCAGGTGTGGCGCCAGGGGACTTCGCTCGTCGAGATAGTTGACCCCTTGGAATGGCGCGGCGTGCAGGAAGGTGTGGTCGCGCTGGGGGAAACGCGGGTCTTCCGGTTGCGCGCGGTGTTGCAGGGGTGGCCCATGCTGTAGGCCGAGGTGGCCTTCGCGCGTGTCTTCCAGTTGTGCGCGCTGCTGGAGGGGTGGCCTGTGCTGTAGGCCAAGGTGGCCTTCGCGCTGCATCAGCGCGATCTCCCGCTCGAGGTCCTGGGCCTTCTGCTCTTCGTCGCGTATCATTTGCCGCACTTTGGCTAGTGCGGACACGCGCTGGCGCTTGGCCTCCAGTATCTCTTTCTGCCTCTGGAGATTGCGGTTCTTGAGGAGCAGGGCGCGCAGCTGTAGCTGTTCTTCCGCCGAGACGCCGAGGACTTCACCGTCCTCGGTGAGGTTCGCGCCCTCCAGTGGGGCGAAGCCTGAGGGTGGCTGTGATTGTCCTTCAGGGCCGCAGGTGCGGAGAGTGTCGTCTTCGCAGGTGCGGGGAACGTCGTCTTCAGTGGCCTCTTGGTGGGTGGATTGGGTGAGGGCGAGGGCCTTGCCCTTTCTTGCGGCAAGCAGTGCTGCCTTCGCAGCCTCGTCAGCCTTCGGGTTAGCTCTCTTGGGTGCCATCGCGGGTGGTTTTCTCGTAGCCCGAACGGTGGGCGCCAAATGTTGGAACTTGCTCTCAGTTGCAAGGGGATCCAACAAGGGTGAACAGTGACGTCAACAGGGTTCTCGCACAAGATGGCAATAGCTCTGTTAATCTGCCCTCTCACGGGTACTGTGCGGGGGTATTTATAGGTGTTTGAGCGCCCAGCGCCTTGTGTTAAGGACGCATGTGCCCTCGGATACCCAGGTTATCCCCAGAATATTCCCATAAAGCAGGGTTACAGACTGTAATTATAGGAATGCCTTTGTAAATTAGGCCCGTAACACGCAGCGGCCACGCGGGGCCCGTTACAATGGGCCGGATCACACGTGGGCCTCTGAGCTGGACGAGGCCGCACGGTGGGATGACAACGTCGCAGGCGTTCGTCTGGCGCCGTATCAAGCGAAGGGTGTCCCTGCCCGTTTTGTCTCCGTCGGACCAGCGACTGCAGCGAAGGCCTCGAGCGAAGGGTGGCGTCTTTGCCTTCACCCCAACAAAGCTCGAAAGATGTCCCTAAGGGGATGCAGAGCACGACAAAGCTACAAAAAGCTGTTCCTAAGGGAATGCAGAGCTTACAGCGAAAAGTCAACGCTGATTCCGCCAAAATATAAGGCGAAGCGTGAAAAGTCAACGCGATACCGCCGAAATAGAAGGCGAAGAAGTTCAAAAGACGCTCCTAAGGGAATGCAGAACTTACAGCGAAAAGTCAGCGCTGATGCACCGAAAAATAAATGGTGAAGCCGAAAAATAAACGTCAAAGAGACTTTGATTATTCCTAAGGGAATGAAGGCTATGGTTGTGGCTTCGTATGTGCGTGTTTGGATATTCATTTGCACAAGCTCATTACATCATAACATTTGTATTCATAAACATTCATTTAGACATACATAGGATCATCATCATATCATACAGATGCTTCGGTCAAAAGGATAAGGCTTCGGCAAAAATAAAGAAAAAGGGGGGAAAGTAGTTTTATGCTTCGTTGTGAACGAAAAGAAGGGAAGGTGTTTTTTCGCCTTCGGCTCAAAAAATATAGAAGTTTCGTCCACAGCAAAGCAGTTCATAAATGGACAAAGAGGTAAATTATATTACAAGGTACGCACGAATTTACAGAGTTAGTATCTGGTTTTTAAAATAACAACGAGATTACAAAATTTCTCTAAGAATCTTTTGCAGCAAGATATGACTAAGCTTCGGATCGTCTGAGCTTTGGAAGGACCATTTGAGCTTCGGAACATTTGTCAAGCTTCGGCTCATTTTTCCTCGGCTTCGTCATCCTATACATGTTAAAATGGTATGAGACAACCGCAAGGTTCAAAGAGAAGGCAAGGTAATATAAGTTATTTTTACTGGCTTAAGATGACTTCGAGCTTCGTCGCCAGCTATTTTTCGACCGCCTTTTATCCAAACCTGAGTTATAAATCTGCTTCCTATGCTTCGAGCTAAGCTAGGAATATCAAGCAAATCTGCCGGTGACAAGCTAAAATTTGGTCTGTTGACAATTTTCCCGTGTGTGCAGCCAGATTTTACGAAAGCAACAGCTGTGCCCCGAGAAGCTAGCAAAGCACAAAAATCAGCATGACCAGCTATAACTTCGTCGAGAGCATCAACTTCGCCCTCAATATGATCGAAGGTTTCCGGCAAGTTATCAACTGAGGGTTTGAATTTCTCGGAACTTGCTCCAACCGAGTTAAAAATTTGTTTTAATCGCTGCAAATATTGGGTGCCGAAGCTCAGACACTTTTCTTGAAGTTCTCTCAGTAATTTCTGTAAATTCGAATTCTTCTCAACTTCAGCTTCGAGTCTGACTTCAAAATTTTTCCTTTCTAAGCATAGTTCACTCTTCAATTTAGCAATTTCAGCCTGAGCATCTGCCAGTGAACCTTCCATAGTCTGAAGTTCGAAGTCCTTTTTCTCCAAAACAGCTTCATGATCTTTGACTTTCTTCTCTAGATCTTCAATTGTAGCTTCGTTCTTTTTGTCCTCTACGTCTTGTTGCATTCTCAGGACTTTGCTTAAAAGTAAACTCTGGCAAAGTAATCTTCATCAGAGAACATCTTCATATAAAAATAAAAAAACAAACAGAAAAGGAGAAAAGCATCAAGAATGTAACCTTAAAATTAGCATAGAAAAGGCTACCGGCGATATGCTGTCGCCGGTACCTGCAAAGGTTCGCCTCGATCTTCGGAAAGCCAACACTCTTTGATAAAGTGCCGACCACCTTAGCTCCAGTCCGGTCCTGAAGACATCCTAGCCTCCCTTCGTTGACTCCACCAAAAAGTAGAGCTCCCGGTTTGTATCCACAAGATATAGCATATTTCTTCAGTTCTTCTTTTTCATCTTTAGATAACTCTTGCCTAAGTATATCTTGAAAATTAATCTCCTCCTCTTCGGAAATGTCTTTGGCTTTACCTTTTCCTTTTTCAGTAGCTGCGGCAGTTTCTTCTGCGGTCGCACCCAGAAGCATGGTACCAATTTCAGCAAGTGCGGCCTCCAGATTCACATCTTCCGCTTCAGCTTCGGCACCTTCAGCTTCGGTTGCTGTGGCTTCGGAGGCAGCAGTGCTAACAATAACTGGTATCTTCGGTGCCGACGCCTGCGGAGGTGTCTGCTGAATGACTTCGGCCACCTGAATAATCCTTCGTTTTTTTCGCCCAGCAGGTTTCTCCACTGACAAAGGCTCCTTTTCCTTCTGAAAAAGCTTCATCAAATGTGGCCCTAGCGGACTAAGCTTGATAGGCAAGGATTCAGTCATTACCTGTAAAATTTCTTCCACATCGGCAGCAGGAGGTGTTGCAGGAGCTTCTCGTCAAATGTGGCCCTAGCGGACTAAGCTTGATAGGCAAGGATTCAGTCATTACCTGTAAAATTTCTTCCACATCGGCAGCAGGAGGTGTTGCAGGAGCTTCTTCCTCTGTATCAGCTGTTTTCTATTTCGGAGCCGTAGCTTTCCTCTTCTTTGAAGCAGCTGCCTTTGGCTCAGGGCTTAACTTTCTCTTCTTCAAAATTTCTTCGTCCTTTTTCACTAACTTAGCAGCTTCCCTATCAAGGACGCTGACAACTCTTTTTCTTTTTTGCCCTTCAGCACATTTATCAAGTCTCTCATAATCAGGATAATCGAAATTCAAGGCATCCATCACTCGGTTCAATCTTCGCTTCGAACGAGTGCCGAAGGCCGCAGTCATTAACTGATCTTCTTTTTTAGAATAGTTGCCAAGGATCTCGTTGCACATAACTTCGATAGTATCCAACCATTCCTGGCAAGGTTCTTTGAAATGCTTCTTGAATTTAAAATAGTAAGGTAGCCGAACAAGCTCTTTCTTCTTCTTCTCCCTTTTTAGCTTTGACATGTCCCATTCCTTCAAAGTTGGAAATACTCTGAAGGCTAAGAATTCTTGCACCAGATCCCTAGTGCCAATATGCTCCGCAATAACCCAAAATTCGCGAACTGCAATTTGGCATGGACTATCTGGATTCATGTCACACTAGGGCCTAGTCTCTTTGAAGATTAGACTCAAAGGGCTTTGAACCAGCTTCTCCTTCTTCTCATCTACTTTGACATAAAACCATTCGGTCTTCCAGCCAGCTGGCCATTTGGTACGATAGCTGATGACTGGATACTTCGCGTCTTTGCAGTAAGCAAAATTATAACAGCCGAAGTTATCATGCAGGCCATCTTCTCTAGCTTTGGTCTGATAATGGAGCTCGTGTGCCCGGCAAAATCCTTCGGCAAACGGTTCTGTCTCCTGGCTTCGGAGAGCCCAGATGTAGATACTAAGCCTAACGATGGCATTAGGAGTTAGCTGGTGGAGATAAATCCCGAACCTCTATAAAATATTTGCGATCATATCATGTAAAGGAAATCTCAATCCTGCTTTGAAGAAGCTTTTAAAAACCACCACTTCATCTTTTTCTGGCTTCGGGGTAATTTCCTCCCCGCCGAAATGAATCAGCTTCTTTTTGGCTTCACTAAAATAACCTAGCTTCAACAACTTAGGCACATCACCTTCAGTAATACTAGACTTCCCAAATTCCAGGTGGCTTGGCTTAGATGGTGTAGCACCGTACTCGTCTTCATATTCATCTTCTCCAGCATCGACCTATTCAGTTTCGGCAGCAGGTGCATCTTTGTCGGAAGCTTCCTCCGGTACTACCAGCCCTGACCGCTTCATCACTTCGGAAATCGGAGCGGTCTTAGCAGCTTCGGCCTCATCTCCCTCGCGATCAACCCTGGCAGTAGAGCGTACTCTTGCCATTTGATGAAGAATTCCTTACAATTTTGTGCGAAGTTGTTGACTTTTTTGATTCTCCCGAAGCTCTTCCTCTTGTGACGAAGCAAAACCAAAAGTGGTGCTTCGTTTGAGCCCAATGAACAAGCTTCGGCTATGTTTAATTTTTCGGTAGCAAAACAGTGCAATGGCAATGAATGTTGTGGTAACTTTACACCTACCCGTATGTTTATATAGTACCGCAGGTGGGAGGGTGAATCGACAAGTCTTCCGCACTGGACGAACAGTCGCCCGCACCCACTGAGTAGTGACCACAAAGCCCGAGAAGGTGAATCGCTAGGACGCGTGTACCCGCTGCGTGGTGGGATCCTTTCGCGCTTGGAGAATTTATATCGTTTCTCAGCAACGAGCCTCGGAAGGTGTTTTTTTGGACCTTCGGCTTCCCGAAGCCTAAGAGATTTTTTCACGGATCAAGCTCATTACGATAAACGATCTAGCACCACGAAGGGGCTACTGTTGGGGGCATGCTTCATCGCCGAAGGTCCTCCTAAAAGCAACGCCGAAGCTACCACTCATGAAGCTTCGACATTATGGAATATCTCAAGACGAAGGGTGAAACTGACTTAAAGATGAAATGACTATTTAGTCCATGAGGGTCTATGTCATAGTTGTAATCTTTTGTAAAGGGCATGATTGTAATATTTCATAGGTTGGGCCCTGTGCCTATAAATAGATGAACAGTACCCCTGTACTGTTCAGGCGGACTTGTTATCTTGCTTTTGCGTCACGCTTGTACATTTACCTTCTTTCGAGCCGAAGGTACATTTGTAATTTGAACTCATTTCTATTTTTCCATAGTAATAAAATAGAAATGAGTTGATATATAATTGTTTATGTCATCTTTTACATTTCATATGATTCTTTCTTCATTATTATATGTTGCATCGATGAAGGTATGTCCTTCATAACCTTCGTGCAAAGATCATTATATCCTAAGGGAAATAATGTCTTGAAGGACAAAGGGCTTTAACATTTAATGTTTTTGTGTTGTCTTGTTCTTAACTCATAGCGTTTGAGAACAAGTCCCCAACACTGTGAGTGATTAATATACACTTCACCATCATAGACCAACCCACCACAACAAAGTTTATAGGCTTGACCAATTGTAACAATCAATGACAATCTAAACTTAGGTCTGTCTGTATTGCATGTGATCTAGTGCACAAAGAACAACCACTCACGGTGGTGTACATTTATAGTAGTTAATTATGAAAGTCCTAGATAAATATAATAAGAATCTAAACTAGATTCTAGTTCTTCTATTTGATTACAACTCCTCATCATATGCATATCTTTTAACAGGCTCCCTCAAACTTAACCTTATATAGGTTTAGACTATGCTTAAATTTCTCTAATGGTGTTACAAATAAAGCTTTAGTACATCTGCCAGCCACCTGATCCTTTGAAGATACAAAATCAACCTCAAGCATTCTTCTAACGACTCTTTCTCGAACAAAATGATAATCAACTTCTATATTCTTCAACTTCTAATGGAACATGGGATTAGATGACAAACACTTAGCTTAATATTGTTACACCATAGTCTTGCCTCCTTAGAACTAGGAATATTATGCTCTTTTAGAAGAATTTATACCCACATAACTTTTGATGTAGCATTTGCTATGACTTTATACTCATCTTTAGTACTAGACCTTGATATAGTGTCTTGCTTACGTACACTCTATGAGATGAGATTATTGCCTAATAAACTACAAAACTATATGTAGATATTCTATCATCTGTATATCCTACTCAATTTTCATTAAAGAAAGCATTGACAAGAATAGAGTTTGACTTCTTCATTTTATGTGCTAAATTAGTGGTATGCTACATGTATCTTAATATCATTTTGACTGTTGTTAAATGAATAGTAGTAGGACAATACAAAAACTAACATACTTTATTTACTAAGAATGAAACATTAGGTCTAGTCAAAGTTAAGTATTGCAAAACTCCTACTATACTTCTATAGCTTGTAGCATTGTTTGGTCCTAAAGGAGATCCTTCATAAATTCTTTGGACGTAGATTACTTGGACAATCCATTTTTTACAACTTATAGATTGTTTGATAGAGCATAGATCGTTTGTATTGAATATAAATTATTTGAACAATATTTTTTACACCATGTGCGCGATAGTATATGGTTCTTTGTCTAACTTGGTTTTGAAGAGAATGGTGTGAATGGTATGGTCCAAATATAACAACCACAGACGATACTTGGTGATGGAGTTCACCATGATAAAGGGTCATGTTATCTCACATTTAGTATGATTATCTATGATATTTTATTTTCCTATCATAATATTTGTCCATGTGCTAAATATAATAGGATAACTTCCCTTAGAAAAACTAAGAGTTTATTTTAATGTCATTATAATTGCTACACGCGTAAAGATTCTAATCATGACTTGGTAGGTCAACCAAAGTGAGTGCCATCGATTATTTTAATCTAATGGGATGGATGTCAGACATTTTTGTTAGTTTTCTTAACGAGGCTATCAAATCAGATTCAGGCCTTGGGCATGATGTTAGAAGCTAGAGCATTGGCTGACATCCAACAAACCAAAGTCACATATGATGTTATTAGCAAGTGTTGCTCACCTATGTCATTTTGTTTCTAGTTGTAATCCCAAAGCTCACTAGAATTAGTGAACATGGATCTTCTCCACTATATATCATTATAGGAAAGACAATTGCAAAACATATAGTGAAAGAAACATTTTACTAAATTATTTAATATGAAAGGCTAAAGTAAACATAGCGATAAAATCTGCCTTTTATTTTGTTGTAGTGATGGCACCTAATGCTCCAACAGGTTTTAATTTGAGATTGGTTCTTGACAAAGAAAAACTCAATGGAACAAATTTTATTAATTGGTGCCATAGAATTGTTCTCAAGCATGAGAGAAAGAGTATATTCTTGAGACTCCCTATCCTGATGAGCTAGCGGAGATACAAGTGATGCTGATCGAAGTGCTTATGAGAAACACATGAATGACTACCTAGATCTTAGCTCCATCATTCTTACCACCTTGTACTCTAGTCTTCTAAAAAAGTATGAGCATGCAAATACCCACATTATGATTATGGATTCCATGGCATGTTCATGAACCAAGAAACGGTTGAGAAACATGATATCTTCAAGTCCCTATTTTCATGCAAGATAACTGAAGGAAATATAGTTAGTCCTCATGTAATCAAGATGATAGGTTATGTTGAGAGCTTTGATGTGCTTGGTTTCACTCTTCTTGATGAGCTAGCTATGGATGTGATCCTTCAATCTCTACCTCCATGCTATAAGTGGATAGCATGGAGAAAACCATGGCTACAGCTAAGTTGCATAGGATGCTTAAGACAATTGATGAGAGCATTAAGGGTCTATTTGTTCAGCTGTAGATTCTTAAAAAAATCTAATTCTAGTTGTGAGATGTGACAAAGCTGCTATGATTTGATGGTTTTGGGAAAACTAAATATGTTTGGTTGAAATAACTATCAACTGTAGATTCAGTAAGATCATGGTAGCTTGCTAACATGGATGATAAGAATTTGGAAAATATAGGGTTGGAGGTGATTCTAAATTGAACCAGAAAAATCTATAGATTTTTAGGAATCCATTCTGCTATTGTACCCGTTTGGTTGAGATTCTAAATTTAATGTTGATGGTTCAAAAGAATAGCAGTAAGCAGAAATGCTTTATGAAAGGCAAGGGCATGGGTAAGGCTAAAACTCAAAGCCAAAACAAAGCTCAACTCTAGCCCTTCTGCTAAATACAAATGCTTCAATTGTGGCAACCATGAGCATTGGTCTAGGAACTGCAAGAAGTACTTGGAAGACAAGAAGGAAAGCGAGTATTTTACTTTGGGTATATGTGCTATTGAAATTAATCTTGTCATTTATTCTAGTGAATCATGGGTATTTTGTACTAGATCGAGGATTCATATTTGCAAATCATTGCAAGGACTAGAAAATTTGCAAGAGGCGAGTTGAATGTGCGTGTAAGCAATGGAGCAAAGGTTGTTGCAATAACCATCGACACTTATCATTTGTCATTACCCTCAAGATTAGTTTTGGAACTTAATAATTGATATTAGATTCCATCTTTATGTAAGAACAATATATCTCCTACATGTTTAGAGGAAGATAGTGGTTATAAGATAGCAATTGAGAACAAATGTTGTTTCATTTATTCGAATAACATGTTTTTTGCATGATGACATTGATGAATGGGATGTATATTCTAGATCTTGATGATAAGAATGTATATAACATTAATATTAAAAGGCTTTGGCTAATGATTTGAATCCCACTATTATTTGGCATTATCACTTAAGTCATATAAATGAGAAACGCATAGAAATGCTACATAAAGACGTTATTCTCAATTCTTTTAATTTTGAATCATTTGAGACTTGTGAGTCATGCTTATTTGGCAAGATGACTACGACACCTTTCACTGGTGAAAACCAAAATTAACCTTGTTTGAATTACATATATGCTATTGAATCCTATTTCATGTATAACATTTATGATTTAAATATGATTTGATTAATTTTCATGCTCATGTGTAAGTAGGAGTGTGTATATTAGTTTTATAATAATTTGAGCCTATGTTTTTATTGTATGGTTCACTATTCTAGTATAGTACTATTTGTTTGCATACAAGGAATGGATTGGATGCTTGCATGGTGATGGGGAATAAGTTTAGAAGATGAAGGTTTTAAGTTTATGGAGGAACAAGTTGGTGACTAGCACTACCAAGAAAACAACTTTGAGGAAGAAAAGTATAATAAAGGACTCCTTGTACCTATGGATATTACTTAATTATGCTCATCATGCATGTGTTTAATCTAAAATACACATAAGAATTTTAGAAGACAACCACCCACCCTGAAATGACTTACAAAGACCACAAATAAATTAAATTTGTTAAGGCATTTCAAGGTGGGTGATCATCACCTAGAGTGACCGTCACCCTAGGTGAAGCTTCACCCAACCGGTAATTACGGAAGAACAATCAATAATTTTCGGTAATGACTGAATATCGCTCAGTCATTACTGGTAATTACCAAATAGGTCAAGCTTCACCTAATGTGATAAATAGCATATATATATACTCTATTCATCAACTAGGGTGATGGACCCAATAGTCCATCACCTGGACCATCCTGGCGCGTGTGCGGCTCCGTCCCCGTGTGGCTTTGGCCCCGCGTGGCTCAGCCCCACGCGGCTCGCGCCTCTGCACGGCTCTGCCCCCTACGTGACTCGTTTCCTAACCACATTAAATCATTCGAATCAACATTAAGTCATTCTAGTAAATATAAAGTCATTTTCAGAAAATGTCAAGTTATTTATTGTTTTCAGTTATTTTTGTCGGTTTTCTCAAACATCTCTTATGTTATTAGTTTAGTCGTTCTAGAAAAAAATTAAGTTATTCTAGCGTCCAGACAATATTTAAGTCATTCCAAAGTCTAGGTAACATAAGTATTAAGTCATTTTTTAGAAAACATTAAGTTATTATCATTTCAGCCATTTTTTCTGGGTTTTCTCAGACATTTCTTATGTTACTGGTTTAGTCATTTTAGAAAATATTAAGTCATTCTAGCGTACAAACAACATGTAAGTCATTCTATGTAACTTTAAGTCATTCCAAAGTCTAGGTAACATTTAAATCATTTTTGGCTACATTAAGTCATTCAAAAACATTATGTCATTTTAGGTGAGATGGCTAGGCTGGGCGAGTGCGGGGGCGGCTCGGTCGATTTGCTGGGCGGGACTGAGGGGTCGCGTGGTGGGTGGAGTCACGCATGGGCGGGCGCGTCGGGCGGGCGGGTGGGTGCGCTAGGGTGATCTAGGTGATGGACAGTTGGGTCCATCACCTAGGGTGATGAATCGATCTACCCTATATATATATATCCTTGATCCTATAAGTGTTGCATGTTTGGTTAGATGTTGTTACGCATAACCAAGCTTAATTAAATAATTTGATTATTAACTTATGCAACGTGATAAAACTAAAACTATGAATTTTAGCAACATAGATCAAGGGTTAGAGCACTTGGTTTTAATGCTCTAGATTCCTCTCCTTAAGGACTTAATTCTTAAGAGACTGCCTAGGAAGTGTCATACAACCACAAGTATCACATGGCTTTGATCTTAATTAAGTATATAGTACATCTCTAAATTATTAATGGTTATTGAAAGGCACAAGAGGGGTGCCTTGTGCGGTATAGTTGATTCCCACCCTATTGTGTGCAGTGATGTGACCACTTGTGTATCTTAGAGGAGGACACCTTTGCACACTTGCCACTGAAACCTAGTGGCTACTAATTTATTGGAGTGTCTAGTGAAAGCTTACATAGTGAAATCATGTCACACTTCCATGGTAGAGGTGATGTAGGCCTTGCAAACCCTAGCACATGGGAATCATGACTCGCGTGTAAAGTTATTTATATTCTATATATTAAGTCTAACAGTGTTATGAAAACACTAACTAACAATCCTAAGTGCTTTGCATGTCTGGTGCAAATGGTGTGCAAGGGAGACATGAGATTTTTATATTGGTTTAGGCGGAATGGCCTTACGTCCAGTTGGTTATGTCACGTACCATGCACTAGATTTGTAACGGGGTTAGATTACAAAGTTGGTCGAGCGATAGGTCAGTACCCAAACCTTTGATGAGGAGAGTGGATGATGTGAAGTGTTCGATGAAATTGCAAGTGTTGGCTACTTGTGTTTTCTTGTTGCACGTGTCCTTTGATAGACGTCCTTCTATAGACCAAGAAAGGGGTGGCCTAGTTACATAGTTATTATTTGGACCGGTTAGATTAGAGTTTGATCTTGTCGTATCACTTCGGTGTCCTCCAGAGTGTTCATTGCCCAATAGGTTTCTTCAGTTGACATCGTTCCTTCTTATCGTGTTGCTGTCCCATGACACGTCATGCCCAGTCTCATCCTGGTGTGTACTCTCGATTAATTGTCCTTTAGGTCGTTGTGTGGTTGAGCGCCTGGAAGGGAAATGTGCCATAGGGCCATTTCTACTTGTTTTGGTGATTAAGTGTCCAACACACCACATTGGACTAACTATTTTGATGTGAGTATAAGCACATGTTCAAGTAAAGGCAAATTGGAGGAACTAAGTCCAAATGAGCAAATCTGGAGGCCAAAAGTGAAAATTTGGGTAAAACAACATAAACATGAGGTTTAAGTGTTTGAATAAGTTGCACATGCCCTATTCTATGTTTCTTGTACTTTGGTTTGGCTACTAACTCATTTCTACAAGAAAAGTGCATTTTGGACTTGGTTTTGGCCATACTGAAAACCCTGATGAAACTATGGAGAAAAGGTAAGTACCCCACACTTAGTCAATTGAATTACAAGCTAATAATGTTTGTCTAAGTCGTAGGGAATCCCTCAAAGAAAGTTAAAAAGGTTTGGAGGAGATAGGCTCAAAAGAGCCTTATCTCGTCTAGTATCGATCACATTGGACCGGTCTGGTGGTGCACCGGTGTCACACCCGGTTTTGAAATGCAAACCGAATGCAAACCATGTACGTGCCAGGATCAGAACTCATGTACACAACGATTACATAAATGACTCATCATAGCACAATGCTTTGAATAATAATAAAGAGTATGTGATAATATTATAGACTAGAGTCATTTACATTATATAAATCAAAGTGCACATAACAGAAACGTAGCCAACGTAAATAAACCCACCACAGGCAGCTGACTAGGGGAGGTCACTAGCCTAATCTTCGAACTCATCGAAGTCCTGGAACTCCAAGAGATATGTCTCGACGCTCTTTCTTCATTACCTTAGCATAGGTTGCACCAAAGGCATCCTGGTGTTTTGTGAAAGCAAGGATGAGTACACATCAAGGTACTTAGCAAATGTCCCGTTTGGCTGAGGTGGACTAACTTTATTGTGGAGTTGGCTCAAAGCAGGTTGCTTTTACTTTGTCAGGTTTTATTCATTAATATAAGCCAAGTTTTATCAAAAATCCCAAGTTGTTATCCCAAAGAGTACCTCCTCATAGAGGAAATACCAAAAATCCATAGATAGAAACATCATAAATAGAACCAACATCATCATCTGTAACCAAATCCATATATAGAACCATAACATCTCGAACCACCTGAATCTCTAATCAAAGGAGCTCCCAAGGCAGCTCTTAACCATGAGTACGACTAATATATCAGTTTCTAATCCTCTGCAGAGGTCGCACACTTTACCCATGAGTCGTGATTCCCGTTCTGCCTAGGGATCATGACTCCCCATTGATCACTTCTGAGGTGAACTGGCAGGGTCTCACTGCGTAGTTTTTACAAAGATTCCCTAGAGGTCATAGCCGCTTGTTAGGTTTATCTAGTTTGATAAACACAGTACCTCTCCCCACAAGAAGGGTGACAACAACATCACCTAGCCTCGGCAGAGCAAATACTGTGCCTGGACCCACCCCATTGATGGCACGACGACGAAGCAGACTACACCTCAAGTTCCTCTAATTAATCAGCCAAGGGCGTCCCATACCACCCTCATAGTTGCACAGTTTTCTCGGGTGGTTATCCAACGAACATGTCCTTACGGAGAAGTACTTGGGAACAGCCCGAGCCTTCTTTAGTATCACAAGCTCATAATCATAATCAGAATGTAAAGCATCGCATCATAATTATATCTCATCATGTTCATTTGTTGCGCTAGCATAAAGCTAACCAAAATAACCCAAAAGATAATCAAGGACAAGGTAAATAGAAAGCTAGTCAATCCTTAGGTTTCAATTATGTGATGCGGGGAAATGAATTATCATGTGAATAGAACATAAGTAGGTCAGAGGACACTTGTCTTTACCAAATAGATGCTTAGGGTCTTCAATCCTTGTGGAACTCATTCACCAAAACTTGATCGTCGGTTCACCGAAGCTTGGAAACAGATCATGTTCTATTCGCAACCCAAAGCGAAGACGAACAGACACAAGCAAACAACCATATATATATATATATATATATATATATATATATATATATATATATATATATATATATATATATATAAGAACATTACACCATACAAAAAAACATAATGAAAATATGTAAAACAAGAGATAGTGCTCGATGCTACTGGTTTACGCGGGGAAAAAGGAATGCCGAAGATGGAGCCACGGTTGAAACAATATGGTTTTCGAAAGGTTTGCATAATAAACATGTAAATTGTGATTGTCGGCGTTCCGAGACCGGGGGTCCCTGAGCCGACGAGTGAATGTCGCCGCGTGCCCCAGCCCAGATGGGTCGAGCGCGAGGGCGAGCGTGAAGGGTGAAAGTGCATTCATCCCTTTTGTGAGTTTTGGTGATTTGGATAACAACACATTTAAAGGTCTAACAAGTTTGCTAAGTGTTGAACAGGAAATTCAGTATGATGAACATACTTGAATAGTGTATAATGATCAGTGAACAAAGGTTCAACACGAGGTTATATAACCAGTGAGATAATGCAAATGGATATAATATGGTCTCTATATTGGTTTGAATATATGGACAAGACCTGAGAAATCACTGCATACATATGATCAGAATAGAGGATAAAGTGATTAAGAGGATTGGTTAAGCCAAAGTGGATAAGATATGAGGAATCGTGAATTGGCTTGACCATATTACTATTAGTCCATATATGAATATATGAGAATCAAACTAGAGCTTGATTGATCTTAGCAGTTATATCTAGATGACATTCAAGCAAGGTTCACAATATTGAAGAAATGATTCTCTCAATGGATGCTCAATAGGATGTGACTCAAGAATGGCTTGATAGGGTGAAGATAGCAAGGAAAGGGCTTCGAGGAACTAAGCGAAGGTGAAGGCCAAGCGACGGCTTGTAGACCGAGGTACCATGGCTAAGGTGAAGAAGAGAGTACTTTCACTAAGTCGATGAACTAATCAGCTATGAAGAGTTACAACATGTTGATGCATCAGTAAGGTGACTTGAAGCCATGATTTGAACTCATATAAGGTGATATGGTACAAGTCACAGGGTTTGATTTGAGTTTGCTTCAAAAGGTGAGACAAAGATGTTTGTGATCCTTATGAAGCAATGCCATGGAGAAATCACACATGAGACACCAATGACTCAAGGAGTTTACTTCATTTTATTTTATTTAACTTGAGTATAGGAATCGTCGTACTATAAAGGGGGATCCAAAAAGAAGGTTGGTGTTTGCCAAAGCTCAAACCTCTCTATTCAAAAGCTATTTTTGAAAAGCAAAAAACTCTTTATCGTTCTATGGTTGGCCGTGGTTAGGGTTGAGAAACCTAGAGTGTTCTTGCTGAAAAGCAGCTGAACTTGTTCAGCTGCAGCTGAGCTTTTCAGCTGAGCTGGACTTCAGCTGAGCTGAGCTCCTTCAGCTGCAGCTGAGCTTTTCATCTGAGCTGGACTTCAGCTGAGCTGAGCTTCTTCAGCTACAGCTGAGCTTTTCAGCTGAGCTGGACTTCAGCTGAGCTGAGCTTCTTCAGCTACAGCTGAGCTTTTCAGCTGAGCTGAACTTCAGTTGAGCTGAGCTTTTCAGCTGGGCTGAACTTCAGCTGAACTCAACTTCAGCTGTGAACCTCTTTGACCATACACCAGCTGAACTTGCCTCCGGGCAGTTGAGCTGGGGTTTTCTCTCCCAAACTCTCTGGTCAAGACCAGTTGAACTGGTCCTGAGGGGCAGTTCAGCTGGTCTCTGACCCCTCTGACCTCTGATCTGCAGTCTGCCAGTCAGACTGGCAAACAGGTCGCCAGAGCTGTCAGGGGCGGTTCAACCGCCCCCCCCTGGGCGGTTCAACCGGTCTTGGTCAACTTGACCAGTCTGCAGGTCAGTCTGCGCGTCAGTCTGCCAGTCAGACTGGCAGACAGGCTGCCAGGCCTGCCAGGGGAGGTTCAACCGCCCTAGGGGGAGGCTCAACCGCCCTCAGGCAGAAAAATCTGCCCAACGGCTAGTTTTGAGCTCCACCTATATATACTACCTCCTACCTCTCTCCCCAAAGTAGTGAGCACGATTTGAACTCCATTTCTAACCCAAGAAACACCTCCCTCTCTCTCTCACACATCTCTTGCCTCTCCCATTTCAAATCTTTGGAGAGAAATCTTTGAGTGAGCTTGAGAGCTGCGGTTTTGTGCTTCATCTCTAAATCTCTCTTGCTCTTCTTCTTCATTCGAGCTTTGGTACTACATCGAGTTCTTTGTGGATTCATTACTCTTGGAGCTTCTAGCTCCTAGACGACTAGGTGTCTCTTGTGAGTCTCCAAATCTTGTGGAAGACCACAAGAAAGTTTGTATTACCCGCTCGTTTGAGCAAAGATTATTGTGTGGGCTTGACCTTTGTGGTCGGCAAAGGGAGGATTAGGGTTGAAAGAGACCCGGCTCTTTGTGGGCGCCTCAACGAGGAAGTAGGGCACCTTGGTGGTGTGACCGAACCTCGGGATAAATCTTGTGTTCTTGTTCATTGTGCTTATTCGTGTTCTTCGTTCTCTCACCCTTCCGTGGAAGATTTGTTCATATCTTTTTGGTGTGTGGATTTTGAGAAGTGCCATTCTCAGATCTACTACTTTGAACCCTGTGGATCATTTAGAACATCTCATTTCCAAAGTTAACTGGGTGAATTTCGAGATCAATTCAGTTTTACCCAGTTTGCTTCTAGTTTTTGTTGAAAAAAGTTTTAACTTGCCTATTCACCCCCCCTCTAGGCAACTTTCAATTGGTATCGGAGCCTAATCCTCGTTCTAACGCTTAACCGCGTGAGGAAAAGATCATGTCGGGGGCTCTAAGAAATGAAAATGCTTCTAAGCTTGAAAAAGTTGAGATTGTCTCGACTTCATCTTTTGGTGCAGATGTTGATCCTAGGGCAATAGACCTTGCCATGAGAATCGCCGAAAGGATGTTCCTCAAAATGAAGGAAGATGAGGCGAAGAACATTATTGAAGAAGAAGAAAATGATCGATGGAGACCAAACGACGAATCCACCTCTTCACAAGGTTCGTCTTTCAAATCCACTTCTCATATGTGCTTTGTTGCTAATGAGAGTGACAGTGAAAGCGAAAGTGAGGATGAGGAGGAGCATGAAAGTGATAGTGAAGATGAGGATGATCTTCAAAAATTCTTCGCTCAACTAAGTAAGAAGAACCGGATGAGCTTGCTCAAACTCATGAAAAGAGCGGAAGAACAAAAGGAAATGCTTCATAAGCAAGAAGATATCCTCATCGAAAAAATCAAAGACTTGGAGAAGTTGACCAAAGAGCATGAGAAGCTAAAGTGCTCTCATGATGATTTGGTCCAAAGGTATGAAGACATTTCAATTGAGCAAATTAAAGCTATTAATCATTCATCATATATTGCTCAATTAGAAAATAAAAATGCTATGCTCAAGAACACGATAGAAAAGCTAAACACTGAAAATCTAGCTTTGCAAGAAAAACATGATATGTTTGTATGCTCTCATAATAAATTTATGGATTCACATATCATGTTAGAAATGGCTCATGAGGTTGTGTTAACTAATTTGAAATCATACCAACCTCACATGTGCACATGTGTTGAAATTGAAACTATATTACCATGTGCTAACAATTGTTGTTATCAAGCAAGCCAATCTTCCATTGAGCTAGAAATTTCAGGAATTAGTGATATTTCTATCACACAAGAAAATAAAGAGCTCAAGGAAGAAGTTGGAAGGCTAAGAAGGAGCTTAACTCTTTTGAAGGGAAAGTGTCATGCTCAACCTTCTCAAGATAACCGTGATAATATGGTGAAAAAGCTTGAGAAGGGGACAACCGTAGCATGCACAAAACCCCTTCAAAAGAAAACCAAGCTTTCCAAGAAGGGCATGAGCAAAATCCATGGTGAGAAAATTAATGCTCATATGATTTGCTCTAACAATGTACCTATGTGCTTCAACAAAGAAAAATCAAACAGAAGCGATAGGAGGTGCTATGGATGCAAGGAGAAGGGCCATGAAATTGAGTCATGCCCCCACATGAAGAATCAAGACCTTGCACGATCAAGAAAGATGACCATCAAAAAGGATGAAAGCAAAAGGCAAATGCATTGCAAGGACAAGCATCGCATTTGCTACAATTGCCATGAAAAAGGTCATCTATTTAAGGTTTGTCCAAAGGGTAAAACTCCTAAGCCTAACTTGTCAATACATTCAAATATGCTTAGGAGACCCAAATTTGACTCTTGTGCTAGAAAGGTGATGAGTTCACCACATTCTAGGACCAAGGCTATTTGGGTGCCTAAGTCCTTATTGGCTAACCTTGGTGGACCCATCCAAAGATGGGTACCAAAATGTACTTGATAAGTTTTGCAGGTACCCACAGATGATATGAAGCTTTGGGGTGCTTGAGCGGTTTAACTCAATTCTTATCTCAAGCTATCAATCTTACATTGTCTATCTTTTAAGATTGGCCCAAAGATGAATTGAGTTGTTATATCACTAACTTCATATTCATCTCTAGCAAGAACTTGTGTTGTAGGGAATAAGGATTAACCTTTGTGGGAATCAAGCAAAAGGCCTACAACCAAGTGATATCCAAAGGATGGTAACAATTAATTCTTAAGTGCACATTGCTTTTAATTGGTATATTCCTTTGTGTCTTTAGTAGCCACATAGGAAAAATGAAGCACTTGAGAATGAACTTAAAAGATTTTACCTTGCTTTGGAAAGGATCTAATTATATGGTAGATTGCAAGTTCATATTTTTATATTATGACAATCTACATGCTTTAGATTGGTTGTATGTATCTTGTGGCATATTTCAAGTTAATCATCATATTATTGCCATGACCTAGACATAAAGAGTATTATCCCACGTTCTTAAATGAATAGAGTGCTAAGTAAGAAATTCAAATTCTTAAAGCACTTATCAAAAGGGGAATTCTCTATATGACTAGAGTTGTGAGACTAATGTTTTTATCTGAGTGATTTATATAGTTTCACAACATGAGAATGTGTTTCCCAAATGGAGTGTGACATTCAACGTTCAAAGAAGATCTAACCAATACTATGTGATGTATTCATTCTTGGTTTTGAGTCTTCTACATTAATCACTCATCATGTTATAAATTAAACTTGCCCTATAAACTTAATTAAACAATCATGCTACTTTTATCTTGTTTCAATTGATGTTATGCATGATGCCTGTAAGGGTAATTTAGTTCATATCATGAGGTTTCCTTAATTTAGTAACCTTCTTGTCATTCATATAATAGAGGTTGCTAAATAGGAAACTATTGCTTGTGTTTCTAATGCAATCTCTTTTAAGCTATTTCATGGAAATTCATAAGTAGAGATTGTGCTCTTTCATTTGGTAAAATCACAAGCATTAAAGGTTAATCTTCACCTAAAAGAAAGATTAGGAATGCTCAAGGCAAAGGTATGGAACTAATTGTTTCATTTGGTATGTGATCAATAATAGTTCCTTTCAAGTGGCATTCTTTCAATTGGTAATAATCTATTTTATGGAAAGAAATGTCAATATGAAGGATAAATTCCTTTTGGCTTAAATTTGTAAATTTAATTCACTCCTCCATGTGCATTAACTTCAAAGGAATTTAATTTATGCCTTTATGCCTCATAAATGATGATTTGTTTGCCATTCATATATAGATATCATCATTCATTAAATACTTCCTTGTACTACTAATACCTCTTTTCAAAGTGTTTTATCGACTAGTTTTAAAAGGAAAAGAGATAACAAAGAAGGAAGTCTCCACAAATGATGAAAAGAAGAATACTAAAGTGACACCACCACCGATAGTAAGATCTTTCAAATTGGTACAACAAATGGTACGTTCTATATGGTGGTAAGTATTCTTAGGCATAAGTTAATTCATTGCAAATTTGTCATGCCTTGACCATGATATGTAATGTACTCCCCATGAGACTCTTAACTGAATTGAAAGTGCATGTGCCAAGTCATTCAAATACTTAATGCACATATCTAGTGGGAGAACATTATATATCTTGTGTCATAGAGAATAAGTTTCCCTTGAGTAAGCTATGCTAAGACAATCCAAAATGGTAAATTTGTATCTCATTCATATGGATTGTAATCTTTGTTTTCTAAATAGCTACTCTTGATGCAGTTTAAAATTCCCTTATCGTTAATTCTAAAAGTGCATAAGAATCTTTTTGTTGATATTCATCACATACATATGCACTAACATGGATATGATTTTTAAACTGTAAAAGGTACAATTAGTGATCCATACTCTCTAAATTTTGAAAACCCATATTTTGATATTTTAGAAATCTACTTCAATCGATATCCATATGCTTCACATTGAATTGGATCACTAAGTTGAAAATTCCATGCATAACTTGTCTTCATGATATGAATGCTTGTGTGACTAACCTTGATAAGCTAGGTGCACCCAAGGTCAAGCTAGGTTCATCATTAAGAAGGCAACACAATAATGTATGAAGAAAAGGAGAAAAGGCTCCTATTCTTAACTCTAGTTTTTATCTGTGATTAAATATTGACTTGAAACCATGTAAGATGGTTGTCAAGTATATGTTGGTGCCTACACAAAGAGAAAGGCCACAATAAGGATTGTGTGGGTACTCAAGGCTCTTCCTACTAATCTCAAAGGACCCAATTCAAATTGGGTACCAAGATATGAAGCTTAAACTTGTTTTGCAGGATCACGCCTTCAATGGATCAAGTTGGATGCTCGATAATGAATGTATAAATCATATTTGGAGATAGTAGCAAGGGTGGTAACAACTGAATCTCAAGTGCATATTATTTTCAAATCTTATCTTTTTGTGACTTGTGTAGCCACTAAGGAAAAAGAAGCACTTGAGGATATACATCAGTTGTTGATTATGAAATAAAGGTCTAATTGGAAGATGAATGAATATTATCATATGGTGAACAATCCAAAATTATGTGACGTATTCTCTATCTAGTTAATTTGGATTTGATTCTTCCATATTAGACACTCTCCATAATATGGATTAAGTCATCCCTTTAGACTTCATTGAATAACCATGCATATTATCCATGTCATTCAAAATATATTGTGCATGAGGGTTCAAGGAAATTTAGTCCATATTATGAGGTTTCTCTATTTTAGCAACTTGTTTGCCTTTCACATATAAAGGGTTGCAAAATAAGAAACTAGTGCTTGTGCTACTAATGTCATCTCTTGTGCTGAGTTTATCCATAGGAAATCTATGTTAAGAGATGGTGCTTGTTTTAAATCGGATAAATCACAAGCTTAAGGATACTATTCAACTAAAGTAAGATGAAGTTGATAAGCGGCCAAGGTATGAAAACTTCCTCTCCTTCAGTTGTTTTAGTATTCTATCCTTAGTGTGATGTACCATAGTATAGGTTAAATTCCTTGCAATATAAAATGTTCAATAGTGCATATAACTTTGACATCAACTATATGTGTGCACTAATTTAAAGGAATTTAATTTATCCTTTTGGGTTTCAATAATGATGACTCATTTGCCATCCACATATAAGGATCATCATTTGTGAAACCCTCTCTTGTGATTCTAATGATCTCTTTTCTAAGTATTTCAACAAGGTCCTTCCAAGTGCTTTCAAGATGGATTCAAAATCTACAAATATAAGAGTCTTGGTTCTTTCAATCATTGAGTTTCAATGGGTCTCATATCAAGCATGATCGAACCAAGCAAAGATGAATGAAGTTCAAGATCGCTTGGTTGGATGAAATCATAAAGAGAAAAGAAATCACAGTGAATCAAGAAGGAAGTTGAACTATCATGAAAACCAAATAATGAAGATGTAGTGACATATTTATATGATATCCTTCATTATGAGTTCATGTTGTGTAGTCTCACACCTTGGAGAACATCAAATGAGGATGAATGGTTCCATAGAAATGAAAATGAGTTTCTCTTGAACCTATCAAGAAAATGAGTCTCTCTTGATCGTTTGAAGAGGATGAGTTTCTCTTTGAAATGTCAAGCCTATCAAAAGCAAGAAGATGGAAATTCATGATTATAATGGAGACCATGTGGCATAGAACAAAGGTGTGTCACTCCATGAACTATTGTATTACATTTGTGTATCTAGGCTCTTACATGCTAGTGTGTGCATGTATATGCAAAATCTTAAGTCACATCATAAGGTTGCACTTGTGGTGACGATTAAAGAATCTCTAGATTTTTGATTAATACCTCTTGTGGTGATGTCATAAGTTAGTCTTGAGTCATCTTAGTGAGGTATGAGTCAAACATGCTATCTTCTCAAGAATCTTGACTTAAAATATTGCATATCATTTCTATTAGTATACCTTTTGATTATGAGTAATTCCTTCAATTGGTGCAATTTCATATTTTCATAATTTATTTGTACCAAGGTTCAAATTGTAGAACTTAATCCCCTGACCTCACAAGTCCAAGTGCATAAGCTAAACAAGTATTCATCACTTGTATGCACACATTTAGGGGGAGAATAGTCTATAATTTGAATCTTTGAGACTAACTTCATTTCCAAGTCTATTATGTGTGTAGTCTCGAATTAGAAAGGAATCTTCGGGCAAAGACAATCGCTTCCACTGCAAATTTTGATGGGTATCAAAGATTCTTTGCTCCAATAAATGTATCTTCTATACATTTCATAAGAGAATGAGTTTCTCTTGTATATGCTACTCCAACATCTTCTAAAATTGGTAAATATGTATCACATCTTTTTGGATTACAAATATCTGAAGTAGCATAGCTTATAGATTCTCCTGTCTAGAACTTAATTGATTAAATAGTGCACATGTTTCTTATGTTGCATGCTTATGTTCAATTGATACTCCTTTTATGCCAATGGTACTTTAAGTTGCAAATAAGTACTCTCAACAGGTATCAATTGAATTCATATATATGTGTGCACTAAAACTTGAGGAGAACTTAGTGTAATATGCAATTAGTGATCTGATTATCTATCAAATTGTATCAATTGGTGGTTTTCAATTGATATTTTTCGTACATGATCACTAGTTGTATAATTCATACTTGTGCAATTTTCATGCTGCCTCTTGTTATGATAAGAAAATGCTAGGTGACATCTAGACTCCAGGTATCAAGATTTATCTTTCAATTAGTATGACAATATTCATTTGATATCTTGGACCTATATCACAATTATGCCAACAAGAGATTGCAAAATGAACTCTAAATACAACACAAGTGTGGAACACCCCCTTTGAAAAGGTTAAACACAAAGGTATATCACTTATGACACTTCTCCATTACCTTTGTGCCATCTAAGGACCCTCTTCATGATAGTGTGTTAACATCTTGCTTAATCATAATTTCTATCCGTTATATTCTTTGTATCCTTTTTGGAGATTTATGACAAAGGGGGAGAAATTTTGCATTAAAGCTTACCTTTAGTCTTATGTAACTAAGTGTTATAAGACTTTAAAAAGGGGAGAAATAATTAACAAAAAGGGAAGTCATAAGAAAAACATAAGATGTAGAAAATTGATGAGTGCATACTATGTCATGAGCATCACGTTTATTTTATGACACACTACACCCTATGAATAGTATGATATAAGTTGTCTATACTTTGACCTAAATATGTGCTTTTGGCATTTGAGTACAAAAGTGTTATTTTCTGAAATGCACATATTTAGGGGGAGAAAACTATATCATAGGATTCAAAATCTTATTTATCAAATCTTATGTAAGCTTTAAATGTGTTGTCATCAATCACCAAAAAGGGGGAGATTGAAAGTGCATTCATCCCTTTTGTGAGTTTTGGTGATTTGGATAACAACACATTTAAAGGTCTAACAAGTTTGCTAAGTGTTGAACAGGAAATTCAGTATGATGAACATACTTGAATAGTGTATAATGATCAGTGAACAAAGGTTCAACACGAGGTTATATAACCAGTGAGATAATGCAAATGGATATAATATGGTCTCTATATTGGTTTGAATATATGGACAAGACCTGAGAAATCACTACATACATATGATCAGAATAGAGGATAAAGTGATTAAGAGGATTGGTTAAGCCAAAGTGGATAAGATATGAGGAATCGTGAATTGGCTTGACCACATTACTATTAGTCCATATATGAATATATGAGAATCAAACTAGAGCTTGATTGATCTTAGCAGTTATATCTAGATGACATTCAAGCAAGGTTCACAATATTGAAGAAATGATTCTCTCAATGGATGCTCAATAGGATGTGACTCAAGAATGGCTTGATAGGGTGAAGATAGCAAGGAAAGGGCTTCGAGGAACTAAGCGAAGGTGAAGGCCAAGCGACGGCTTGTAGACCGAGGTACCATGGCTAAGGTGAAGAAGAGAGTACTTGCACTAAGTCGATGAACTAATCAGCTATGAAGAGTTACAACATGTTGATGCATCAGTAAGGTGACTTGAAGCCATGATTTGAACTCATATAAGGTGATATGGTACAAGTCACAGGGTTTGATTTGAGTTTGCTTCAAAAGGTGAGACAAAGATGTTTGTGATCCTTATGAAGCAATGCCATGGAGAAATCACACATGAGACACCAATGACTCAAGGAGTTTACTTCATTTTATTTTATTTAACTTGAGTATAGGAATCGTCGTACTATAAAGGGGGATCCAAAAAGAAGGTTGGTGTTTGCCAAAGCTCAAACCTCTCTATTCAAAAGCTATTTTTGAAAAGCAAAAAACTCTTTATCGTTCTATGGTTGGCCGTGGTTAGGGTTGAGAAACCTAGAGTGTTCTTGCTGAAAAGCAGCTGAACTTGTTCAGCTGCAGCTGAGCTTTTCAGCTGAGCTGGACTTCAGCTGAGCTGAGCTCCTTCAGCTGCAGCTGAGCTTTTCAGCTGAGCTGGACTTCAGCTGAGCTGAGCTTCTTCAGCTACAGCTGAGCTTTTCAGCTGAGCTGGACTTCAGCTGAGCTGAGCTTCTTCAGCTACAGCTGAGCTTTTCAGCTGAGCTGAACTTCAATTGAGCTGAGCTTTTCAGCTGGGCTGAACTTCAGCTGAACTCAACTTCAGCTGTGAACCTCTTTGACCATACACCAGCTGAACTTGCCTCCGGGCAGTTGAGCTGGGGTTTTCTCTCCCAAACTCTCTGGTCAAGACCAGTTGAACTGGTCCTGAGGGGCAGTTCAGCTGGTCTCTGACCCCTCTGACCTCTGATCTGCAGTCTGCCAGTCAGACTGGCAAACAGGTCGCCAGAGCTGTCAGGGGCGGTTCAACCGCCCCCCCCCCCCCTGGGCGGTTCAACCGCCCCCCCCCCTGGGCGGTTCAACCGGTCTTGGTCAACTTGACCAGTCTGCAGGTCAGTCTGCGCGTCAGTCTGCCAGTCAGACTGGCAGACAGGCTGCCAGGCCTGCCAGGGGAGGTTCAACCGCCCTAGGGGGAGGCTCAACCGCCCTCAGGCAGAAAAATCTGCCCAACGGCTAGTTTTGAGCTCCACCTATATATACTAACTCCTACCTCTCTCCCCAAAGTAGTGAGCACGATTTGAACTCCATTTCTAACCCAAGAAACACCTCCCTCTCTCTCTCACACATCTCTTGCCTCTCCCATTTCAAATCTTTGGAGAGAAATCTTTGAGTGAGCTTGAGAGCTGCGGTTTTGTGCTTCATCTCTAAATCTCTCTTGCTCTTCTTCATTCGAGCTTTGGTACTACATCGAGTTCTTTGTGGATTCATTACTCTTGGAGCTTCTAGCTCCTAGACGACTAGGTGTCTCTTGTGAGTCTCCAAATCTTGTGGAAGACCACAAGAAAGTTTGTATTACCCGCTCGTTTGAGCAAAGATTATTGTGTGGGCTTGACCTTTGTGGTCGGCAAAGGGAGGATTAGGGTTGAAAGAGACCCGGCTCTTTGTGGGCGCCTCAACGAGGAAGTAGGGCACCTTGGTGGTGTGACCGAACCTCGGGATAAATCTTGTGTTCTTGTTCATTGTGCTTATTCGTGTTCTTCGTTCTCTCACCCTTCCGTGGAAGATTTGTTCATATCTTTTTGGTGTGTGGATTTTGAGAAGTGCCATTCTCAGATCTACTACTTTGAACCTGTGGATCATTTAGAACATCTCATTTCCAAAGTTAATTGGGTGAATTTCGAGATCAATTCAGTTTTACCCAGTTTGCTTCTAGTTTTTGTTGAAAAAAGTTTTAACTTGCCTATTCACCCCCCCTCTAGGCAACTTTCAAAGGGGGAGAGCGAGGCGGCCGGAGACCGGCGTGAGAGAGGTGGGAATCCAGCGGCCTTCGTGTTCGTCCCGCGCCCAGGTCGGGTGCGCTTGCAGTAGGGGGTTACAAGCGTCCACGCGGGAGAGGGAGCGAGCGGCTCCAAGCGAGCGCGTGTCTCGTCCTCATCCCCGCGCGGCCAACCCTCTCTAAGAGGGCCCTGGTCCTCCCTTTTATAGGCGCAATGAGAGGATCCAGGTGTACAATGGAGGGTGTAGCAGAGTGCTACGTGTCTAGCGGAGGAGAGCTAGCGCCCTGAGTACATGCCATTGTGGCAGCCGGAGAGATTTTGGCACCCAGCTGGTGTGATGTCGTGGCCGTCGGAGGAGCGATGGAGCCTGGCGGAGGGACAGCTGTCGGAGCAGTTGAATCCTTGTTGACGTCCTCTTGCTTCCGTAAGGGGGCTGAGAGCCGCCGTCGTCACAGAGTATGTAGGGCGCCATCATTGCCTATCTGGCGGGGCAAGCTAGATGGGACGCCGGTCTTGTTCCCTGCGACCCGAGTCAGCTCGGGGTAGGGTGATGATGGCGCCTCCTGTTGACGTGGCTGGTCTACGCCCTAGGTTGGGCGATGTGGAAGCTCCTCCGAAGCCGAGGTCGAGTCCGTCTTCCGTGGCCGAGGTCGGGTCCGAGCCCCAGGTTCGGGCGAGGCGGAGATCGCCGGCTGGTGCCGGGGCGGAGTCCGAGCCCTGGGGTCGGGCGAAGCGGAGTTCGTCGTCTTCTGGGGCCGAGCCCAAGTCCGAGCCCTGGGTCGGGCGAGGCAGAGATCGTCGTCTTCTGGGGCCGAGCCCAAGTCCGAGCCCTGGGTCGGGCGAGGTGGAGATCATCGTCTTCTGGGACTTGGCCCGAGTCCGAGCCCTAGGTCGGGCGGAGTTCGCCGTCTTCCGGGACTTAGCCCGAGTCCGAGCCCTGGGTCGGGCGGAGTTCGCTGTCTTCCGGGACTTAGCCCGAGTCCGAGCCCTGGGTCGGGCAGAGTTTGCCGTCTTCCGGGACTTAGCCCGAGTCCGAGCCCTGGGTCGGGCGGAGTTCGCCGTCTTCCGGGACTTAGCCCGAGTCCGAGCCCTGGGTCGGGCAGAGTTTGCCGTCTTCTGGGACTTAGCTCGAGTCCGAGCCCTGGGTCGGGCATAGTTCGCCGTCTTCCGGGACTTAGCCCGAGTCCGAGCCCTGGGTCGGGCGGAGCGGAGCTTCGTATGGTGCCTTTGGGCGGGCCTGACTGCCTGTTAGTTTCACTCTGTCAAGTGGCACCGCAGTCGGAGTGGCGCAGGCGGCGCTATCCTTCTGTCAGGCTGGCCAGTGGAGCGGCGAAGTGATGGCGGTCACTTCGGCTCTGCCGGCTGGGGGCGTGAGTCAGGATAAAGGTGTCAGGCCACCTTTGCATTAAATGCTCCTGCGATTTGGTCGGTCGGTGCGGCGATTTGGTTAGGGTTGCTTCTTGGCGAAGGCAGGGCCTCGGGCGAGCCGGAAACATGTTCGCCGCTGAAGGGGGGCCTCGGGCGAGACGGAAATCCTTCGGGGTCGGCTGCCCTTGTCCGAGGCTAGGCTCGGGTGAGGCGTGATCGAGTCCCTTGAATGGACTGATCCCTGACTTAATCGCACCCATCAGGCCTTTGCAGCTTTGTGCTGATGGGGGTTACCAGCTGAGAATTAGGAGCCTTGAGGGTACCCCTAATTATGGTCCCCAACAGTAGCCCCCGAGCCTCGAAGGGAGTGTTTGCACTCGCTTGGAGGCTTTCGTCACACTTTTTTGCAAGGGGACCAGCCTTTCTCGGTTGCGCTTTTGTTCCGGTGGGTGCGCGCGAGCGCACCCGCCGGGTGTAGCCCCCGAGGCCTCGGAGGAGTGGTTTCACTCCTTCGAGGTCTTACTGCCTCACGTAGTGCTTCGGCTGGTCTGGTCGTTCCCTCATGCGAGCTGGCCGTAGCCCAGGTGTACGGTTGGGTCCCAAGTTCTCGGGCTGGTATGTTGACGCTGTCAACGGTTCGGCCGGAGCCGGGTTTGCGAGAGTAGCCCCCGAGCCTCTGCACAGAGCGAGAGGGCGGTCAGGGGTAGACTCGGCTTTTTTACATACGCCCCTGCGTCGCCTTTCCGCAAGGAGGAGGGGGGGAAAGCGCCATGTTGCCCTCGATGGGCGCCGAACATGGTGTCTCCGATGAGCTGCAAGCGGGTAATCCGAGTGGACGTCCGTGCCCCGTTCGTTAGGGGTCGGCTAGGGGCCCAGAGGCACGCCCAAAAGTACCTGCGGGTGATCTGCCAGACCCGGTCCCCTGGCGACGGGGTCCGAGGGCTCGATGCCTCCCTCTGATGGGATTCTGTTACAAGATCATTCCCGCTGGTCTCGGAAATGTCCTAGGGTACCTCGGGAGCGCAGCCCGAGCCTTGGTTATGTATCGAACGTACCCATGGTCATCCCTCGCTCGGCGTCTGAGGCGGCTGTGAACCCTTCGGGGGCCAGCCTTCGAACCCCTGATCAGTAATGAGCACGGAGCCCGAGTAGCCTGAGGCGGCCGTGAAACCCTTTTGAGGGGCCGGCCTTCGAACCTCTGACCAGTAGTGGGTGCAGGGCCCACGCGATCTGAGGCAGCTGTTGAACCCTTCCGGGGGGCCAGCCTTCGAACCTCTGATCATTAGGGGGGCTCGGAGCCTGGTTCCTTCTTAGGGAAGGATCCTTTTCGGGGTATCCCCCTTTCCCGGTCCCTGTTGTAAGAGAGAGAAAGAGGAAAAACGGAAAAGGATACGAAATCGAACGATGCGGCGTACCTTTTTTGACGCGGTCATTACGGCGAAGGCGAAACGTCGCTCGCTTCTCCTGCCAGAGGCGCCGCGTGTCCCGCCACGGAGTTGATGCGACAGGGCGAGTGGTTCGCAGGGTAGCCGTTGCGCGTGCGTGAGCCGTTCGAGGAACGGGTCACGGGCGCGTTGCCTTCACGCCGTGAGAGAGGGTTCTCTCGCTGCCCCGGATGGGACGTAAGCTTGGCTGACGACGTGACCGCTGCACCTGCCCGCCTGCCACCGCCATTACTGCCGGCCCGTCTTCGGCCGTATTAACCGTCGCGCCAGGCTGGAGCCGCTGGGTCGTGCGCTGGGTGGCCTCGAATCGCGGTATTGGTTCCGTAGTCGAGGAGGCGCGGTGGTGGCGCAGGTGGCGATGCAGTTACTCACACGTAGCAACTGGCGCACCGGTTGCATGATGCGTGGGCCTGGGCCTCCGTGCCGGGCGTGTTGGGAGTCGGAGAAGTGCACCCACTTGGCGCGGTTGCATGCCGCCTGCACGGCTGCCCGCCCTTTCGCCCGCTGGTCTGGGCAAAAGTGGAGGGTCGCTTGTAACCGCTGGGCGGTTGTACGCACCGCGCGCGGCGGTTTGGCTTCTTCTGCCCTGAGTCGGCTTGCATGACGTGTGGGACCTAGCCCCCGCGCCGTAGGGGAGGACCTTGGAGTGTGTTGGAGAAGACTCAGCCCGTGACGGCTGGGGACGCAAGTAGGGAGATCCGCCTTTAAAAGGAGGGTGACCCCCTTGGAAGGAGACCATGTCTTCGCGCTCCCTTATGCATCGTGTCTTTCCACCTTCCAAGCCCCCGGATGGGGGAGATCCGCCGTCTTTCCGCCTCGTCGTTGGGGGAACACAACTCCGTGGGAGTTGGCACCTTTCAGCCATCGTTCGGCTTCAAGGATTTTCATCACGCAGCCCGGCTGCACCCCTCCACTGGCGGTCACCCAAGATGGTGACCTCCAGTTTGATGGTGGGGGAAAGCGAGCCGGGCCGCGGCCTCTGCCCCTCCCTCAGCCTCAAGGATTTTCATCACTAGTGCTGGGGAGGGGAGTGTGCCGAGTTGGGGTCGGCCCCTGCGTGGGCGGTGGCCCGCTCCTTCCCTCAGTGATCGGGGGGGAAGGGCGGGAGTCGTCCGTGGCACTAACAGACGCACCGTGCCCAACTCTCTGAGCCGAGCGGCTTCGGAGTCGCTCCCGGTGCCGCCTCCCGCCACGGCAGCTGGAAGAGGTTCCGCCATCGACGAGTTTGCCGGCGCCACCCGCGGACCGACCTCCAACTCTACGGCCTTCTATCCGTCCTTGCCTCTCGAGTTTGGGCACGGGCGGGGGCCTCCTGACAGCAGCATCCGCCCTGAGGTCATCGCTGCTGCTGTTCGGACCCCCAGAGCAGAAGTCGTCGTCGTCGCCGCTGCTGGGGCGGGCGACGACAAGCCGTTCGTCGGTCTTCTGTTGCTCCGCAGGCCTCTCCCCCGTCGAGTGGGGTTGTTCGTACCTGCGGAGGTGGAATCGGAGTTCCGTTTGTAATGGCACCTTGGATGCCAGTATTTTTGTTCATTGTGGCTGTCGGGGCCTGAACATGTATGTATTTTCGGCACGGAGCCGTGTTTTTCCCTTATTTTCGAGCACTAAGACTCGCCTGTTGGTTGTCTGAACCGCTTCACCAAGCGTGAGTCGCCCCGTGTAAAGGTGACGAGTGAGGTATCCGTATCCCGGAGGCGTAGGAGTCCCTCGGCTCGGTCAGCCCTATTGTCCGAGGCTTCTCTAGCTTAATTAAAGGAACCCCTCGGCCGCTCTTCGATGAGCCAAGGCTAGGGGTAGCGGCGTCAACATGAACAGAGGCAGAGTTGGCTCGAAAAGAAAACCTGTTTGGCCGGAGCCTGGCCGGGTCGTCCGTTAGCGGGACCGACGCCGGAATTGACCAGCCAAGGCCTCGGGTCGGGCTGACGTCCTTGGAGGACAGCTGGCCGAGGCCCCGGTGTGACCGGCCGAGCCGCCTGCTCGGGCCGGATTCCCGAGAAGACCCTGGTAGCGATGGCCCGGGCATGGCGATGACGTCGTCCTTCAGAGTGGAGATCTTCGGACCGCGTCACCGTCCGAGGCTAGGTCGGACCTCGCCGAAGGTGTCGTCGATGCCGAGGGTGCTGCTGCTCCCTTCAGCCGTCAAGATCCGAGCCTGCAGGATCGGATTGTCTTATAGCGTGTGTTCCCTGCGGCCACCGAGGCCAAAACACACCCTCGCCGTGTTGTAAAGCCGCGTCTCCTTTCCTCTTGTTTCGAGTATCTGGACCCTTTTGTTGGTAACAGAAATGTTTGTGCGAGCGAGAGTTGCTTCTCGCGGAAGGTGACGAGTGAGGTATCCGTATCCCGGAGGCGTAGGAGTCCCTCGGCTCGGTCAGCCTTGCCGCTTACGCGCACTCTTACCCGTCCATGGGGCTCTGTTCCCGACGCAGTCGAGAAGGCTCAAGAAATTGCTTCGGCAGAAGAGCTTCCGAACGTGAAGACTTGTTCGGTCCGCGGGATCACTTATCCGAACGTGAGTTACTTATCGCAGAAGGTGATGAGTGAGGTATCCGTATCCCGGAGGCGTAGGAGTCCCTCGGCTCGGTCAGCCTTGGCTGCTTATGTGTACTCCGTCGTTTTCAGGATCCACTTTCGAAGTAGTCAAACAGCCCGAAAGACCTTCTGGCAGAAAAGATCTTTTTTCGAGGAAAATTTCGACGCAGAGGGGGTTCCCCCCCTTTTAGCCCCCGAGGGAGGGTCGGGCTTTGCCGAGGCGAGGCCGACCCTTCCTTGACGACTAAACTTTTGCTGGGCGCGAGATATATGAACAACTTGAAAACATCTTAAGGGTAGAAGCGACTAGCTGTTGGATGTTCCAAGCGTTGCCGTAGATCTCGCCTTGACTGTTGGCCAGCTTGTACGTTCTGGGCTTCAGAACTTTGGCGATGACGAACGGCCCCTCCCAGGGGGGCGTGAGCTTGTGCCGCCCTCGGGCGTCCTGTCGCAGCCGAAGCACCAGGTCGCCCACCTGGAGGTCTCGGGACCGGACCCCTCGGGCGTGGTAGCGTCGCAGGGACTGCTGGTACCGCGCCGAGTGTAGTAAGGCCCTGTCCCGAGCCTCCTCCAGCTGGTCCAGCGAGTCTTCTCGGCTAGTTTGGTTGCTTTGGTCGGTGTAGGCCCTCGCCCTCGGGAGCCGTATTCCAGGTCTGTGGGCAAGACGGCCTCGGCCCCGTAGACTAGGAAGAACGGCGTGAAGCCCGTGGCTCGGCTTGGCGTTGTCCTCAGACTCCAGACCACCGAGGGGAGTTCCTTCATCCATCGCTTGCCGAACTTGTTGAGGTCGTTGTAGATCCGAGGCTTGAGCCCTTGTAGAATCATGCCGTTGGCACGCTCTACTTGCCCATTTGACATGGGGTGAGCCACGGCGGCCCAGTCCACCCGGATGTGATGATCCTCGCAGAAGTCCAGGAACTTTCTGCCGGTGAACTGGGTGTCGTTGTCGGTGATGATGGAGTTCGGGACCCCGAAGCGATGGATGATGTTGGTGAAGAACGCCACCGTCTGCTCAGACCTGATGCTGTTCAGGGGTCCGACCTCGATCCACTTGGAGAATTTGTCGATGGCAACCAGCAGGTGCGTGTAGCCCCCGGGTGCCTTCTGCAAGGGGCCGACGAGGTCCAGACCCCACACAGCAAAAGGCCAGGTGATGGGTATCGTCTGCAGAGCCTGAGCGGGCAGGTGGGTCTGCCTTGCGTAGAACTGGCACCCTTCGCAAGTGCGGACAATTCTAGTGGCGTCGGCCACCGCCGTCGGCCAGTAGAAGCCTTGCCGGAAAGCATTCCCGACAAGGGCTTGAGGCGCTACGTGATGGCCGCAAGCCCCCGAGTGTATCTCTCGCAGGAGTTCCTGACCTTCGGCGATGGAGATGCATCGCTGGAGGATGCCGGAGGGGCTGCGGTGGTAGAGCTCCTTCTCATCACCCAGCAAGACGAACGACTTGGCGCGCCGCGCCACCCGCCGAGCTTCGGCTCGGTCGGAGGGTAGTTCTCCTCGGTGGAGATATTGCAGGTACGGGGTCCGCGAGTTCTGATCAGGCGTGACCCCGCTTTGCTCCCCCTCGACGTGCAGCGCCTCGCCCTCGGGGGCCGATGGCACCTCGGGTTGAGTCGAGGATGCCTCGGACCGAGCTGAGGGTGCCTCGGGATGATCCGAGGGTGCCTCGGGCTGGGCCGAGGGTGCCTTGGGCTGGGCCGAGGGTGCCTCGGGCTGGGCCGAGGGTGCCTCGGGCTCGGGCGTGTCGTCGATCTTGACAGAGGGTTGATGCAGATCCCGGGAGAAGACGTCCGGGGGAACCGTCGTTCACCCCGAGGCTATTTTAGCCAGTTCGTCCGCAGTCTCGTTGTAGCGCCGAGCGATGTGGTTGAGCTCGAGCCCGTAGAACTTGTCTTCCAGGCGCCGAACTTCATCGCAGTAGGCCTCCATCTTCGGGTCGCGGCAGTGGGAGTTCTTCATGACTTGGTCGATGACGAGCTGCGAGTCACCGCGAGCGTCGAGGCGTCGGACCCCTAGCTCGATGGCGATCCGCAACCCGTTGACTAGAGCTTCGTACTCAGCCACATTGTTGGATGCCGAGAAATGGAGGCGTAGCACGTAGCATAGGTGCTTCCCGAGGGGCGAGACAAAGAGTAGGCCTGCGCCGGCTCCTGTCTTCATCAGCGACCCGTCGAAGAACATGGTCCAGAGCTCCGTTGGATCGGAGCCGTCGGTAGCTGAGTGTCGATCCATTCAGCTACGAAGTCCGCCAAGACCTGGGACTTGATGGCCTTCCGAGGAGCGAACGAGATCGTCTCGCCCATGATTTCCACCACCCACTTTGCAATCCTACCCGAGGCCTCTCGGCACTGGATGATCTCCCCCAGGGGGAAGGATGACACCATAGTTACCGGATGAGACTCGAAGTAGTGTCGCAGCTTCTGCCGCGTCAGGATCACCGTGTACAGCAGCTTCTGAACTTGTGGGTAGCGGATCTTGGTTTCGGACAGTACCTCGCTGACGAAGTAGACTGGCCTCTGAACGGGCAACGCATGCCCCTCTTCTTGCCTCTCGACCACAATCGCGGCGCTAACCACCTGAGTGGTCGCGGCGACGTAGACCAGGAGGGCTTCTCCGGTAGCTGGGGGCACCAAGATAGGCGCCTTTGTGAGGAGCGCCTTCAGGTTCCCAAGGGCTTCCTCGGCCTCAGGGGTCCAAGTGAAGCACTCGGCCTTCCTTAAGAGGCGGTACAGAGGTAGGCCTCTTTCGCCTAGGCATGAGATGAAGCGGCTCAGAGCCGCGAGGCATCCCATGACCCTCTGTACGCCTTTCCAGTCCTTGATGGGCCCCATGCTGGTGATAGCTGCGATCTTCTCTGGGTTGGCTTCGATGCCCCGCTCGGAGACGATGAACCCCAAGAGCATGCCTCGGGGTACTCCGAAAACACACTTTTCGGGATTGAGCTTGACGCCTTTCGCCTTGAGACATCGGAATGTCGCTTCAAGGTCGGAAAGGAGGTCGGAGGCTTTCCTCGTCTTGACTACGATGTCATCGACGTAGGCCTCGACCGTGCGGCCAATGTGTTCGCCGAACACATGGTTCATGCACCGCTGGTACGTCGCGCCCGCATTCCTCAAGCCGAACGTCATGGTGACATAGCAGTACATGCCGAAGGGTGTGATGAAAGAAGTCGCGAGCTGGTCGGACTCTTTCATCCTGATTTGATGATACCCTGAGTAGGCATCAAGGAAAGACAGGGTTTCGCACCCAGCAGTGGAATCCACGATTTGGTCGATGCGAGGCAGAGGGTAGGGAACCTTCGGACATGCTTTGTTGAGACCAGTGTAGTCTACACACATCCGCCATTTCCCCCCTTTCTTTCTCACAAGCACAGGGTTGGCAAGCCATTCGGGATGGAATACCTCTTTGATGAACCCTGCCGCCATTAGCTTGTGGATCTCCTCGCCTATGGCTCTGCGCTTCTCCTCGTCGAATCGGCGCAGTGGCTGCTTGACGGGTCGGGCTCCGGCTCGGATGTCCAGCGAGTGCTCGGCGACATCCCTCGGTATGCCAGGCATGTCCGAGGGACTCCACGCGAAGACGTCGGCGTTCGCGCGGAGAAAGTCGACGAGCACTGCTTCCTATTTGGGATCGAACCCGGAGCCGATCCGGATCTGCTTGGAGGTGTCGCCGCTGGGGTCGAGGGGGACGGACTTAACCGTCTCCGCAGGCTCAAAGTTGCCGGCATGATGCTTCATGTCTGGCACCTCCTTAGAGAGGCTCTCCAGGTCGGCGAGGAGGGCCTCGGACTCGGCGAGGGCCTCGGCGTACTCCACGCACTCCACGTCGCATTCGAACGCGTGTTTGTACGTAGGGCCGACGGTGATGACCCCGTTGGGGCCTGGCATCTTGAGCTTCAGGTAGGTGTAGTTGGGGACGGCCATGAACTTCGCGTAGCATGGCCTCCCCAGTACCGCGTGGTACGTTCCTCGGAACCCGACCACCTCGAACGTCAGGGTCTCCCTTCGGAAGTTGGAGGGTGTTCCGAAGCAGACGGGAAGGTCCAGCTGTCCGAGGGGTTGGACGCGCTTCCTAGGAATGATCCCATGGAAGGGCGCAGCGCCTGCCCGGATAGAGGACAGATTGATACGCAGAAGCCCGAGGGTCTCGGCGTAGATGATGTTGAGGCTGCTGCCTCCGTCCATGAGGACCTTGGTGAGCCTGATGTTGCCGATGACGGGGTCGACGACGAGCGGGTATTTCCCCAGGCTCGGCACATGGTTGGGGTGATCGTCTCGGTCGAAGGTGATGGGCTTGTCGAACCAGTCTAGATAGACTGGCGCCGCCACCTTGACCGAGCAGACCTCCCGGCGCTCTTGCTTGCGGTGCCGAGCCGAGGCGTTCGCCGCTTGCCCACCATAGATCATGATGCAGTCGCGGACCTCGGGGAACTCTCCTGCCTGGTGATCTTCCTTCTTGTCATCGTCGCGGGCCTTGCCACCCTCCGTGGGTGGCCCGGCCCTATGGAAGTGGCGCCGAAGCATGACGCACTCCTCAAGGGTGTGCCTGACGGGTCCCTGGTGATAGGGGCATGGCTCCTTGAGCATCTTGTCGAAGAGGTTGGCACCTCCGGGGGGCTTCCGAGGGTTCTTGTACTCGGCGGCGGCGACAAGGTCCGCGTCGGCGGCGTCGCGTTTCGCTTGCGACTTCTTCTTGCCCTTCTTCTTGGCGCCGCGCTGAGTTGACGCCTCGGGAGTATCTTCCGATGGGCGGCCCTGGGGCTGCTTGTCCTTTTGGAAGATAGCCTCGACCGCCTCCTGGCTGGAGGCGAACTTGGTGGCGATGTCCATCAGCTCGCTCGCCCTGGTGGGGTCTTGCGGCCTAGCTTGCTCACCAGGTCGCGACAGGTGGTGCCAGCGAGGAACGCGCCGATGACATCTGAGTCGGTGATGTTGGGCAGCTCAGTGCGCTGCTTCGAGAATCGCCGGATGTAGTCCCGGAGAGACTCTCCCGGCTGCTGTCGGCAGCTTCGGAGGTCCCAGGAATTCCCAGGGCGCACATACGTGCCCTGGAAATTGCCGGCGAAAGCTTGGACTAGGTCGTCCCAGTTGGAGATCTGCCCCGGAGGCAGGTGCTCCAACCAGGCGCGAGCGGAGTCAGAGAGGAACAGGGGGAGGTTGCGGATGATGAGGTCGTCATCGTCCGTTCCACCCAGTTGGCAGGCCAGACGGTAGTCCGCGAGCCACAGTTCCGGTCTCGTCTCCCCCGAGTACTTTGTGATAGTAGTCGGGGGTCGGAACCGGGTCGGGAACGGCGCCCGTCGGATGGCTCGGCTGAAGGCTTACGGACCGGGTGGTTCGGGCGAGGGACTCCGATCCTCCCCGCTGTCGTAGCGTCCCCCACGCCTGGGGTGGTAGCCTCGGCGCACCCTCTCGTCGAGGTGGGCCCGTCGGTCGCGGTGACGGTGCTCGTTGTCGAGGCGACCCGGGGCCGCAGGCGCTGTGTTGCGCGTGCGCCCGGTGTAGACCGAGGCTTCCCGCATGAATCGGGAGGTCGCAGCATGAGGTTCTGAGGGGTACCCCTGCCTTCGGGAGGCGGAGCCCTCGGCCCGTCGGACCGCGGCACCTTCCAGGAGATTCTTGAGCTCTCCCTGGATTCGCCGCCCCTCGGTGGTTGATGGCTCCGGCATCGCGCGAAGAAGCATTGCTGCTGCCGCCAGGTTCTGGCCGACCCCGCTGGAAGCGGGTGGTGGCCTGAACCTGACGTCGTCGGTGATGCGGTGCTGGAAGCCCTGGGGTAGATGACGTATTTCTCCGGCCGGAGGTTGGCCCGCCCATGCCTGCCCGACGTCCCGACGGATCGGCTCAAGCGCTCCTGCTCCCTCGTCGAGCCTGGCCTGCACCCCGCGGATTTGCTCGAGCTGTGGGTCATGACCCTCCGCCTGAACGGGGACCACAGCTAGCTCCCGTGGGATGTCAACGCGAGGCACCGGCCTAGGAGGTCACCGTCCTCCGGCATGCCGAGATGGTTGCCTTCGGGGGGACCCCCTAGATCGACGTGGAAGCATTCGCGACTTGGGCCGCGGTCCTCGTCGCCGAGGTTACGGCTATAGTCAGAACAGTCGGAAAGGCAGTAGTCGCATGCGGTCATGAAGTCCTGCATGACACCGGGGTTGCCAAGTCCAGAGAAATCCCAACAGATGCTGGGCTCGTCGTCTTCCTCGGACCCAGAGGGCCCGTAGGTCGAGACGTCCGTTAGCCGGTCCCAAGGTGACCGCATACGAAACCCCAGAGGGTCTAGACTTGCCTCTACGAGAGCGCTCGCCAAAGCGAAGTCGCTAGACGGGTTGAGGCTGAATCCGAAAGACGTGGGATGGGAATCGATCGGTACCTTTTGGTCGACGGGCGGTGATAAGCTCACGTCGGGGACTGACTGCACCGTCGTCTCAGGTACGAGGGTGACGTCCAGCAAGCTTTTCGCGAGTGTGCTGGCGTCGTCCGCTTGCTTGGGATTGGCGTGTCGCGGGGAGACGGCGCTCGCCTTCGTCTCAAATGCGAGGTCGACGCCCGGTGCGCCCCCCCGTTGGAGCGCTGGGGCCGTCGACTCGCTCGACAGCCGACGAGGCGCTGTCTCCTGCTTGGCCTTGGTTCCCCCGCCTCCTCCTCCGCCGGCGGGGGAGAGGACGGGGTGAGCTCGAAGATTGTTCTTCCACCATGCGGGGAAGACGTCGCCGATTCCGCCGCTGGCGGGCGGGTTGTCGGCCACCACCGTTGTTGTCGCACGGCGGTGGAAGGAGTATCATGTCGTAGCTGCCGTCGAGGGACATGAACTCAAGACTCCCGAAATGGAGCACCGTCCCGGGTTGGAGAGGTTGCTGGAGACCGCCCATCTGGAGCTTGACGGGAAGCTGTTCGTCAACACGCAGCAGGCCCCTAACTGGCGCGCCAACTGTCGGCGTTCCGAGACCGGGGGGTCCCTGAGCCGACGAGTGAATGTCGCCGCGTGCCCCAGCCCAGATGGGTCGAGCGCGAGGGCGAGCGCGAAGGGGGGAGAGCGAGGCGGCCGGAGACCGGCGTGAGAGAGGTGGGAATCCCGCGGCCTTCGTGTTCGTCCCGCGCCTAGGTCGGGTGCGCTTGCAGTAGGGGGTTACAAGCGTCCACGCGGGAGAGGGAGCGAGCGGCTCCAAGCGAGCGTGTGTCTCGTCCTCGTCCCCGCGCGGCCAACCCTCTCTTAGAGGGCCCTGGTCCTCCCTTTTATAGGCGCAAGGAGAGGATCCAGGTGTACAATGGTGGTGTAGCAGAGTGCTACGTGTCTAGCGGAGGAGAGCTAGCGCCCTGAGTACATGCCGTTGTGGCAGCCGGAGAGATTTTGGCACCCAGCTGGTGTGATGTCGTGGCCGTCGGAGGAGCGATGGAGCCTGGCGGAGGGACAGCTGTCGGAGCGGTTGAATCCTTGCTGACGTCCTCTTGCTTCCGTAAGGGGGCTGAGAGCCGCCGTCGTCACAGAGTATGTAGGGCGCCATCATTGCCTATCTGGCGGGGCGAGCCAGATGGGACGCCGGTCTTGATCCCTGCGGCCCGAGTCAGCTCGGGGTAGGGTGATGATGGCGCCTCCTGTTGACGTGGCTGGTCTACGCCCTAGGTTGGGCGATGTGGAAGCTCCTCCGAAGCCGAGGTCGAGTCCGTCTTCCGTGGCCGAGGTCGGGTCCGAGCCCCAGGTTCGGGCGAGGCGGAGATCGCCGGCTGGTGCCGGGGCGGAGTCCGAGCCCTGGGGTCGGGCGAAGCGGAGTTCGTCGTCTTCTGGGGCCGAGCCCAAGTCCAAGCCCTGGGTCGGGCGAGGCGGAGATCGTCGTCTTCTGGGGCCGAGCCCAAGTCCGAGCCCTGGGTCGGGCGAGGCGGAGATCGTCGTCTTCTGGGACTTGGCCCGAGTTCGAGCCCTAGGTCGGGCGGAGTTCGCCGTCTTCCGGTACTTAGCCCGAGTCCAAGCCCTGGGTCGGGCGGAGTTCGCCGTCTTCTGGGACTTAGCCCGAGTCCGAGCCCTGGGTCAGGTGGAGTTTGCCATCTTCCGGGACTTAGCCCGAGTCCGAGCCCTGGGTCGGGCGGAGTTCGCCGTCTTCCGGGACTTAGCCCGAGTCCGAGCCCTGGGTCGGGCAGAGTTCGCCGTCTTCTGGGACTTAGCTCGAGTCCGAGCCCTGGGTCGGGCGGAGTTCGCCGTCTTCCGGGACTTAGCCCGAGTCCGAGCCCTGGGTCGGGCGGAGCGGAGCTTCGTATGGTGCCTTTGGGCGGGCCTGACTGCCTGTCAGTTTCACTCTGTCAAGTGGCACCGCAGTCGGAGTGGCGCAGGCGGCGCTGTCCTTCTGTCAGGCCGGCCAGTGGAGCGGCGAAGTGATGGCGGTCACTTCGGCTCTGCCGGATGGGGGGCATGCGTCAGGATAAAGGTGTCAGGCCACCTTTGCATTAAATGCTCCTGCGATTTGGTCGGTCGGTGCGGCGATTTGGTTAGGGTTGCTTCTTGGCGAAGGCAGGGCCTCGGGCGAGCCGGAAACATGTTCGCCGCTGAAGGGGGCCTCAGGTGAGACGGAAATCCTCCGGGGTCGGCTGCCCTTGTCTGAGGCTAGGCTCGGGTGAGGCGTGATCAAGTCCCTTGAATGGACTGATCCCTGACTTAATCGCACCCATCAGGCCTTTGCAGCTTTGTGCTGATGGGGGTTACCAGCTGAGAATTAGGAGCCTTGAGGGTACCCCTAATTATGGTCCCCGACAGTGTTCTAGGTCAATTTTGATTAATATAAATTATTTGCGGAAGATACTTCAAAGAAATATCTAATATGGCATAAATCCAAATTGTAATTTGATTGGAAATCATATTTTTAAACTAGTCGGATTATATTCATGAATACGTCGCATAAGACTTACTACTTTTAAACATACAATAAATTCTACAAATGACACGACATACAAATACTACTAAATTGGATCATTTTTATATTAAACAATTATTAAATATAGCATTTAAGTTGGTATAATCACGTTAACACGTATCTACAAACGCAAAATTAAAATTATAAATTAGATTCGATTAAATTATCTTTTAATAACCGACAAGTAAACAATTAATTAATTATTTAACATGAATGATATGGTGAAATGATTTTATTAAAGCATGTAAATAGCGAAATATAACATGTGAATTAGTACGCGCGGAACAGCATGCGCGACGCGTGCTACAGCACACAAATAAAGTGCGAACAGGACGCGTGGCGAGAATCACACGACAGCGAGGGTGTGACGTGGCTGCACACAAGGTGTAGACGAAGGGTAGACCGGGGGTAGACGAAGCTTACCTCACGACGACGGCGGACGGCGAGACGAGCTCGCGGCGAGGAACAATGACGTGTTGTGTGCACGACGCACAGCACGAGCGACTGCGAGGACACGGGCGTGACGACGGCGAGGCTGCAGCTGCGTCGGGTCCACATAGAGGACAAGCCAGGGCCACCGTAGGCAAGCCGTGCTGGCGGGCTTGAGAGGGGCACCAGGCACAAAGGAGGGAGAGAGGGGTTCACCTCGGGGTGCTCAGATGGCGAGGCTGCGGCAACGGCGGACGGCGATTCCGGATAGGCGACACAACTCTGGGCGGAGGTGCTGCTGCGCTGGAGGGCGAGAGGGGGCGTGGGGGTGGAGTTGGGCGAGTGAGGGGCGTTTGGGTAGGGCATGGTAGTGGGCGGGTCAAGCGGAGGGAGACAGTTACGAGGAAGGAGAAGGCGCTTGGCCGGTGGGCCCGTTGGTGGCTGGGCGCTGGCGCTCCTCACCAGGGCCCGCGCGGCAGGGCTACTGGGGCACACTGGGTCTCGCTCGCGGGGGACATGGCAGCCCAAGCCGGCTGGGCCGAGGGGCAGCGCGGGAGAGGGGCGAGGTGGGTTGGCGGAGAGCCGGGCCGCGGGGGTGGGGGCGCTGGCCTGGTGGGGCGAGAGGCCGAGATGGGCCGAGAGGAGGAAGGAGAGCCGGCTGCTAGGCTGGGTTCTTTTTCATTTTTCATTTCTTTTTTATTTTTACTATTTGAATTTAGTTTAGATTATATGAATGCACCTCAAAACACAATCATCATCCAAAAATATATACTTCACTATGATGCAACAATTAAAACCGTTTTAGAGTTTCATTAATACATCTAACACTTACATAAAAAGCAAAATATTCCTCCACTATTTTGAAAACATAAAGAAAGGCAAAAGGAAAAGAGGGTAACACACGAATTTGGTGGCTATTAGAAAAGAAATTTTATACCCCCTAAATTCAGGGTGTTACAATCGGACCGGGTCTGTGCAACCTGGCCGCACTGCTTGCTCTCTAGATTTTTTATTAAAAAATCTTTGGACTTCTACTGTTCATTGTCTGGTGTGCCGCCGAACCGCCTCCAACGGTCGACTTCTCCGCGCACTGGCGAGCCAACAGATAGGCTCGGTCTGGTGGCACGCCGGACCGATCCGGTGCCTGCTAGATGAAGAAGGCGCCCAATCAGATCCTGGTCTAGGGCTCATGGACTCGGTCTGATGGTGCACCGAACCGGTCCAGTGCGCTCGCAGATAGCCTAGATCTGCAGCTTTCTAAGAAAGGATGCGATGGCTCCTAGGCCACTTGGGGCTATAAATAGAGCTCCTAGACGCCACTATTCATTACTCAAGTACTCCAAGAGCACAACAACACTCTGACACACTGCAACAAAGCGTTCTAGCGATTTAGTGAGATCCGACTGACATTTCTAAGATGTTCTTGTGGTTTTGTGCACTCGTGATATTCTCTCTTGTGTGTGTTGCTGCCATTTTGCTCTTGCGTGTGTACTCTTTTCCCTCCCTTACTCTAAGTTGTAACTCTAATCTTTTGTGAGGCTACAAGAGACTCCAACTTGTGGAGATTCCTTGCGAACGGAAACACTCTTGATATAAGAAGTGTGTCACTCAAGTTTGATCTATGTGATCACTTAAGAGAGATTAAGTGCAACCCTTGTATAAAGGAGGGCACTACAACATAGATGTAGGCTTTTCTAAACCACAAGATAAAAATCATATGTCTCACTTGTTTTTTACTTTCTTGTGATTCTCTCTTCCTAAGTTCTCACTATTCACTTGTGGTATTGCTCTTAGTATAATTCACATCTTGGAAGAACAATCAAGTGAAGGGAACCTTTCTCTCTTTTCTTTACTCAAACTTGGTTTTAGTTTACACTAACTTCATTTTTAGACCAAGTTTGTGTTGTTTTAAGTTAATTTTGCAGGATCACTTATTCACCACCTCTAAGTGCTCTCAGCACCAGTTAGCCTTCATACTAATAGTGCACGCCTGTACCCTTCCTAGAATAGTCATTCGGACTATCCTATCATTAGAGCACGCATGGCCAATTTTTAACTCTCGTCGTGTCATTGAAACTACATGCTCGTCTTAGTCTGGCACTTTTGTACCATCTCTGAGATGGCCACTAGTACAACTTCCAAGAGTACGTGATCCCCTAGGGGCCTAGCGTAGCTCCTAACCTTCGGGTCGATCAAGTCGATCCCTACACAGCGTGGTTGCATGCTCCCACCTCTTGGGTGGTTAGAGGTCCGGCAAAGACTTAGAAACATTGACAATCTCCGCAAATTTTTTGTTTAACCATCAAGGCCCACGCGCCCTTGTACTCCAGCAAACAATGTTATTTTGGCCCGCACTCTTTTCCTCCCGGGGGGTGAGGTTTTTAACGAGGCGGAGCCATGTAATATACCAGCAAAAGCCCCTGCAAAAACAAAAACTTAGATGCAACGTGTCAAAAAAGACCGTTTCGGCGGTCTTCGGCATTCGACCACTCCAAAGTCACCGCGACAGGTAGCGTAGACTACCCTCACGTGCGACAATCCAAACAAAAGTCGTCTAAGGGTGCAGCCGGAATAGCACAACAAGTGCGTTAATCGAAGTCTTTTATTAAAAAGACACTCCACGCAAAAGTCGTCTAAGGGTGTAGCCAAAATAGCACAACAAGTGCGTTAATCAAAGTCTTTTATTAAAAAGACACTCCACGCAAAAGTCACCTAAGGGTGTAGCCGGAATAGCACAACAAGTGCGTTAATCGAAGTCTTTTATTAAAAAGACACTCCGTGCAAAAGACGCCTAAGGGTGCAGCCGGACAAGCACAATAAGTGCACCATCAAAGTCTTTCACCGAAAAGACACTCCGCGCAAAAGTCGCCAAAGGGTGCAGCCGGATCAGCACAAGCACACGAAAACGGCCAACAGGCCACATTACAATACAAGTTGTAGTTACATACACTCAGCGAGGGCACCACATACTACATCGGTTCAACCTTCGGGGTGATGCCCAACTCCCTATAATTGAACAATATTATTCTCAATTCCTCACCCTCAAAAAGATTCTGTAGATCCCCCTCACCAATGCTCGACCCAAATGACGAGGACAATAGTTCTCATTTACCAAACCGGTCTACTCAAAGATGGTCCCGCTCCATCCCCATACGACGGCGCCTACCACTTCGCGAAACCTCGCCCACACTATGCTTCAAAACCACCCTTTGCCTCCAGCACTCGGTCCTTGCATTAGGCAGATCAGCCACCTCTCCAACCTCCACCACGATCGGACGACGAATCGGCCGACGGCGCATTTGCAGTAGATGAGGAAGAAGACGACATTGCTACGTACCATTGATGGCGGCGCGCAGTTTGCTTGACGCGGGCCAGATCTCCGATGCAGAACAAGGAACGCAGGTAAGCGGGTGAGCGGTTTCAAAAAGTTAGGGTTTTCCGGCGCACGCAAAGGTAAGCGACAGCCCAAGCCACCGCCCCTTTTATAGATAGGGTGCGGCGCTTCGGAAAACACGCAGTCCAACAGTGCCACGTCCATCAAAGGTCACCTCAAAAACCCCCGCGGGACCACTTCGAGTGAGGGCAGCGTCTCCACCATCTAGCAACGTCTTCGGCACCAGATGAATCAGTTGAACTGGTCCTTCGGAGGGAAAATGTTGGGGCGAAGGCGAAGACGCTACCCTTCGCTCCATGCCTTCGTCGCCTCGCTTCACCAACGATGCCAAGGACGCCGGTTCGATGAGGACTTCACGACTAGACTCCATGGCTTCGCTCTTCTCCATTGCAAGACGAAGGCAAGACTCTGATGATGCCTGCTAGCCTCACGTCCTCATCGTGTCCGGAAGCCCAAGTGGGATTCGGCCCACTATAACGGGCCCCGCAAGGATAACCATGTTACGGACCTCATCTGTAATAGCCTTTTCTGTAATGACGGTCTGTAACCTCCCCTTGGGGGAATATTCTGAGGATACTCTGGGTACCCGAGGGCATAAGCGTCCTTGCCCGAGAACGGTAGGCACTCGGGTGCCTATAAATACCCCCGTTAGTACCCTGGAGAGGGCAAATTAACATAGCTATTATCATTCTCCATTGAATCCTCACAAGCACTCTTTCCACTCTCCTGTTGGATCCACTTGCCCAGAAAAGCGAGTACCAACAAAGATCTACAGTCGGTCCGTCCCGTCCTTGGTCCTCGAGGTTCAGGGGTCGGTCGAAGTGGAGACGTGGAGTGGGTCTATTTACGGGGGGTCAGGAAATAGGTAAGGCATGTTCTTAAGGGTTTACATTGTACCTAGGCTATTCATCCCTGACAAAATTCTTGACCTATTATAGTAGTTGTGCTCTCAGACATGAGCGGTCTAGATACTTCTTGATTTAGGAAGAAGTAAATTTTGATTAATCTTATTACTTCAACTTGGGTTGGTTTCACCATGAAAATAGTGATTTATGTTCAATAAAATATGACTGATTGAAAATTCTAACCACAGTTAAATAGAGTGAGTAGCCTCATGATCCCTATGTTATACTTGATATGGTCAATCAAACTCTCAGATGGTAATAGATGCTGGTATTTGTTAGTGTTTATGACCCGACTATGCACCATGAGGTTCCCCATGTGATGCTTTTGGGCAAGACAGTGTCGTTGACTGCAAATCGATGGTACGTGCGGGTGCACGTCGAATCACACAATAGTTTATACAGGTTCGGGCCGCTGGAATGCGTAACACCCTACATTCTATCGGGACTGAGTATTTGAGTATTGCTGGTGTACATGGGTCACAGATGAACTATGGGCGGTGGAGGGTGAACTCTCTTGTCGATCTAGTGGCGACATTGTTGCTATGAGAGGCCTAATGAGCTATGAGGTGGTGATGGGATGTGACCAGATCAGATGCATTTGTAGGGGTACCCCCTCGGCCTTATAAGATGACCAGAAGGTTATCCCTTTACAAGTCGTGATGACTATCTAACTCTATCTGAATCTATCCTATTAATGAGGCATGCATTCCTGCTTATCCGGAGTTTGGTTGACCTTCATCTGAGTTATCTCCGAGTATCTAGCACTTCGAGTATGTGCAACCTCCCTACGCAAGGCATCAGCGTACCTTCTGTGTGTAACTTGGTCGTCCGGTCTTTGTCTCCTTGGGTCGAGCTCATCTAACCTGGTTGCGGCTCGAGGGCATGCCTTGCTAGGAAAGTCATCGGGAAGCCCGTCAAGTGGCCCATGGAGCGTTTATGCACTCCCATCCGAGGTCAGCCTCGAGCAAGTCATGACAACATCTCTCGCTCGAGGTTGGCCTCAGGCGAGTCATGACTGCATTTCCCGCTCGAGGTTGGCCTCGAGCGAGTCGTGACTACTTCTCTCGCCCAGAGCTGGCCTCGAGCGAGTCGGAACAACGTCTCCCGTCTGAGGTTGGCCTCGGGTGAGTCAGAACAGTGTCTTCCTTTTGAGGTTGGCCACGGGTGAGCCAGAACAACGTCTCCCGTCTGATGTTGACCTTGGGCGAGTCGTGACTCCTTGCGCCTAGAGCTAGCCTCAAGCGAGTTGGAACAATGTCTCCCGTCCAAGGTTGGTCTCAGGTGAGTCAGAACAGCGTCTCCCATCCGAGGTTGGCCTCAGGCGAGCATGAACATCGTCTCCCCGTCTGAGGTTGGCCTCGGGCGAGTAGGAACTGCATATCACGTCCAAGGTTGGCCTCGAATGAGTAGGAATTGCATCTCCCGTCCGAGGTTGGCCTCGGGTGAGCCAGAACAGCGTCTCTCATTTGAGGTTGGCCTCGAGCGAGTCAGAACAGTGTCTCCCACCTAGAGCTGGCATCGGGCAAGTCAGAACAGTGTCTCCCGTACGAGGTTGTCCTCGGGCGAGTCAAAACTGCATCACCCGTCCGAAGTTGGTCTCGGGCAAGTCGGAACAATGTCTTCCGTCCGAGGTTGGCCTCGAGCGAGGCGGAACAGCATCTCTCGTCCGAGGTTGGCCTCGGGCGAGTCAGAGGTGCATCTCCTGTTCGAGGTTGTCCTTGGGCGAGCCGAAACAGCATCTCCCATCTGAGGTTGGCCTCGAGCAAGTTGGAATAGTGTCTCCCACCTAGAACTGGCCTCGGGTGGGTCAAAACAGCATCTCCCGTTCGAGGTTGGCCTCAGGTGAGTCGGAACTGCATCTCCCGTCCGAAGATAGCCTCGAGCGAGTCTGGATTGTGTTTCTATGCTCATAAGGAACTGGGGATATTTATCTCCCAGAGTATTAGAGATTTAGAGTTCCTCGAAGATGTCCAATAGACTATTAGTTGTTGTCCACCTGCCAAAGTCCTTATGGCAGCATGAGCTAGTTTATATTTTTCGTCTATATTATACCTTTGAGCAAAACTAAGTGACAATCTATATAGTGGAATGTTAATGTTATAAAGTATTTTACTTTGACAATCTACAATTTATTGTTGTATGTATGTGTTTGGATATCCTGGACACACATATTTGTATTTGATTTTGTTATACAAAACTAGGTGCAACAATTCCTCGATAAAGTGGACAATCTGTAGGTACAATTGATTTGGGAGAAGCATTATAACTCTACGAACCTACAAGAAAGGATCATTCTGGTGGAGATATAACTTGAAGAACCTACACGATTTCAAAGAGAAGGCCATAGTGGATATAAAAATGTGGTGTCTTGTATGTTTTGTGAGGATTCATGGGTAAATCAAAACTTGAGAATTACCTTTCCAACGTTCTTTGCCTTTGTCAAGAATAAATTCAACTCGATTGTAATGGCCTAGGGCCAAGAGGACTTAAATCGATTTTTTTTCATCTACCCATCTTAGATATAGTCTTCAATCAACTATACCATTTGTATCAACGAATTTTAATCAGGCAGTTAACTAGTGGCTGGTGGAAGGATGACTGGTGGAAGGACAGCTAGAAATACTCATGGGGGGGGGGGGGGCAAATTTCCTTCCATCAAAGAGCTTATAAAACTCTGTAATATCTCAGACATATGTATAAGAGCAGTCTCATCCTCCATACCATCTAGTTTCTATAGCATTAATTTAGCTACCATATAAGCAATTTGGTGAGATGGCGAGGAAAATGGTTTACTGCATGAAAAATCAGATCTACATGCGCAACGAAGACATAAGAAATCACTATTTTAGCGTTGGGAACGAGTATCCAGTTTCCATTTATGGAGTCTACACGCCACACTCTTTCCTAGGTCGCAACTCAGTGGCCGCCGTGTGCCCGTGTCCATATTTATTATGACACCACAACAACAACAACAAAATAGTGTTGGAACTTATAGTTTCTATAAGTGATTTCTTAGTTAGGTGATAGATATAGAAATCACTTAGGCCTTGTTCGTTTGCCTTGGATTGCACCCAGAATCGTTTCAGCTAATCAAAATTTATATAAATTAGAGAAGCAATCCGGTTAGGAATCGTTCCTACCCACCAATCCGACACAAATGAATAAGGCCTTAATAGTTTCTCATCAGTTGTGATCGCCCTAAGGAGATGAATTGCACAAACCTTTGCACGTGTACACGGTGAGCAACTCGCAAAAAAAACCCTAAAAAAATATAAACCCACAGAAATCTGCTAATAATTAATCCCTAAAGATCTAAACCTGTGCTTGTTGGAGCTTTGAGTTGGAAAAGTCCTCTGCTTGTAGCAGCTTTGAGTTGGGAAAGTTCTCGGCTTCAGTCCCATGGGTCGGGCCAACTTCCTCCGCCGGAGGCAACACGCAGCGCGACGACAGGGCAGCCCCGACGTGGATCGACGAGCAGCCATCCAAGTTTGTGGTTTACGTCACCTTTGGGAGCGAATACTCGATTGCTCTCCCGCCGCCGCCTCCGCCTCCACCTCCGCCTCCGCTGCCGCTCAACTCTCTCTCTCGCTGCCACTCCGCGAGGCAAAAATAAACATGGTCAGCTAGATGCGCATGCGATTGGGGAACAATCACGACGCGTAAATTTGTGGGAGAAAGGGTAGCATATGCGGGACACCAAGATAATAGGGAGAAGAAAAGAAGAGGGATTTGCTGGAGGGCTTCAAAAGGCGTTTTTAACAGGGTTGTTTACATGTTTTCTTGGAGAACCTTTAACACTTTCAAGAGAAGACACTATCATTTTAGCAGAAGTCGCGTCATTGGCATAATAATCCAGATCGAGCAGTTGGTTACTTTTGTATTCATGAATCTCTCCACTGGATTTGGGGTTGCGTCTGTCCGCATAAACATATAAAAGAAGTTGGTCGACTGCTCTTATAAGCAGCACTGATAAGCAACACTGTTGCAGCTGCAGAGATAGAATCATGTCACATTTTACTGTATAAGCAGTCTCCTTTTGACTTCTATAATCAGAGACAGACTTAAGCACAACTGCACTAGGAACATCCTCAAACGAAGAAACACACATCTGGGAGGTGTTTGGATCCAAGAAAGTAAATTTTAGTCTTATCACAGTGAATCTTTAGATACTAGTTAGAAATATTAAATATAATCTCATTATAAAACTAATTACATAAATGATGAGTAAACGTAGGATGAGTCTATTAAACCTAATTAATATATGATTTATTATGCTTAATAAATATGTCTCGTCATTTATTTATCTATATATTTAGTTTTTATAATTAGACTATATTTAATACTCGTAATTCATTTCTATTTTTATATGCTAATAAAAGATGAGCGAAACATGTTCTAGAATTTCCATATATAAATTTATCATAAATAATTGGAATATTCACGCTCCATCAAAATGATAGGATGGGAGCGCTTCCCTCTGCACTCATATAGCTCGATCTTCAACCAAACAAAGAGTGGAACAACTTCACTTTATTCTACTCTTCAACCAAACAAAAACATAGAGTGTCCCTGTTCCGTTTGCCAAACGCGGAATAGAGCGGCTCTTTTCTCAAAATCTGGAATGGAGGTACTCCATTCTAGTTGACTCTCCAACCAAACACACCCTTCATCAATGGAATCACTTGTTAGCTTAGAGGGTGTTTGGTTTGAAGAATCAATCTATTTTGGTGCATCATGAGTCCATTCCACAAATTTAGTAGAATGAACTCATTCCTCATACTATTATTAATTATTAGTCTATGAGGAATGGAATGGTGATAGATGAACTCATCGCATTCACAGACCGAACAAGAAAGTGTATCTCATTCATGCTATAAAAAAACTCGGACGGGGAGGAAAAAACTGTCTTCCCAATATTATATTAAGGGACCGAAACATGGTCCCCGCCAAGAAAAACCCCTAGCCCCCATCACTAGCGGACTGTCACTACCCACTCTGCAATGGTCAAGCCGGAGGGTGGCACGGAAGACGTAACCAAAAGCGGGCGGGGCACAACGAGGGAATTTTTTTAACCAAGTCCGAAATTTACCCCGAGGGGATTGAACCTAGAGCCTAGAGGTGTACTCGGAAACCTTAACTATTACGTTAGAGGGCTTAATGTCTAAGCTCAGGCTTACTTTATTTTTAACATTTTTTCATTTCGTCTCCCGTCTCTCTTCACTACTACATATATGACTATTTAAGACACACCATTAAAGACTCATATAAGTACATTTTATAGAAGTGTCTTATATCATACGATGTTGAGTAAGATAAGATAATTTTTTGGAAATCCATCTTAATTGGGAAAGTTTTTTGAGATAGTTACGTCGTAAAAAATGTTTTATATTGATTTAAGACATGTTTTATTATAAACTGTCTCAAATAAGGATAGTATTTGAGTCATCCCTACTTTAACAACTGTCTTAGATGGCAATGAGTATTTGAGACACTTCTATGTATGAAACCATCTCAAATAAGAATACTATTAGAGTCGTCTAGACTATAAGAACCGTCTAGATGATAGTGAGTATTCTAGACACTTATAAATATGGAACCGTCTTCATATGATAGTCTGACAAGACGTATATGAAAAATGTAGCAAATAGTGAAATCACCTTGAGTTGATGCTATATACAAATCGCTATCATTTTGTTTCCATCTCCCGAAGCCTTCTCACCATACACACCTAATGCCTCCCTCGAGAATGACCGTCGCCGCGCAATAATCATGGACTCCGAACCCCAAGAATTGCCGCCGCCGGAGGCCGTCTCGTCTCAGTTGTGGTGGCTCAGAACGGTCGGCGCCGACCTGCGACGTTCATTCGTGGCGCCATCAGCAGCAACCACCAACTCAAATAATCTAGGTAAACAAATATAACTCACATTATTGGCATGGCCAATTCATATAAAATTTAGATATTATTATTATTATTTAGATTATATAATCTATAGGCTAAACAAACAAGAACTTAGTGACATACCAATTCATATAAAATTTAGATATTATTATTATCTATACTACTATATTAAGGCTGTAATGAGTAGCCTGCTAGCTCTGCTGTCTCGCGTAAATCTCGACCGTCCATCTATACCAAACAAATCCCGCACCGTCCGTAAATCGCGTAAATCTGAGGCGGTTGATGGGCACTGTTCACTTGTCTTTGCCGAAACAGCGAGGTTTCCTCCTAATTCCAATCCTAGCCCCAACCAACAACCTCCGCCCATTCCACTCGCGGTTGCCTTGTCTCCTCCTCCGCCTCCGCCTCCGCCCTAACCCAGTCCAGAGCCAGGGCAGGGCAACCAAACTCTAGGCCCTCGCGCTCGTGGTATCCATGGGCTGACCACGTCCCGGTGGGGAGCCCGGATCCAGAGCTAGGGTTCCGTCCTCGGCGGCAACACCATGGAGTGGGACATCGAGTCCTACGGCGCTGGCAGCGTCGGCGTCGACGAGCAGGAAGAGGAGCAGCAAGAGGAGGAGGAGCGGGGAGGCGATGGAGGAGGTGTCGACGCTGGTGGGATGTTCACGCTCGCGATTGAAGGCATGTTGCGTGCGTCCGATCCGTGCGGGCTCGTCGTCATTGACGCGCTCGAGCCCGACTGTCCCATCATCTATGCCAACCGCGGCTTCGAGGAGGCTACGGGCTACCACGCCGAGGAGTTTCTTGGCAGGAACTGGTCTGTACCACCTTATATTCCATATATGCTTCCATTTCACATTCGTCACGCAACCAGTTTCATTTGGTTGCAAGGACTGCTCTGTGCCACTTAGAATCGTACAAATATTACTGTTACTTCTTTTGTGTGCTATATGTTGTAAGCATCCGCGGTCATGATTTTGTTTCTTGCGGTAACGAGCTTAGACTGGTAGGTGCTAATTTTAGCTATTAGAGTACACTTCCTGTCTGTGAAATAGCAAGTGGCATCCTCTTGCTATTGTTAGGTGAAAGGGTTGCTACCACATAGAATAGTATAGAACGCAACGTTACTTTTTTGTTTGTTTTGTCATGGTTCCCGTTTTGGTGATCGGGTACTAGAAATGTGGTTAGAATAATAGGTATTTAGCAGGAGAATTGGCATTGCTACCTCATCTCGTGCCCTTTGCTCTCAATTTGTTACACAACAATTAGATTTGGCTGCAAGGTGGGTATGTGCCACTTAGATCAGAGCTTACAATTATTTCTTTTGTTAGCTACACTGCAAGCATCCTTTTTCGTGATTTTGAGTATTAGAGGTGAGCTTAGAATAGGAGGTGCTCAGCTGAGGTGTTGAGGTATTCTTCCTTTCAGCAAAATAGCAACTAGCATCCTTTTTGCTACTTTTAGGTGCAACGATTGCTGCCACATAGAATCGAGCAAAACATAGTATTGCTTTTCTGTTTGTTTTGTCATGGGTTTCTGTTTTCATAATTTTAAGTATGGGAAGGTGTTTGGTTTGCTATTGGAACACTCCACTTTGAGTGAACTACTGAACTGGAAAGTAGTAACTGGAATGTTCTTAATTTATATGTTATAATTCTTTTTGTGTATTAGAAGGGAGCTTATGCTGGAAGGTTTTTGATTTAGTTTTTATAAGGCTCTTCCTTCCAACGAAATAGTTAGTTGATTCCATTTGTTACTATTAGGTGAAGTGGCATCCATTTCAGCAAAAATATAGTATTGATTTTTTTCCTATTTTGTCATGGGTTCCTGTTTTGGCGATTTTGACTATTAGAAATGTGGTTAGAATGCGTAAATCTCGACCGTAGTTGCTGTCATGTATGGTAACTTATGGTTTAGAAGCAGCTAAGTTTTCAACATGTTACATGGTAGGGAATGTATTTGCTAACACTATTGGAAATAGAATGGCCCACTTGTGCTTAGCCTGAAGTAAGAATCTTAGTATCTAGATTTATTTGGCATCATACTTCCTAAGGTAACACATGATGAATTTCATCTGACTGGAGCTCTTAAGATTCTTCTGATGATAATTAGGAGTGTCTGTGATTGGAGCCATTCTGCACTTTGGCCATTACTTGTGAAATCAGATTCTTACCGCATGTGATTGGAGCACTTCAGACTTCACATCGTTTGGAACATCACATATGGTTGTAATCGACTTGTAGAAAGTTGGGCTAGGGTATTTCACAGGTTCTGATCATGAATTCCTGAATGCAGACAAATAAACTGATGACTAGAACAAATCAGCAGGTAAGGCAGAAGAAACTGATAAACGCATAAACATCATCTTTGCCCTTCCTTGCATCCAAAGCAACTCAAGGGAATTTTCGTGACATTAAACATTCTTCATGTCCAACAATGATAGATCGACAGTTTCGTGGCTGGGAGAGTGTCGAATACTTCTTCATATACTATTTCTTGGTCTGTCAAATCTGCTTGACCCAAATGCAAGTTTTGCTCAAATGTGGTAAAAATGATTGTCTCACCAATTGTCAGCACGCCTGCTTCCAGCAAAGTTTCGGAGAAGGTAAGTTATTTTGATAGATGCAAAATCTAGCATAATTCTATCATTTTTACACATCTATATGACCTTTGTGATATGTCACAATATGAGGTGTTCAAATGTGTCTAACTACTAATTATTGTCTTCTCCTATTTGTTTTATAGGAAAAGATAGAATGTAACTCAAATTTTGGTGGGCGCACAAGTGTGGAGACTTGAATTCATATATACTTAGTTAGGCTCAATATTAGTGCAAACATTTGATAACCAAGTTTTTCAATTAGTATTCGGTTTTGGGTTTAGAGTACACATATGTATGAGTTATTTGACAATGTTTATTTATGAGATATTGAATGGTACTTGTCTATATTATATTAATTACAATGTTATTAAATATATGTGTATGTATATTTCTCTTTCAAATTATTATAATGTGGTATCTAAAAAATGAGTATAAATTGAAGAATGTACTGCCATGTAAGTTATTTCGTTTAAATCTTAATAAGACACTTCCCAAAATGTCTAATATCAGTCTTCTAAATAAGACATTTTCCAAAACGTCCAATACCAGTCTCTTAAATAAGATGGTTTTTCTGTTGCGGAGTGTCTATTATTATAGGATATTCTAGTCAGTTTGATAAATACTTTGTGACTTATAATGTTCGTATTTTCGATGGTTCTTTAGAAGAAGTGTCTTAAAAAACTATTTTAAGACGGTTTATTGGACAAAATGACTTAAACAAATGCCATTTTTAGACGGTTATAAATTAAAAAATGTCTTATATAATATCTTTTAAGACAGTTTATAACCATCTTAAATGTGGAACATCTTTTGCGACTCCATCAAATTTGGACACTTCATAAGCGTCTTAATAGCTAAAAATTAACCATCTCATATGACACGATTTGTAGTAGTGCAAGTGCATAAGACATAAAATGGTAAACATGCACATGCATAGTCTCAATGTCCACATGAGCGAGCTCCCCCTGAATTTGATATTTCCATCTTCTCTTATCTCCTCTCCTCCTTTGGCATCAATTGCCACAAAGGAGGGGCCTCACTGACCACCAGGTGGAGGATACATGCTATAATAGTGAGTGCTGAAGGTGTCAAAGAGAGAGGAGAACTGCCCAAAGTCCTGCTAGAGCTGCTGTTGCCTCTGACTTATATCTTGAATGCTTTCATTGGTAGATAGATTGTCAAACTGACTAGACAGAGCCCCCATATTGTCCTGAAAACTCTGCTGCATGTTGTTGAGTCTGGTCATGATGGGATCAGTGACATTTTCTTGGATGTGACTGCGAAATTCAGAAAGCTCAGAGTTTATTACATCCAAGTTATCATCAAAGCGAGATTGCATAGCATCCATGCGCTGGTCCATATGGGTCATCATTCCCTAGAAGCGACCATCCATGTGGGTCTAGAGCCCTTGCTGCATGTTCTAAAAGTAAGGGTCAAAATAGCCTAGACCAGGCTGCCAGTACTGCTGAGGCTGAGGAGGAGGTGGAGGAGGAGGCATCTGCTCTGCATTAGCTTCAGGAGCATCTCCTGCATCATCACCAGCTTCTTCCTCATCATCTAGGAAGGGAGTAAGAGGCCTGGTGAGAAATCCAATCTCATTCTTGAAGGGCCTAAAAGGTGTGTGAACTATCTCATAGTGCCCCTCAATTCTGGTCTTGGCTTTAATGAGAGCCATAATGTATCGAGCATATGCTAAGTTCTGGTTCTTGTCCATTTTGAGGTCATTTAACTGTCTCATCATGAATAGCACAACATTCATTACCTCACCATTCATGACATGGTGGATAATGTTCCAGAACTTGTCTCTAATTTTGCTCTTATCCCCACTCTTGGGAAGAATTGTGACCCTGGCAATTTTGTTAATCACAGCAGGATGATGCTTCAGCCCTGCTGTCTCACCAAACCTCCTAGGAATTCCCAGCCTTGCTGGCTCATAGAATTGCACAAATTCTTCAAAGTTATCTTCAGTGTACAAATCAATCCCAGCTGAAATTGTACCATAATCCAGACTGTTTACAGCAGCAAATTTAGCAAATGTTGCAGAATACCTCTTGAAACCAGTCATCCATGTGATGGATTCCTCATCAATATCAATCTCAGCAATGGCTAGGAATTGCTTTACAGCCATCTCACTGAAATCAGTCCTCTGAAACCAGTCATCCATCTCACTAAAATTAGTCCTCAAATTTTGGAATCAGGTCCTCCATAACTGATTGACCCAGCATAAAAGTCCAGTCTATCACTTGATGCTTGTGAAAGTTGGTATCCATCAGTGTGCCCCAAAAGACATCAAATTGGAGTTGAGTGTGAAAGAATTGAATATTGGTGTCTGAGGGCATAGCATATTGATTGACAGTCCTCCTAGAGCAATATTCTACCATAGAGAATCTCCTCTTTGGATAAGTCCATCCTGTGATGTCAATCGAATAGTCAGGATGAGCATGCGGAACATCTTCTGTGTCTATAGAGACGCTACCTCCAGCTGAAGATTGGGCCTCTGAGTCTGGGGTTGGATTATAGTTTGCATCGTCTGCATGAGGGCGCTTTGATTTGAAACGACCAGCAAGCTTCGTCCGAAGACCACTCAGACCACTGCAATAGATGTGAGAAATAACCATAGGTGAATTGTTGATAACACCACAATCATAAAGAAAGAAAGTGCAACTTTCTGTCAAGGGCCGGACTGTCCGCGCTAGAGGGCCGGACTGTCCGTGCTAGGGGTCCGTACTGTCCACGCCACCCTGGCGGACGGTCCACGACCGTCCAGGGGTGATTTTCTAGAACCCTAGCCGCCCCGATCATTCAATCAATGATTCCATAGAACATAACCATCCAAACTCATTCAAATTTTTGCACAACATTCACAATGAGTAGCACTAGCAATTCCACCAATCAGATTTGTGAATCCATTGCTTAATTCTAAATCAGAGAGAAAATCCAAAGAATCCCCAAATTTGAAGAAATTAGATGAAATCCATGAGATTTTGAAATACCAGGATGAAGACATGATTATTGAACTTCCAACAAGCTTCCGGACAGTCCGTGAGCAAGTTCCCTTCACGGTCTGCTCACAATCGACGAGAGTCTCCTTTAGACGTGTGGAGAGTGTGAGAGGAGAAGGCAACGGATGAAAGTGACAATTCGACTGCCTCTGCCCAACTTAACTGCCTGTCACAGACGATCCGCGCAGGTGGACGGTCCATGCCCTGGTAATTCAGACTATCTGCTCTGCTGACTCGGACTGCCCAAATCCCGATACGACGGGCGGTCCGCGGTCCATAGGCGGACGGTCCACGGCCTGATATCAATTCTTCAAACTTTGTCCACTTTCTGATTTTGAATTTCAAATCTGATTTGATGCTCATATATGGACATTTCAACCAATCCAATGGTTAGTATGCATGCATAAACACATTATGTATTTGAGGAATACACATTTTCATGTAAAACTACTTAGATCAAACTAGAAAGAAAAATTCATCAAAAATACCCAATAAATAGCCTAGAAAGCATATTTAGAAGCGAAATGCAATACTTCACATGTATGTTCAACCTCAAGCCACATTTGAGAGATCTATCACATTCATTTCACTTCTTATTGTGCAAAATCTCGTTTCATCCAATGGCTTTGTAAATATATCGGCCAATTGATCATCCGTGCCAATTGAATATATAGAGATGTCCCCCTTTCCAACATGATCCCTCAAGAAGTGATGCCATATATCAATATGCTTAGTTCTTGAGTGTTGGACCGGATTTGTAGCCAATTTTACCGCACTCTCATTATCAAACATGAGAGGCACATTCTTAAAAATGATCCCATAATCCAATAGAGTTTGTTTCATCCATAATAATTGAGCACAACAATTACCGGCCGATATATATTCCGCCTCGGCGGTAGAGAGAGCAACGGAATTTTGCTTTTTAGAAGACCATGAAACAAGAGATCTTCCAAGAAATTGACAACAACCGGAGGTGCTCTTTTTATCAACTTTGCAACCCGCGTAATCCGAATCCGAATATCCAATTAATTCAAATTGAGCACCTTTGGGATACCATAGATCAATATTGGGAGTATACTTTAAATATATTAGAATTCTTTTTGTGGCCTTCAAGTGAATCTCTCTAGGTGAAGCTTGAAATTGAGCACACATGCAAACACTAAACAAAACATCGGGCCTAAATGTGGTAATATAAAGTAAACTACCAATTATTGAGCAAAAAAGTTTTTGATCAACCATAGTACCTCCCTCATCTAAGTCTAGATGACCATTTGTTGCCATAGGAGTCTTGATAGGCTTTGCATTCTCTAAGCCAAACTTCTTGAGCATATCCTTCAAATATTTTGATTAACTTATGAAGATTTCATCTTTCAATTGTTTGATTTGAAGACCAAGGAAGAAGCTCAATTCTCCTATCATTGACATTTCAAATTCTTTTGACATCATTTTTCCAAATTCCTCACAAAACAATTCATTAGTAGATCCAAAAATAATATCATCAACATAAATTTGACAAACAAACAAATCTTTGCCAATTCTTTTAGTGAATAGGGTAGTGTCAACCTTCCTAATTTTAAAGTCTTTGGAAAGCAAGAAATCCTTAAGCCTTTCGTACCAAGCGCGTGGGGCTTGCTTAAGCCCATAGAGAGCTTTAGAAAGCTTGAACACGTGGTTAGGTCTTTTGGGGTCCTCAAAACCGGGAGGTTGTTCAACATACACTAGTTCACTAATCTTACCATTTAGAAAGGCACTCTTTACATCCATTTGATAGAGCTTGATATTATGAGCACAAGCATAAGCAAGAAGGATCTGGATTGCTTCCAATCTTGCTACGGGAGCAAATGTCTCACCAAAATCCAATCCCTCTGTTTGAGTATACCCTTGTGCAACTAATCTTGCCTTGTTCCTTACTACTAATCCATCTTCATTGTGCTTGTTGCGAAACACCCATTTTGTACCAATAACATTGTGGTTCTTTGGTCTCTCAACAAGCTCCCAAACTTCATTTTGAGTGAAGTTATTTAATTCTTCATGCATTGCATTTACCCAATCAACATCAAGTAGAGCTTCATCTACACGGTTAGGTTCCATACAAGATACAAAAGAGAAATGTTCACAAAATGAAGCTATATGAGAGCGAATTTGAACACCCTTACTAATATCACCCACAATTTGATCAACCGGGTGATCCTTCACAATAGAATGATGAATTCTTGATACCGTTTGATAATTGCTAGTTGAAGCATGAGGAGGAACCGAATGACTTGAAGTATCTTGACCATGAGTATCCATAATTTCATTATTTTGTTGGCTTTGGTGATCTTCTTCATTTAGGGTTGAAGATGATGGAATGACAACCACACTATTTTCATCATCATCTTCCTTTGGCTTTATTTCACCAATGGCCATTGTTTTCATAGCATTTTTCAATTGGGTTCCACCAACATCATCAAGATTATCGCTTTCATCTTGAGACCCATTAGTTTCATCAAACTCAACATCATATGCTTCTTCAATAATACCATGAGTCTTGTTGAAAACTCTATAAGCCTTGCTATTTGATGAATATCCAAGTAGAAAACCCTCATCACATTTCTTCTCAAATTTAGAGAGCCAGCTTCCCTTTCTCAAAATATAACATTTGCAACCGAATACCCTAAAATATGAGATATTTGGCTTTCTACCAATGAGCAATTCATAGGGAGTTTTCTTCAAAAGCTTGTGACAATATAGCCTATTTGATGAGTGACATGCGGTGTTTATTGCTTCGGCCCAATAAGAATCCGACACATTATATTCCGCTAACATAGACCTAGCCATATCAATGGGAGTCCTATTCTTTCTTTCAACAATACCATTTTGTTCCGGAGTATATTTGGAAGAAAATTCATGTTTAATACCCTTGTCATCACAATATTCATCAATTCTTGCATTTTTTAATTCTGATCCATTATCACTTCTAACTTTCTTGATATCAAAATCAAATTGGTTTTGAGCCAGTATAGCAAATGACTTGAATGTTTCAAACACATTAGATTTATCCCGAAGAAAGTAAACCCAAGTGAATCTAGAATAATCATCCACAATCACAAGGCAATAGGAATTACCGCCGATACTCACAAACGATGTTGGCCCAAATAAATCCATGTGAAGTAATTCCAAAGGTCGATGAGTAGACATTTGACTTTTATTTGGATGAGTATTTGCCACTTGCTTCTCGGCTTGACAAGAGCTACACAATTTGTTCTTCTCAAATTTCACATCTTTCAAGCCATAGACTAAATCATGTTTGGTTAGACGATTGAGTTGCTTCATTCCAACATGACCAAGTCTTCTATGCCATAACCAACCTAGTGAAGCCTTTGAGAATAAGCAAGTTGTGAGCTTTGCCTCACTAGATGAGAAATCAACAAGGTAAAGATTTTTCATATCTAAATCCTTTAAACTTAAGATTGCTACCATCAACACTAGAGATAATAACATCATCAACGGTGAAATTGCAACTAAATCCTAAATCACATAATTGAGCTACGGATAGTAAATTAAAATTCAAAGACTCAACCAAGAGCACATTTGATATGGAATGATCATTCAAAATAGCAATTTTGCCCAAGCCTTTAACCTTTCCTTTGCGATTATCTCCAAATGTGATACTATCATAATTTGATCAATCTTCCTCACTCATTTGGGTGAACATTTTCATATCTCCGGTCATGTGTTGAGTGCATCCACTGTCCAACACCCAATGATTCCCTCCCGCCTTGTAGTTCACCTACAAAAAAAAATCAATCTCTTTTAGGTACCCAAACTTGCTTGGGTCCTTGGATGTTAGTGACCAAGGTCTTTGGCTCCCAAATAGCTTTCTTTTTGTTGCAAACAATTGAAGTACCAACAAATTTAGCATGAACACCTTTTGCATTATGAGAAAGAACATAACAATGCTCAAAACAAGTGGAGGATACATTCTTGAGCTTAGGACAATTCTTCTTAATATGTCCCTTCTTGTGACATTTGTGACACACTTCGTCACATTCTTTCACAAACAATGTCTTTTGCTTTACAAAGCATTCTTTCCTTTCTTGGGAACATATCCAAGACCCTCACAGTTAAGTGAGCACCGTTGACTTCCCAATATGAAATCCAATTTAGCCTTTCCACCATATGCCTTCTCTAGATCATGAGTTAGAGCATTATTTACTTTATCTACTAACACTTCATTCTCAACAATGATTTGTGATTCATCAAGAGCAATATTATCATTCATAAAAGAAATTTTGCATTTATCACAAATAAAGTTAGTAGGTACTGGTTCACTTGTAGGACTATCAAGTAAGTCACAAGTGACTCCAACATCCTCGGTGACAACCACAACTTCATTCATAATAGATAAGTTTTGAGCTTCCGCAAGCTTCTCACAATTCTCATTTAGATCGTTGTGAGAGGTCTTGAGCTCCTCAAAAGACACTTGGAGGTTTTTATACAATTCCTTCAAGGTCTTAAATTTTTCTTTTTCTTTGTGCATGTAGTCATCGGCCTCACCTAACATTCTAACAAGATCATCATATGAATAGCCATCATCGTCAACATCATCAACATCATCATCATCATTTATATCATTTAAATCGGGGATGATTTTTACCTTAGCATGTCCCTTTGCCATGAGACAATGAGGGGATGAGAAAAGTGAAGGAGCTTCCTTGATGGCAATTCCAGCATTAAGCTTGGATGAGGTGTCATCATCATCATCATCATCCGAGCTATCATCCGAATCCCATTCAACTAGGTAGGCTTTGCTATCTTTCTTCTTGTTGTAGAATTTCTTCTTCTTCTTATCATCTCCATCTTTGCACTTCTTCTTTTTGTTAGGGCAATTCATGGCAATGTGACCGAGTTCCCCACACTCAAAACATTTTCTATCATTGAAAGCATTTCTTGATGTTTGGCCTCTTCTAGGTTGACCTCTCTTCATCTTCATGAACTTGTTGAATTTCTTTACAAATAGAGCCATATCTCCATCACTCCCACTTTCATTTTCTTCATCATCACTCTTTTCTTTTTCAATTGCCTTAGAAGCTTTAGCTTTGAGAGCGATTGATTCATTCTTCACTTTCTTCGCCAAACTTATAGAATCGGCTTGAGATTTCTTGAATATATCTTGAGTAAGAATTTCCCCCAATACTTCGGTTGGAGAAGTTGTAGATAGATCACTTCTTACTAACATGGTCACAATGGTCTCATACTTCTCCGGAAGAGATCTAAGGAACTTATGAGTGAAATCCACATCCGGTACATTAAAACCAAGTCCCTTGAGTTCATTCACTATCTCATTTAACCGGTTGAACATATCAGATACACTTTCATCTTCTTTCATAATGAATTGCTCAAATTTTCCTTTGCACACATATAGCTTGGCACTCTTCACAATTGTAGTTCCTCCATGAATTTCCATTGGCTTAATCCAAATCTCATGAGCGGTTGTGAGATTCTTGATATGATTGAACTCATTTATATCAAGAGCATCATAGAATACATTCATGGCTTGATCATTTGTAAGAATGTTTTCATTGTCACTAGCCGATGGTTCATCTTCTTTCAACACAACAAATCCATCCTTGACAATTGGCCAAATTTTTCCACCCATTGCTCTAAGATGCATTGACATTCTTATTTTCCAATAGTCGTAGTTATTTCCATCAAAATGCAGTGGCTTCCCAATGTGCACATTGTTGTTACTAGCCATTTTGTCTCACTCCGGGATGATTAGATCCACAAACAATGGAGTCCTCGGCTCTGATACAACTTGTAGGATCTAGAACACCGACTAGAGTGGGGTGAATACACGGTTTTGACTAAAATCAAAAACACTAGAGAAATTTAATCAATATGACAAGAGATATAAATTCTCTAGAGACAACAAGTAAACAATCTATGAGAATCAACTATGGTGATTGTATACTCGAAGAACAATATGCAAAATACTAATCACTTGCACGGCAATAAGTAATGCAAGAAAAGAAAGACACCAGATTTTATCACGTGGTATCGGTGATTTGCCGATCACCCCTAATCCACGTTGAGGTGGACTTCAAGCTCTCACTTGCTCCTCTATCAAGACACGGCTTGATCTTTGAGCCAAGTGGACAAGAAATCACTCAATACCTCGATTCCACTAATGTCACCTTTGCCGCTCCGGCGAGGTAGGCGTGAAACCCTCACAATCAACCCCGCGGCTCCTCCACAATCTTCTTGGAGAGCTCGACGGAGACAACACCCGAGCCATCTAGGATGTGGCGGAACCGCCCGAATTATTCCAACTTAAGTGCCTAAGTCCTGCCTTAGAGGCTAGACCACACTTAAATGGGAATAACAGGTCAGTCCCTCGGATCTAGTCCAACGAGGCCACTAACAGGATCAAGTACCACATACTCACTCGATGGTGAGGCACAGAGCAAATACAATAAAGCATAAAACCATACATTAAGGAGTATTAAATTTATTACATCATCATCGGAGTTTTAGCAAAAGTAGTGATCATTGTTCGGAATGCAGCGGAATAAAACTAACGATAAATGGAGGGATGGGGAAGCCTGTCCCATCACTCCTCATGCTCCTCCTCAGCCGAGGTAGGGTCCCACTCGACTATCCAACCCAGTGGCAAGATGGACGGCCATGTCACTCCAGCAACCATGTCCTCCAGAGAACCTGTAAAATTATGCCACAAGCAAGGGGTTTGGTTGCCAAAAGCACTAGCCCGGTGTGAGGAGTCTACTCCTCTACCTCTAGACATGCAGCTGTTTGGCTGAGGGGTTTGGTTGCCAAAAGCACTAGCTGAGTCTACAAATCCAGTTTTAGCTTTTTCAAGTTTTAGTGTGACTCTCTTAAAACTAAATGTGTACCTATCTAATCATACATGGTATCAAACATTTAGCAATCAACAACTTTTGCCAAGTCATCACATTTCACCTGTTACTCAATGTAGTACAATGGTTCAAGCAGTCTCATTAGCTGTGAGAAGCAGACGATTCAAATCGAGTTTTTATCCTTGCAAGGTAAACCTAAACACACGACGTGGCGAGGCACTCCGTCCCCACACACCTCAACCGTCCCCATCGATTCCCCGTCAGCAGATCAGGGCTCACCGCCTTAGCGTACAATGCCTCACTGACCCCGACTGCCGTCATGCAGTGACCGCACTTGTACCCACCATAACCGGAATGGGAGACCATGTCTTAGGTCGCGTGAGGGGCAAAGTCTACTGCCAGGTTCAATCAGGTACTAGGCTTACCGATTTACCATATTTCTCGGCATGTGCTTAGTACGTTCAAACGCTTGACACAGGTATCCGCACGTTAATCCTTATTTTAATTTCATCTCGTAGACCACGCATCCCCATGGATCCGTGTCCACAGTCCGACATCAGTATGATATGAAAGTGGATATAACCAATTTCCTGACCTCGCGCGAGTGCTAGAAAATCACTCGACTTCTATCGAGATCCCTAATTAATAAAGCAGCTACTCGACCTAGCATACTAGTATCCATCTCAAAAGGATTCCTGAGATCATGCAACTAGGGTTTCAATCAAATCCTACACTTAAGTGCACAGTACAAGCCTACAACCATTAATTGTAGTAAAATAATATATAGAACTGGTTATGCATGAAACCGGGGCTTGCCTTCCAAAGCTAGGGCAGGCAGATTCTCGATGGCAGGTTCTGGTGCTGGATCCTAGGCTACCTCCTGAGCAACTCCTTGCTCCGGCACGAGGATGTACTCTCCGTCAGCGAGGTTGAAATATGTATGCTATGATATGCAGGATTTAGTAACCATTATGCTTAGTGAAGAAATCTAAGTTAGTCGATAACTTAGGGTTTCCTTATTATCAGAATCTCTTAGTGGTTTATGCTTATCAATTTAGGCCTGAGGTTTTGCTTAGAGGTAAACATAGTGGATTAAGATTTGGATTGCCCTTTAAAGGTTCTATTAGGTATTCAAGGGTTTTGTTATTTTGGTTAGGGCAACATTAATCTCCACTACTAATTTCTCTTTTTATTGTCTTTTTATGCTCTTAAGGGGTTTGAACTACAACAGTGATTTCAAAATTTCCAAAAAATTTGTAAAAATTACAGTGGGAGAATATTGGTATCCGAAGTCTGTCCTATAAATTTGAGGTCAAAAATAAATAGAACATGCCCTGGACAAAAATAACAAAAGTTGGGGCAGAGGGGTCACTTTGCACTACAACTCTGATCTAGGTGTGGGTTCTGCACTAAGAGTTATTTTTGTTGGCATCTATGGATAATAACATGTTTCTGTGCAAAAAATCATAAAGGGTTACTTAGTGGTTATTCAGTTATGATTTTCTAAAGTTTAATGCCAAAAAGACACTTATAACTAACTTGCTATTTGAAAAATATCAAACAACAGAACTTGTATTTTTCCTAGGTTCTTCTTAGCACAAGAATAGTCATACCTAAGGTAGGGGTGTTTTCTCCTTGGGATTATTTCCTTATGACTTTTCAAAGTTTTCTTTGTTTTTCATGAAGAATTGTGAGTGCAATTTCCTTTCACTGGACTATGGTTCAATAGATTTTTCTTGTGAACTACATAACTTAGGCATGCTAGGAAAAATATGGTTGCCCCCTGGTTTCCCTTTTTAATCCTCCTTTTAAATTTTTCTAAGTTTGAGCATAACCAAGTTTCAGTGAATAAACCTTCCTTAACCTTGTATACTGGGTGTTTATTAATTTTTAAACAGTGTAACTACTAGGTGTGGCAGAACCTCCCAAGCTATTGGGCCCACATGCACCTGTCCTTGTCTCAAAGACCTCAGACGGCTATGCATGTGCACCAAATAACTTAACAGGATCCGTCCGAGTGTCCCAAGGACACCGGATAAACCACTTACAACCAGAACCGCGAGATTAAGTAACACAAATCACACACATCAACATTTTTGCAGCGGAAATCTTATTACCAAATTTTACAGGTTATAAAAAATTTACATAATATTCATCGGAGTGATTACCAAAGTATAAGTTTGAAATATATGCTAGCTCAAGCGACCATCCTCAATAAGAAGATAAAGACGGGGTATACTTATATAAGAAGGCCGAGCCCACCGACACTTAGCACCATTCACAGTAGCACAAAACTATAACCTGAAAAACAACAGGGAATAAAACCCTGAGTATGGAATTACTCAGCAACACTTACCCGACTAAAGAAAAGACTCTCAAGGATATGCTGGATTTGGGAATCAAGGAAAAGTTTTAGCAAGAATCAAATTAGATACTTTTGCAGAAATAGCTTACTAAAGTGAGTCCTTACATTCAATATTTTAACGCCAGATTAAATATTAATAGACTCTGTTTGCATCTGGTCTAATTTCACCATCTCATCAATACAACATCATTTATATTCATGAGGTTCACATCCTGACTTAGGTTGCAGGTCCGTGACCAAGTCTTCATAACCGCGAAGGTACGGCGATCCGAATCGATTATACTCAGCTGAGGATCTCCAATCACACGAGATATGTAGCACTTAACCCTTGCATATGTCAACCCGCCACCGGGGTTCTTAAGACCAGATCAGGTTCAGGTCAACCGAGAGCACAGATACACCACTGTCCAGCCTCTTGCCACGGAGGGTACACGCTACTCTCGCCACCGCTCCACGCCCATTGCGTGTTATCTTATTCTGGCCTTAGTCTGCCCGAGGCAAGGCTTACCCATGACGAGGCATGTTGTAACACCCGGATTTTAGGGGTCCAAAACCCGGGGTTAACATAAACACCAGGTATGCTGGGACCAAGTCTCAAACATATGATGTATAGTGGCACAGGATCGAATGTCACATCTTTATACATAACAGGAGTTCTATACAAAATAAATAATTACATTATAAGGAGACAACGGTCCAGCAACCCAAAAGTTGACTGGGAGACGACGACCTAGACCTCTCACGAACTCATCACAGCATCCTCCATGAGCATCATCCTGCAGTACCTGGTCTTGACCTGTGGTGTATGTGAGACAGCAAGAGTGAGCTCACATACGTTCATCGCTCAACAAGTTGTGGGGAATAATGTGCATGAACTCGCCAAAGGTGGGAGCTCACGTGAAGTGTAAGGCTTACCAAAGAAGATGGTTAGAGCTGAGCATTGCTTTTAAAGTTGGTCAAAATTTTATTAGCAGTTACTAAGTATAAGTAAATACCAAACCCAATTAAGTAGTGGAACCAAAATAACAGCTTCATCCGCGATGCAATGCATATGACAAATTGAATTTAGTTCCATAATTTAATCATGTGAGGGTCCGAGCTGCTCATGACCGTGAGCACGGCTAGTATACCAGTTTTACACTCTGCAGAGGTTGCGCATCTTTACCCACAAGCCGTGTTACCCATCTGCCAAGGGGTCATGAATCCCATACACCTCTACCAAGGAAGCGAGGCAGGGTAACACTACGAGGCCTTTACAAAGTTCCACTAGCTTCCGAAAACCCGCTACAGTTTATAGGAAGATCCAGTGCAGGAATCCCTTGCAGGACCGCCATCGCAGCAAAATCCTCCCGAGGGCCTCCCTACACTGACCTCTCCCCTACTGCCCTTGCCCCTTTCGGGTAAGGTAGTCTTCCACTAGCTTTCCTAATTAATCAGCCAAGGGCGTCCCATACCACCCTTGTGGTAGCACTGTTTTCCCGGGTGGTCGCTCCATGTTCCAATTAACATAATGATCTTAACATGAACCATAAATAACAACTGATAACAAAAAGTGTAATCATGAATAGTGTATCTATCTCCGCACCCAAAACCACATATAGCACTAGCAAGTACTACCCAGAAAGATCAGTGGTAAACAAGGTATAAAGATAGACAAACTAGGGTAACCTATTGGGTCCCATCAAAATTAACCTATGCAGATCATTATGATTAATCAGAACATGGCTGGGTAAAAAGAAGTGATCAAGGGCACAACTTGCCTGGGCCTTGAGATTCCAGGTACCAGGATGATTCTTCAGATCCTCGTGACCTCACTGCTAGTCGTAGCAATACAAACATACATGGTATAGGCAAAATTAACATTACACCAAACATATATGCAAAATACATATTAATATTCTACATATTAAAATAAAACCACAGGAAAAAGAATTATTAATTTTGGAGTTATAGAATTCAAGTTATGAATTTCCTAAGATTTAAGGTGATTATAATATGATTAAATGATAAATAAATTTTCTGACAGAGTTCATGTCAAAACAGTGATTCTAAATGGTAGAGAATATTATTACAAAATTTTAGGAATTGGAATGACTCAATTTGGAGCTAAAATGAATTAGTTATGAATTAATTAAGTTTCTGGATTTATTTTAACACAAAAAATCATTTTCTAAATCATTTTCTATGATTTTCCTATTCACTGGACTGGGCCTCAATAACAGAAAAGTGCAGGGGCCTTCTCGAAAGAATCCCCAGACTCAGGCTACACCCGCACAGGACGGCGGGTTCTATTTCAAAAAGTCCAGGGGCTCTTTAACAAAAGAGCCACGGCGAAGGGGTATAATCTAATTCCAGCCGTCAGATCAGGAATCAAGCGCCCGGATTAGATCTGATATAAACCGAACCGGTACGCAGCGCGCGCCGTTGGATCCGAGATCAACGGCTCAGATTTTAAAACGCGGGGATCACTCAGGTTCGCCCGATCTAGACGGACGGCCCGGATTCAAATCACCGAACCGTTATCTCCCATTCTAATCTTATCCGTCCGCGCCCGATCCGACGGTCGCGGAAGCTCCGTCTTCAATCCAGCCGTGCAACGGCGACGAGTTCTCCCCCCCGCGGCGGAGAGGACTCCGGCGAACCCCCGATGGCCGCCCACTGCCCCAAACCCATAGCTAATCGGTACTACGCGTAGCTGACGAACAAGTAAACGCGGCAAGGGCATCATACCGAGGGGTTCGCAGCGCGGAAGACCCTGGCCACGGCAGAGGGGCGGATTGGCGGCGGTGAAGTGCTCCGGTGAGCAATTCCTTGCGTCACGGTGGCGCCCAACCCGAATTGGAGGCGCGGACAGCTTCCCCAGGCGAAGACGATACTCCCCGACCCGACTCCAAGAGCGGAGACCCCCCCCGACGACGGCTATCCTCGGCGGCGGCGCTCCACGGTGCTTTTCGCTCGGCGATGACCACGCGATTTCTCACCTTGGTGTCCGGCTTGCAAAGGTTATGGCTCAGGGTCACGGGCGCTCGAGTTTTATAGCCCGGAGGGAGGGATAAATCCGCGCGAGAGGAGGCCGAGACCGTCGGCGGATTTGGTGCGATTCTCCCCCGCGCGCGCAGGTCCGTTGCGAGATTCCCGGCCATGGAGTCCGTGGTGTGGACGCGAGCGGGGTGAGCAGGGGCTGGGGCGAGTCCGAGCGGAGCAGCGGCGAAGGTTTCGGCCGGGAGCTTGCGGACGCCAGCGATTGCCGCGCGAATTCTGTTGGCTTCAACGGAAGGAAGAGGATACACCTGACAGACGGGCCCCACGTGTAGGTGACTTGGTGCGGGGCGAGCGGCGGTGGGTGGCTGAACGGGCGGGCCCGCGATGTCAGTGAAGAGAGCGAGGGGGAAAGGCTGGCCAGTGGGCCCACGATGTCGGCGCCGGATTCAGTTGGGCCAGCGCGTGGGGGGTTTAAGTGGGCCGAATACAAGGTAGCAGGCCCAGTTAGGTTAGAATTCCTTTTCTTTTTATTTTTCTGTTTTCTTTTCTCCATTTTCAAATCCAATTTGAATTCAAGTTTAAATTCAAACTTTGTGAATAACTTGTCCCCAGTTTGAATGGTATAATTTAATAATTTAAGTGTGAAGGATGTTTATTCTGATTTTTATTCTATTTTATGTAGTATTTTTCTTAGTTCTTCCCTTCTTTTATTTCTTATTTTCTATTTTCCTTTCCATTTGAATTTCAAATCAACACAAGTTTAAAGTTCAAACACTTAATTTGGATACACATATAGAACTTCAGCATAATGTGCAAAAACATATTTTATATATTTCTTTATTTATTTTAGTTCTTTTAGACAAGCTTTTAATCATATAGTAGAATAATCCCTACCTTATTACTTCTAGGGAAATCAAATTCATATTGTAGACTATATATATTAAGAAATAGTTTAATCCTAATTCTTTTATATATCCCAATCCAAAGGCAATTTAGATTATCTAAGTATCTTTAATTATGTATTTTTAACATATTCATGAGTGGGAACTTCTAAATTATGATTATCTTTAAGGAAAGGTGTTTTGATTTAAAATCTTTGAGAATTTTTCTTGTCTTCACAAGATTGAACTTTAGGGTGTTACAAATCCTACCCCCCTTAAAAATAATCTCGTCCACGAGATTTGTAAGAAAAGGGATGCAATAAGTTTGGTTTTAGTTTCCCTTATGGTTTATGTTTAGGAACCAAAAGTTTTGTTCCAAGCTTCTTAAATACTAGTTGAAAGGTGATTAGGATAATATAGTAAGTCTAGCCATCTATTATGTTAGATGAGGCACGGTTATGGCAAGTATAGTTGGTGGCAAGGTAGAGTATAATAAGGAAAGATTTCATCTTGAACTGTGGATCTTGATTCCTCTTGGAGTTGGATTTGACTTATCTCCTTCCTTGTCGAGGTTGAGCTGTTCTTTTCAGACCTTGGTGTCTTCATTCTTGGGGTTGCCACCAGAGTTAGGGACTTAGATTTTGTGGGTGACAAGTAGGTAGAGCAGCTAGTTTAGTGGGTGGCTTAGGAGTTAAATGAGATTGGTCAAAATTTGGTTTGGTTGTTTGCCTCTAGATTGGTTGGATAGGTCATGTAACCTATTATGTAAGTCAAAATCTGACTTGATGTCAGGTGGTGGTTGATAGATTATGCAATCCATTAAGACTCTATTGATTGGGTAAGTTATGTAACTTGTTATATAGGTCAAGTTGTTGGGTATGGCCGAGTTGATCTAGGTCATCAATTTAGGCTTAAGTAAATTTTGGAGTATAGCCTTATCCTTTGTATCAGCATTAAGTAACTCAATCTAGCTTAGATCATATTGGATTAGATAGAATCCAGATTAGGTTGGTATGACTAGATTAAACTAGTTAAGATTAGCTAGGTCTACCAGGGTAGAATGAATATTATTAGGATATGGTAGAAACTTTTAAGATAGGATTATATGATATAGGTAGGCCATTGTTCAAGGATGAGTTGGTATAAGACATTAATTTAGGTTAAGATATATTTGTAGAGACAGTGTCTAACCTATATCACCAACTTAACTAACTTGTTAATAACTCACTTTAGATTGGGTCATATTTAGATTAGATAGAATCTAGATTAGGTTGGATATAACTAGATTAGACTGGATAATATCTAATTACTTTGGATTAGATCTTGGTTGTTACTAGGGTGGGGTAAATATGCTTATTAGGACAAGATGAATCCATAAGGATAAGGTAGAATCTTTTGAGGTCAGTTAGATTTATTAGGATAGGATAGAATCTCTTGAGATGAGATGAATCTATTAAGATAAGGGAGAATCTTTTAAGATAAGATGAATTGGTTAGAATGAGATCTTTTAGGATAAGATAAATCTCTTATGCTAGATATGTTCCAATGGGGATAATCTAGGTTGTCTAGTTATCTTACAAATGCTATCTTTTATGCCTAGATGTATATGCAGATGTAATTGTGGACATTACTCCACAACCCATCACACTCAATCAAAGATCCAAATCAGACAGATAACATAAGAACAAACATTCAAATACATAGACACTCATAAAAATAGTTTTGTTTTTTTTTTTGTTCCTAGGATTAGGTCTCCTATTCCTAAAGTCACTTTAGGCACAGGATTTCAAAGTGTGAAATCCACATTTGTCTTTAGAAGGAAAAGATAAGAATAATCAGAGTAAGCGGAAATAGATGAGAAAAGATTAAGATAAGTTTAGAAAAGAATCAGAGTAAGGTAAGTAAAGAATGGTTGTCCAGTTCTATCTAGGTTTCGTCCTACAGTCAACATTCCTCTGATACCACTTCTGTAACACCCGGATTTTAGGGGTCCAAAACCCGGGGTTAACATAAACACCAGGTATGCTGGGACCAAGTCTCAAACATATGATGTATAGTGGCACAGGATCGAATGTCACATCTTTATACATAACAGGAGTTCTATACAAAATAAATAATTACATTATAAGGAGACAACGGTCCAGCAACCCAAAAGTTGACTGGGAGACGACGACCTAGACCTCTCACGAACTCATCACAGCATCCTCCATGAGCATCATCCTGCAGTACCTGGTCTTGACCTGTGGTGTATGTGAGACAGCAAGAGTGAGCTCACATACGTTCATCGCTCAACAAGTTGTGGGGAATAATGTGCATGAACTCGCCAAAGGTGGGAGCTCACGTGAAGTGTAAGGCTTACCAAAGAAGATGGTTAGAGCTGAGCATTGCTTTTAAAGTTGGTCAAAATTTTATTAGCAGTTACTAAGTATAAGTAAATACCAAACCCAATTAAGTAGTGGAACCAAAATAACAGCTTCACCCGCGATGCAATGCATATGACAAATTGAATTTAGTTCCATAATTTAATCATGTGAGGGTCCGAGCTGCTCATGACCGTGAGCACGGCTAGTATACCAGTTTTACACTCTGCAGAGGTTGCGCATCTTTACCCACAAGCCGTGTTACCCATCTGCCAAGGGGTCATGAATCCCATACACCTCTACCAAGGAAGCGAGGCAGGGTAACACTACGAGGCCTTTACAAAGTTCCACTAGCTTCCGAAAACCCGCTACAGTTTATAGGAAGATCCAGTGCAGGAATCCCTTGCAGGACCGCCATCGCAGCAAAATCCTCCCGAGGGCCTCCCTACACTGACCTCTCCCCTACTGCCCTTGCCCCTTTCGGGTAAGGTAGTCTTCCACTAGCTTTCCTAATTAATCAGCCAAGGGCGTCCCATACCACCCTTGTGGTAGCACTGTTTTCCCGGGTGGTCGCTCCATGTTCCAATTAACATAATGATCTTAACATGAACCATAAATAACAACTGATAACAAAAAGTGTAATCATGAATAGTGTATCTATCTCCACACCCAAAACCACATATAGCACTAGCAAGTACTACCCAGAAAGATCAGTGGTAAACAAGGTATAAAGATAGACAAACTAGGGTAACCTATTGGGTCCCATCAAAATTAACCTATGCAGATCATTATGATTAATCAGAACATGGCTGGGTAAAAAGAAGTGATCAAGGGCACAACTTGCCTGGGCCTTGAGATTCCAGGTACCAGGATGATTCTTCAGATCCTCGTGACCTCACTGCTAGTCGTAGCAATACAAACATACATGGTATAGGCAAAATTAACATTACACCAAACATATATGCAAAATACATATTAATATTCTACATATTAAAATAAAACCACAGGAAAAAGAATTATTAATTTTGGAGTTATAGAATTCAAGTTATGAATTTCCTAAGATTTAAGGTGATTATAATATGATTAAATGATAAATAAATTTTCTGACAGAGTTCATGTCAAAACAGTGATTCTAAATGGTAGAGAATATTATTACAAAATTTTAGGAATTGGAATGACTCAATTTGGAGCTAAAATGAATTAGTTATGAATTAATTAAGTTTCTGGATTTATTTTAACACAAAAAATCATTTTCTAAATCATTTTCTATGATTTTCCTATTCACTGGACTGGGCCTCAATAACAGAAAAGTGCAGGGGCCTTCTCGAAAGAATCCCCAGACTCAGGCTACACCCGCACAGGACGGCGGGTTCTATTTCAAAAAGTCCAGGGGCTCTTTAACAAAAGAGCCACGGCGAAGGGGTATAATCTAATTCCAGCCGTCAGATCAGGAATCAAGCGCCCGGATTAGATCTGATATAAACCGAACCGGTACGCAGCGCGCGCCGTTGGATCCGAGATCAACGGCTCAGATTTTAAAACGCGGGGATCACTCAGGTTCGCCCGATCTAGACGGACGGCCCGGATTCAAATCACCGAACCGTTATCTCCCATTCTAATCTTATCCGTCCGCGCCCGATCCGACGGTCGCGGAAGCTCCGTCTTCAATCCAGCCGTGCAACGGCGACGAGTTCTCCCCCCCGCGGCGGAGAGGACTCCGGCGAACCCCCGATGGCCGCCCACTGCCCCAAACCCATAGCTAATCGGTACTACGCGTAGCTGACGAACAAGTAAACGCGGCAAGGGCATCATACCAAGGGGTTCGCAGCGCGGAAGACCCTGGCCACGGCAGAGGGGCGGATTGGCGGCGGTGAAGTGCTCCGGTGAGCAATTCCTTGCGTCACGGTGGCGCCCAACCCGAATTGGAGGCGCGGACAGCTTCCCCAGGCGAAGACGATACTCCCCGACCCGACTCCAAGAGCGGAGACCCCCCCCCCCGACGACGGCTATCCTCGGCGGCGGCGCTCCACGGTGCTTTTCGCTCGGCGATGACCACGCGATTTCTCACCTTGGTGTCCGGCTTGCAAAGGTTATGGCTCAGGGTCACGGGCGCTCGAGTTTTATAGCCCGGAGGGAGGGATAAATCCGCGCGAGAGGAGGCCGAGACCGTCGGCGGATTTGGTGCGATTCTCCCCCGCGCGCGCAGGTCCGTTGCGAGATTCCCGGCCATGGAGTCCGTGGTGTGGACGCGAGCGGGGTGAGCAGGGGCTGGGGCGAGTCCGAGCGGAGCAGCGGCGAAGGTTTCGGCCGGGGAGCTTGCGGACGCCAGCGATTGCCGCGCGAATTCTGTTGGCTTCAACGGAAGGAAGAGGATACGCCTGACAGACGGGCCCCACGTGTAGGTGACTTGGTGCGGGGCGAGCGGCGGTGGGTGGCTGAACGGGCGGGCCCGCGATGTCAGTGAAGAGAGCGAGGGGGAAAGGCTGGCCAGTGGGCCCACGATGTCGGCGCCGGATTCAGTTGGGCCAGCGCGTGGGGGGTTTAAGTGGGCCGAATACAAGGTAGCAGGCCCAGTTAGGTTAGAATTCCTTTTCTTTTTATTTTTCTGTTTTCTTTTCTCCATTTTCAAATCCAATTTGAATTCAAGTTTAAATTCAAACTTTGTGAATAACTTGTCCCCAGTTTGAATGGTATAATTTAATAATTTAAGTGTGAAGGATGTTTATTCTGATTTTTATTCTATTTTATGTAGTATTTTTCTTAGTTCTTCCCTTCTTTTATTTCTTATTTTCTATTTTCCTTTCCATTTGAATTTCAAATCAACACAAGTTTAAAGTTCAAACACTTAATTTGGATACACATATAGAACTTCAGCATAATGTGCAAAAACATATTTTATATATTTCTTTATTTATTTTAGTTCTTTTAGACAAGCTTTTAATCATATAGTAGAATAATCCCTACCTTATTACTTCTAGGGAAATCAAATTCATATTGTAGACTATATATATTAAGAAATAGTTTAATCCTAATTCTTTTATATATCCCAATCCAAAGGCAATTTAGATTATCTAAGTATCTTTAATTATGTATTTTTAACATATTCATGAGTGGGAACTTCTAAATTATGATTATCTTTAAGGAAAGGTGTTTTGATTTAAAATCTTTGAGAATTTTTCTTGTCTTCACAAGATTGAACTTTAGGGTGTTACACATGTGACCAGTTAAAGGGTCCTCGGTCAGCAGGCCTACATACGCATCCAATCCTTAATCAACCTGGGTAGAACATCACCTGTTCCTAGCCCAAGTCCCGATTTAAGTACTTCCATCCTTAGGATTGTTTGTGTTCCTTAGGATGAAAAAAGCATTATAGGGAACTTTGCAGTAAGATCCCACCATTGCTACCAATGAAATTAATCTTGCAGGTAGAAGCCACCTTTCCTCAAGATAACCCCTGAGCAAGGCCTTATTGCGAAAGACAACTTCTATCCACAAGATCTAAGTAGAGCTAAGCATTTTTGTAAATCATATTTTGATACTTCATCAGAAGTATCTATAAAGGTATAGATATCAAGGAAGGCAATGCATCAAAGGGTTTCCAAGCAACTCCTATAAACCTAATGCACATTCACTAGACTTAAAGTGTGTAAAAATAATTTAAAAACACAAGGAAGGGGTTGCATGCACCGGGGCTTGCTGAGTAACACTAGGTTAGTGTTGCTAGATGATGACTTGGCGAGTATCCTTTGGCTTGACACTCGTTTAGATTATCCATCTTCCAGTTCGTCCATCAGCATCATCCTGCGGATTGGTCCACACTTGGGGTCGACTTGGGTCATTTTCCGCATCACGTGATTAATGTACCTAATTGAAATGCATTATGCATATGAATGCTTATGAAAAAGCTAAGATAATATAAGTTTATTATCTAAGGTCTTGAATACAATTTTCCTTCACGGTTCTTCGAGAACTTAGGGTTTTCGGAGTCAAAGGTGAAGTCCAAAAGGCAGGGGGGTAGGGTTTTGGGTTCTAAGTATCAAACATGGCCCAAATCATACCAAACTCTACCCAAGGCTTCTAAATATCATTTAGAGATTACCCTAAGAATTTAGTGAATTTTTGATTTATTATACATTCCCTAAAAATCTAGAAACATGGTTCTTGGCTATTTTAAATACTCTATAATTCCCTATTTGGATTAAAAATCATGACACTATTTTTATTAAATACTATGGGAAATTAGGAGTCTAGCAAAATTGGTTTGATATTTTTAGCATTTTTCTGCAATTTTCTATGAATTTCTAAGGCTGCTTGGAAAAAAGAAAAGGAAAACTATTAACAGTGTTGGGCCCAAACTGGCCCAACCGGCCCAGCTTTAACGGAAAACGGGGGCGCGCCCGTGGTAGCGCATCCAGTTTTGCACAAAAGTCCTTGCCAGAGTTAATATTAGGAACGAAGTCCTCAACTGAACTCTGCGAGTCACTGACATTTTACTTCTGGCCCCTTCTAGGTTTCTTGTCTTTACAACGTGAGTCCCTGACGTCGCCGGTGGCGCGGACGCATTCCTACCGCGACACTACAGCGGGGGAGAGCCTAGGCAGCCGTTGGATAGCGACCAGACCAAATCCTAACCTACCCCGAGCATCTACAGGCATGGATTTGACTCACTAACTTACAGAGTGCCATGACCACGTTCAAGGCGGGAGCCCAGTACCGCGACGCTCACCCAAATGGCTCAGGCACAGGATGTTTCAAATTGAGGGCACAGGGAGCACGAGTAGGATGCGGGCAACACGACGCTCACAAGAATTGCCCCTAGGCCAACGGAACTTTGAGTGGGTCGTCACCAGGATAGTTTACGCGGTGTCAAGCCCGTGTTCCGACCAAACCAAGACCGTAAGGACCAAACGGACTTCTCGGTGAGCTTCACCAAGGTACGGGGATGCTAGAACATCAGCTTGTGGGGGTTAAGACATACCACAGTCGCCTGGCCACGTGAAGCCGAGGTGTTGCCGGGGTGGAATTCAAATAAGTTCAGTGCCTTGATCGATGGAACTTGGGTGTGTCTAGGGTATGATTTTGGGGTGTAGTACTACTAATCATGGTTGCTCAATATGGTTGATGGTGAACTAAGGATCACTGGTTGGGTTCCTACCTTTCCCTCCCCGGTTGCTCTTTATATAGGCAGGGAAAAGATCACAGGGGTTGGATGCTTGAACTTGCAGCAAGGACAGCCATGAACTCTAGATGCAGTCGTGGCTTCCTCTAGTAAATCCACGCCAACACATAGAGCCTAGCTACGCAGGGTGGAGATTATCCATGGGCAAAAGAAAAGAGGGGGTAAGGATGAGGTGCACTGTAGAGGATATTTGCACAGGTGATATTTCTGGGATGCACTAATCTGAATACCCCTGCCAGCACACCATCCCAATCTTCATCCTATTCCAAAGTTGGTCACGGCAAGGAGGGTAAATATCAAGGGTAGATATTTCAGTGCTTCTGAATCTTCAACAGATAACTGATCCCCCCATCTTCAGCTAGCAATTTCTCTCATTTTCTGAGTAAGACAGATCAATCACTGTTAATAGAACTTGTTTAGTAATCCAAGGTCTACCAATTTTCTACAGATGCCATAGACCCAAACCTCTCAGATTAGAAGCTATGGCATCCAAAAGTTGACTATAAAATCTGGTTACCATTTCTGTTTGCCTGAACCAATTTTCAGTTATTCACCCCATTGCCTTCTTTCTGACAGGGGTAATTTAGGTGCCCATATCTCCTAAATCTTCATAACACCAGGCCATAGTTTCTTAATAAAACTTGCTCATGAATACAAGCTTTCCAGCTTTGCTTAAATCAACCTGGCACCAAGTCGCATAGGACAGTACCAGTAAGGCCTCAAAGTTGCTCAGACAGAAATTCAGAGTAGATCAGCCTGAACTATATTCTTCAGTCTTGTTCAGCTGACTCATCATCTCTAATAGAGACCTTTTTGGATGCCTGAATCTTCCAACTTTGTGTAGTGTCAAGCTATGGTCCCTTAATAAATTTTGTTCATAGATACTACCTCTCCCACCTTGCTGTAGATACTTGGGCACAAAGCTACACGGAACAACCTTTGCAAGCCCACAAAGTGGAGCAGACATATAGGTATTCAGACCAGACTGACAGTCTGAATCTGCAAGTCTGAAAGCTTAACCTTTGAGTATCATTCTCTCCAAAACTTGTACAGGATCAAGCCTATTTGTCTTAGGAACACTTAATCACATTCTAAGGGTCTCTAATTTATCTACATAGCTCATAGACTTTAACCCTCTAGCTTGGCCACAAAAAGGCTTCCAACCTAGCTTGATACACTGCACATATAAGTTTCAGACTACTGTTTTTGGTCTGAAAATTCAGAGTTCTGCTGACTCGATTTTGGGTATGCTTTTATGAGATTTTATAGAGTTTTAGGATTGGGTCTCTTAATTGAACTTATGCTCCTATAATGGCTCTACCATTTTGATGCACTAACCTAGGACAGAATCCTCATGAATGAAGAGATATACAGCTCCAAAGATGGTCCCAACCTGCTGAAATTCAGACTTAATTACATAGCTTTCATGGGTCCTTTTTTACAAAAAGGTCCAAATCCCACTATTCCTCTTGCAAATCCTTGAATATAAAAGTTAGTGGCTTTAAGGTGCCCCCTTTTACTATGATACTTGCACTTAGGTCCAGAAGGGTGCAACATTTGCATGTAACCCCCTAGGGTTTCTGTCCAGGGTTTTCCAGGGGTCTATTTAGGGTTTTTGATATTTCTAGGGTTTGAATGCCACTTACGTCCATCCATGGTGACATTTTATGATTATTATAAGTAAGTTTTGAGAACCTAACTCATTTGGGCTTTATTGAACTCCTAAGCTCAGTTTAGGGTTAAGCACCCTACCCTAGGGTTGTACCCATGACTTATCACATCAATTCAATTGGTTTTGAAATTTTTTGCCTGGTGAATGTACTCTAGGTGTGATAAACACATGATTTTCCAAGGCTTACGATGTTATGCTCAAGCTTTAGTAGCAGTAACACCAGGGGTGTTACAGCCCTCCCCCTTAAAAGAATCTCGTCCCGAGATTCAGAACGAAAGACTTTTAAGAGCAGAGAATAATGTAACCCACGTCCATTTAAGCGGTAATCACAAGAAGTCCAAGCAAAGGTGAGTGTCTCAGAATGTGGTTTCTCTAGCGGACATAACATATATCGACTTAAGCCAATTTAGCGATGTCCACCAATAGAGACGATGTCTGCCAGAGGAACACATAAGGTTCCATGTGTGCAGTTTGCTTTTTCTGATGACACTGTATTATCTAGGTCTGTTGGGTGAGTGGCTGTAACGCCCCGAATTTTGCAGTTGAATTTTTTTTCTTTTCTTTACTCGCCAAAATTCGGGCGTTACCTTTTCTTTTTCTTTTTCCCTCGCTAAACCTTGATCTTTTCCAAAGTTTTAGCGGGATTCGGTTTGGATTTCCCGTGTAAGAAAAACTCTAAGAATACTTTATGTTGTTTGATGCACCATGTCGAACCTTGCATTTCCTTTGATTGCTTTGAAGGTGCAAATGCATTCATGTAGGAAGATCGGATTTCGAAAACAGGGAAATAATCTTTTCTTTTTCTTTCCCTCTCTTTCTCTCTCCTCTTTTTCTCTCTCTCCCGCGCCGTGGGCCGACCCCGGCCGGCCCAGCCGCCCCTGGCGCCCCCTCTTGGGCCTTGGCAAGGCCCAGCCGCCCCCCCCCATTTTCCTTTTTTTCCCAAGCCCTCTCCCTCTCCCTCTCATTTTCCCTCTCTCTCTCTCCCTAGCGCCGCCCCTACCCGCCCCTGCCCTAAGCCGCCGCCGCCCCCTGCCGCCGACCGCCCCTCGCCGTCGTTCCCCGACGCCGGTGAGCCGCCCCCCCCCCCTCCTCTCTGCTCCCTCCCTCTCCCCTTTCCCCTTCTCTCCCTCCCCGGCCCAACCGCCCGGCCGCTCGGCTGCCCTGGCCGCGCCCGGCCGCCTGGCCGCGCCGCCGGCCGCCTGGCCGCGCCGCCGGCCGCCTGGCCGCGCCCTGGCCGGCCCCGGCCGCGCCCAGCCGCGCCCCGGCCCGCCCCCTGCTCGGCCCCAGCCGGCCGCTGGCCGCCCCAGCCGCGCCTTCGGCCGCCCGCTCGGCCGCCCAGCCCGACCCCCCCCCCCGCGCCCGCCCTGGCCGGCCGGTTCAACCGGACCAGCTCGGCCGCCCCGACCCCCAGCTCGGCCGCCCTCCCCCGCGCGCCCGCCCAGCTCAGCCGCCCAGCCCAGGGCCGGTTCAACCGCCCCCCCCCCCTTTTTTATTTATTTTTTTTATTTTATTTATTTTTATTTTACTTTCTGTGATCATAGTTATTTTATTTTAGGTAGGCTAATCATTGTTCATGCTATTGAAATAGGAAGTTTAATTTAAAATTCCGTTATGCGGTTGATTCACGTAGTTAATTGTTTATCCCGTGCAATGTTGATCAACTAAAAATGATTAGGTTCCCATTAGTATATATATAACAGAATTCTTTTGTTAAGAACCAATTGTAACTGATCATTAGTGCATAAACTTTAACCCCCTGCGAGACCTTTCCCGTTTCTTTCTAACCATAACAAATGCGATGTCAAATGTCATACTTGATGCATATTCACTTTACTTGTTCTCTTGTATGGTGTACTGTTCTTTTGTATTAAATATGTGGATGGATGTATGTATGTTTGCAATCGCATAGAGAACGATCCGGTCGAAGAGCCCGAGGAATTCGCAGGAGAAGCCCCTGAGCAGCAGTCGGTTGGTGGAGGCAAGTGTCCTTTGACCTATCTCTGTCCTATTCATTCTTTAATTCACCTCCCGCATTACACATTTATACCTAAGGATTGACTAGTTTTTGTTACCCATGTCCTTGTTTACCTATCTGGGTCGGATTATTACTGCTTAGTCTGATGCTATTGCTCAACTCTAATCAATGAACATGATGTGATTATCTATGATACGCTGTTTTCCCCTTCTTATTTATGATCATACTTGTGGCATTTAAGGGGACTCGAGCGGTTTCTCGAGTGCCTCTCCGTAAGGACCTGTTCAATGGATGACCGCCCGGGAAAACAGTGCAACCATGAGGGTGGAATGGGACGCCCTTAGCTGAATAATTAGAGGAACCGGGGTGTAGATCACTTAGCCGTTGTGCCGTCAATGGGGCTCGGTGTATGCGGCTCGCTCTGCCAAGGTTGATTTGTCCCTTGGGGAGGAGTGCGGTACATTTAGGAAACCTAACGGGTGGCTACAGCCCCGGGGAATCTTTGTAAAGGCTACGTAGTGAGACCCTGCCTATTCACCTTGGTAGTGTTTAAGGGTTTGATCAGCCCGAGGCAAGAGGGAATCACGGCTTGTGGGTAAAGTGCGCAACCTCTGCAGAGTGTTATGAAACTGATATATCAGCCGTGCTCGCGGTTATGAGCGGCCAAGGGAGCTCCAGAGATTAGTGATACTTTATCAGAGATACTTTGGTACAGGTGGCAATGAGATTGATGGTTCTGATTATGATTATGGTATTGGTAAGTGGTATTCTTTCCGTTTGGAAAGGATACGTTGGGCTAATAACTTGGGTTAATGTTAAAACCTGGCTTTCTACTAGTAAGTAATAACCTGACCAACTAAAAGCAACTGCTTGACTTATCCCCACATAAAGCTAGTCCAATACAGCCAAACGGGATGCTTGCTGAGTATGTTGATGTGTACTCACCCTTGCTCTACACACCAACCCCCCCCCCCTCCAGGTTGTCTGCATTGCAACCACTGCTCAGGAGAAGATGAAGCTGTGGAAGGAGACTTCCAGGAGTTCCAAGACTACGACGAGTTCTAGGCGTGGGTTAGCGGCAACCCCCAGTCGGCTGCCTGTGAAGGCCGCGTTATCTACGTTTCTTTTCCGCACTTTGATTTATTGTAAGAACTATATGGACGTCTCAGACGTATGATGTAATCGACTATTATTTCCCCTTTTAATACTATTTGAGCACTGTGTGATGATGTCCATGTTATGTAACTGCTGTGTACGTGAATAACTGATCCTGGCACGTACATGGTTCGCATTCGGTTTACCCTCTAAAAACCGGGTGTGACATAAGTGGTATCAAAGCCGTGCTGACTGTAGGACCGCTAACCTAGAGTAGAATGGGCGTTCTAAGGACTATAGACCTCTGTCCTTGCCTTGACTTTGATATCCCTTCAAAAGTTGGTCCTACTGACCAAACCTATGTTCTACTATATATTATACCTTGCTGAAAATTTTGTTTTATTCTGATCCTTCATTTATTTATGATTCATTATTTGCTGGTCATATTAATTCTGTTCTCACCCTTTTGCTTGCGATGTCTTTTGTAGATGCCTCGACTTAGACACACTGCACGAAAGTCCGTCATCCCCTTCTTACCCTCCCGCCTTGCTGAGCGTCCGCTTCGCCGTCCCGTGGCCGGACAGTCCAGCCACTTGGAGAGACTGCACCACCGCCTGCATGAGGAGCAGGAACGTCGACGACAGGAGCAGCAGGGCTCTTCTTTCTCGCTCCAGCAGGAGATAGAGTCTGTGAGGAGCTGCTCTCCTGTGCTTCCCCTGGAGGCGCCCCCTGCACCACCATTGGGCGCCCCAGCTTCTGGAGTAGCTGTTGGAGGAGATCCAGACGACGGAGGTGGCGACAACAGCTTGAGCCACGACATCGACTTCTCTGCTGACCACGAGCCGGAAGGATGGGTTGCTCGACCCATCACTCGCGACGCTGCTCGCGGGTGTCACTTCCACGACGCGCTCGACACCCTGCTACGTCGGGCACTTGACCGGCGTACTTGGTCCATCGAGTATCGCTGTGTGGTCTACCAGCATAGTCGCGGGGTCTACCCGGACCGCTGGGAGGCGACCTGCTTGGTGCGCCGTCCGGAGAACAGTCTCCAGGGCGCGGAGGCTTGCTCAGAGCACTATTCTATCTCTGAGCGGGACTCAGCTGAGGCAGCCATGCAGGATGCTGCACGGCGTGCGCTTTCGCACTACTGCTCGGTTCTCGGTGGGGTAGCTGACGGTCTCGACCTGAAGTATTACCCCCGCCGTCCATCTGGCAGCACAGGAGGCGTGATTGTTTCACCTGCCGGTGAGGACAATCCTAGGTTGAGCAGCACAGTCAACCTGGCCGCCGTGCTAAACACGGAGCTGGACCATGCATTAGACGAGCTGAGTAGGGCTCGTGCTGAGATCGCCCTGCTGCGGGCTGAGCGCGCGGAGCGTCGTCACTTGGATGATGGTTCCCCCGCCCCCGTCGGGACTCAGCACCCGTACCGCTCACCTCGGCGTGGACTCCAGTCTTATGGCAATCCCGACTGCAAGACCAAGATAAATCTAGAACCATAGCTCGTTAGAGTTGGATCTTGTAATTAATACGAAATATATATACATAGAAGCTTCAGTCTTAGCGTTAGTCTCGGTCTTAGTTAGTCTTAGTTAGACAGGGTAGTTTGCTATATCCTGTGCATTTATGTTTGTCATGATGAACTATGTTTGGTTTGGATCTTTGTAATGATTGTCACCAGAGTGTGGGTATCCCCTGCATTTTGGTTTACCTATTATGTTAATGGAGTTAGATATATAGTTGGGAAACCCTTTATTCTACTTTCCTCTTTATCTGAGAAGCTGTGTGGTCTGTGTTGGAGATCAGTGAAGATGCTCATCTGTTCAGTGCTGTTGGAGAATTCCATACTCTTTTCTTATGCTGCAAGATTTGCCAGATCAGTTCTGATGTGTGGTTGCGTTCTGCAGATGTCAGAGAACAGGCGCAGAGGAGGAAGGCGTGCTCAGCAGGAGCAAGCCGGTCAGCAAGATGAGGCGCCCCAGCAGCAGCACCTGCCGTCCCCCGCCCCCGATGTCGATCGAGCAGATGTTTCTGATGCAGACTCAGGCAGTTCAGGCCATCGGTCAGACCCTGGCCGCCATTCAGCAGCAGCAGCAGCAGCAGCAGCAAGCACCACCCCAGCCTCAGATGCCTCAGATGCCCAGAGATAAGCGTGCTGAATTCATGAGAGGTCATCCCCCAACGTTCGCTCACTCTTCTGACCCCATGGATGCTGAAGATTGGCTGCACACTGTGGAGCGGGAGTTGCATACCGCTCAGTGTGACGACAGGGAGAAAGTCTTGTATGGTCCCCGTCTGTTGAGAGGAGCAGCCCAATCATGGTGGGAGTCTTACCTCGCCACTCATGCCAACCCCGATGCCATCACCTGGGAAGAATTCAGAGGTAGCTTTCGTCAGTACCATGTGCCTGCAGGTCTGATGACAGTGAAGAAGGAGGAGTTCCTGGCCCTTAAGCAAGGGTCATCGTCTGTCAGTGAGTATCGAGACAGGTTTCTGCAGTTGTCTCGTTATGCTCCCGAAGATGTCAACACTGATGCCAAGCGACAGTACCGTTTCTTGAGAGGCTTGGTTGACCCTCTGCAGTACCAACTGATGAATCATACCTTCCCGACATTCCAGCACTTGATTGACAGAGCAATCATGACAGAAAGGAAGCGTAAGGAGATGGAAGATCGTAAGCGCAAGATCAGTGGACCCCAGCCTGGAAGCAGCAGTCGTCCTCGTTTCTCAGGCAATCAACCTCAGCAGTTCAGGCAGAACCAGCGTCCACCTCAGCAGCACCAGCAGCGTCAGCAGTATCAGCAGTTCTAGAGGCAGTATCCTCAGCACCAGTACCAGAACCGTCAGAGCAATCAATCAGGAGGTCAGTTTCAGAGGCAGAATCAGCAGACACCTCGTCTTCCTGCCCCAGCAAGCCAGCAGAGCAATCAGGCAGCACCAGCTCAGTGTAACACCCGGATTTTAGGGGTCCAAAACCCGGGCGTAAACATAATCACCAGGTGTGCTGGGACCTAGTCTCACACATATGATGAATAGTGGCACAGGATCGAATGTCACAACTTTATATATAACAGGAGTTCTATACAAAATAAATAATTACATTATAGGGAGACAACGGTCCAGCAACCCCAAAGTTGACTGGGAGACGACGACCTAGACCTCTCACGAACTCATCGCAGCATCCTCCATGAGCATCATCCTGCGGTACCTGTTCTTGACCTGTGGGGTGTGTGAGACAGCAAGAGTGAGCTCACATACGTTCATCGCTCAACAAGTTGTGGGGAATAATGTGTATGAACTCGCCAAAGGTGGGAGCTCACGTGAAGTGTAAGGCTTACCAAAGAAGATGGTTAGAGCTGAGCATTGCTTTTAAAGTTGGTCAAAATTTTATTAGCAGTTACTAAGTATAAGTAAATACCAGCCCAATTAAATAGTAGAACAAAAGTAACAACTTCACCTGCGATGCAATGCATATGACAAATTGAGTTTAAGTTCCATAATTTAATCATGTGAGTGTCCGAGCTGCTCTTGACCGTGAGCACGGCTAGTATACCAGTTTTACACTCTGCAGAGGTTGCGCATCTTTACCCACAAGTCGTGTTACCCATCTGCCAAGAGATGGCCAATCCCATACACCTCTACCGAGGAGGCGAGGCAGGGTAACACTACGAGGCCTTTACAAAGTTCCACTAGCTTCAGAAAACCCGCTACAGTTTATAGGAAGTTCCAATGCAGGAATCCCTTGCAGGACCGCCATCGCAGCAAAATCCTCCCGAGGGCCTCCCTACACTGACCACTCCCCTACTGCCCTTGCCCCTTTCGGGTAAGGTAGTCTTCCACTAGCTTTCCTAATTAATCAGCCAAGGGCGTCCCATTCCACCCTTGTGGTAGCACTGTTTTCCCGGGTGGTTCTCCATGTTCCAATTAACATAATGATCTTAACATGAACAATAAATAACAACTGATAACAAAAGTATAATCATGAATAGTAATGTGTATCTCTATACCCAAAACCACATATAGCACTAGCAAGTACTACCCAGAAAGTTCAGTGGTAAACAAGGTATAAAGATAGACAAACTAGGGTAACCTATTGGGTCCCATCAAAATTAACCTATGCAGATCATTATGATTAATTAGAACATGAGTGGGTAAAAAGAAGTGATCAAGGGCACAACTTGCCTGAGACTTGAGAATCCAGGTACCAGGATGATCTTTAGGTGACTCGTGACCTCACTGCTAGTCGTAGCAATTCAAACAAACACGGTATAGGCAAAATTAACATTACACCAAACATAAGAACAAATTACACATTAATAATATACATATTAAAATAAGATCATAGGAACAGGAATCATTAATTTTGGAGTTATAGATTTTTAGTTATGAATTTTCAAAGGTTTTATGTGTTTAAAATGGATTAAATGAGAGATTAAATTTCTAATTGTTTTCATGCCAAAGCAGAGGCACAAAATAATAAACAATAATATTACAAAATTATAGGAATTGGAATGGATTAATTTGGACTAAATATGCATTTTCTATGAATTAAACAAATTCTAGCATTTATTTTTGTATTAAAAATCATTTTCTAATTCCTTTACTCATTTTAAAACAGCAGTGGACTGGGCCTCAAATTTGTAAAAGGGCAGGGGGCTCGGCGCTAAAAATACCGAGACACAGGAAACAGTTAAACGGGGATGGCGGGTTTATTCCAAGAAAAGGCAGGGTCTCTTTTAGAAAGTGGCCACGGCGAAGGGGTACGGGCCGATCTCAGCCGTCCGATCAAATATCGAAGGCCCGGATTAGATCTGTATTAATCCGAACGGGTATGCAACTCGGACCGTCCGATCTAGCGCCAACGCTCCGATCTGAGATCAAGCGCCAGGATCGCTTATCACTTAGAACGAATAGTTACGCAATTTGCGGCCGCTGGATCGACCATCTACGGCCCGGATCCTATTGAACGAAGGGGTATTTTGCACTCTAATCACAGCCGTCCGAGAACCGATCGACGGCGCCAGGTCCATCATCAACCCCCAGCCGTGACAGACGACGGCGGCGCCAGCATCCGCTGCACTGCTACGGCGGAGGAGTCCGGCGAGCCTCCCCACAAAGCGCACATGATGCTCCGACTCACTATGGACAGGTGCAAAACGATGCGAACGACCAGAGGGACAAGGTGAGGAAGTGTTCACCTTGGATTATGGCGGCAGCGGTTCTGGCCACGCGGAGACGAAGATCCGCGGTGGAGCTTGACTACGGCGAGGAATTCCGGAGTTCCCGAGGCCACGCAGTTCAAATTGATGGCCTAGTCAGCTTCACGGGTCCCTGGCGAACGCCCTCCCCCACACGCTTGAACCCGTGCGCGAGCGCAGAGGAGAGTCACCGACGGCGGCTGTTGGCAAGAGGGTCTGCGCGGCGCTATTCGGCAAAGAAGGGAGAGCGAGGTAGGTCAACAGGTCGCGGCGAAGTATTTATAGGACGGTGGGCACGGCGCCCGCAGCCGAGTCCGGTTCAACAGCCCTGCGCGGATTCCGCACACACCGCCGTCGATTGCGCCGAGGTCGTTAGCTGAGGAAGACGACGCCTGACAGCGTGGGCCCACTGCGCAGCGAAAGGCGGATCGCGCCGTGCGCGCGACGCAGCGGCCGCCAAGCGGGTCCCGCAGGCCAGTGAAAGGAGGTGGATCAACGTAAGGCTAGGAGCGCGCCTGTCACGAGGGCCCCACCGGTAAGTGATCCAGTGCGCGCGCGTGAAGGTGGATGGGAGTTGGGCCGCGCGCAGTAGAGAAGGTAGTGTGGGCCGAATTCGGGTCTGAGGCCCAGGTAAGGTGTTCTTAGCCTTTTTCTTTTATTTTTCCTTTTTCCTATTTGATTCACTTTTCTTTTCATTTGAATTCCTAATTTGAATTTGAGTCTTGTTAAGAAATTCACTTTTGAGTCAAATGTATAAACTCAAATCTGTGTAGGAATAATATTTATATATATTTTTATACTTATTTTTATTCCACATAATGTTCATTTGCTTCTTTTCTTCTAAATTCTAGGATCTCCTTTTATTTTTTTTCCAAATTCTATTTGGGAAATTTAATATATTACTTTTATATTGCCATATAATGCACACAAAATAAAGAACCAACATGATGCACATTTTTTTGTGATAAGTCTTTTATTAACTATTATTATATTTTTTTTTAACATGGTGTTCACATGTGATGATAAGTAGGTTCAACATACACATAAAATATAGGAAAATAACTTTTCTCCTCTTTTAGTATCTATTGCAAATTGGGTATTACAAATCCTACCCCCCTTAAAAATAATCTCGTCCTCGAGATTTGTAAGAAAAAGGACTATACCAGGATTGGTTTGTAATTGAGGTTGTAGTTTCTAATTGAGTCCAAAAATTAAGGGTCTCTCTTTTTTTTTATACAATTTAGCAAGTATTTAGAAATGCATGGGTACCTTCTAGTTTAGACACACAGTTAGGTAAGAAGAGAGATGGTCAAAGTGAGGTTAGCTGATGGTAAGAAGAACTTGGTAAGGGAAGACTCCATCCAAGGTGGTAAATCTTGAATCATCTCGAGATCTGATTTGACCCCTATCCTTCCATGTCGAAGTTGATCTCCTCCTTCTTGCTCTTTGGTGTCTCCATCCGGGTTTGGGACAAGAGGCTAAGATAGATTTGTTATGTAGGTCAAGTTGTTGGGTATGGTCTTATCCTTTGTATCAGCATTAAGTAACTCAATCTAGCTTAGATCATATTGGATTAGATAGAATCCAGATTAGGTTGGTATGACTAGATTAAACTAGTTAAGATTAGCTAGATCTACCAGGGTAGGATAAACATTATTAGGATATGTTAGAATCTTTTAAGATAGGATGGATTATATGATGTAGGTAGGTCATTGTTCAAGGATGAGTTGGTATAAGACATTAATTTAGGTCAAGATCTATTTGTAGAGACAGTGTCTAACCTATATCACTAACTTAACTAACTTGTTAATAACTCACTTTAGATTGAATCATATTAGATTGGATGGGATCTAGATTAGATTAGTATGACTAGTTTGACTAGGTAAGATCTAATTAATTTTCATTAGACCATGGTTGTTTAAACTAGGGTGGATAAGTATGCTCATTAGGTTAAGATGGATCCATAAAGATAAGATAGAATCTTTTGAGACCAGTTAGATCCATTAGGATAAAATCTTTTCAAGATAAGATGAGTATCTTTTAAGATGAGATGGATCTATTAAGATAAGGGAGAATCTTTTAAGATAAGATGAATTGGTTAGAATGAGATTTTTTAGGATAAGATAAATCTCTTAAGCTAGATATGTTCCAATGGGGATAATCTAGGTTGTCTAGTTATCTTACAAATGCTATCTTTTATGCCTAGATGTATATGCAGATGTAATTGTGGACATTACTCCACAACCCATCACACTCAATCAAAAATCCAAATCAGACAAATATCATAAGAACAAACATTCAAGTGCATAGATAACCATAAAAATAGTTTTGTTTTTGTTCCTGAGAGTAGGTCTCCTATTCCTAAAGGTCACTTTAGGCACAGGATTTCAAGGTGTGTGAAATCCACAATTGTCTCTAGAAAGATAAAGGTAAGAATAATCAGAGTAAAGCGGAAATGGATGAGAAAAAGATTAAGATAAGTTTAGAAAAGAATCAGAGTAAGGTAAGTAAAGGATGGTTGTCCAGTTCTATCTAGGTTTCGTCCTACAGTCAACATTCCTCTGATACCACTTCTGTAACACCCGGATTTTAGGGGTCCAAAACCCGGGCGTAAACATAATCACCAGGTGTGCTGGGACCTAGTCTCACACATATGATGAATAGTGGCACAGGATCGAATGTCACAACTTTATATATAACAGGAGTTCTATACAAAATAAATAATTACATTATAGGGAGACAACGGTCCAGCAACCCCAAAGTTGACTGGGAGACGACGACCTAGACCTCTCACGAACTCATCGCAGCATCCTCCATGAGCATCATCCTGCGGTACCTGTTCTTGACCTGTGGGGTGTGTGAGACAGCAAGAGTGAGCTCACATACGTTCATCGCTCAACAAGTTGTGGGGAATAATGTGTATGAACTCGCCAAAGGTGGGAGCTCACGTGAAGTGTAAGGCTTACCAAAGAAGATGGTTAGAGCTGAGCATTGCTTTTAAAGTTGGTCAAAATTTTATTAGCAGTTACTAAGTATAAGTAAATACCAGCCCAATTAAATAGTAGAACAAAAGTAACAACTTCACCTGCGATGCAATGCATATGACAAATTGAGTTTAAGTTCCATAATTTAATCATGTGAGTGTCCGAGCTGCTCTTGACCGTGAGCACGGCTAGTATACCAGTTTTACACTCTGCAGAGGTTGCGCATCTTTACCCACAAGTCGTGTTACCCATCTGCCAAGAGACGACCAATCCCATACACCTCTACCGAGGAGGCGAGGCAGGGTAACACTACGAGGCCTTTACAAAGTTCCACTAGCTTCAGAAAACCCGCTACAGTTTATAGGAAGTTCCAATGCAGGAATCCCTTGCAGGACCGCCATCGCAGCAAAATCCTCCCGAGGGCCTCCCTACACTGACCACTCCCCTACTGCCCTTGCCCCTTTCGGGTAAGGTAGTCTTCCACTAGCTTTCCTAATTAATCAGCCAAGGGCGTCCCATTCCACCCTTGTGGTAGCACTGTTTTCCCGGGTGGTTCTCCATGTTCCAATTAACATAATGATCTTAACATGAACAATAAATAACAACTGATAACAAAAGTATAATCATGAATAGTAATGTGTATCTCTATACCCAAAACCACATATAGCACTAGCAAGTACTACCCAGAAAGTTCAGTGGTAAACAAGGTATAAAGATAGACAAACTAGGGTAACCTATTGGGTCCCATCAAAATTAACCTATGCAGATCATTATGATTAATTAGAACATGAGTGGGTAAAAAGAAGTGATCAAGGGCACAACTTGCCTGAGACTTGAGATTCCAGGTACCAGGATGATCTTTAGGTGACTCGTGACCTCACTGCTAGTCGTAGCAATTCAAACAAACACGGTATAGGCAAAATTAACATTACACCAAACATAAGAACAAATTACACATTAATAATATACATATTAAAATAAGATCATAGGAACAGGAATCATTAATTTTGGAGTTATAGATTTTTAGTTATGAATTTTCAAAGGTTTTATGTGTTTAAAATGGATTAAATGAGAGATTAAATTTCTAATTGTTTTCATGCCAAAGCAGAGGCACAAAATAATAAACAATAATATTACAAAATTATAGGAATTGGAATGGATTAATTTGGACTAAATATGCATTTTCTATGAATTAAACAAATTCTAGCATTTATTTTTGTATTAAAAATCATTTTCTAATTCCTTTACTCATTTTAAAACAGCAGTGGACTGGGCCTCAAATTTGTAAAAGGGCAGGGGGCTCGGCGCTAAAAATACCGAGACACAGGAAACAGTTAAACGGGGATGGCGGGTTTATTCCAAGAAAAGGCAGGGTCTCTTTTAGAAAGTGGCCACGGCGAAGGGGTACGGGCCGATCTCAGCCGTCCGATCAAATATCGAAGGCCCGGATTAGATCTGTATTAATCCGAACGGGTATGCAACTCGGACCGTCCGATCTAGCGCCAACGCTCCGATCTGAGATCAAGCGCCAGGATCGCTTATCACTTAGAACGAATAGTTACGCAATTTGCGGCCGCTGGATCGACCATCTACGGCCCGGATCCTATTGAACGAAGGGGTATTTTGCACTCTAATCACAGCCGTCCGAGAACCGATCGACGGCGCCAGGTCCATCATCAACCCCCAGCCGTGACAGACGACGGCGGCGCCAGCATCCGCTGCACTGCTACGGCGGAGGAGTCCGGCGAGCCTCCCCACAAAGCGCACATGATGCTCCGACTCACTATGGACAGGTGCAAAACGATGCGAACGACCAGAGGGACAAGGTGAGGAAGTGTTCACCTTGGATTATGGCGGCAGCGGTTCTGGCCACGCGGAGACGAAGATCCGCGGTGGAGCTTGACTACGGCGAGGAATTCCGGAGTTCCCGAGGCCACGCAGTTCAAATTGATGGCCTAGTCAGCTTCACGGGTCCCTGGCGAACGCCCTCCCCCACACGCTTGAACCCGTGCGCGAGCGCAGAGGAGAGTCACCGACGGCGGCTGTTGGCAAGAGGGTCTGCGCGGCGCTATTCGGCAAAGAAGGGAGAGCGAGGTAGGTCAACAGGTCGCGGCGAAGTATTTATAGGACGGTGGGCACGGCGCCCGCAGCCGAGTCCGGTTCAACGGCCCTGCGCGGATTCCGCACACACCGCCGTCGATTGCGCCGAGGTCGTTAGCTGAGGAAGACGACGCCTGACAGCGTGGGCCCACTGCGCAGCGAAAGGCGGATCGCGCCGTGCGCGCGACGCAGCGGCCGCCAAGCGGGTCCCGCAGGCCAGTGAAAGGAGGTGGATCAACGTAAGGCTAGGAGCGCGCCTGTCACGAGGGCCCCACCGGTAAGTGATCCAGTGCGCGCGCGTGAAGGTGGATGGGAGTTGGGCCGCGCGCAGTAGAGAAGGTAGTGTGGGCCGAATTCGGGTCTGAGGCCCAGGTAAGGTGTTCTTAGCCTTTTTCTTTTATTTTTCCTTTTTCCTATTTGATTCACTTTTCTTTTCATTTGAATTCCTAATTTGAATTTGAGTCTTGTTAAGAAATTCACTTTTGAGTCAAATGTATAAACTCAAATCTGTGTAGGAATAATATTTATATATATTTTTATACTTATTTTTATTCCACATAATGTTCATTTGCTTCTTTTCTTCTAAATTCTAGGATCTCCTTTTATTTTTATTTTTTTCCAAATTCTATTTGGGAAATTTAATATATTACTTTTATATTGCCATATAATGCACACAAAATAAAGAACCAACATGATGCACATTTTTTTGTGATAAGTCTTTTATTAACTATTATTATATTTGTTTTTAACATGGTGTTCACATGTGATGATAAGTAGGTTCAACATACACATAAAATATAGGAAAATAACTTTTCTCCTCTTTTAGTATCTATTGCAAATTGGGTATTACACTCAGGTTGGAAACAGAGCATGTTTCCACTGTGGAGAGCAAGGCCACTGGGTGATGCAATGTCCGAAGAAGGCAGCCCAGCAGCAGTCAGGCCCCAATGCCCCAGCAAAGCAGAATGCGTCTCAGTCTGGAGCAGGCAACCGCCCTCAACAGCGCTATAATCATGGAAGACTGAACCACTTGGAGGCTGAAGCAGTTCAGGAGACCCCCGGCATGACAGTAGGTATGTTCCCAGTCGATTCCCATATTGCAGAAGTGTTATTTGATACTGGAGCAACGCATTCTTTCATTACTGCATCATGGGTAGAAGCACATAATCTTCCAATTACTACCATGTCAACCCCCATTCAAATTGACTCAGCTGGTGGTAGAATTCGAGCTGATAGCATTTGTTTGAATGTAAGTGTGGAAATAAGGGGGATAGCGTTTCCCGCTAACCTTATAGTAATGGGTACTCAGGGAATAGATGTCATCCTAGGGATGAATTGGCTAGATAAGTATCAGGCAGTTATCAGTTGTGATAAAAGGACAATCAAGTTGGTGTCCCCACTAGGAGAGGAAGTGGTGACCGAGTTAGTCCCGCCCGAGCCAAAGAAAGGAAGTTGTTATCAGATGGCTGTCGATAGCAGTGAAGCAGACCCAATTGAGAGTATCAAGGTTGTGTCTGAATTCCCGGATGTGTTTCCAAAGGATCTACCGGGTATGCCACCAGAGCGGAAAGTTGAGTTTGCCATAGAGCTTCTTCCTGGAACCGCTCCTATCTTTAAGAGAGCTTACAGAATATCTGGACCACAGTTGGTTGAGCTTAAGAAGCAGATTGATGAGCTGTCAGAGAAAGGTTACATCCGGCCAAGCACCTCGCCTTGGGCCGCCCCTGTCTTGTTTGTGGAGAAGAAAGATGGCACAAAGAGGATGTGTATCGATTATCGAGCTTTGAATGAAGTCACGATCAAGAACAAGTATCTCTTGCCCAGAATAGAAGATCTGTTTGACCAGTTGAGAGGAGCCAGTGTGTTCTCCAAGATCGATCTGAGGTCAGGTTATCATCAGCTCAGGATCCGACCTTCGGACATACCGAAGACGGCATTCATTACCAAGTATGGTTTGTATGAGTTCACAGTGATGTCTTTTGGTTTGACCAATGCACCAGCGTTCTTTATGAACTTGATGAACAGTGTATTCATGGATTATCTCGATAAGTTTGTGGTGGTATTCATTGATGACATTCTGGTTTATTCTCAAAGTGAAGAAGAGCATGCAGATCATTTGAGGATGGTATTGCAGAGATTGCGAGAGCACCAGTTGTATGCAAAGTTGAGCAAGTGTGAGTTCTGGATCAGTGAAGTCCTGTTCTTGGGTCACATAATCAACAAAGAAGGATTGGCTGTGGATCCGAAGAAAGTGGCAGACATTCTGAACTGGAAAGCGCCAACGGATGCTCGAGGAATTAAGAGCTTCATTGGAATGGCCGGATATTATCGGCGATTCATTGAAGGGTTTTTGAAGATTGCGAAACCAATAACAGCGTTGCTAGGCAACAAGGTTGAGTTCAAGTGGACCCAGAAATGTCAAGAGGCCTTCGAAGCGCTGAAAGAGAAGTTGACAACAGCGCCTGTCCTAGTCTTGCCTGATGTGCATAAGCCCTTCTCTGTGTACTGTGATGCTTGTTACACAGGTTTGGGATGCGTATTGATGCAAGAGGGAAGAGTTGTGGCTTACTCGTCCCGACAGTTGAAGGTTCATGAGAAGAATTACCCAATCCATGATCTAGAGTTGGCAGCAGTGGTTCACGCACTGAAGACATGGAGGCACTATCTGTATGGACAGAAATGCGATGTTTACACAGATCATAAGAGTCTGAAGTACATATTCACTCAGTCAGAGTTGAACATGAGGCAGCGAAGATGGTTAGAGTTGATCAAAGACTATGAGTTGGAGATCCATTACCATCCAGGCAAAGGAAACATAGTGGCAGATGCTTTGAGCAGAAAGAGTCAAGTCAATCTGATGGTCGCTCGTCCGATGCCTTATGAGTTGGCCAAGGAGTTTGACAGGTTGAGTCTCGGATTTCTGAACAATTCGCGAGGAGTCACAGTTGAATTGGAACCTACCCTGGAGCGCGAAATCAAAGAGGCGCAGAAGAATGATGAGAAGATCAGTGAGATTCGGCGACTGATTCTAGATGGCAGAGGCAAAGATTTTCGAGAAGATGCTGAAGGTGTGGTATGGTTCAAAGACCGCTTGTGTGTTCCCAATGTCCAGTCCATTCGGGAGTTGATTCTCAAGGAAGCTCATGAGACAGCTTATTCGATTCACCCTGGCAGTGAGAAGATGTATCAGGACCTGAAGAAGAAATTCTGGTGGTACGGAATGAAGAGGGAAATCGCAGAGCATGTGGCTATGTGCGATAGTTGTCGAAGAATTAAGGCAGAGCACCAGAGACCAGCTGGATTGTTGCAACCGTTGCAGATCCCTCAGTGGAAATGGGATGAAATTGGTATGGATTTCATAGTCGGATTGCCTCGCACTCGAGCCGGCTACGATTCTATTTGGGTAGTAGTGGACCGTTTGACCAAGTCGGCCCACTTTATACCTGTCAAGACCACCTACAGCAGTGCAGTGTTGGCAGAACTGTATATGTCTCGGGTCGTTTGTCTTCATGGTGTGCCAAAGAAGATAGTGTCAGACAGAGGAACGCAGTTCACCTCTCATTTCTGGCAGCAGTTGCATGAAGCTTTGGGCACACATCTGAATTTCAGTTCAGCTTATCACCCGCAGACAGATGGCCAGACCGAAAGGACCAATCAAATTCTTGAAGACATGTTGAGAGCCTGTGCGTTGCAAGATCAGTCCGGATGGGACAAGCGATTGCCTTATGCAGAGTTTTCCTATAACAACAGTTATCAGGCCAGTTTGAAGATGTCACCATTTCAAGCGCTTTATGGAAGGAGTTGCAGAACTCCGTTGCAATGGGATCAGCCTGGAGAGAAGCAAGTGTTTGGGCCAGACATTCTGCTTGAAGCCGAAGAGAACATCAAGATGGTCCGAGAGAATCTGAAGATAGCGCAATCGAGGCAGCGAAGCTATGCAGACACAAGAAGAAGAGAGCTGAGTTTTGAAGTCGGAGACTTTGTCTATCTGAAAGTGTCATCGATCAGAGGAGTCAGAAGGTTCGGAATCAAAGGCAAGCTAGCACCCCGCTACATTGGTCCGTACCAGATCCTCTCAAAGCGTGGAGAAGTGGCCTATCAGCTCAGTCTGCCAGAGAATTTGTCAGCTGTGCACGATGTCTTTCATGTGTCTCAGTTGAAGAAGTGCTTGCGTGTGCCAGAAGAGCAGTTGCCAGTGGAAGGTCTGGAGGTCCAGGAGGACTTGACCTATGTTGAGAAGCCAGCTCAGATCCTTGAGGTTACAGACAGAGTCACCCGAAGGAAGACCATCAGAATGTGCAAAGTCAGATGGAATCACCACTCTGAGGAAGAAGCAACCTGGGAGCGTGAAGATGAATTGATGGCTAAGTACCCAGAGCTCTTTGCTAGCCAGCCCTGAATCTCGAGGGCGAGATTCTTTTAAGGGGGATAGGTTTGTAACGCCCCGAATTTTGCAGTTGAATTTTTTTCTTTTCTTTACTCGCCAAAATTCGGGCGTTACCTTTTCTTTTTCTTTTTCCCTCGCTAAACCTTGATCTTTTCCAAAGTTTTAGCGGGATTCGGTTTGGATTTCCCGTGTAAGAAAAACTCTAAGAATACTTTATGTTGTTTGATGCACCATGTCGAACCTTGCATTTCCTTTGATTGCTTTGAAGGTGCAAATGCATTCATGTAGGAAGATCGGATTTCGAAAACAGGGAAATAATCTTTTCTTTTTCTTTCCCTCTCTTTCTCTCTCCTCTTTTTCTCTCTCTCCCGCGCCGTGGGCCGACCCCGGCCGGCCCAGCCGCCCCTGGCGCCCCCTCTTGGGCCTTGGCAAGGCCCAGCCGCCCCCCCCCCCCCCATTTTCCTTTTTTTTCCCAAGCCCTCTCCCTCTCCCTCTCTCTCTCTCCCTAGCGCCGCCCCTACCCGCCCCTGCCCTAAGCCGCCGCCGCCCCCTGCCGCCGACCGCCCCTCGCCGTCGTTCCCCGACGCCGGTGAGCCGCCCCCCCCCCCCTCCTCTCTCCTCCCTCCCTCTCCCCTTTCCCCTTCTCTCCCTCCCCGGCCCAACCGCCCGGCCGTTCGGCTGCCCTGGCCGCGCGCGGCCGCCTGGCCGCGCCGCCGGCCGCCTGGCCGCGCCCTGGCCGGCCCCGGCCGCGCCCAGCCGCGCCCCGGCCTGCCCCCTGCTCGGCCCCAGCCGGCCGCTGGCCGCCCCAGCCGCGCCTTCGGCCGCCCGCTCGGCCGCCCAGCCCGACCCCCCCCCGCGCCCGCCTGGCCGGCCGGTTCAACCGGACCAGCTCGGCCGCCCCGGCCCCCAGCTCGGCCGCCCTCCCCTGCGCGCCCGCCCAGCTCAGCCGCCCAGCCCAGGGCCGGTTCAACCGCCCCAGGGCCGGTTCAACCGCCCCCCCCCCCCTTTTTATTTATTTTTTTTATTTTATTTATTTTTATTTTACTTTCTGTGATCATAGTTATTTTATTTTAGGTAGGCTAATCATTGTTCATGCTATTGAAATAGGAAGTTTAATTTAAAATTCCGTTATGCGGTTGATTCACGTAGTTAATTGTTTATCCCGTGCAATGTTGATCAACTAAAAATGATTAGGTTCCCATTAGTATATATATAACAGAATTCTTTTGTTAAGAACCAATTGTAACTGATCATTAGTGCATAAACTTTAACCCCCTGCGAGACCTTTCCCGTTTCTTTCTAACCATAACAAATGCGATGTCAAATGTCATACTTGATGCATATTCACTTTACTTGTTCTCTTGTATGGTGTACTGTTCTTTTGTATTAAATATGTGGATGGATGTATGTATGTTTGCAATCGCATAGAGAACGATCCGGTCGAAGAGCCCGAGGAATTCGCAGGAGAAGCCCCTGAGCAGCAGTCGGTTGGTGGAGGCAAGTGTCCTTTGACCTATCTCTGTCCTATTCATTCTTTAATTCACCTCCCGCATTACACATTTATACCTAAGGATTGACTAGTTTTTGTTACCCATGTCCTTGTTTACCTATCTGGGTCGGATTATTACTGCTTAGTCTGATGCTATTGCTCAACTCTAATCAATGAACATGATGTGATTATCTATGATACGCTATTTTCCCCTTCTTATTTATGATCATACTTGTGGCATTTAAGGGGACTCGAGCGGTTTCTCGAGTGCCTCTCCGTAAGGACCTGTTCAATGGATGACCGCCCGGGAAAACAGTGCAACCATGAGGGTGGAATGGGACGCCCTTAGCTGAATAATTAGAGGAACCGGGGTGTAGATCACTTAGCCGTTGTGCCGTCAATGGGGCTCGGTGTATGCGGCTCGCTCTGCCAAGGTTGATTTGTCCCTTGGGGAGGAGTGCGGTACATTTAGGAAACCTAACGGGTGGCTACAGCCCCGGGGAATCTTTGTAAAGGCTACGTAGTGAGACCCTGCCTATTCACCTTGGTAGTGTTTAAGGGTTTGATCAGCCCGAGGCAAGAGGGAATCACGGCTTGTGGGTAAAGTGCGCAACCTCTACAGAGTGTTATGAAACTGATATATCAGCCGTGCTCGCGGTTATGAGCGGCCAAGGGAGCTCCAGAGATTAGTGATACTTTATCAGAGATACTTTGGTACAGGTGGCAATGAGATTGATGGTTCTGATTATGATTATGGTATTGGTAAGTGGTATTCTTTCCGTTTGGAAAGGATACGTTGGGCTAATAACTTGGGTTAATGTTAAAACCTGGCTTTCTACTAGTAAGTAATAACCTGACCAACTAAAAGCAACTGCTTGACTTATCCCCACATAAAGCTAGTCCAATACAGCCAAACGGGATGCTTGCTGAGTATGTTGATGTGTACTCACCCTTGCTCTACACACCAACCCCCCCCCTCCAGGTTGTCAGCATTGCAACCACTGCTCAGGAGAAGATGAAGCTGTGGAAGGAGACTTCCAGGAGTTCCAAGACTACGACGAGTTCTAGGCGTGGGTTAGCGGCAACCCCCAGTCGGCTGCCTGTGAAGGCCGCGTTATCTACGTTTCTTTTCCGCACTTTGATTTATTGTAAGAACTATATGGACGTCTCAGACGTATGATGTAATCGACTATTATTTCCCCTTTTAATACTATTTGAGCACTGTGTGATGATGTCCATGTTATGTAACTGCTGTGTACGTGAATAACTGATCCTGGCACGTACATGGTTCGCATTCGGTTTACCCTCTAAAAACCGGGTGTGACAGTGGCAGATATGCGACTTTACCCAAATAGAATCAGATGCACCATCTTGGGTAAAACACACAGAAAGAGGTTTACCAACAAGTGGTCATGGTAAGTTCATAGCACACGAGACGGGTGTGGATGTCGAATAACATCACAGTTAACTCGTGTTAGCCAGAGAATCCATGTCCATAAAAGGTGATATAGATTCAAGAAAATCACCAGCGGTGAGATTTGTAGATGCTGCCTTCACAACCAATCCATGTTATCGAGCACTAAGCATGACTCGACCGGATCACTCATGCTGGAAAAGCACATGTGAGGCAATCGAGGCATGACTAAAGCGATGATTAGGTGGTTATTGGTCGACTTAATCTTGATGCTTGCAAATACTTCCTTTAGAGTGGGTTGAACCAAAGTGAGTTCAGACAACTCGACAAAACGATCTCTAAACTCAACCTTTGTTCACTGGGCAGTTACAAGTTAGTAAAACCAACATGTTGAACTACTTTCGACATTGAGCAAGTCCTCTCAGTACCATCGGTAAGCCAACGATCGAGAGCTCACATTCGCTAGCAAAAGGTCATGCATTTGGGTAGAAATCCATTTGGTCTTGTTGTTCATGCGTTTCTTCATGCGAGATGAATTATCCACTTGGTTAGGGAATACATGGATTAAATAAGGGAGCGAATGAACAAATTCCTACATCTCAGCAACAGGGGAAACACATCTCCATTTTGAGAGCTAATCAGTTGTCTTCCAACACTAAAAAGCTCCAAGGCTTCACCTTTACAAAGGATGTAAAGGGAACGTGTATGTGTGAAGTCACCATCAAAGTCAAAGTAAAGAGACCACACATGAAAATGGTATGCCCCTTTTGATCCAATAGAGATGACAGATGTTGCTTGATCACTTCACAAACAACATAAAAAAAATTTTTAAGGAAGGAGTCCATGGAAGATACCATATTAGTGTAGTTCCATAATGAATCATAGCCAGAGACTTCGATACCGGCATGCGCCAAGCAGCAAAATCCTGTGTGCGCATTCACAGGAGGCCCTCAGTTTCGCCGCGGTACCATAAGTCCTTAACCATGACACCATTACAAAACTGGCACCAATAATGAATCTCACGTGGTAAAAACAATTCATGTAGAGATAACATATTGATATAATCTCATAATGGATTATGACTACCAACTGTGATACTAGCGTGTGCCGAGCAGCACAACCGTGTGTGCGCACACACAGAAGGCCCCCGGTTTCGTCGCAGTATCATCAATTTTAGTCATATCGCCAATACCAGACGTAATCAATAAGAAATCTCACACAACACAAATAGACTGGTCAAGGATGACAATTTGTCACACCCGGGTTTTGGGGCACCAAGACCCGGGCGCAAACATAATTACCAGGTGTGCTGGGACCAAGTCTCACACATATGATGAATCATGGCACAGGATCGAATGTCACATCTTTACTACATAATAGGAGTTCTATACAAAATAAATAAATAGTTACATTATAAGGAGACAACGGTCCAGCAACCCAAAGTTGACTGGGAGACGACGGCCTAGACCTCTCACAGACACATCACATCGTCCTCCAGGCGCCTCATCCTGCGGTACCTGTTCTTGACCTGAGAGGGGTGTGAGACAGCAAGAGTGAGCTCACATACGTTCATAGCTCAACAAGTTGTGGGGAATAATGTGCATGAACTCGCCAAAGGTGGGAGCTCATGTGAAGTGTAAGGCTTACCAAAGGGGATGGTTGAAGCTGAGCATTGCTTTTAAAGTTGGTCAAAATTTTATTAGCAATTACTAAGTATAAGTAAATACCAAACCCAATTAAGTGGTAGAACAAAAGTAACAACATCACCTGCGACGCAATGCATATGACAAATTGAATTTAGTTCCATAGATTAATCATGTGAGTGTCCGAGCCGCTCATGACCGTGAGCACGGCTAGTATACCAGTTTTACACTCTGCAGAGGTTGCGCATCTTTACCCACAAGTCATGTTACCCATCTACCAAGAGACGGCCAATCCCATACACCTCTACCGAGGAGGCGAGGCCGGGTAACACTACGAGGCCTTTACAAAGTTCCACTAGCTTCCGAAAACCCGCTACAGTTTATAGGAAGGTCCAGTGCAGGAATCCCTCGCCTGACCGCCATCGCAGCAAAATCAACCCGAGGACCTCCCTACACTGACCACTCCCCTACTGCCCTTGCCCCTTTCGGGTAAGGTAGTCTTCCACTAGCTTTCCTAGTTAGTTGGCCAAGGGCGTCCCATTAAACCCTTGTGGTAGCACTATTTTCCCGGGTGGTTCTCCATGTTCCAATTAACATAATGATCTTATCATGAACAGTAAATAACAACTGATAATAAAAGTATAATCATGAATAAAATGTATCTCTATACCCAAACCACATAAAGCAATAGCAGGTACTACCCAAAAATTCAGTGGTGAACAAGGTATAAATATAGTCAAACTAGGGTAACCTATTGGGTCCCATCAAAATTAACCTATGCGGATCATTATGATTAATCAGAACATGACTGGGTAAAAAGAAGTGATCAAGGGCACAACTTGCCTGGCACTTGAGATTCCAGGTACCAACTCGCTCTTCAGGTGACTCGTGACCTCACACTAATCGTAGCAATACAAACAAACATGGTATAGGCAGAATTAACATCACAACAAACATAAGAATAAACTGTGTAATAATATTCTACGCGTCGATATGAAATTGTGGGTTCGTGAATCACTAGAATCGGAGTTAGGGTTCAAGAGAGGTGGTTTTCAGAAGATCTATGTGGTTAAATATAGAATAGACTAAGTGCAACATTTTAACCTATATTTCAAGACAAAACAAAGTTACCAGATGATAATAGAGAATAATGCAACTAGAATGCATCAAAATGGAGTTACGGTTATTGAGTTATGTATTTATGAAGTTATTGAGTACATGGTATAGATTAATTTAGATGAATAATTTTAATTCATGTTACATTGCTAAACAGAGGTACTAAGTGGTAGACAATATTAAAACAAAATTATTGCAACTGGAACGGATCAATTTGGAGCTAAAATGGATTTAATATAAATTATCTAAATTTCTATTCATTTTTATATTTAATTTTTATACCTTAATTAATTACCTGGACTAAACTGCAAAAGCTAGGGGCCTAACAGTTAAGTCATCCTATAGTGGAGGGATGGCGGGTTAGTTTGTAATAACCCAAGGGGTTCCACTGAAAAATAGCCACACGAAGGGGTACTGATCAGTTTTGGCCGTTGGATCTTGCATCAAGGGCCATGATTAAATCGGGGAAGGTTATGAACCGGTATGCGTTCACTGCCCTAGGATCAAAGATCAATGGCCTGAAATCGTCCACACTACAGATTTAGCACGAGCCCTCCGATTGATGATCTACGGCCCAGACCTATCCTAGCCGAAAGGGCACGTGAGATCTAATCCGTGCCGTCCATCCATCGATCAACGACCCCCACGTTCTCCTTCGCCCCCGACACAAGCCATGGCGGCGCCAGCTACTGTGCATGGCTGGGACTCCGGCGAATCCCACCAGATGGCGCAGAAGCCCTAAATCCACACGTAGATACCAGAAATAGGAGGAGAGAACTATGACGAGCACTATTATGGATTACTTACAAGACATTAGGGCGCAGAGCTACTTGACCATGGTGAAGGGCGGCATGGCCGTGATACACGAACGGCGACGTGAAATTACTGCGACGTTGAGTCCTAATGTGCTAGTCCTCCACCCTAGATAACTTCAGAGAGCGCTGGTGATCCCCAATGACTGTTCTAGGCGCATCAATCACTGGCTAGGGCGAGGGACGTCCACGGCGGATCTTGGTGGCTGCACCCGTACGACAGCGAGAAATTCCCAGGGTCACGCAAACCGTGCGCACCACGCTCCTTGCAGGCTCCACACGTACAGCCGAGCACCCTCGACCGTCCGCATACTCCAAATCGGCGATGAAGGCCAGATATGGGGGCGCGGATCCTTCTCTATTCGGCGACCCTCTTCCTCCACTTTTTCTCCTCTGACGGACAATAGAGTTCTTGAGATGGCGATTTCTGCCTCATGGTGTATATATGGAAGGGAGGGAGGGGCTTCGATTTTTATACCTCGAGGAGCACTCTGTTGGAATCGAGGCCCAGCCGGGAGAACTCCGGACGAATCATGCCATCTTGTTGTGATTCCACGCGGTGCGGGGTCTGTTACGCAGGAAGGGGGAAGGAGCTGACCGCCCGGTCCCACATGCAAGCATTTCAGGAAAACAGAGGGAGAGAGAAACTGATAGATGGGCCCCACGCGCAGGAGACCAGGTGGGCTGGTGGAGTTGTTTCCCAGGCCGTGTTAGGAGAGTTTTGGCCCAAAATCGGTTATGGTCTCACCTTTTCTTTTTCTATTTTCTTTCTCAATTTCTAATTTCTCATTTCAATTCAAGTTTAAAGTTCATATTCCAAATTCAATTCAAGTTACAAGTAAAGTACTGGTCTGAAGAATTATATTTATTTATCTATATTTTTCTTTATAATATTTATATTCTTTTCCTTTTTCGTTTTCAAATTTCTATTTTAAATCCAATTCTGTTTCCAATATTCAAGTTTTTGTGCAAAAGTGCCATAAAATTCTAGATTTCGTATATCAAACAATAGTCTCATGGACTATGCTTCTATTTTCTGAATTAATATTATTTATTATTGTTATCTTATCATGGGCATTCTTTTCTCTTTTCTCTTTTATGTCCATATTCTAAATTCTCAAACTTAAATTTGTCTCATAATTTGAATATAAATGCAAACATACAAGAATCCAGCATGGAATGCACATTCACGTGTTTATTTATTTATCATTTGGCTTTCTTTTTACTTCCTTTAGTTGACTATGCACAAAGAAAAGAAGATCCAGAAATCCTAAAAATTCTAGCATAAAAGTATATTTATTCATTTATCCTATTATCTTTCTCTTATACCAATTTCAGGCATTACACAATTTACAAAGAGTTACTCCACCTGTAAGAAGGGTTACAAGTAGAGAGTCAAAGAGATTATGGCCCAAGGAAATGAACAAGGCATGGCCATAACCTAAACTTGATGAAAGGAGTACGATGGGAGACTGTTAATTCAGCCAAAACATATTTCTATGCTTATCGTAGGGATTATAAGGTCAAGGATTAAGTTGGTATGCCTTTGATAGATATGAGGGAACCAAAGGCATCAAGTTCAAGGAAAACATTGGGTATTCCCTTCCTAGGTTGGGTTGATAAGGCAGCATGGCGATCCTTAAGAACAAGCAACTGGATAAGGGACATCAACTTGTGCCAATCGAAGAAGGGCATGATCTAGGATGGAGACATGACTCGAAATTCTTGTTTCAAGTCTGGGTACACTTTATGTCCAACAAAGAAATTATCTAAGCATTTATTTGTATGTGTTTGATCATGGAGTGATAACAGAAAAATTCAAATTTGGGTCATGGTTACCTAAATAAGAACATAACCTAGTTTTCGGTTTAGGCAATCAAGTCACCAACAGTCTATCGGCACATCCATACAAGAGCAAACTCGTATAACACCTAAATAGATTACCTAAAGAACGGAGGACAACTATTTCATCGAAGTTCATTACACCACATTATCTATAATCACTGGTTATTGGAATAAGGATGAGAGAAGCATTTTGGGTGTATAGGTGACAAACATGATGCAACAATCAGGATGCATGCTCGTCCTACACGTCCTCACGAATTTTTGCCAATTTAATATGGCAATAGCGTTCTATCTCGGTGGCATACTTACGACTCTCACGGTATTTTGCTAATCGTCAGCTACACATACGTTTTCGAGGTTAGTGTACCTGCAGAAAATTTCACCACAGCCCATTTTCCCAATGATGCAGTTTACACATGACAGTTTATCACAGTTTATACTCCATATATTGTTATATGGAGGCCAGCTCATCATTAAGCGTCGAGCCACGCATAGGCGCCGCTGCCACACTTTAACCATAGGGCAACTCATTATGGTAACTCACCTTCTTACCTGAGCGTAGGTGCGTTGTTACAATTACAATACATTTCTCAGTATTCCCATGTATGTATACCCATACACATCCATGGGGTACTGAATTCCAAGAAAAATAATTACTCCACATCGCAGCCTTCATATATACATATGTGTAACATGTATATAATCAAGCGCCACATTTAAACACTCGCCTAGACCGACGTTTGTTCGGTCATGCTCTCACATCTCACCTTACCTTGAGCGTCGATCCATTCAAAACCGAATGGTCTTAAAAATAACAATACACATGTATGCAGTACCCACCCAATTGTGGGTTATGGTTTTAAACTAAGCCACCTGATAGTCCTTAACTTAGGGCTTAATAGAGGATGTCGCTAGCATTATAGTTTTTTTAAACTATTTTTCAAAACCAAACAATGTGTTTAGTTGAAAATAAGTTTTTCAAAACCAAAACTTTTGTTTTGAAAATACGTATGTGACTGTATATACTTAATCCTACTCCGATACCAGCTGTGGCAGAACCTCCCAAGCTATTGGGCCCACATGCACCTGTCCTTGTCTCAAAGACCTCAGACGACTATGCATGTGCACCAAATAACTTAACAGGATCCGTCCAAGTGTCCCAAGGACACCGAATAAACCACTTACAACCAGAACCGCGGGATTAAGTAACACAAATCACACACATCAACATTTTTGCATCGGAAATCTTATTACCAAATTTTACAGGTTATAAAAAATTTACATAATATTCATCGGAGTGATTACCAAAGTATAAGTTTGAAATATATGCTAGCTCAAGTGACCATCCTCAATAAGAAGATAAAGACGGGATATACTTATATAAGAAGGCCAAGCCCACCGACACTTAGCACCATTCACAGCAGCACAAAACTATAACCTGAAAAACAACAGGGAATAGAACCCTGAGTATGGAATTACTCAGCAACACTTACCCGACTAAAGAAAAGACTCTCAAGGATATGCTGGATTTGGGAATCAAGGAAAAGTTTTAGCAAGAATCAAATTAGATACTTTTGCAGAAATAGCTTACTAAAGTGAGTCCTTACTTTCAATATTTTAACACCTGATTAAATATTAAAAGAATCTGTTTGCATCTGGTCTAATTTCACCATGTCATCAATACAACATCATTTTTATTCATGAGGTTCACATCCTGACTTAGGTTGCAGGTTAGTGACCAAGTCTTCATAACTGCGAAGGTACGACGATCCGAACCGATTATACTCAGCTGAGGATCTCCAATCACACAACATATGTAGCACTTAACCCTTGCATATGTCAACCCGCCACCGGGGTTTTTAAGACCAGATCAGATTCACGTCAACCGAGAGCACAGATACACCACCGTCCAGCCTCTTGCCACGGAGGGTACACGCTACTCTCGCCACCGCTCCACGCCCATTGCGTGTTATCTTATTCTGGCCTTAGTCTGCCCGAGGCAAGGCTTACCCATGATGAGGCATGTGACCAGTTAAAGGGTCCTCGGTCAGCAGGCCTACATACGCATCCAATCCTTAATCAACCTGGGTAGAACATCACCTGTTCCTAGCCCAAGTCCCGATTTAAGTACTTCCATCCTTAGGATTGTTTGTGTTCCTTAGGATGAAAAGAGCATTATAGGGAACTTTGCAGTAAGATCCCACCATTGCTCCCAATGAAAATAATCTTGCAGGTAGGAGCCACCTTTCCTCAAGATAACCCCTGAGCAAGGCCTTATTGTGAAAGACAACTTCTATCCACAAGATCTAAGTAGAGCTAAACATTTTTGTAAATCATATTTTGATACTTCATCAGAAGTATCTATAAAGGTATGGATATCAAGGAAGGCAATGCATCAAAGGGTTTCCAAGCAACTCTTATAAACCTAATGCACATTCACTAGACTTAAAGTGTGTAAAAATAATTTAAAAACAAAAGGAAGGGGTTGCATGCACCGGGGCTTGCCTGAGTAACACTAGGTTAGTGTTGTTAGACGACGACTTGGCGAGTATCCTTTGGCTTGACACTCGTTCAGATTATCCATCTTCCGGTTCGTTCATCAGCATCATCCTGCGGATTGGTCCGCGCTTGGGGTCGACTTGGGTCATTTTCCGCATCACGTGATTAACGTACCTAATTGAAATGCATTATGCATATAAATGCTTATGAAAAAGCTAAGATAATATAAGTTTATTATCTAAGGTCTTGAATATAATTTTCCTTCATGGTTCTCTGAGAACTTAGGGTTTTCGGAGTCAAAGGTGAAGTCCAAAAGGCAGGGGGTACGGTTTTGGTTCTAAGTATCAAACATGGCCCAAATCATACCAAACTCTACCCAAGGCTTCTAAATATCATTTAGAGATTACCCTAAAAATTTAGTGAATTTTTGATTTATTATACATTCCCTAAAAATCTAGAAACATGGTTCTTGGCTATTTTAAATACTCTATAAATCCCTATTTGGATTAAAAATCATGACACTATTTTTATTAAATACTATGGGAAATTAGGAGTCTAGCAAAATTGGTTTGATATTTTTAGCATTTTTCTGCAATTTTCTATGAATTTCTAAGTCTGCTTGGAAAAAAGAAAAGGAAAACTATTAACAGTGTTGGGCCCAAACTGGCCCAACCGGCCCAGCTTTAACGGAAAACGGGGGCACGCCCGTGGCAGCGCATCCAGTTTTGCACAAAAGTCCTTGCCAGAGTTAATATTAGGAACGAAGTCCTCAACTGAACTCTGCGAGTCACTGACATTTTACTTCTGGCCCCTTCTAGGTTTCTTGTCTTTACAACGTGAGTCCCTGACGTCACCGGCGACGCGGACGCATTCCTACCGCGACACTACGGCGGAGGAGAGTCCGGGCAGCCGTTGGATAGCGACCAGACCAAATCCTAACCTACCCCGAGCATCTACAGGCATGGATTTGACTCACTAACTTATAGAGTGCCATGACCACGTTCAAGGCGGGAGCCCAGTACCGCGACGCTCACCCAAATGGCTCAGGCACAGGATGTTTCAAATTGAGGGCATAGGGAGCACGAGTAGGATGCGGGCAACACGACGCTCACAAGAATTGCCCCTAGGCCAATTGAACTTTGAGTGGGTCGTCACCAGGACAGTTTACGCGGTGTCAAGCCCGTGTTCCGACCAAACCAAGACCGTAAGGACCAAACGGACTTCTCGGTGAGCTTCACCAAGGTACGGGGATGCTAGAACATCAGCTTGTGGGGGTTAAGACATACCACAGTCGCCTGGCCACGTGAAGCCGAGGTGTTGCCGGGGTGGTCATCAAATAAGTTTAGTGCCTTGATCGATGGAACTTGGGTGTGTCTAGGGTATGATTTGGGGGTGTAGTACTACTAATCATGGCTGCTCAATATGGTTGATGGTGAACTAAGGATCACTGGTTGGTTTCCTACCTTTCCCTCCCCGGTTGCTCTTTATATAGGCAGGGAAAAGATCACAGGGGTTGGATGCTTGAACTTGCAGCAAGGACAGCCATGAACTCTAGATGCAGTCGTGGCTTCCTCCAGTAAATCCACGCCAACACATAGAGCCTAGCTACGCAGGGTGGAGATTATCCATGGGAAAAAGAAAAGAGGGGGTAAGGATGAGGTGCACTGTAGAGGATATTTGCACAGGTGATATTTCAGGGATGCACTAATCTGAATACCCCTGCCAGCACACCATCCCAATCTTCATCCTATTCCAAAGTTGGTCACGGCAAGGAGGGTAAATATCAAGGGTAGATATTTCAGTGCTTCTGAATCTTCAACAGATAACTGATCCCCCCATCTTCAGCTAGCTATTTCTCTCATTTTCTAAGTAAGACAGATCAATCACTGTTAATAGAACTTGTTTAGTAATCCAAGGTCTACCAATTTTCTGCAGATGCCATAGACCCAAACCTCTCAGATTAGAAGCTATGGCATCCAAAAGTTGACTATAAAATCTGGTTACCATTTCTGTTTGCCTGAACCAATTTTCAGTTATTCACCCCATTGCCTTCTTTCTGATAGGGGTAATTTAGGCACCCATATCTCCTAAATCTTCATAACACCAGGCCATAGTTTCTTAATAAAACTTGCTCATGAATACAAGCTTTCCAGCTTTGCTTAAATCAACCTGGCACCAAGTCGCATAGGACAGTACCAGCAAGGCCTCAAAGTTGCTCAGACAGAAATTTAGAGTAGATCAGCCTGAACTATATTCTTCAGTCTTGTTCAGCTGACTCATCATCTTTAATAGAGACCTTTTTGGATGCCTGAATCTTCCAACTTTGTGTAGTGTCAGGCTATGGTCCCTTATGAAATTTTGTTCATAGATACTACCTCTCCCACCTTGTTGTAGATACTTGGGCACAAAGCTACACGGAACAGCCTTTGCAAGCCCACAAAGTGGAGCAGACATATAGGTATTCAGACCAGACTGACAGTCTGAATCTGCAAGTCTGAAAGCTTAACCTTTGAGTATCATTCTCTCCAAAACTTGTACAGGATCAAGCCTATTTGTCTTAGGAACACTTAATCACCTTCTAAGGGTCTCTAATTTATCTACATAGCTCATAGACTTTAACCCTCTAGCTTGGCCACAAAAAGGCTTCCAACCCAGCTTGATACACTGCACATATAAGTTTCAGACTACTGTTTTTGGTCTAAAAAATTCAGAGTTCTGCTGACTCGATTTTGGGTATGCTTTTATGAGATTTTATAGAGTTTTAGGATTGGGTCTATTAATTGAACTTATGCTCCTATAGTAGCTCTACCATTTTGATGCACTAACCTAGGACAGAATCCTCATGAATGAAGAGATATACAGCTCCAAAGATGGTCCCAACCTGCTGAAATTCAGACTTAATTACATAGCTTTCATGGTTCCTTTTTTACAAAAAGGTCCAAATCCAACTATTCATCTTGCAAATCTTTGAATATAAAAGTTAGTGGCTTTAAGGTGCCCCCTTTTACTATGATACTTGCACTTAGGTCCAGAAGGGTGCAACATTTGCATATAACCCCCTAGGGTTTTAGTCCAGGGTTTTCTAGGGGTCTATTCAGGGTTTTTGATATTTCTAGGGTTTGAATGCCACTTAAGTCCATCCATGGTGACATTTTATGATTATTATAAGTAAGTTTTGAGAACCTAACTCATTTGGGCTTTATTGAACTCCTAAGCTCAGTTTAGGGTTAAGCACCCTACCCTAGGGTTGTACCCATGACTTATCACATCAATTCAATTGGTTTTGAAATTTTTTGCCTTGTGAATGTACTCTAGGTGTGATAAACACATGATTTGCCAAGGCTTACGATGTTATGCTCAAGCTTTAGTAGCAGTAACACCAGGGGTGTTACACTAGATTAGTGTCTCCACTATTTTTCTTAACCCTGGTCTAACAATATTTCTATTTTTCCCTCTAATATTAAGTTTTGGGCAGTTTTCTTATTTAATTCAAAACTCTAGAAAATATTACAGGAACTATGGGGTTTATCATTTTTGCCTGATAGTTTATATTTCACAAAGTCTGGCAAAATTGGTTTGACTAATTTTGGATGATTATTTTTCAAGTTATGCATTTATTAAGTTCTCTGCAATATATAAAAGAAAAGTAAATTTGAAATGGAAAAGAAATACAGATTTGCGCTGAAGTCCCTAGGTTTTCTCCCCCTTTTCTTTCACAAAACAGCCCTCGGTCTACTATTTGCATGAGTCACTGACCTTGCACAAAACCCTCTAGAATTAACCTAAACCTAACCCGCGATTCCTGGCTGGCTGAAACAGTAACCGTGGCAAAGATCACGGCAGCGAGGCTTACCGGCGGCAATAGAGTTCCGGCGGGGTGGTCAGTGGTGTCGGGGAGGTAACGGCGGTCACGTCGGTGTGCGGGTCGGCGTCAGAGGTGGTCGGAGCTGCCCTGGCCACGAGCACAGGCGGCGGAGGTCGTCGGCGGCTCCTGCTCTGGCCAAACCACGGCAGTAGGGTTCAATTAAAGTACACGAGGAGCTCCACGAGGTGATGTAGAGGCCATGGGCGCAAGGAATTAGGAAATGGTGCAGAGGGTTACCCGGTCCACGTGCTCCGGCGGGTTCACAAACTCCGGCGAGCGCGATTACACTGTTCCGGTGGGGCTAGTCCTCGGCTCAAGCTCGGGCAAGCTTCACGGCCTTCTAGGGAAGCTATCCGAGGGCTTGGATCGAGCGGAGGTGGAAGGGAAAGGGTTTGGCCATGGTGGTTGCCCTCGGGCGGCTCTGGCAGGTCGCGGGGAGGTCGCCGAAGCTACGAGCGAGCTCGGAAGAATTAGGCGTGGTAAAGAGGAGGCAACGAGGAAGATGGCCGTGCACTAGGGTGGGCTTTATAGCCATGGCGCGGGTGTGGGCACAGGGCAGCCGAGGGCGCGTGAGGGTTCGCGTGCGGGCGTGCTCTGGGCGCGCCCCCGAGTGTCAGCCCACGTCGAACACGTGGGGTTTACTTCTGCCAGGGTTCAACGGCCGATTTGGTCGACTTAGCGTGCAGATCTTAGCAAAACCCCCATGTACGGTCTCTTCTCTGCACCAAATCCTAACTTTTCGATGTGAGTTCCAAGCAAAGATATGGTCGGGGTAGAGAGATATGGGGGTGAGAAGTTGGCTCTGTCCGAACTGTCCACACCGAGACAAAAGCCATGCCAAGTCGTGTCAAATGACTTAGGGTTGGGTTCAAACTTTTCCAGGGTGTTCTAGGGGTCTTTAAGCGCCATTTTGTCAATTGGGCCATAAGATTTTGAGTTTGGGAACAAGGTGAACACGTTTGATCTTTGAAAGAGGGTCGGTTTTGAACTTGAGAAAAACCTGATTTTTCTTTTATGTCTTTCTCTTTGGTGACCTTTTTGGGGTTTTTCTGAATCCTTTTTGGGGTCACACTCTTTCTATGTTTTGTAGGGTATTAGGTGTACTATAACTTTTATAATTAGTCCAAGTCATGACAATGTGATTTACATAGACTTTTTGTCATAATCCCCTCTAGGGCTCCATTTGCCTATAAGGGATTTGAATTAGGGTTTGGGTCATTCCCTTCTCTTTAGTGCATGATAAG